>CM050175.1:77987621-78122621 GCA_027410445.1 Discoglossus pictus | reverse complement strand
CCCAAAGTCCAATTTAACAAATTAAAACTATTAATGCGAAATAGCTCCATATATACAAACTAACTATATCCAACCTGTATTGTTCATGTAGAACAAATGAAAAATGAATTTAATTGGCAAATATTAGATCTGAGCTCAACCGGTTTCGGAATTATTAGAAATCCGTCAAGTTGTAAAGTCGATATCTGCGCCATGACGGACTGATCCGGCTCAGTGTGGGCGTTTTCTGCCAATTGTCCACAGAAAATAACTAAACTAGTAATTCCAAGTAGTTTACAGTTTTACCACCCACATTACTTCTTAATTATCTTCACAAGGAAGAGCTAGTTAGGTGTGATCTATGGCTTCCCTTGTGTGTCAGCGAGCCCACACACCTTCTGTAATTCATGAGTTATCCGCCACCTTTCATCTTACTTGGTCTACCTAATTATGAGTTGTACCAGATGGATTCAACACCAACCAATCAGAATGGGCATCCTAGATATGGTAAATTAAGTTATATTTATTTATAAACACTCTACGTGTCCTTCCTAGAGTTTATTTTGATCATTCAGGTAGAGAGAAAACTGAACACTTTTTAAAGGAAGTTTATCAGATGCAAAAAAAAAATTCTAAGAGCTGTTTTTAAAAAGGGCAAAGAGTGGGCTGTAGCATTTGATGTTGTAGAAAGATGGCACGTAATTATAATCTCAATAAATATACTCTGCTCTGTAATTAAGACAACCTTGATGATGATATGGTGATCACTCTAGGCTAGTCGCTAAAACATAAGAAGCAAAAATAGTAAAGTAGCAATAAGATAAATATATATCAAGCACCAAGGGATTTTTTATCCTATCTTGATTTATATATATATATATATATATATATATATATATATATATATATATATATATATATATATATATATATATATATATTAATACTTATATATAGTATATAAATAGTACATCTGTGTTCACATTTGAATATCTAAAGCAAGTTAAAAAAACAGTTTCCAGCTCCGAATTCCAAGAAATACAGTTATTACACTGCACTCTGGGAAGCTGAGCAGGGACAAGCAAATATGCCCACAAATGCTTTGTTCTTCTATCCATGACCATTTGGCTTCCATTAAGCTTATGACCGCTGCATTACACATATATATGCACATTTTTAAATGCATATATATATACAGAGGCACATATATATTTATATATATATATATATATATATATATATATATATATATATATAATATATTAAACCGGTCTATAATAATGAGAGAAAGGCATTGTATCTATTTTACATTTATATGATAGGCTAACAACCTTCTGGATTGTAAGCTCTTCAGAATAGGAATCTCAACTCAATCGCACCCAATTGTCTGTAGTCTTGAACTGTGTTTGTACTTGTTTTAACTTAGAATTTGTTTTACCTTTTTTTTACTAATTATACCTTTTTTACTTTATTGCATCTTTGTAAACAGAACTACGTGAAATGCTGGGACTTTACAAAAAAAAAAGTAATAATAATAATAATAATAATAATAGTGAGTAATAATATTAGTAATAATAAGTAATAATTATATGTCATGAAAATAATAATAATAATAATAGTTATAATAATACTTAGTAATAATGATAATATGTAATAATAATAAGTAATAATTATGTGTCATGAAAATAATAATAGTTAAAATAATAATTAGTGATAATGATATTATGTAAAAATAATAAGTAATAATTATGTCATGAAAATAATAATAATAAAAAGAATAATAATATATAGTAATAATGATAATATGTGATATTAATAATAATAATAATAATAGTAATAATGAGTAATAATGATAATATGTAACAATAATAAGTAATAATTATATGTCATGTATATAATAATAGTAATAATAATAATTAGTAATAATAATAATAATAATAATAAGTAATAATGATAATATGTAATAATAATAATAAGTAATAATAATAATAATAAGTAATAATGATAATATGTAATAATAATAATAAGTAATAATTATAAGTCATGAAAATAATAATTAGTAATAATAATAATAATAAGTAATAATGATAATATGTAATAATTATATGTCATGAAAATAATAATAATAATAGTAATAATAATAATTAGTAATAACGATAATATGTAATAATAATAATAATGTCATTTGTAGGTATGATTTTAGTATTGCGCACGTCACTACCACACTGACACATAGACATTGATGATTCATATTCAGTAAGTTTTAGTTTCCCTTTTTAGGGCTCTGTTTTGAAACATCTACTAATAATGGTGTAAGTGTACTGATGAAAAAGCAAAAGCCTTTTGCTAAATTTAAGGGGCCAAGTCCATAAGCATCTCCCGCCCTCGATCAACTCTTAGCCAATCACAGGGCTTCATGGAGAAACATAAACCCTGGTGTAAGAGCTGTGATTGGATCCTTATTTGATTCTCATGTAAAGGAGAACTGGTTCTTGGAGCAGCCTTTGGATGAGGTCACATGATATACTATTTCTGCTTTAGTACACTGATATTTATGTTGCTTTATCTGAAGCACTGTATGGTGCTGCAACATTTTTTAGTGTATCTTGTTGCATTAATATCACTTTATGCGTAATTGATACATTGTTGTAGCTGAATCTGATTGGACACAACTAATTATGAATTTCATGCTAATTTAGCTTAGGTTTTCAGGGGCGTTCCTTCCCAAAATCATCTGCCTGAAAACTGCTAAATTTTGTGGAAGTTAATTAATGCTTATTTGGGGATTTTTGCATGCAAAGAAATAATTTTATACTCTATCAGATGCATTCATAATCCAGAAAACGTCCATATACCTTTAAAAAAAAAAAAAGGATGAGCTGTAGAAGTGTTTGATTTCAGGCCGTTACTTGCTCTCCATTTATTCATTTGCTTCATTTGCAAAAATGTGTTCAATTGAGCAAATATTTTGATTCTGAGCAATCAAGTAATTTACTCCAGAGCACTCGATAATTATAATTTAGAACTTGTTGATGTTAAATAATTTCCGTAAAAGCTCACAAAACAATCATGTGCTCGTTAGGAAGAAATACTCTGCAATTTAACCATTTCATTACAGGACAGATGATGCTTCTACCAAAGTCACCATCATATAGATGTTGGTTTGTTTTGGTGTAATTATTTATACAATGTAAAAACTGTCCAAAAATGCAGAAAATGACTCAAAAATACTTCCATTTTAAATGTGTAACATATGATAATCCCAAAATATTTTTCTGCTGTAATTATACATTTATTTCTTGTTTAAAGGTATATGAAAGTAAGCCGGATTATTAATGCATCTGATAGAGGAGAATTTATAGTGTCTGAAAAAAATGATTTGCATGAAAAAATTCCAAAGTAAACAGTTAAACCGTTAGCCTGAAGTTTGCTGAATTTTTTGCTTTTGCAGAGTTTTCTCTCAATGGTGACACCCCCTGAAATTCCCAGGGATAATTAGCATAATTTATACAATGTTTCTTTTTGGCCTGGGGATTGTGCAGACATGCTCACGTGAAGTCTGCCCTACTGTGGGAAGTCACATGATTTAAGACACCAATCAGCATGCGCATGTGCTGCTTATTGAGATATCCAATATGCAAATCTCAGTTGCTGGGGGTGTCTACATCACCCCCTGCACATTTTTTTCTTTTCTGCAAAAAAATTTGCATTTATTCATGCAAACATTTTTTACTAGGTGGGTTATGATGCATTCTACAGGATACGTTCCTAACCCACCTAACTTTAATATACCTTTAACGTCTTTTCAATAATTTGGCCCAAGTGAACTAAACAGTGTTTTACCATAAGGCTCGATCTGTCTTAGTAAGCTCTGGAAATATTGTAAACTTCAATATTGTAAATATTTGAAAGTTTTTAGAGACATTTTGATATATTATGATATATAGATTTCTTCTGATTTTATGTCTATTGCATTTTGGTGTGTTTTTCACCAATTAATTCAATTAATTCATAATAGTGTCTATTTCATTTGCTTCTCTCTTTATTATTACACTAGTCATTTACCCCCCTCATAAATGACGGTATACAATTACATGTGTCTCTCCCTCCCCCATGTCTCTTTCCAGCCGTCTCCCTACCTTGTGTCTCTCCCCCCTCCCCTGTGTCTCTTCCCCCCCCTCTCCCTCCTCTGTGTCTCTTTTTTTCCACTCCCTCACAGGGAAGGGGGAGGAAGACACAGGGGAGAGGGGGGAGGAAGACACAGGGAGGGGAGAGGGGGGATGACACAAGGGAAGAGACAGAAGGGAGAGAGAGGGGGGGGGATAGAAAAATTATACTGTTATTTTTGACTGGCAATTTACTAGTATTTTTATATTATACACCTAGTAAAATACAGAAACACTGTGCACGTCCCTTTAACTTGCAAAACTGCCATTTTTTCATTTTTTTCCTTTTTTTCCCCTATTTTAGAATTTCTCAATGTTTTTTAAAACAATTATTTTTTTCCAATATGTTTTTTTGATACAATGTAGCGAGACTGGGATTTAATCTTTGATGATCCACCACCTATTAATATAAATCGCGGCAATAAAGCGAAATTAAGAGTAAATTGGATTGACAAAAGTGTCAAATAAACATGTCTATCCGGGTAATATGTTTCAGAGAAATAATCTCTAATTGAAAGTATTTATTGTATAGACTAACGTATGATTAGGAACTAGGTAATATCTATACATCTCAGTGGCAGGTACAAATGAAATATAATTGACCCAATAAATAATTCCAATAGATTTTATATCGTGCTTATATCATCCACAACAAATGTATTTTTTTTCTTTTTTTCCGGTATTTTAAATGATTTTCAGTTGCCTGTAAAAACAGATGTCAGAGCAGATGTTTATAGCGTTTATGACGCATGTGACTACAAAAAATAGTAGAAGGCAAAAATGCCCCTTCTGTGTGATAAAGAAACATAATATAACTAGGAATAAATCTTACAATTTGTGCTTATATATAAATATATATTATTTTATGGGACAACTAAACTAGCTTTCAAAATATCTAATATCTTAGAAATACTGGATGGTCATTGGTGAGTAATGGATGGTGCGCTGGGTTTTGGTCGCAATCAGTTATATTCGTGGCCGCTTGGAAGAGGAATCGGCAACCGTAAAGGTTGGTACTAAGGTCCCTCTATAGATCTCTATTCAGAAATATTGAGATACTAATGTCACTCTATAGATCTCTATTCAGAAATATTGAGATACTAATGTCCCTCTATAGATCTCTATTCAGAAATATTGAGATACTAATGTCACTCTATAGAACCCCAGTCAGATAACAGTCAGTATTAATGTCATGTTATAGACCCCCAGTCAGACAAAGAGGCAACTAAATTGGTGCAGGGTCTAAAGACATACCTTATAAGGAGACTCCATGACATTACTATGTATAGATTAGAGGTAACTCCATGATATTAACAATGTGAGAAAGTACTACTTTACAAAAAGAGTAGCAGAAAAGTGGAACAGCCTTCCAGTGATATGGACAAACCCAGTTATATATATATATATATCCAACAGTATATTTACTTTCCATCGTTTAATCACCACAAATTTAGGTGGTTTGTTGGAAATGCAGTATAGCTATACTTACTATGTATAAGCGATGTATTATATATATATATATATATATATATATATATATATATATATACACCACATATTAAATGATTCATATCCAATAATACAAGTACTTGGCATCCTCACCACCCAATCCTAGGGCTGGTCTTATATTACTATGTATAAGGGATGTACTATATATATATACATTTCTCCTGTAATACAAGTACTTGGCATCCCCACCACCCAATCCTAGGGCTGAGCTTATATTACTATGTATAAGGGATGTACTATATATATATACATTTCTCCTGTAATACAAGTACTTGGCATCCCCACCACCCAATCCTAGGGCTGAGCTTATATTACTATGTATAAGGGATGTACTATATATATATATATTTCTCCAGTAATACAAGTACTTGGCATCCTCACCACCCAATCCTAGGGCTGAGCTTATATTACTATGTATAAGGGATGTACTATATATATATATATATATATACATTTCTCCAGTAATACAAGTACTTGGCATCCTCACACCCATTCCTAGGGCTGAGCTTATATTACTATGTATAAGGGATGTACTATATATATATATATACATTTCTCCAATAATACAAGTACTTGGCATCCTCACCCCCCATTCCTAGGGCTGAGCTTATATTACTATATATAAGGGATATACTATATATATATATATATTTCTCCAGTAATACAAGTACTTGGCATCCTCACCACCCATTCCTAGTGCTGAGCTTATATTACTATGTATAAGGGATGTACTATATATATATATATATATATACATTTCTCCAGTAATACAAGTACTTGGCATCCTCACACCCATTCCTAGGGCTGAGCTTATATTACTATGTATAAGGGATGTACTATATATATATACATTTCTCCAGTAATACAAGTACTTGGCATCCTCACCACCCATTCCTAGGGCTGAGCTTATATTACTATGTATAAGGGATATACTATATATATATATATATATATTTCTCCAGTAATACAAGTACTTGGCATCCTCACCACCCATTCCTAGGGCTGAGCCTATATTACTATGTATAAGGGATGTACTATATATATATATATATATTTCTCCAATAATACAAGTACTTGGCATCCTCACCACCCATTCCTAGGGCTGAGCCTATATTACTATGTATAAGGGATGTACTATATATATATATATATATTTCTCCAGTAATACAAGTACTTGGCATCCTCACCACCCATTCCTAGGGCTGAGCCTATATTACTATGTATAAGGGATGTACTATATATATATATATACATTTCTCCAGTAATACAAGTACTTGGCATCCTCACCATCCATTCCTAGGGCTGAGCCTATATTACTATGTATAAGGGATGTACTATATATATATATATATATTTCTCCAGTAATACAAGTACTTGGCATCCTCACGACCCATTCCTAGGGCTGAGCTTATATTACTATGTATAAGGGATGTACTATATATATATATACATTTCTCCAGTAATACAAGTACTTGGCATCCTCACTACCCATTCCTAGGGCTGAGCCTATATTACTATGTATAAGGGATATACTATATATATATATATATATTTCTCCAGTAATACAAGTACTTGGCATCCTCACCACCCATTCCTAGGGCTGAGCTTATATTACTATGTATAAGGGATGTACTATATATATATATATATATTTCTCCAGTAATACAAGTACTTGGCATCCTCACTACCCATTCCTAGGGCTGAGCCTATATTACTATGTATAAGGGATGTACTATATATATATATATATATTTCTCCAGTAATACAAGTACTTGGCATCCTCACCATCCATTCCTAGGGCTGAGCTTATATTACTATGTATAAGGGATGTACTATATATATATATATATATTTCTCCAGTAATACAAGTACTTGGCATCCTCACCATCCATTCCTAGGGCTGTGCTTATATTACTATGTATAAGGGATATACTATATATATATATATATATATACATTTCTCCAGTAATACAAGTACTTGGCATCCTCACCACCCATTCCTAGGGCTGAGCTTATATTACTATGTATAAGGGATGTACTATATATATATATATATTTCTCCAGTAATACAAGTACTTGGCATCCTCACACCCATTCCTAGGGCTGAGCTTATATTACTATGTATAAGGGATGTACTATATATATATATACATTTCTCCAGTAATACAAGTACTTGGCATCCTCACCACCCATTCCTAGGGCTGAGCTTATATTACTATGTATAAGGGATGTACTATATATATATATATATTTCTCCAGTAATACAAGTACTTGGCATCCTCACACCCATTCCTAGGGCTGAGCTTATATTACTATGTATAAGGGATGTACTATATATATATATACATTTCTCCAGTAATACAAGTACTTGGCATCCTCACCACCCATTCCTAGGGCTGAGCTTATATTACTATGTATAAGGGATGTACTATATATATATATATATTTCTCCAGTAATACAAGTACTTGGCATCCTCACACCCATTCCTAGTGCTGAGCCTATATTACTATGTATAAGGGATATACTATATATATATATATACATTTCTCCAGTAATACAAGTACTTGGCATCCTCACACCCATTCCTAGGGCTGAGCTTATATTACTATGTATAAGGGATGTACTATATATATATATACATTTCTCCAATAATACAAGTACTTGGCATCCTCACCCCCCATTCCTAGGGCTGAGCTTATATTACTATGTATAAGGGATATACTATATATATATATATTTCTCCAGTAATACAAGTACTTGGCATCCTCACCACCCATTCCTAGTGCTGAGCTTATATTACTATGTATAAGGGATGTACTATATATATATACATTTCTCCAGTAATACAAGTACTTGGCATCCTCACCACCCATTCCTAGGGCTGAGCCTATATTACTATGTATAAGGGATGTACTATATATATATATACATTTCTCCAGTAATACAAGTACTTGGCATCCTCACCACCCATTCCTAGGGCTGAGCTTATATTACTATGTATAAGGGATGTACTATATATATATATATATTTCTCCAGTAATACAAGTACTTGGCATCCTCACCACCCATTCCTAGGGCTGAGCTTATATTACTATGTATAAGGGATGTACTATATATATATACATTTCTCCAGTAATACAAGTACTTGGCATCCTCACCATCCATTCCTAGGGCTGAGCTTATATTACTATGTATAAGGGATGTACTATATATATATATATACATTTCTCCAGTAATACAAGTACTTGGCATCCTCACCATCCATTCCTAGGGCTGAGCTTATATTACTATGTATAAGGGATGTACTATATATATATATATATTTCTCCAGTAATACAAGTACTTGGCATCCTCACCACCCATTCCTTATATTACTGTACCAGAGCTGTATTTTACCACTTCAGTAGATTACAGTCCTACAATAACCCCCCTCTGTTACAAATGACCAGGTACCAAGCTTGTAATTTTCTCAGTGTAGCTGTCAAGACAAATTGCCAGGTCCACTAAAGGGATAATTTCTGTGTTGACCCCATTACTGCTGAACTGGAGCTCAGTGCAGTGCGATGTGTTGCAGATCCCTCAGCCCCAGAGCAGTTATTATTTGAAATTGAATGTATATTTTTCTCATCATGTCACCAAATCTACTACAGCAGTCAGTGTTAGGTATATTTCTGTCTAATGAGATAATATATTCTCCTGTTCTGTGTGTATGGGGGAGGGTTCTAGCAGTAATGAGACCTTATGCCTTTAATTGCTTGGTCTGATCAGCCTCCAGTTGTAAAGCTCAGCCCTGCAGATCCTTATTTAAAGATGCACCATCTGGGGAGGTGGGTGTTGGAGCTGCTGGTGTCTTGGAGTTCCTCTGCTGCAAGCTTGACTATTTCATCAGATTGGACAGAAATCCCCCTCAAGAAGCTGAGACAACAGGTCCCAGAGCAATGTGTGAGCTTCATCCATTGTCCACATAAGGCAGGTTATCAGGACAAGACCCCCCAGCCTTGTGTTGTGGTGTGCTAATTTATGTATTACATCCAAGAAGGGGCTAGAATATCTATCTATCTATCTATCTATCTATCTATTTATCTATTTATTTATCTCTTTATCTATTTATTTATTTATCTATCTATATTTCCATCTATCTATCTATCTATCTATCTATCTATCTATCTATCTATCTATCTATCTATCTATCTATCTATTCATCTATCTATCTATCTATCTATCTATCTATCTTGCCTTTTTTATCTCTGTGTATCTTTTGTCTAGATGTACATTGTCTATCTATCTGTCTATCCATTTATCTATCTACCTCTCTATAATCTAAATATCTGTCTATTTTTCCTGGTTTCTTTCTTTGTGTCTATCTATTGTCTATCTGTACACTGACTATCTATATCTGTCCATCTATCTATCATCATATTGTCTATCTGTTTCTCTATATCTCTTTATCTTTCTGTCTATCTGTACATTGTCTGTCTATCTATCTATCTATCTATCTATCTATCTGTCTATCTATCTAGAGATTACCATTATATTACATTTAGATACTTTCTTATCGTTAAAGATCTCCTTTAATATTTGTAGTGTTTTTTCCCTCTTTTCAGCATGTATAAATATTAGGAATAGATAAAAATAGATGGATAAGAAGGAGGACAGGCTGCAGGAGACCCACCGATAACAGGGGGCTCTGGTGAGGGGGTCTTCTCCATATCTGTGTAATAAAGAATCTCCCTCCCAGCAAGCTGTGAGCCCCCAGGGCTGGGGACAGAGGCAATGACACCGGTTATCTCCACATCTCCTCGTGTTATAAACTCACAATGGAATAAAACTATAATAATAATAATAGTAATTTGTGTAATTTATTTTACGCACCATTATCAGGTCTAGGAGGCACACAATAACAGGAATCCTCCTCAATTCCAGGATTATTCGTTGCTTTATCTCCACTAGGGCAGCTCTATGAAGGGAGAGGTCCCTTTTTTTTTGTCCATAACACAAGGAAGGTTTCCTGAATCTTGAGATTTAAAGCCTGTGCACGCCTACTGGCATCTTAATTTCCCTCTGAGGTAGTGGTGGTTCCCCTTAAAACTCAAAGCAATGTCATATCATATACCTGCCTGGGCATCATTCAAACCAAAAGCTCTCTTTAAGAATAAATACAATGTAACCTCTGGGAAAGCCTTCCAATCCTGCAATGGGTTAATAGCCCACCCCCCTAGGCTGTAACCCTTTCATTCCTTCCCTGATTTCCAAGGGAAGCCAGTGTGCTTAGGACACATAACCAGCAGCCCTTTAATGCCCTGGGACCCACAATCTTACCTGTGATTTGCTAAAAACTGCTGACTTCCACATGTTATTTTTAGCAGCAGGTCTACATATTATTAGCTCCTTTGCTACGTACAGAGATATAAAGGAAGCTATATCTGTACAGGCAGATCTGCAGTGTTCAGAAATATATTAAATAATTGATTTTCCAAGGTCTGGCACACAAGCTGCTAGTTAAATAGTAGATAATTTAATAGCAAAAAAAGCCTATTTACAGATAAAAAAAAAAAAATACTGGGTGAATAAAATGTCATTTTTGCCTTCGAAATACTACAAAATATTGATTACAAAAAAATAAAAAAATGTAAGTGTCTAATCTGCTCCTTGGTACTTTTCTTACCATATGGAAAAAGCTAGATCTTGAAGCAAAAGCATTAAATTGCTTAAACTTGGCAATGTTACTGTTCCAAGCTGATAGGATTAATACAACTTCAATAAAGGAGAACAAAACTCAGCCTGGGAAAGGATCAAGACTGGAATCTCAAGGCTCTGACAAGGAGGCAGCAGCAGCAGCAGCAGCCGCTGTCCAAGGTGCTGAAACTGCTCCATAGCCACCAGCAGGAAAGGGATCAAATGTTTGCTTTAATTAAGTGACACTTGATATTGCTGTACACTGGTCCATACCCACGCTTTGTCACGTGAATATTACCTTGCCAAACCCGTCCCGTTAATAGTTGATCACATGTTGTGTAGACCCTATACTTAGCAAAGGGATTACCCTCTTCATTATCCAAGTAAAGACTTCCAGACTCCTTCAGAGGCTGGGAAAATAAAGACACTATCTGCTTCCCTTTTTCTTGAAGTATTAACACTCACCAGTGAAGGAGATCATAGATAAAAAATACTCTTCTGCATCCCAAAGATCCCCTCAATGTCCCCAACATCTCCTCCAGAAAACATCAGAAGATATCACAATGCCAATTCCCACTTGCAAGTTTCTCTACGCAGCCAGTAATCAGAGTCTTAAATCATAATATTTCAGTTTAAAGGTGTATAAGACTCAGTATATTCAAAATCAGAAATACAAGAATGCAATAAAAAAAAACCTTATCTATCAAGCATTTAATAAAACAAGAGGGATTTTAGTGGTACTCACCATTGTTTCTTTGCTGTCCTGGAGACACAAGTGTCTTAATATCCAGTCTCTCCAACAGATGCTGTAAGGTAATGTGTCTTGTTTGAAGTCATCATGTGAGAAGTTCTGCTTTGCTCAGTGTATCGCCCACCACTTGGTGTGACTTATGAATCCAATAACCGCAAGCTTAAACTCTCAACCACCTTGGTGGCTACACAAGGCAGAAGGCAACTGGCTGAGATTTTTTTCCAAACCTATAGATTTACGCAATGCCTTGTCTCATATCTCTAATTCATACGTGACTGTAATCAAAGGCAATGCTAGCCAAATAGATAATGGGGCTCCATGACCCACCAGCAATATAGGACTTTAATACTGGAAACTTAAAAAAAAAAGTCTTCCAGCAACACCCTCCAATAAATTATGTTTGCAAGCTGTTCAAAGACTGGGATATTTGTCTGCTTGCAGGTAAGGAAACCTTTGTGCTTCTCCAAGGCATTTGCTTTATAGCAGTTCCAGGACTTGTTGCATATCGACTTGTGTGAGTCTGAGACTAGGGTAGTTTGGAAAGTTTATATCATCACTTTCCAATTAGTGCAGAACCACAGAGTTGTAATAAATAAAATAAAAAATGACTTTTTCCACATTATTTAAGGCTGCTAAACATTTCCTGTGAATATTGACCTAATGAAGTAAATGAGTGCATATCAGGCGTAATTATCTTGTTTATTTTGGGTATGCGTAATAGCCATATATACTGTTATCATATGCTCCTATTAGCATCAGACATGTTTAATGGATCATAGTATAATATTTTCATGGTATATGATGCATTTTTTATTGGATGTCCCTGTTTAATGAAGAAACAACGTTTAACATTGCTGTATTTTGAGGCTTAACATGTCATTAATTGGGTACCTGGACATGACCTTTAATTCTTTGGCTGCTCAGCCTGCAATCATATTGGTTATAGAGGCTATAACAATGATTTCACTGGGAATGCTGCATTTATTATTTGCATATGTGTCCTGCTGGCTGTGATTCATGTGCATCACATACATGAGATGAGCATTGTTATTAAAGGGTACATGGCAAGGCACTTGGATATTCCTAGCGGCAGAGAGAATAGTCTGTTAGCAACAAGTGTACATCATGCATCTCCCACATTGATGAGTAGAAGGTCTGAGGAGAGCACTGCCAGTAAATGTATGTGCCAAGCTCTGAGCCATCTCATTGCTGTAATCATCATATCCAATCTCTATACAGATTTCAATTCAAATGACGCCTGAAACGTCAGTCTCAGACCCTAAGGACAGAGCAGGACATGAAAACATTTAGCAATCTCTGTAGAAAGGCTTGGATTTTTATTTGATAAAGTATTTAAAGACCTGGCAGATGGGTTCTATATAGAGTCATCTTTGGTGCTAAAATTTTTCTCTACGTCAGGGTCTCCAAATCTGTAGCTCCAAAAAGTTGTGCACAAGTTGATACCCAGGTCAGACAATCAGTTATTTCCTTTACTTTCTTGGTTGATCGGTATGTAGTCCTTATCTACTGCAGGACTGAGTCATCTTTGGTGCTAAATTCTGCTCTACATGGGGGTCTTCCAACCTATATCTCCCAAAGTTTTTGGTGCACAAGTTCGTACCCAGGTCAGACAATCAGTTATTTCCTTTACTTTCTTGGTTGCTCTGTATGTAGACCTTATCTACTGCAGGACTGAGTCATTTTTGGTGCTAAATTCTGCTCTACATGAAGTTCACCAAAATTATATCTCTTAAAATTTGTTGTGCACAAGTTGACACCTAGGTCAGACAATCAGATCTTTCCTTGACTTTCTTGGTTGTTCCATATGTGCTCCATATTTTCTACTATACTGTGATGATTTAGAGAAAGGGGTGATAAGAGGCTGAGGGTGATGTGGTCAGGAACAGGTTCAGTTAATCCAACACCCATTATATGGAAGTTTCCCTGTGTGTAACTGTAACATTGCGTCATTTTATACACATACATATTTATTTTATTTCAATATTTAAAAAAAAAAAGAGGTTTCCACACCTCCAGAGTTGCCTACATAGGTACACAATACCTACCAATAGAAAGACTGCATTCAAGTACATTTTTTTAACCCTATAGTAAACTTGCAGCCAAATGCAGAATTCGAGAGCAGCACCGTCTTAGCTTTTTTCTTGTGGTTGGCACACAGGACTAAACATCCCATGATGCTTTACTGCAGAGATTGATCCCCAGACATTGCAACAAAGCTGTACCTGACTGGCCAAAACAAATTATGTATTTTACGCTAATTTAGCTTTGATTTTCAAAGGCGTTCCTTCTCAAAATCAACTGTCAGAAAACTGAAGAGATTTGCAAACTCTTGGGTAAGTTTATTAATGTTCATTTTGGGATTATTTTCATGCAAAAGATTCTCTTCTGTCAGCTACGTTCATCACCCATGATACTTCCATATACCTTTAAACGTACTAAGCAATTAAAAAAAGGATTAAAGCTAAATCTTGCTGAGAACTTGTATTACAGTCTTCACTAGAGTTACCATATCTGGACCATATGTGCTGCAAAGCAGTTGCAACATCTTGGAATTATTGGCAATGCTCAGACTTTGAACATGTTTTCTTCAGGACTTGCAGCCTGTTGTGATGGTATGTTTGGCAATCAAACTCTGGCTGCTTAGTAGTTTTTGAAAGTAGATAAAATGTGTATTTATCAAAGCTTCATTTTTTGCAGTGGGTAAAATACCAGTTATATTTGGTAGTGTTAGACGCTTGTGTCTGTTTTTTTGGGGGGCAGTACAGACATGTGAGGCCAGATTAATAAACAACAAGCCGGCAAAGATACAGACATGGCTGTAGGAATCAAAATAAATCTTGGTGGGGGATGGAGTTTTGAAAAAGAAGATCTAAGCAGTGACCTATTGAACAAGAGACAAGACAATATCAGTACAAGAGAAGCAATAGCATTACTGTTCTACAATAAATGTGCACACGCATATATATATATATATATATATATATATATATATATAAACATGGTTCCAGCAACTGGGGAGGGGGGGGGGGGGTGAGGATTATATGATCAGGGGACATAAAAAATAGCACAAATAAACTTAATCATACATTATTCGATTTGGCCACCAGAGGGCGCTATGCACTATGCCTTTCCCATGAAAGCTTTGATCCATAATTTATGTTATATAATTTCTAATAATAACTATATATCTATTATATATATAATTTTTAATTATATCTGTATATATAATTTTTTTAATTATATTGGAGGACAGTTGGATGGGGCCCTGGGCCATTGAGAATGTAAACAAATACATTCATTTGAGGAGCACTGCAGCACTGGGGCCCCCTAGAGCAGGGCCCCGGTGCATTGGCAGTAGATCCACCTGGCTGCCTGTCCTGGGAGTAGAGTTGAATTGCACCACTGAGGAACACAGTTTTTTATTTTTAAACTGTATCCCCCTCAGACTTTATGGGGCTCCTATGCCTATATATATATATATATATATATATATATATATATATATATATAAAATAAATAGTCCATCTGTGTTCACATTTGAATGTTTAAAGCAAGTTAAAAAACCTGCTTCCAACTCAGAATTCAGAGAAAAACAGTAACTACACTGCATTCTGGGAAGCTGAGCCGGGAAATGCAAATGTGCCGACAAATGCCTCGCTCTTCAATCCATAGCCTTTTTCAAACATGGCGTCCTTTAAGCTTATGCCTGCTGTATTACACGACTTTAACGCAAAGCCAAGACTGTGTATATATATATATATATATATATATATATATACTCCTACTAATAACTGGTTTTATTGCCTTGAACCTTACAGAAGTTAGCAGCAGGGGATCTATAATTGATAAAGCTACACAAAATGGCGAAACGCATCTGGTCAAGATCTTCACAAACAATATATTTTTATTGTTGTTGTCAATCGCTTTATTAGTACAATAAATAGCAGATTGTTTTATGTCCACAAGATTTTGATTACTTCATACAAAAAGATGTTTTCTTACATGAAAGAGAATATCTTTGTAGAAATCACGGCAGCATAGTTACATACTACTGGCTATCAATATTAAAACACTCCACCCATACGCATATAACACACGCCTGGACTTATATATTGATCACTACCATGACAGAAACAGCGACGGGAAACAGCAGAGTACCAACAAGAAACCAGGAGTGTGTTGGGAAGCAAGTTTTATTCCTCATATATATGAGTTCTGTGAAGGTGAGAGTTGAATCTCTATTTTGGATATATGTGGGCAGGGGTAGTCCTTACCACAGTGATCTGCACCAAGAGTGGGTGCACTATCCCCCCCCGCCCCCCTTTCTTTCATTTATCTATTTAGATACAACCATGAACAGTGTTTTGAAAGAAGCTACACCATTGGCTTAAAGATCAAAATCTCAGGTTATTGGCTAACAAGGATATCGATGGGTGCATTTTCTTTTCTTATGTCCTATGTGTTTCCTACATGAAGAAACTCCTAAATCCCATGCCTATTGAATATATTTTATTCCGATATCACTCAGGAGTGCTACAGAATACTTACTAGAGCAAGGTATACCTGGTAAATCCCTACAATAATAAATGAAGCTATATGCCACATAGGGGTCTGCAATGGGTGTTGGTCAAGAATTTGTGTGGGGGGATTAGTTACAATATAGATGTCAGTCATATTTCAGCCAGTATGGGTTTTTCCAGTTTTTACCCTGCTCTCTATTAATTTTGAAATATTTGGAGCCAATCAGATTTCTCAGATAGTTTTTTTTCTGGTCCAGATGATGATGACATGGGATTCAATCAAGACTGAAGAGGACCAGAACCTCTTCTATCAAGTTGGATAGCCCACCTAGGCCAGGGTAGAAGATTGAGGACAAGGGCATCAATTATCATCAGTGGATGATCGTGAGGCCTAGTAAAGTATTATCAATTATTTTATTTTACAGGTTCAATATCTTTTTTATTTTATTGTTTTTTATTTTAATTGAAATATATTAATTTTAAATTGTACGTCTTTTTATTTTTTGTTATGTTTGATTATTTTTGTAAATGTAGTGTTTTTTTATGTAATTTCGTTTTTTTCATTTCTGTAAATTATTGTTTTTGGTTGTTTAGCATTATTTTTATTCATTAGTTTATTTGGGTGCGTTAATTTATTAGTGTAGAGTTTTACTTTACTTAGAGTGTCATGGGGGTCCGGATGGACCCCCATGGCACTTCATGTGTTAATTTATTTTACCTTAAAGACCCCATTGCACAGGGTTAACAGTAAGGCTAAGTTGCACACAGGCACTTTCTTGGTCCTTGGATGAGGCTTGCCACAGACAGACACTTTCCATGTTCCTGGACGAGATTTGGTTGCAGACAGACTCTGTATGATGCTCAGTCACAGATAGACACTTTCTGTGTCCCTTGGCAAGGCTCAGTTGCAAAGAGATGCTTTCTGTGTCTCTTGGTGAGGCTTTGTCACAGAAAGACACTTTCCACATCCATTGGCATGACTCGATCACAGACAGACACTTTCCGTGTCCCTTGGTGAGGCTCGGCCCACAGTCTACATCTAAGGTAACCTTCCAACAACAGGCCACGTACAATGGATTCATCCAGATTGTACAGGCTCTGGAACTCACTGATTGGCTGAACCCAGGCCCTGGTACTCAAGGATTATCTGAGTCCTAAAGCTGATAGAGGGAGGAGTAATGTCTCAATAACTTAAAAATGAATGAGATATGCACTATTTCTGCTTGGCACAGTATGTAAGTCGTGGCAAACTTTTTGAGTTGGGTTTAAGGGTTGACCAAAATTGACCAACCACTGTGTTATTAAACAGCTCAATACTACATGACACTTTGGCTGCACGTTAGAGGGGTGGTTACATTTTGGGCGAGCATTTATTATTGCATGAGCACGTGTGTTGGGAGGGGGAACAGGATTTCCACTTTGTAGCTTTCAGTCTTTTCCAAAGTTGAATAGACCAAATATGTATATTCATGATTGAAATGGAACAAATTACATTTGTAGTCTGTTTCTGCAGAAGTAGAAGCAAAACATGAGAAAAAAACACTTTTCCTTTAAACATTAAACATTTTTGAATACTGGTTTTCTTGGAGCATCCTTTCGATTTCACAGTAATCACGTTCAAATCTTTACCTGGAAACCCTTTTTACTTATTAAATGTTTAAATATGGTGCTTTCCTGGAGAATCAACAGTGCATACAAAAAGAAATTGCATTAAAAAAATCCAAGGTAAACATCATTAAGCTTACCCTGCAATTTGCACCATTTCTTCAATTGATTCTGAGAAGGAACGCCCCTGAAAAACCAGGCTAAATTAGCATTAAATTCATAGTTAATTGTGGCCAATCAGAGGCAGGTACGACAATGTATCCGTTTGCTGAGAAAAAGCTGCAGTCATGATAATGACAGCTGATTGGTTAGAATATAACTCCACAAAACTCATTGACTAAGACACTTGGCCTACATGGGGAGGGGGGGGGGGGGGTTCCTTTAATTGTTATCAATGTCTTCTAAAGAAAGAAAAGACGTGATATCCCGCAAACTTCAATATACCGTTAATTTCATCAAGAATTTCTAAAGAATGTAATTTCTATAAAATAACAGATTAATGTTTCAATTTCCAATAGAATGTTATTGCAGGGAATGTATCAAACACACCCTCAGTGATACAATGTAACCTTGTGGATGTTCCTCTGTGTCATTGGATCAGTTCAATCAATGAACAGCTCCCTTCAAATACCCTGTTAAGGAGCATTATGAGTAGGTTGTAATGGTTCAAGAGCTCGCTAGAATATCATCTGAAATTAGAGGTTGAGATTCATTGGCTCTCAGCTTATTACATGCTCCGGAGATCTCTGTGAGGCTACACATGAGTGTCTAGGCAAGCACAAAATTAACATGATAGACATTGCTCTGACCTCCAACTGGGGAAGCTTCACGTTTGCTCTTCATCCTCCAGTGAAATAACCAAGAACAGTCAATGTGAGCAATGCCTGGGATTCACCTAATTACTGGCAGAAAGCTCCTTATCTGAGATATAAATATTAATGGCACCTACCTGCTTTATGTTTATTACTGAGATTTTCGCTTATTCTACCCGGGCACAAAGCGAGCGGATTATGCTATTGCTTATAGGTTTTTATCAATTATTTGTTTATAATTCTGGATCAATAATTTGCATTGTTGGGTCACGAATAGTTTATTGTTTTAAACTTAAAATATAGACAGCAGGAAAACTGCACAAATGTGAAAGAAAACAATTTATTAAAATAAATCTTTAAAAATAAAAATAAAATAAAAATGAGACATTTAAAAATCCTATAAACAGCATATGCAGGTATAGACTTGTTACAATAAGGGGTTGTAAGGGAGGGGGCTTTGTTAGATTTGCACATTCCTAATTTATCGGGGGGGGGGGGGGGGGGGTTACAGTATGGTGAGATGAAGGCCATGCTGCTCACAAACTGGTGTGTAGACGAGATACTGTAATTTAGTGCTACCGAATATAACTAATAATAATAATAATAATAATAACACTACTACTACTAATAATAATAATAATAATAATATGACAACACTACTGCTACTATTACTACTACTGCTACTACTACTACTACTACTACTACTACTACTAAGAATAATAATAATAATAATAATGCTATTACTACTACTACTGCTACTATTACTACTCCTACTACTACTACTAACAATAATATCAACAACAACACTACTACTAATATTACTACTACTGCTGCTACTACTTCTACAACTACTACTACTACTACTAATAATAATAATAATACTGCTGCTGCTATTACTACTACTACTAATATTTATTATTATTATAATAATAACACTTTTACTACTACTACTACTACTAATAATAATAACAACACTACTGCTACTATTACTGCTAATACTACTACTACTACTACTACTACTACTAATAATAATAATAACAACACTACTGCTACTATTACTACTACTACTACTACTAAAAATAATAATACTGCTGTTGTTATTACTACTACTACTACTAATAATAATAATACTAATATTAATTAATATTATAATATTTACACTATTACTACTACTTCTACTACTACTACTAATAATAATTACTACTAATAATAATTACAATACTACTACTACAACTACTGCTTCTACTACTAGTACTACTACTACTACTACTTATAATAATAATAACAACACAACAACTACTACCATTATTAATATTACTAGTACTACTACTACTACTACTACTACTACTACTACTACTAATAATAATAATAACAACACAACAACTACTACCATTATTAATAGTACTAGTACTACTACTAATAATAATAATAATAATAATAATAACACTACTAGAAAATACTACTACTGAAACTAATCATAATAATAGCACTACCACTGCTACTATTACTACTACTACTACTACTACTACTACTACTAATAATAATAATAATAATAATGACAATACCACTAATATTACTACTAAAATAGTATCAAAAATATTAATTACACTACTACTACTACTGCTACTACTACTAATCACATATATAGTTGTGAGCGTACGGGTCGTTGCTCACGCTTGCGGGCTCGCGTAGCGAGCCCGCGGCCCTCGCAAAGCGAGGGCCTCAGTTGCTGGCGAGGTCACTGGGCAAGGGCCTCAGTTGCTGGCATGGAGCGCCGAAGGCGCTCCATGCCAGCAACTGAGGCCCCTCGCGAAGCGAGGGACTCAGCTGCTGGCGAGGTCACTGGGCAAGGGCCTCAAACCCTCGCAAACTTCACGTCGCTACTCAAAAAACACGACACACAAATTACGACACTCGCTAAATTTTACGAGGAACGCAAACAACGTACGAAACACGTTACCACACATTACGACCTCGTAAACATCGGACGCAACACGCCGACATACAAACATTTAAAACACAATACATACACACAGCACATACATAAAAAACTTACCTACACCAAGAGGGAGCACCCAGGACCTCAAAAATGCAACTTACACCTCGATTTTACTCGAAATAAAACAGTTTAGAGACTAAAAAAAAATCTAAGCGAGAGAAAAAATGGCCGCCGAACAAAACGAAAACGAGGCTACAGCACTCTAAACTCGCAAAACACCACAAAACACCTACGGATATTCCGATACAGACCTATACCACACATTACTCGCCATTTTACACCAATGCGGAAGTACACGACTACGCTAACGGTTTGGTCTCGCGCACGCACAGTATTACACTGCACACGTTCATCACGCTTACACAGCAGCTCCACACCACTAATGCTGCAGCAACATCAACACAGATTGCCAGCTCTTCATCACAATGCTTCAAAATAGGTACACTATATTCATTTACTAATTTAGCTACCTTACAATTTCATTGCCGTCATTTTTTGACGGGCAATTCGCTAGTAAAAAATAATAATAATTAAATTAATAATAATAATAATAATAATATTAATAATACACAGCTTCAAATTCATGGTCATGTGGAGCTAGCTCATGGACTATCTAAGTCTTAAAGTGAATCTGTAATGTTTTGTTTGTGAGCACGGAATCAGCAAAAGCATCTAGTGTGAATTGCAACAGTGGGAGTACCAGACTTGCCTTCCAAGGAGGGTCCTCACTCTACCCCTATACTGAGTATACAGCTGAGAGGGTACAACCATGGCCGGATTACCCATTAGGCCAACTAGGCAGCCGCCTAAGAACGCTTACCAGTGGTGGGCACCACTTTAAAAAAAATGGTTCCTGACTTTAAAAAAATTGAAACTACATCGAACAAGACAGTTACAACAGGAAACGGAACTTAAATGCACAGAAACGGTAAAAATGGGTCCATGCATACCTCGCATACTCACTCAGAGGGGCTCCTCCACTTCACTGCCCAGGGGCTCCAAGAAGGTAGATCCGGCCCTGGGTACAACAGTTAGAGAAGCCATGAGGTAGAAGACAGCTTCTAATCTCTCTCTGAAATCCCATCTTCTTATTGTTCTCTGCATGTGTGCACTCTCACCTAGACGTGTGCACTCTCACCTAGACGTGTGCACTCTCACAAGCACATCCATGCAGTTTCATGCTGTAATGAGGGCCATAAGTTGTAGTGGCAGAGCTACCGCTAGTGCACCTGGTGCATAGCACTGGTGCCCACAGTGGCCTAAGCTAAAGGAGGGTATTTATCTCACTGTAAATGCTCTTTATCGTGTGAGAAAGCACAATATTGTATGTTAAAATAATGATTTTTTAAATTAACAGATAAAAATTCTTTCATGTCTGTTTACAAATAAAATATATCCTGCCTACTGACTTGCTTAATAACAGATAGCTGAAGATAGTGATTGATAGCAGTTTTCCCTGGACTCTGGACCAGTTAACACATAACTGACATGTTTTGGTAATTCCAGCATTCCATGCCAGCACAGATAGATTTGTTAAGGGTTAATGTTTTTTCTCCTTTGCTCACTACAAGGAGCTGTAGCTGCGGCACTGGCAGTGGGCAGTCAGTGACACATGTGAACACAGATTTTTATTTTTTTCTGATTTCTCAGTGACAAAGTGCACATATTTGACAATTTATTAAGTATTTTAACATGCTTTTAAAGATCTTTACTATAATATGGTCCAAATTGTGCTGAATCAAGTGGCCTTTCTAATGTATTTCTTCCGTATATTTCTGGCTTTTTAGTGACCTTTAAGAAATGTATAGAAGTAATTGCAACTGGGCCCTCCATTCACTATCTCCACCATGTTTTTTGGTTTGTCTTGTAATTGAAGCCACATAGTGTATGTATTTCCCTTATGACTTTTATTTAAACAACAAAGGCTGGTATTACCATACTAATGGATATTGGAAGTGTGTGGATATTGAAATCTTATATGGATATTGGAAGTGTGTGAGTGTTTTTAAAATGATATTTTATATGCAACAGATTTAAGTTGGCAGTAGCCATTATTAAAGAGTTCACATGCTTAAAGGGCCACTGAACTCACTATAAATGCTCTTCATGGTGTGAAAATATTCTATGTTAAAGTGATCTTTATTTTGAATTACTCTGTTAATAGCTAAAATGCTTACATTTTAAACCTCTGTTTACATACAGACCATCCTGCCTACCGGCTTTTGCATGAATAATTATCAGATTGCCAAATGCAGCATGTGCTGTGTGAGGCCTTATGGGGGAAGTCTGTGATTAATAGCACAGCATCTCCCGGACTAAGGTTACACTGCATTGACCAGTTAACCCATAGCTTTCCTGTTTGAGGTGAGTCCAGTATTCCATGCCTGCACAGATAGATGCGGTAAGGGATACATTTTTATTTTCTGGGATCACTGCATGGACCACAGAGCACTAGCCCCCTTTATTGCTGCATTGACCAGTTAACCCAGTACTTTCCTGTTTTAGGAGAGTCCACTATTCCATGCCTGCACAGATAGATGTGGTAACTGATACATTTTTATTTTCTAGGATCACTGCATGGAGCACAGAGCACCAAACCCCCTTCGTTGCTCAAATTCAATAAAGGCAAAAGAGCAGAACCTGCATTTTCTGCCCATAAGAAAAAATACAACCTGTTCCCTTCAAACTTTACAAAAACCTTACCAGGATTTGAATGGGACACACTCTTGAAATCTGATTGGTTGCAGCCATGGAGCAGGCTGCGGGCAGCTTGTCACACATAAAAACACAGAAATATTTGATTTGATTTCTCCCGGACTCAGGTTACACTGTATTGACCAGTTAACCCATAGCTTTCCTGTTTGAGGTGAGTCCAGTATTCCATGCCTGCACAGATATATGCATTAAGGGATACATTTTTTTTTTCTGGGATCACTGCATGGAGTACAGAGCACTAACCCCCCTTTTTTGCTGCATTGACCAATTAACCCATAGCTTTCCTGTTTTAGGTGAGTCCAGTATTCCATGCCTGCACAGACAGATGTGCTAAGGGATACATTTTTATTTGCTGGGATCACTGTCTGGACCACAGAGCACTAACCCCCTTTATTGCTGCATTGACCAGTTAACCCAGTACTTTCCTGTTTTAGGAGAGTCCAGTATTCCATGCCTGCACATATAGATGTGGTAACTGATACATTTTTATTTTCTAGGATCACTGCATGGAGCACAGAGCACCAAACCCCCTTCGTTGCTCAAATTCCATAAAGGCAAAAGAGCAAAACCTGCATTTTCTGCCCATAAGAAAAAATACAACCTGTTCCCTTCAAACTTTACAAAAACCTTAGCAGGATTTGAATGGGACACACTCCTGAAATCTGATTGGTTGGAGCCATGGAGCAGGCTGTGGGCAGCTTGTCACACATAAAAACACAATATTTGATTTGATTTCTCAGTGAGAAATGCACATATTTAAAAAAATGAATAAATCCCACATTCTTTTAGGATATCTTTACTGTGAAGTGGTCCAAATCGTGCTGAATAAAATGGTCTTTTATTGAGCATACATAGTTATCAGTGTGAAATATAGAACATGATGTATCTTTTATAGATTTTAAGTGCTATAATATTTTGATTCATATTGTTACTCTTCTAAATTATTTATTTCTACTGGATACAGTATAAATTCCTTTGTTGTTTCTATTTACCAAATCCATGTGGCTACACCATATGGCAAAGGCCAGCTTTTTAAGATCTCATTTTAATAGAATAATGTTAGTGAGGGGGGGTGAAGGACTGTCAGTCTTAGTGATTTAAAGGACCACTCAAGTATCACCCCCTTCTGGATCTCTACCTTGTTGTGGTGAGGGGGCTTTTGTACTTCAATTAACCATGCAGGGTCATCCAAGATGGGCAGGTCATAAAAGAGAGGTCAGCAAATTGTGGTCCACTGGAGAAGAAACTGGCAACCGACTCCGGTATCTTTGCCATGAAAACCATATGGATGGGCACAGCCAGGAACACAGACAGATGTGCCCGAGTGCTGCATTTATATGGTCACAGAGAGTCAAACAACAACAAGTATAATTATTATAGTTTGCGGTTTTAATGATGTGAAAAGTTTATCATAAATAATGTCCGTGTTTAATGGGTAACATTTTGTCTTTATTCCTAAAGGATTATAAACCTAGCAGGAGTGGAAAGAACTGTGGATTCAGATAAGATTTATATTCACTTTTGCTGACAACATTCTTTCCTTTGTTTTTAGTAAAGAAGTTGTTGTTGTTTAGTCATTTAGTTGTGTCCAACCCTCCGTGGCCCTATGGACTACACCACGCCAGGCACATCTGTCAGCACTGCCCCACTGTGCTCCCTCAAGCTCATTTTCATTACTTAACTGACCCCATCTATCCATATTCTGCTTTTTAATTTATTAGCTAATATATACAACTAGTCCTTTACCCGTCATAAATGATGGTATAATATTACATGCATGCCCCCCCCCTCCCTCCCCTGTGTCTCTTTCCCCTCCTCTCCCTCTCCTGTGTCTCTTTCCCTCCTCCTCCCTCCCCTGTGTATCTTTTCCCCTCCCCCCTCTTTCTCTTTCCCCTTTACCGCTGTGTCTCTATCCCCCCTCCTCCCTCCCCTCTGTCTCTTTCCCCCTTTCCCCTGTGTCTCTTTCCGCCTCCTCCCTCCCCTGTGTCCCTTTCCCCTGTGTCTCTTTCCCCCTTTCACTGTGTCTCTTCCCCCCTCTCCCTCCCCTGTGTCGCTGTCCCCCTTTGTCTCTATCCCCCCTCCTCCCTCCCCTCTGTCTCTTTCCCCCTTTCCCCTGTGTCTCTTTCCGCCTCCTCCCTCCCCTGTGTCCCTTTCCCCTGTGTCTCTTTCCCCCTTTCACTGTGTCTCTTCCCCCTTCTCCCTCCCCTGTGTCGCTGTCCCCCTTTGTCTCTTCCCCCCTCCTCACTCCCTTGCGTCCCTTTTCCCCTCTGTCTCTTTCCCCCTCCTCCCTCCCCTGTGTCCCTTTCCCCTCTGTCTCTTTCCCCTTTTCCCTTTGTCTCTTCCCCCCTCTCCCTCCCCTGTGTTGCTTTCCCCCTTTGTCTCTTCCCTCCTCCTCCCTCCCTGGTGTCCCTTTCCCCTCTGTCTCTTTCCTACTTTCCCTGTGTCTCTTTCCCCCTTTGTCCCTTCCCCCCTCCTCCATTCCTTTTGTCCCTTTTCCCCTCTGTCTCTTTCCCCCTTTCCCCTCTGTCTCTTTCCCCCTTTCCCCTGTGTCTCTTCCCCCCCCTCCTCCCTCCCCTGTGTCTCTTCCCCCCCTTTCTACCTTCCCTGGCTGAAGTCACGATTTGTGCTTGCGCGTACTGCGCCTTGCACGGAAATCCGTACAAATAGTTTCTAAACCATTACACACGCTTTAGAAACTATATTAGTGATAATTCTTTACTTCCGCAGAATACTTTTGGGCTTTATGAAATGTCACAGCTATCGCGCTCTATCAAAGATCTGTAGAAAAATAGCATAAAATAGTAAATAAATTAAACACAGTAGTTTTTCATTTCTAAGAATAATTTTATAATTATTTTGTGTAGGTGTCAAAAAACATTTAGATAATACGGCACTATTGTGATCTCTAACATTAGTTGGAAGAATAAATACATTTTGTGGACCTTTAACACAAATTCCTTTCTATATTATGTAAATTCCTCTAAATAAATGATGTCTTTAATAGATTCCACATATAAAAGCCTTTACATCTATAGCATGGACTTGTTACATTGTATCTAGTCATGAAATACAGATTGGCACAAAACAAATATTAATAGCTACAACTTGCCATCTGATGAAAGACTTGAGTTTTTATGAAATTATTAAAATTCCTGGGTAGAAAAAAAGGTATTTCTGTCTAAGGCAGGAGTGTAGGTGCTGCACATAATGAAAACATCAGCCAAATATTTTCAATCTCAGTTTGTCTGCATCTGAAAGCATTTTTGTTCTGATACATTTGTTTCCAAAAGCGTATCCAGCTAAATAAAAATCAACTACATCTCTCTGGAAAATATACAATTGTGGGAACCTACTTTTATGAGAATATTAAGGGAAAAAATAAATATGTTGCTTTTTTAGAACATTATTTAAATTTGTTGTTGTGTTTCTCGGCTCAGGCTCGATGACTCAGAGTTAGTTCTTGTTTTAACCGTTTAAATGTATATGGAAGCTTCCTGGATTATGAAGCGTCTGATAGAAGAGAATTAGTTGTGTATGAAAACATTGTTTGCACGAAAAAAATCCCAAAATAAATATCAATTAGTTAAATGGAGCTTGACACCAACTCTCTTGCCATTTATATTTCAAGATAATTGCAAGCATTGTCCTCAGTGCCGGATCTATCTTTCTGGAGCCCCTTGGCAGTGAGTACTCAAGGTATGCACGGACCCATTTTTACCTTTTCTGTGTGTTAAGTTACTTTTCCTATTTTAATTCTCTTGTTCTAGGTTGTTACCCCCTAGAAGCCAGTTTATGAACTGCAGCATTGTGTTTTTTTTAAGCCAGGAACCTTTGTTTTTTAAAAAGTGGCACCCCTCACACGGGAGCGCCCCAGGGCGGCTGCCTAGGTGGCCTAATGGGTAATGCGGCCATGCCTGTCCTGCAGAAATGTACATTTTATACTTTTACATGGATGCTTCAGGAGTGACATCAACATATATTTTTTTTAATTAGAAACAAGGCTCCCTAATCAATTCCCCATCTTCTTAAACTACACTGCTAAAAAGTGGTAAGTAACTTTACTTAGCTATTCAATTGACCCACATAAACATGCCTCACAAATTACGGGATGCTTTCCCATTGATTTTTTTTGACATCCATAATATTACAAGCTACTTTTTCAAAGTTTTGCACTAAATCTCTATTCAATTGGAACTTTACAGAGCACTCGCAAATTAAGCCTGACATGTAACATGTGATATAAATGAAAATAACTACGTGCACTGAAAAAGCCTTTCTGAGACCTGCAACAGAAGATAAAGAGACATTAAAGTACTAAAAAACATAAAAAAAAGAAAAAATAATCTAATGCTTAACAGTCCCAGAGGTACATATGTGCTATTTAAAAATGTGATTTTATTGTTATTATGTTTGTGTGATTATACAATATCCAGGGTAACATGGAACTCAGTGCTCAAGAGATTAATACATATCAGGAAACCCACATGGACTAAAATAGATGCTCTGATGCATTGTCTATTAAAGTGCTAGCCCTTTGGGCAAACTTTACTTATTTACTCTCAAAATGCTTACTCAAATTGCAGGTGCTTATTCTTACTCATTTTACATATATATATATATATATATATATATATATATATATATATATATATATATACAATATGATGATGTTCACGTTTTCTATTGGTTCCTAGGACTGTGTCTCATCAATTTAGGTAACATGCATTTTTTTTAATTTTACATTTAAGTAGACATTTAATTCTTCAGCTCGCATTTTACTGACAACACAAGAATTTAGATATTTCGAGTTAGATACTTAAGATTACGAGTGAATTCAATTGAATACATGTGTAACATTACTGAAAAAAGTTTCCACAGTTGAAAAAACTGAAAATTCTTAAATATCTCAAATTTAATGAGGCTCCAGACTTGTAACTTTCTCCTTGTTCTTAAGACAATTTTTTTAAACTTACAGTTTTTTATGTTTGTACATTGTGGATGAATCATAAAAATATCCCATATGGAAAAGCTCAACTAAATCAAGTGAAAATTTAGTCAAATAATAAGACGATATTTATCCAATCATGTGACAATCCAAAATTACGATAATCTGCTATCAGAAATCAGTATTCATCAAGGGCGTGTATACTAAGCATCTCAAGTGGATCTCATATTATCTCCTGATTTACTATGTATTATTTCAGATGGTAGAAGCCGCCCTTCTCATGTTATCCCAGCTCTTCTCATCTGATCCCATGTCAGAAAGTGCTTAGAGAATCTCGCCCCCCAGATAGGGGCTCCGTCCTGGGGCCTTGAATATTGGTTAATTTCTTTAAATCTAAAATCCAAGAATATGAGCTCAGCACAGTACAAAAAATTAAGATTTAGTGAACTAATGGCAAAGTGCTTTTTAGAAAAAATAAAAAAAACATAAATACAGCCTTTTACTGACCATTATATGTAACTAGAATATTGCCCGTCAAAAAATAACGGCAATGAAATTGTAAGTGAGCTAATGCTGTTTGGTGTAATAAAAGAAATAATACATTAATAAATTAATATACTTTACCTATTTTGAAGTAATATATGCAGGAAGCATTGTGCTGAAGAGCTGACAATCTGTTTTGATGTTGCTGCAGCATACAATGTGTGTTTTCAGTGCTGTGGAGCTGCTGTGTAAGTGTCAGCAATGTGTGCAGTGTGTAGTGTAAATAGGCTGCGTGCGCGAGGAAAATCCGTTAGGGTAGCTGTGTACTTCCGCATTGTGTAAGTTAGTGTTGTAAAATGGTGCCTAATGTGTGGTACGCGGCTGTGGCTGATTTTGCGTCCTTGTTCTTGGACCTTGTAGGGCTTTTTCTGAAAATCCGTAGGTGTTTGGTGGTGTTTTGAGTGTTTAGGGTCCTGTAGCCTCGTTTTCGTTTTTTCGGCGGCCATTTTTTCTCTTGCTTAGGGGATTTTCGGGTGTCTAAACTATTGAATTTCTACTTAAATTCAGGTGTAACTTCACTTTTAGAGGTGCTGGGTGCCCCCCCCCCCCACACCCATTGCTGTGGGTAGGCTTTTTATGTGTTTGTTGTGTGTATTTTGTGTGTTTTCAATGTTTTCATGTGCGTGGGTTTCGGGCGCTAATACTGTATTTTTGCGAGGTCCTCATTTTTTTCTAAGTCCTGCGGCTCGTATTTGTAGACGCTAAGGGCCTCATTCTATTACCGGCCGTAGGAGATGCGGGGCCGCAAGGACCGGCCGCAAGCTATTCTGCTATTCAATTCCCTTCCGGCCGGGGACTCCGGCAGGCTTGCGGCCGGCGCCTTGCTATCTCTTGCGGCCGCTCGCGCCGGAGGAAAGCCTTTGATCTTAAACGGCCGCAAGAGTTCCGGCCGCAAGAAAATCCTGGTTGCTATTCTATTGCTCCGGGAACCCTCTCTGCAAGGCTAAAACCGAGCCGCAGCTTACTTGCAGCAAAAAGGTCCCGCAGGCACACAATTAAGCACATTTTAAAGCCATAATAAAGCCATCCTGCACTCTGAGGAGACTATAAAGTGATTGTAGGTGTTAGCATTAATAGCACAACATTCCCCTACACTCAAATCCGTAAATAATTTTTTTTTACATTTATGTCAAATATCCGTGTAAAAAGTCCAGAGGGCTTGGAGCACCTCAGACCCGCCCACGCTGCGGACGGAAAATAAACAGTTAATGAAATGTCGGATTTGGGCTGATGTGCAAGCTTGAGAGGGGTTTACTATTAATCCTCATGTCCCCCATTATGATCCCTAGCATTTACAGAGCTTTACAGTGCCGTCTTGAATTTATTTTTGCATTTAAAGATTTCTGAGCTTACGGCCGTTTGCAAGATATACGGCCGGCCGTAAGGGGATATCCTTGCGGCGCCGTCTATTTAAATTACAAGGTAACGGGAGCCCCGCAAGGAATCGCAGCTTTGCGGACGATTTACGGCCAATAATAGAATGAGGGCCTAAGTCTGTAAATTTTGCTGTTGCGGTGGCAGCCTCCACCTCTGCAAATGCGGCCCCTCGCTTCGCGGGGGTCCGAATTTGCAGGCCTAAAGTCCGCCGTTGCTGGCAAGGAGCACCTTCGGCTTTGCGAGGGCCGCAGCGTTAGCAACAACTTTGGACAATCCGCACTGATGACAACTATATATGTGATAATTTGTTACTGGTGGTGGCCATTGCTTTGTATCCTTACCTGACTTGTCACCTGGACAGTGAAACTACTGTAGTTTCCTTCCTTCAGTGTTTCACAATCTTGGCTACATTGTTATAGAATTCTGATATTATGCTATATTTAATATTATTTTTATTCTTTTATATTATTGTTGTATTATTATTCTATTATTTTATTATAATTCTATGATCATTCTATTGCCCTATTGTTCTATTATTCGATAATTATTATTTTATTAATCTCTTATTAATAAATTATTTTATTATTATTTTTATTATTATATTATTCTTCTATTATTCTCCTATTATTCTTCTATAATTCGATTATTTTATTTTAATACTATTATTATTCTGTTATTATTGTATTATTGATCTAGTATTCTATTATTCCATTATTATTGTACTATTTTATTATTCTACTATTATTTTTCCATTAATATTATTATATTATTGTTACATTACTATTCTATTATTATTTTATTATTATACTATTATGATTCTATATTATTAAACGTTGTTATTAAAATGCTAATATTACATTAAGTATAATTTTATTATGTTTCTATTATTGTTCTATCATTATTCTATTATTTTATTATTATTCAATGAATATTCTATTATTCTATTATTTATCTATTATTGTATTATTATGCTATTATTATTCTATATTATTGTACTATTTTATTATAGTACTATTATTATTTTATTATTATAGTTATTATATTATGTTTCTATTATTGTTCTATTATTATTCTATAATTTTATTGTTATTCATTTATTATTCTATTATACTATTATTTATCTATTATTTTATGATTATACTATTATTATTATTATTATATTTTTATTCTATTATTTTATTAATAAAGTTTCCATTATTTTTCTACTGTTTTAGTATTATTTAAGTAATATTCTGTTATTCTATTATTTAATTATTATTTTATTATTATACTATTATTATTATTATTATTATATTTTTTATTCTATACATTTTAATATTATTTTATTATTACTATGTTATTATTATATTATTTTATTAATGTTTTATTATTATTACTATTCTCTTATTAATGTACTATTCTATTATCATTTCATTATTATTCTATTATTTCCTTATGCTAATATTATTGTTAATCTGTTATTGTTCCATTATTTTTCTATTATTTTAGTATTATTCAATTAATATTTATTATTCTATTATTTATCTATTCTTTTTTTATTATACTATTATTATTATTATAATGTTTTTTATTATTTTATCACTACTAAGTTATTATTATATAATTTTATTAATGTATTATTATTATTATTATTATTACAATTGTTTTATTAATTTATTATTCTATTTTCATTCCATTATTATTCTATTATTTTATTATTATACTAGTATTATTGTTAATCTACTATTGTTCTATTATTTTTTGAGTATTATTCTATTATTATATATTCTTATTATTTTGTTATTTTATTATTATTCGATTATTATTATTATATTATTCCACTTTTTTATTATAATACTATTATTCTATTATTTTTCTATTATTGTTATATTATTATTTTAATATTATAATTCAATTATTTTATTATTACACTACTATTATTCTATTATTATTATGTTATTATTTCTACTCTTTGTTTCATATTCAACATAATCAGTAGCTCTTTAAACAACTGTAACAGTAATTTATAAGGTGTAGAAAAAAAAAAAAGAATAAGGACTCCTTAAGAATTTTGGGAACATTCGTTTTCAAATCCAAGGTATAAATGGCAGATTTCTTTGTTTATTTTGGCCAGTGTAACTCTTTGAAAATAAATAAAAACAGTAAAATTCCCAGTGGGTGAAATGAGGAATAAATCAATATTGTGAGGAGTGGCTTTTTGTATATATATATATATATATATATATATATATATATATATATATATACAAATAGTGATATCTAAGGTCCTCATTCAATTGCAATTTTGCCAATTGAAGAGGGCTCTATATAAGCACATAACATATTTTTTGATCGAAGTTTTTAGTTAATGAAGACCTTGATTTTGGATGGAAGTTCATTAACTAAAAATTTCTGTTTAAAATATATGTAATGTGCTTATATAGAGCCCTATTGAATTGGCCAACTCACAATTGAATGAGGCTCTAAGTGGTATTTAATGCATTTTGACAAGTACAAGTACCAAGATTTGCTTTGAACTGACCTCTTGCGAAGACCCGTATGAGTCAATTTACATTACTCCTTATGTGAACTTTGTTACTCATCGTTTTTGCCACTCGTCCTTTTTGCCACTCATCGTTTTTGCCACTCGTCCTTTTTGCCATTTGTTGGGCCTTCTGGATCCAATTAACCCGAGTACCAAGGGTCCACTATATATACAGTGGTACATCAGCACTCATTCAACTCATTTTGAGAAGGAAAAATGCCTCAGCACTCGTCGTTTACCTTGATACTCATGCTTGTATCAGTCAATTTACATTACTCCTTATGGGAACTTTGTTACTCATCGTTTTTGCCACTCATCGTTTTTGCCACTCGTCCTTTTTGCCATTTGTTGGGCCTTCTGGATCCAATTAACCCGAGTACCAAGGGTCCACTATATATACAGTGGTACATCAGCACTCATTCAACTCATTTTGAGAAGGAAAAATGCCTCAGCACTCGTCGTTTACCTTGATACTCATGCTTGTATCAGTCAATTTACATTACTCCTTATGGGAACTTTGTACTCATCCTTTTTGCCACTTGTTGTACCTTCTGGAACCAATTAATGACAAGTACCAAGGTACCACTGTATATATATGCGTTTGTCTGTGGTAGAAGACATATTTGTTTTTACTACATTTGGAGGCCCTACAGTGGCACTTTAAGGAAATAAAGACAGAACAAGTTAATTTTTAATGTGATTAGAAATAATATTGATTAAGACATAAACTGGCTTCCCTGCTAATAGTGTCTGGAGCGTGATGCTGTGTACTGTATATTCTACGTCCATAATTATATTAATTGGGGAAAATGTGACACCTCATTAGTATGTTCTGAGATCTGAGTGGACCCTGTGTGTTTCTTCCCAGGACACTTACACCTCCCCTAGTTCAAGCTTTTAGCAGCTTTTGATGTTTAAGGCAACAGACAATTCCTATTTTTTCTGTATGGAATCCAAACAACATAATAAAGCTAAGAGAAAGATGAGATGTAAGATTAAAATTGTATTTGTCACTGGATTAAATGCTACAAACATAAATAACCCCCCCCCCCCCCACACACACACACACACATATAACAGGAGTGTGCCTACGTGTTTTGTCCACAAAGGACTTCCTCACAGCACATTATTCTACTGATTTTCATTATTTGCCAATCAAGATCTGTGTTTGTTACAAAATATAAAGAAGCAACAACAAGCACTACATATTTTCAAAGATCCTTTTTCTATTTCACTATAATTTGAAAAGTGAAAATTAGATTTTTTAAACCGGCAAAAAAACAATGGACTCCCACGGTAAAGAATAAGTACATTTAAGGTTGCAATAACATTTGGCCCCTTATAGAAACACATTTCCAAAGTGATCCTTTAAGGTGCATCTTTTCTTAAGTACTGTACATACTTTTTTGGGGGTTATCTTGTTTTGTTTTTTAAATGATTCATTTGGACAATGTAAAATATCTATAAACTTAAATTATATATATATATATATATATATATATATATATATACACAACCACAAATAAATACACGTGGACAACCTTGAACCTGGTATAAACCAATGATGCAGCTTATTTCGGGGCTGGGTCACTCTTTTGAGTGAGACCAGACTAATAAATAACAGGATATTTCTCCCTGTGAAGGGCACAAGTGGCTAAAAGAGTCTGCTCCCTGAGTGGGTTATCATGTCCACAGTATTAACCTACTAGTGACTTGCCCGTCAAAAAATAACGGCAATAAGATTGTAAGGCAGGTAATGTTGTTTGTGTGCGACATTAATTTTGTTGGTGTTCCAAGATCCTTCGGCGCTCATTGCGAGCCTCGCGCTGAGCACTTTCGGCGCTCATTGCGAGGCTGTTGGTTGTTTGTGTGCTATGAGCAGCGTTGTGTTTTTTTTTGTATGCCAATCAATAATTAATAAAATAATAAAAGAATATACTTCACCTATTTTCAAGTAATATATGCATGAAGCATTGTGCTGAAGAGCTGACAATCTGTTTGGATGTTCCTGCAGCATACAGTGTAGGTTTGCAGTGTTGTGGAGCTGAGGTGTAAGTGTCAGCAATGTGTGCAGTGTCTAGTGTGCGTGCGCGAGGGAAAATCCGTTAGGGTAACTGTGTACTTCCGCATTGTGTTGTAAAATGGCGCCTAATGTGCGGTACGTGTCTGTGGCTGATTTTGCGTCCTTGTTCTTGGATCTCGTCCGGCTTTTTCGTAAAAAATGTGCTTGGTGGTGTTTTGTGTGTTTATGGTCCTGTAGCCTTGTTTTTGTTTTTTTTCGGCGGCCATTTTTTCTCTTACATAGGGGATTTTCGTGTGTCTAAACTCTGTAATTTGGACTTAAATCGTGGTGTAACTTCACTTGCAGAGGTCCTGGGTGTCCCTCTTGCTGTAGGTAAGCTTTTTATGTGTTTGTTGTGTGTATTTATTGTGTTTCTCATGTTTTGAGGTTCGCGCGGGTCGTCCGTTAAAGTCGTATCTTTGCAAGGTCGTAGTGTTTTTTTTCTAAAAGCCGCGTCTCGTATTTGTTTGTCGTAAGTCCGTAAATGTTGCAAAGTCCACAGTTGCTGGCAAGGAGCGCCTTTGCCTGCAGCGTTCGCAAAAACCCGCATGCTCACAACTATATTTGTGATTAAGGTTAGTTTGTTCTCTGATGATCACCTCTGTCTTTGGTGATGTATATATATATATGTTTATAAATTATCATTAATTCACGTACATTTACTACCTTTATGGGGTCTTATAAATAAGTCCTGGCAGCTTTGAATCTCTAGTCCAGATTCATTGGCCCTGATAAGACGCCTTTGGGGATCTTAACACTTCGCACAGTCTCTGAGAGAATCTCTTGCTATGTCTAAACATTTATTTTACAGTTATGAAAAAAAATGTATTTAGCTTCCAGGCTGTTACTAGTTGTGAATCAGACGTTCTGGATAATACACAATGACTATCTTCTTCATTTTTCTCCAGACTTGCACAGCTGGGGGTCCATTTACCTCCATTTCGATTTCCCGGACACACAATGAAAAAAATGCTCCTTATCACTGTAAAAATCTCCTAAAAGCATGATGAAAGACTTTTTGTATTTTTGAAAAACGTGCATTTTTAACAGAGAAATTAAGTTAAATAAAATCTGTGTTTATATGTGTAACAGACAGCCCAGATTGCTCCATGCTTGCAACCAATCAGGTTGCAGGGCTGTGTCCTCCATTCAAGCCAATGTAAGTTTTTGTTGAGACTGCTTACATTTCCAGGTTCTATTTTTTTTACTGCAGTAAATTCAGGTTTCTGCTCTCTTGCCTCTCTGGTATTTGAGCAATGCAGGAGGGTTAGTGCTCTGTGCTCCATGCAGTGATACCACAAAACAAAAATGTAACAGTTAGCACATCTATCTGTGCAGACATAGAATACTGGACTCACCTAAACAGGAAAGCTATAGGTTAACTGGTCAGTGCAGTGTAACTTGAGCCCAGGGGAAAGCTGTGCTCTCAGGAATCTGTTATAACTCATGCAACAGCCAGTGGGCAGGATAAACTGCATGTAAACAAAGATTTACGACTTCAGATTTTTTAGCTGTTATTAGTTTAATTAAAAACAAATAGATCATTTTAACATATTATCTTATGCTCTTTCACACCATGAAGAGCACTTACAGTGAGTCCAATGGTCCTTTAATAGGTCAAATTAACTAATACAATGTAACTACTCAACTGGCCTTGTGGTCATAGACAATATGAACATAAGAGATGTGGTGCAAGATTTAGATGAAATGTAGCTGTCGAAGATCCACCACTCCCCCTCCTCTGGATGTCTCTGAGATAGATAAGTTTTAAGTATATATATTGCTCAGATTAAGTAAACCCTATAGTTTCATATTACATTATTCACTCCAAAGTACAAAAAACGTAGAGTTTCCAAAACCTGTATTTTATCTAAACCTTTTTCCGCCATATTTTCAATAAAATGCTTTTGTGAACTTGCATAATAATAATAATTTGTTTACACAGATCTTTTAATGTGGCCTTTAAAGCGCAACTACCACGTGGGGTGAGGGCATTAAAAAATAATAATATTCACATATTTTGCATGATTTATTCATTTAGTTAATATGTTTTAATTCTGTTAATAATGAAATGATCTTCCCAATAACTTTAGGCCAAAATCATCCTTTAACTGAAAAAAGCATGAGAGCGAACCTTAACCAGGGCAGTATCAATACTCAATACCTACTCAGAGGCATCTTTATCATTTTAGTCCCTAAAGGGCCATTGTGGTCAATTTGTTTCTATATGGTCTCTGAAATAAAAAAGGGATAATGTGTGATAGAAAGTAAATATAAAAATATTTATGGACCGGGAACTACCAGATGTGCAAGCTGGGTCCCACAGAGGCACAGGAAGTGTATGTTTCCAACCCTGACCAATCAAATACCACAAAGGTAGTACTAATCATATAGTAAAGTTTATTATGCTCAGTTTTGGCTGCTCAATCACACAAGGCTGAGGGGCCCCACCAAATCTATTGTCTCAGCAGGACGGCAAGATATAGAGAAACAGCACCTGACAAGGTGAAAGTGAGCCCCGCATGGCAAGGTCCCCATATTTATAGCAAAACATAAACAGGAAGTATTAGTGGTGATTAACTCACAATTTATGTTAAATAAACAAGCCCCAGGAGACATTACAGGGTGTGGCAGTCGATAAGGCACTTTCTTTGATACAAACTTACAAATACCCTGATAAAATAAGACAGAATCAGCTGAGAAAAGAAAATGGAATCCTATATTAAAATACAATTCATATAAAAGTCAAATTTGTAAAATCTTTTTTTTATTTTTTATTGTTTTTCTAACATGATTATGAACCTTTTTTTTTTTTTTTTTTTTTTTTAATAAATTGGTCTTAACTGATGATTTGATATCAGTTTTTTTGTATACTTCCCACTGAGATCTGAGGCATATTCCATATATTTGGATGGTTCCCCAAATTGCCTCTTTTCTGAATATTTTCCTACTTCCTTGTGAGGATGAACTTCACTGACTAACAATCCACATCCCGTGATATAGAGTCGTTTTCGTGACATAAATCATTTTGTGCAGATGTTGTTCTAAGACAATGTTTTCATAGAGTGGGAAGATTTTACTGATGATTCTAAGATATTTCTTACTATTCCTTGGACTGATTCAGTGTGTTCTGTATATAGATAATGACACATAAGTGATGGGAGTTCTGAAGACTTAATGTTATTCAAATGTGGTGAATCTGGTTATTTACTTCTATAGGCAACAACGAAAATAGAGGAGATGAATCAGAGAACGAACTAAACGTAATAGGTTACGTTTCGCCCTTAGTTGGGCCTCATCAGTAGGGTGTTGCTGAACTCTCTAAGGCATAATGAGGAAGGAGTCCATGTCTGGAGCTTCTTATCACCCTTAGGGGGAATAAGCCCTAAGGATCATTTGCATAAGCAACAACAAAAATAGAGGTGCTCAATCAGAGAATGAACTAACCTCAATAGGTTGGTTCCATGGACATTATAATCTACCCTGAGAGCAGCCTCTTTTATCTCACTTGTGTCCTTCATAGGGAGAAATATCCTGTAGTATATCAGTCTGGCCTCACTCAATAGAGTAATCCAGCCCCGAAATACCAGGCAATTCTACCCTGAACAGGAGAAACAGAAAACCCCAGATGTACGTTTCGGCCGTCATTGGGCCTTGTTGGGGGAGTGAAGCTGTACATTTCGGCTTTAGTTGGGCCTCATCAGTAGGAGTGAGCAAGATGTCCATATCTGTAGTCACCCTTAGGGAGACTAAGCCCTAAGAGTTATGTTCGTAATCAACAGCTATAGAGGTGCTCAATCCCATTGTTCCTCTGTATTCATACTCCTTCCACCTCAGGAAGTTGATCTGCTAAAGGTACGCGCATCCCACAGCGGCAGAAATGCTCACAAAAAGCTATAAATTAGAGGCTATTACTTTTTTTTTTTTTTACATTCTGTGTATTTTTAAGTTTAGTTCTTCAAAATAGTACATTTTAAAAATATGAGCATAGTCGCGTTTTTTTGGGACATTAAACAATCTCGTATAATAATAAAGAGATATCATGGAAAATAAATACTTAACAGTTAAAATAAATATATTAATATTTTTTATTAATATTTTAAGGGACCGTTAAATCCAAAATATTCTATGAGGTGTTTTCTAAAGGATTTTATACACTTGAGTTACTCTACCACCTCCATTTTTCTTCTTTTTATATTTTGCATAGCTCTGGGTGGGAACCAATAAACACCGGAGAGACATTTATATACATTACAAGGCTAACTACCAGATAACACTGCAGGACTTTTTTGGCCACTACAGAGACAGACAGTAATCCTAATTAGCACATTAAAGCAGCTAATTAATATACAATGGCTGCTCATTTTCATGAAAATACAAAAAAAAAACATACAGAATTTCCCAGGATTTGTTTTGGAAAAAAAATGGTTTACACAACATACAGCCTGTTTTTCATGCTCTTTAAGAATAACTTAAAAAAATAACTTGATTTTGGGGTGACAGAGTCCTTTTAAACACAATGATGCGATCACAGCCCTTTCGTCCATTTGTATGTCTATTTCACCATAATTAATTGCATACATGTAGAGTGTATAATTAACCTGGAGGTGAATCATGGGAAGAGCAGGCGTTTGGGGCCTAGTGAATCTAGTGAAATAGTGTATTTTTTTTATAACTTTCCCTATTACTATCTGTTCAAAGCAGCTCAACAGCAACAAGAATAAATCTCCGTCCTCTCTGTGATTCTCTCTGGATGAGTCATAGCAGACACAGCAAACGTTCGATTCTCTGTCCATTTTCTAATTTCCTCTATTCGCAGCAATCCCCAGTGTAGGTAGCCATTTTGTGTTCTGCTTCATTTTGAGACCATAATCATAAAGGCTCCTTCGGTGTAATAATTTGTCTTTATGTAAATCAAGTTGGATTTAAAAATGTCAAATTGTTACAACAGACTAAAAGGGCCACTTTACCTTATAAATGTAAAGATATCCTAAAAACATGCTGAAATACATTTTTATTTTTCGAAATCCGTGCATTTTTCACTGAGAAATACTGCCTACTAACTGCTCCATGTCTGTAACCAATTAGGTTGCGGGAGTTTGTCCATATTTACGCCAATAGTAAGGTTTTTGTCGGACTGCTTATATTTCCAGTTTGGATGGAACAGGTTCTATTTTTATTTTACTTCACTGCCGAAAATTCATGTTTCTGCTCCGTTTGCCTCTCTGCAATTTGAGGAATTAAAATCAATACAGGGAGATTAGTGCTCTGTGCTCCAGTACTCATGCAGTGATCCCAACAAACGAAATTCAACCGTTACCAATTCTATCTATGCAGACATGGAATACTGGACTCACCTAAAACAGGAAAGCTATGGGTTAACTGCTATCAATCACAACCTTCCTCCATAGAGCCTCACACAGCACACACTGCACACAGCAATCTGCTAATTATTCATGCAACAGCCAGTGGGCAGGATAGACTGTATGTAAACATAGATTTAAAACTTTAGATTGTTTCCTGTTGTTAGTTTAATTAAAATAAAAGATAATTTTAACATACAATATGGTGCTCTTTCACACCACCAAGATTATATTAAAGATAAAAAAATTATATTCTTGATTTCTGGCTTTACATCACAAAAACCTACAATTGCATTTTCGGTGTATTTTATTTCCACTGTATTTTTCAAGATAATTAGATAAGAAATTTTTCTGTCATGCATTTCAATTAATTTTTAATTAAAACTTATTTAAACTTGCTTAAAATATGCTAGAAATGTCTATGTGCACTGATCATACATCTGTATGTTATCTCATTGCCTGATACTCATGTCTTATACGTTCTATTACCTCTAATCTTCTGATGAAGAAATGTCTTCTACATTCAAAGCATTTTATTCAGCAATGGGATCTTGGTTTGAAAATAAAAACACACTGTGAAATATTTTCAAATATTCTTTAGGTTCGGATGCAAAAAAAAAATATTCTAGGATCTGTTAATGATTTGATTAGATTTTCCTTTCTTTAAGCATCTTTCATAAGAAGAAACAGCGGGAGGCATTCAAGCAATAAATGATAGATCGAGCTTGTTGAGGATCTAGTGGATGGAACTCATTGCTACTAGGGAAGGATATACATATATATATATTTATTATATTAATGATTTATTTTATATATATATATATATATATATATATATATATATATATATATATATATATTTATTTATTTATTTATTTATTATATTAATTATTTATTTTATATATATATATATATATATATATATATTTATATATAGAAAAAAAAAATATATATATATACTAATTTATTTATATATTTATTATATTAATGATTTATTTTATATATATATATATATATATATATATTTATTTATTTATTTATTTATTTATTATATTAATTATTTATTTTATATATATATATATATATATATATATATATATATTTATTATTTTAATTATTTATTTTATTATTATTATTTATTATGTAATAACACCCATGCCTAAAAAACAAACTAAGATCATTTTTGAGCATTATATATATATATTTATATATATATATATATATATATATATATATATATATATATATATATATAAAATATAAAATATATCTACCAGTTTGTCCATCAGTATTGTGCAGAAGAAAATGTTATTTCCATGGCCTATAGAAACAAATAGATATGAATTAATCAGAATATAGATAAATTTAAAGAGACAATAAAAATAAAAAAAAAAGAAACAAAATTGAAGAAACAAAAATCTAATTACATATATAGGTTTACAACTTTAATGATAACGATAATTTAAAACAATAAATATATATATATATAAATATAAGGAGATTAACAATTATTTATATATATATATATATATATATATATATATATATATATATAAATAATTGCTAATCTCCTTCCCTGAAGTAGTAATATGTTCCATCTACTCAATCCTAATAATATAAATAATATAAATAAATAATACAAAAAAAGATTATTTTATTATGTATTTATATTATTTCAGTGCAACCCTGAGTCCAGAAGAAACCTGTGCGATCAATCATAACCTTGTCCCATAGAGCCTCACGCACCTGGACTCGGCACTATTCTAATAACTCATACAGTCAATAAGTCATCTTGTCCTAGATAGACACCCAGAAGGTACAAAAGCTAGAATTTATATTGTCTGGAAGTAGATTAGCCATAATATGTCTTGGTCAGGGAAATGTATATAATCAACCCATCTGTGGAAAAATAAGACCTATTGATCCACAACATGCTCTACCTCTCCATTTAATTCGGCACAATTTGGATGACACAAGTGGAAAGATCTCATGAAGGCAGGTTGAAATACTTTTTTAATTTTTCAACTACGTGTCTTTCTCTCTCTCTTTTTTTCTCTCTCCATGTTTTTCCCCTCTCATCTGGAGTTTGGCTTTGGATATGGCCATAGATTCTTCCTGGCTTTCCCATGATGATGGTCTGGCTAAGAAGCACGTTGCGGGGTTTAGAGCAAATTGTTAATTACAGCAAAAATTGAGCTATATCAAATCAGAGCCAAAAGGGTTAGTGTTAAGCGAGGGTATACCTTTAGGTAAATAACATCTACAGACTAGATGGGTCGATTGGTTTTCATCTGTCAATATATCTATGTTTTTATATAGTTATCATTGTGCCTTTAACACATTATACATGTAATAATCAAATGAGAGGGGAAAATGGAATCGGGCTAGCCACTTAGGGGAATAGTCTTTATGGGGTTCTGAGACAAGAAGGACCACCTTGATTTTATGACAAGTCCAATTTTTAGACACTTCACCCAGGAGAATCAGAACCAGTGACTTTAGTCTTTTAGGGCAGTTTTACATTGCTTTGTATTTAATATAAGTGATATATGCACCAGTGATGATAGAAATTAAAGACCAAGGAGTGACTCCCTTCCTGGAGGACTCACTTGCCCTCCTAGCCCAGAAGAAGTAAATATCTGTGAAAGTTGCTGATTATCGTTGTGCGTTCTTCATTTGGATGTTATCGTTGTCTCTTTCTCTGGCAGCTGTCAATATGGCAGTTCCTCCAGTGATGCCATCTGGTGCTCTCGTGAGTTCAGCAGGTAGTGTGGGCAGCTCTGGAGATGCTTTTGGAAGACTGTCTTATGATCGTACAGTATTTGCAATTTTATGTCACTTAACATTGATGCAACATCCAATATAACTCTGTGCATTCATATTACATAAAAAAAAGCATTTGCTCTCTGTAGTAACGAGGCCAAGCGAAGATTTCTGTAAATTGAAAATGGCTTGTATAGCTATTGTTATTTTATGAGTACCCCCTACCAATGTCCTTGTGACTAGAAGCATTTTCATTTGAGAACAATGCAATGTTACTGTAAATTGCACTGCTGTTGTAGCCTGTACGTATGAACATACGTGCAAAGTATGACTCAGACTCTCAATTCATGGCAAGGTCATCTAATCTGAGTTCTCTGCAAAAAGGTGTCAATGTATTAGACCTCATGTAGTATGGGCAACCACTTAAGGCATGTGCTCTCAACCCTACTGATCTCTAGTTAACTCACAATGCTTATACGGACCAGCTTTTAGGTCTTGAAGATTTGTGACCAGCAACATTTTCACCAATTTGAATAATGAACATCAATGATAGTGGTATGTTTGCAGTGTTAGCATCTCCTCATCTGTCTTTATTTCTGAGTATGGTAGTTAAGATTCAGAAACTGGCGCTGGTCATAGCATGGGGGCAATGGAGAACCACATTCATTCTAAAAATAATTATTTAAACATTGTTGTTATTTTGTTGTTCAGCCATGTCTGATTCTCAGTAACTCTATGGACTGTAGCACACCAGGCACAAGTGTCAGCCACTGCCCCTCTGAGCCCCCTCAAGCTCATGGTCATTGCATCAATGACCTCATCTATCCAGCTAGGCTTCTGCCATCACCTTCCTTGTGTGCTTTTAATCTTCTCTAGGGAATTTTGTCTTCTTATGATATGACTAAAATATATGATCTTTATCCTCATGATCAACACTTCCAGTGAACATCTTGGCTTCATTTCCTGTAGTATTGATGGCTAACTTGCAAGTCCTACTCTCATCTCCTCTCCCTGCTTATTTTGCTGGCTGTTGGAGATATATCTTCTAACCCTGACCCCTCACCCTTCATCTGCCATTGCTCTGCCCCCAGGGGGCTGCTAACTTTGCCCATACTCCATGTTTTTGAATTCTGCCCCACTGCTACGTCTAAAATGTATCCTCCACCGCTCTGTAAAGCTAACTCCCGACTTCCCCACTTGCAGGCTATATTATATGACCACTTGGGACAGATAACTTATTACTTACTATAGCCAGTCATCTCAAATGACTCTACCACTAAATGAAAAACCTTTCCAAGTTTTCACACCTTCCCACCTAAGCAAACTTTAACCTCCTTCCTGACCTCCTTGCTTTTCCTTATCTTTTCTTTCCAAGGTTTCTGCCTTTTCCCCTCCCTTTATATTGTAAGTCACGAGTTCCAATCTTGTAGGGTGCTTTGGAAGAAAGCACTCTCTACAAATATTCTAAGCTCTAAACAGGTCCCTCCATTTTCTTCAGTTGTTAATATTGTATTTTCCCTGCTCTCTTCCCCTGTACAGCGTTATGGAATATGTTGGTGCGTTAGAAATAAAAGTTAATAATAATAATAAAAAAAATTGGATCTTCTTGCAGCCCAAGGGACTCTAAGCAGTTTTCTACACCACCACAGTTTGCGTCAATTCACCGGCGCTCAGCCTTCTTTATGGCCCAGCCCAGTAATAATTATGTGGACCTTTGTTGATAGTGATATATTTTTACTTTTTAATAGCTTATTTATTTAAACATAGAAAAAAGTTAAATTATCTAATAAAGTGACAACAGGCACTGATTATATTGTTGTTGAAATGTTTAATTTAATGGGTTCTGTGCAGCTCATTAATACCACTCCTGCCTCTTTGTTTAAGAGCACTGGCCCAACATATCTTACACGCTTAGATAGAGTATCCGAAGAAAGTGGGCGAGTCGAAAAAGATCCTGCCCTAGAATTCTCCATCAGCAAAGCCTTTATTGGGGAATAGAGTACTATTAGGTAATAAGACAAATATATAATTGAGTGAGCAAGATATTGCAACCTAGGTAAAAATCCCAAGAGGCTGGATATATTTTTGAATATAAAGGACATTTAGGGTTATCCTCAATAACTAGAGAAGGAAGAGTATTCATCCTGGGAGGAACCGATTGCAGCATCTGGAGTCAGAAATAATTTTATTTTCCCTTAAGAGGTAATTGGCAATGTTTTAATGTTTTTTTTTTTTTTGCAGTTTGCTTCCACTGTATAAATAAACAATTAATTCACTAATTATAAGGATCAGAGCAGATCTAGAAATGTTGAACTTGATGGACTTTTTTCATCCTCAATTACTATGTTAATATTAAAAACAGGGAAACTTCTGTATACCTTTAAAAAATTAAAGTCTGTATTCATACTATATAGAAATAAAAGATCACACCCGTTCTTTAATTATTCAATGACAAACTAAGTAAATATATAGGGTTTGTTGGATGGCAGTGTTTTATTTTATAGGTCACTCTCACAAACATTTTTTACCAATGACAAAAAGACACATAAAGCCCATCATATTTTACATGTAATAGCCTTTTTTTCATAAAACAAGTTAATTGATTAGTCTTAGCTAATTAAGACATATTAATGAACAGGCAGTGACAATATTTCCACCACAGGGGTCTGTTGTGCTTAACCCCGGACAGCAGAAGGTTTAAATAATTATGTGTTAGTTCATTAATCTCCCTGAATTCTTGTGTCAGTCTGTAATTCTGCTCTGTACAGTTAGAGAGCTTTGTGTAACTTCTTAAAAATGTTACCTCTACGCAAGTGCCGAATAAAAGAGTGATCTATCAGACAGCATGACACCAAGCGCAATGCAGTGACGGAACAAGCTGGCAATGCTGGCTTTAAAACCTAATTCATCACATACCTTATTTCAAATCAATATGTTTATATGGAAAATTACATGTCTGAGCATTAACAGGTCACGGAGGTCCCATATTTGCAGTATGCTCTATATTTACAAATATAAAACTTAACCCCTGATGTGGAGGTCCTAGCAGAGGTCGTTAAAGCACCCCAGCAGCATCTAATAAATTAAATCCTGCCATGGAGGTCCTTACAGGACCCCTGAGGCATCTATAGATTAACCCCTCTCAACCCCTAAGAAGACCTGCATAATATCCCAATTAACCCCTAAGCTACCATGGTGGTCTATACAGACCCCCATGGTATCCCTATTGACATCCCCCATGACCCATATGGTAAGGTAAAATTAACTCCTTTCTGCCATTAGGGTCTCTATATGCCCCCATGGTAAGCTAAAAATAACCCTTTTCTGCCATGAGGGTTTCTATAGATTCCCATGGTAAGCCAACATTAACCCCTATCTGCCATGAGAGCCACTATAGACCCCCATGATAAGCTAAAATAAACCCCTTTATGCCATGAGAATCACTATAGACCCCCATGGTAAGATAAAATTAACCCTTTTCTGCCATGGGGGATCTCTATAGACCTCCATTGTAAACTAAAATGAACCCATGCAGTACCATTGGGATATATATAGACCCCCATGGTAAGCTAAAATTAACCCCTTTCTGCCATTAGGGTCTCTATAGACCCCCATGGTAGGCTAAAATTAACCTCTTTCTACCATGGGAGTCTGTATAGATCTCCATGGTAAACTAAAATTAACCCATGCAGTACCATGGTGGTCCTCAAGGACCCCCATGGCAATCTAAGTACACTAAGCACTATGCAGAACCCCATGATATCCCTAATAACATCTAACTACCATTGAGGTATATATATATAGATTCCCATGGTAAGCTAAAATTAACCCCTATCTGCCATGAGGGCCACTATAGACCCCCATGGTAAGCTAAAATTAACCCCTTTCTGTCATGAGAGTCTCTATAGACCCCCATGGTAAGCTAAATGAACCTCTTTCTGCCATGGGTGTCTTTAAAGACCTCCATGGTAAACTAAAATTAATGGGGTCCTCAAGGATCCCCATGGCAATCTAAGTACACTAAGCACTACACCACACCTAATAAAAAAAACAACAACCCCCCAATACGTTAATGTAAATAAAAATAAACAATATAAATAAAATAAAAAAATTATATTAAATACAATTTAAAAAAAAGAGATTACCAAAAATAAACAAGTTACATAAAAAAGTAAAAATAATTACATCAAAAGAAAAAAAAAAATTTAAACTTGTAAAATCAAATTTAAATTAATAATACTTACCTACCCAAAATAATCATCCATGATCCATGGTGACCACTAATAGGCTTTCTGTGTTGATAGTAGAAGGTTTTGTCTTCTTTGTTGACTGAAGCTCATGCTCTTCCTAAACAAAACCCGCCGCTCTAAAAATATAAATATTCAAACTAATGCAACTCCTCCTATGAGGACCCCCCCACCACCACCACCAATGGCTGTTGATGTGCTTTTTGCGGCTTAGAGATTTTGTGCATTCTAATTGCCTGACATAGGTTTCAAACTAAATGAGGATTGAGTTGTCACCTTGATAAATATTGATTTTAATCCTATTTTGACCAATCAGGTTGGCGGGGGTTAACATTTAGGTGCCATAGGGCACAGGGCTAATATTTTAGATGCCATGCAGGTCTCTGTGGACCCGCATGGTTAGGTAGATGGGTGATATGGGGGGATTTGGAAACAGGGGGATTGGGTTTGAGACGAAAAGGGGACGATCAACAGTGAGTGGAGAGGAGGAAAGAATTTGCAAAGGAACTGTTATGCCTTTGCGGGTGCTCTATAGTACTTGCTAAATTTTTAACTCAACTCAGGACTATTCTGAATTGCCAATAATAAGAAGTTTTGAGTAATTTGGAATTGAATAGTTTTTTGGAGCTCAAGCAACTTGTAATAATACTGAAATACGCGAATCAATGGGGAAGTGGGTGTAGAATTGCCAGTAAGGGTTACACGCAGGATAGATAATTGCAATCATGGTGAGAGGGATGAATAGGATAGTTTAGGAAAGTTACCAATTTTTGCTTTTGGAACTTTATGAAATTGGGAACTGAATAGGTCTCTGAGTAAGTGACCTTGTAGCAGCTCTTCTTCCCACCATGTTTTTCATACTCTTCTAATTAGTCATTCTCTCATCTACATTATGAGAATCCTTACACACATTTTTATTTTTGCCTCTAAAATATGTATTATCCCTCTTATGTACCTTATCCCCAAAATATATTTCATGCATATATTTAATATTTAATATTAAAATGAACATATTCTGTAAATTAATTATAAGCTTTACTAAAAGGACATAGAAGACATTCAAATTAGTGTCCAATTAGTTATTTATTATTAAAAATATAAAATGTAATCTTTTTTTGCTAATGACCACAAAAAGTTTGATTGCTTATATAGGGCCTCATTCAATTGCTATTTGGCACTTTTATAGAGCCCTATTCAATTGGCCAAATCGCAATTGACTGAGGCCCATAGACTTGAAGGGCCAATTGAATAGGGCTCTATACAAGCACATAACATATTTTTTTTAAAGAAGTTTTTAGTTAGTGAAGACCTTGCTCTTGGATAGAAGATCACGAACTAAAAACTTCTTTAAAAAAATATGTTATGTGCTTATTTAGAGCCCTATTCAATTGGCCAAATTGCAATTGAATGAGGCCCGAAGTATATAGTGCTCCAACAATTCCAAATGGTCCGTGGCCTGTTATAAAAATCTTTATAACAGATGTTTAGTTTTTTTTCACTTTTATAGACAAATTGAAATTACTGAAATCAATTTAAGTCAGTGGAGGAGCTAATGATGGAGGGCCCCAGTGCAAAATAATTTTGGGGATCCCATTTCAATAAAATAAGAGTCCCCTTTTATTGCAGATTCTTGCCGATAGCATTGGCTGTTACCATGTAGTGGGTCCATAGTGCTGCTATTGTAGGGCACATAACAAGCTTTTTGGAACTTTTCTTAGGTAATGTCACTATTGGGGCATTTTTTTAGGTAATACCACTGTTGTAGGTCACGTAGCCAGCTTTTGGGGATTTAAAATTTCTTAAGCCTTCCAGAAAGGTGGTATCCTTTTGGGGATCATAGATTAACCCGTCACTCTTAACCTTGATTTGCATTGTGCGTATGGGATCCATTTTTTCTTAGTGGTCTCTTTTAGACACATACTGTATGCAGCATTGTTATACAAATAAATACAATTGCCAAATTAGACTTTTTTATTGAGATGTTGTCAAGCAACAAAATTCCTTGCATTATACACAGTTTGCAATGTGTGATTATCAATGTAGTGGATAGGTCAATAAATATCAGTTTCTAAATCTAATTAATTATTATTATTATTTTCATCCATTTATATTGTGCCAATGTGTCCGATGTACAAGTCCTACCATAAAGGAGGTGTGGCATGCTCTAGTGGAGGCTCTCAGACTAGGTGAGTGTTGAGATTGTTAGTGGCAACAAAAGGGGAATTGTCTGATGGTTGTCTGATACAGTGAGAAGAGACCTTCACTGCTAAGTAGAGATGCTGCTAATGTTGATTAGCTGCTGTAGAAGGATGAATTTTCTGAGAATGTTTGAAAATTGTAGTGGGACTACATAATCATAAGTGAAGAGAAGAGTAAGTCTTAGTGGGACTATATAATCATGGCTTAAGAGAGGAGTAAGTCATAACAGGACTACATAATCATGGGTGAATTCAGGAGTAAGTCATAGTAGGACTACATAATCATGGGTGAAGAGAGGAGTAAGTCTTAGTGGGACTATATAATCATGGGTGAAGAGAGGAGTAAGTCATAACAGGACTACATAATCATGGGTGAAGAGAGGAGTAAGTCATAACAGGACCACATAATCATGGGTGAAGAGAGGAGTAAGTCTTAGTGGGACTATATAATCATGGGTGAAGAGGTGAGTAAGTCATAACAGGACTACATAATCATGGGTGAAGAGAGGAGTAAGTCATAGTAGGACTACATAATCATGGGTAAAGAGAGGAGTAAGTCTTAGTGGGACTATATAATCATGGGTGAAGAGAGGAGTAAGTCATAACAGGACTACATAATCATGGGTGAAGAGAAGAGTAAGTCATAGTAGGACTACATAATCATGGGTAAAGAGAGGAGTAAGTCTTAGTGGGACTATATAATCATGGGTGAAGAGAGGAGTAAGTCATAACAGGACTACATAATCATGGGTGAAGAGAAGAGTAAGTCATAGTAGGACTACATAATCATGGGTAAAGAGAGGAGTAAGTTTTAGTGCGACTATATAATCATGGGTGAAGAGAGGAGTAAGTCATAACAGGACTACATAATCATGGGTGAATTCAGGAGTAAGTCATAGTAGGACTACATAATCATGGGTAAAAAGAGGAGTAAGTCTTAGTGGGACTATATAATCATGGGTGATGAGAGGAGTAAGTCATAACAGGACTACATAATCATGGGTGAAGAGAGGAGTAAGTCTTAGTGGGACTATATAATCATGGGTAAAGAGAGGAGTAAGTCTTAGTAGGACTATATAATCATGGGTGAAGAGAGGAGCAAGTCATAACAGGACTACATAATCATGGGTGAATTCAGGAGTAAGTCATAGTGGGGCTATGTAATTATGGGTGAATTCAGGAGTAAGTCATAGTGGGGCTATGTAATTATGGGTGAAGAGAGGAGCAAGTCATAACAGGACTACATAATCATGGGTGAATTCAGGAGTAAGTCATAGTAGGACTACATAATCATGGGTGAAGAGAGGAGTAAGTCTTAGTGGGGCTATGTAATTATGGGTGAAGAGAGGAGTAAGCCATAGCAGGACTACATAATCATGGGTGAAGGGAGGAGTAAGTCATAGTAGGACTACATAATCATGGGTGAAGAGAGGAGTAAGTCTTAGTGGGGCTATGTAATTATAGGTGAAGAGAGGAGTAAGTCATAGTTGGACTACATAATCATAGGTGAAGAGAGGAGTAAGTCTTAGTGGGGCCATGTAATTATGGGTGAAGAGAGGAGAAAGTCATAGTGGGGCTATGTAATTATGGGTGAAGAGAGGAGTAAGTCTAAGTGGGGCCATGTAATTATGGGTGAAGAGAGGAGTAAGTCTTAGTGGGGCTATGTATTATGGGTGAAGAGAGGAGTAAGTCTTAGTGGGGCTATGTAATTATGGGTGAAGAGAGGAGTAAGTCATAACAGGACTACATAATCATGGGTGAAGAGAAGAGTAAGTCATAGTAGGACTACATAATCATGGGTAAAGAGAGGAGTAAGTCATAGTGGGGCTATGTAATTATGGGTGAAGAGAGGAGTAAGTCTTAGTGGGACTATATAATCATGGGTGAAGAGGTGAGTAAGTCATAACAGGACTACATAATCATGGGTGAATTCAGGAGTAAGTCATAGTAGGACTACATAATCATGGGTAAAGAGAGGAGTAAGTCTTAGTGGGACTATATAATCATGGGTGAAGAGGTGAGTAAGTCATAACAGGACTACATAATCATGGGTGAATTCAGGAGTAAGTCATAGTAGGACTACATAATCATGGGTAAAGAGAGGAGTAAGTCTTAGTGGGACTATATAATCATGGGTGAAGAGAGGAGTAAGTCATAACAGGACTACATAATCATGGGTGAAGAGAAGAGTAAGTCATAGTAGGACTACATAATCATGGGTAAAGAGAGGAGTAAGTCTTAGTGGGACTATATAATCATGGGTGAAGAGAGGAGTAAGTCATAACAGGACTACATAATCATGGGTGAAGAGAAGAGTAAGTCATAGTAGGACTACATAATCATGGGTAAAGAGAGGAGTAAGTTTTAGTGCGACTATATAATCATGGGTGAAGAGAGGAGTAAGTCATAACAGGACTACATAATCATGGGTGAATTCAGGAGTAAGTCATAGTAGGACTACATAATCATGGGTAAAAAGAGGAGTAAGTCTTAGTGGGACTATATAATCATGGGTGATGAGAGGAGTAAGTCATAACAGGACTACATAATCATGGGTGAAGAGAGGAGTAAGTCTTAGTGGGACTATATAATCATGGGTAAAGAGAGGAGTAAGTCTTAGTAGGACTATATAATCATGGGTGAAGAGAGGAGCAAGTCATAACAGGACTACATAATCATGGGTGAATTCAGGAGTAAGTCATAGTGGGGCTATGTAATTATGGGTGAATTCAGGAGTAAGTCATAGTGGGGCTATGTAATTATGGGTGAAGAGAGGAGTAAGTCTTAGTGGGGCTATGTAATTATGGGTGAAGAGAGGAGCAAGTCATAACAGGACTACATAATCATGGGTGAATTCAGGAGTAAGTCATAGTAGGACTACATAATCATGGGTGAAGAGAGGAGTAAGTCTTAGTGGGGCTATGTAATTATGGGTGAAGAGAGGAGTAAGCCATAGCAGGACTACATAATCATGGGTGAAGGGAGGAGTAAGTCATAGTAGGACTACATAATCATGGGTGAAGAGAGGAGTAAGTCTTAGTGGGGCTATGTAATTATAGGTGAAGAGAGGAGTAAGTCATAGTTGGACTACATATTCATAGGTGAAGAGAGGAGTAAGTCTTAGTGGGGCCATGTAATTATGGGTGAAGAGAGGAGAAAGTCATAGTGGGGCTATGTAATTATGGGTGAAGAGAGGAGTAAGTCTAAGTGGGGCCATGTAATTATGGGTGAAGAGAGGAGTAAGTCTTAGTGGGGCTATGTAATTATGGGTGAAGAGAGGAGTAAGTCTTAGTGGGGCTATGTAATTATGGGTGAAGAGAGGAGTAAGTCATAACAGGACTACATAATCATGGGTGAAGAGAAGAGTAAGTCATAGTAGGACTACATAATCATGGGTAAAGAGAGGAGTAAGTCATAGTGGGACTATATAATCATGGGTGAAGAGAGGAGAAAGTCATAACAGGACTACATAATCATGGGTGAAGAGAGGAGTAAGTCATAACAGGACTACATAATCATGGGTGAATTCAGGAGTAAGTCATAGTAGGACTACATAATCATGGGTAAAGAGAGGAGTAAGTCTTAGTGGGACTATATAATCATGGGTGAAGAGAGGAGTAAGTCATAACAGGACTACATAATCATGGGTGAAGAGAGGAGTAAGTCATAACAGGACTACATAATCATGGGTGAAGAGAGGAGTAAGTCTTAGTGGGACTATATAATCATGTGTGAAGAGGTGAGTAAGTCATAACAGGACTACATAATCATGGGTGAAGAGAAGAGTAAGTCTTAGTAGGACTATATAATCATGGGTGAAGAGAGGAGCAAGTCATAACAGGACTACATAATCATGGGTGAATTCAGGAGTAAGTCATAGTGGGGCTATGTAATTATGGGTGAAGAGAGGAATAAGCCATAGCAGGACTACATAATCATGGGTGAAGGGAGGAGTTAGTCTTAGTGGGACTATATAATCATGGGTGAAGAGGTGAGTAAGTCATAACAGGACTAAATAATCATGGGTGAATTAAGGAGTAAGTCATAGTAGGACTACATAATCATGGGTGAAGAGAGGAGCAAGTCATAACAGGACTACATAATCATGGGTGAATTAAGGAGTAAGTCATAGTAGGTCTACATAATCATGGGTGAATTAAGGAGTAAGTCATAGTAGGACTACATAATCATGGGTGAAGAGAGGAGTAAGTCTTAGTGGGGCCATGTAATTATGGGTGAAGAGAGGAGTAAGCCATAGCAGGACTACATAATCATGGGTGAAGGGAGGAGTAAGTCATAGTTGGACTACATAATCATAGGTGAAGAGAGGAGTAAGTCTTAGTGGGGCCATGTAATTATGGGTGAAGAGAGGAGAAAGTCATAGTGGGGCTATGTAATTATGGGTGAAGAGAAGAGTAAGTCTAAGTGGGGCCATGTAATTATGGGTGAAGAGAGGAGTAAGTCTCAGTGGGGCTATGTAATTATGGGTGGAGAGAGGACAAAGTCATAGTTGGACTACATAATCATAGGCGAAGAGAAGAGTAAGTCATAGTTGGACTACATAATCATAGGTGAAGAGAGGAGTAAGTCATAGTGCGGCTATGTAAATATGGGTGAAGAGAGGAGTAAGTCATAGTGGGGCTATGTAATTATGGGTGAAGAGAGGAGTAAGTCATAGTGGGGCTATGTAATTATGGGTGAAGAGAGGAGTAAGTCATAGTGGGGCTATGTAAATATGGGTGAAGAGAGGAGAGAGTCATAGTGGGGCTATGTAATTATGGGTGAAGAGAGGGGTAAGTCATAGTGGGGCTATGTAAATATGGGTGAAGAGAGGAGTAAGTCATAGTGGGGCTATGTAATTATGGGTGAAGAGAGGAGTAAGTCATAGTTGGGCTATGTAATTATGGGTGAAGAGAGGAGTAAGTCATAGTGGAGCTATGTAATTATGGGTGAAGAGAGGAATAAGTCATAATGGGGCTATGTATTTATAGGTGAAGAGAGGAGTAAGTCATAGTGGGGCTATGTAATTATGGGTGAAGAGAAGAGTAAGTCATAGTGGGGCTATGTAATTATGGGTGAAGAGAGGAGAAAGTCATAGTGGGGCTATGTATTTATAGGTGAAGAGAGGAGTAAGTCATAGTGGGGTTATGTAATTATGGGTGAAGAGAGGAGAAAGACATAGTGGGGCTATGTAATTATGGGTGAAGAGAGGAGAAAGACATAGTGGGGCTATGTAATTATGGGTGAAGAGAGGAGAAAGTCATAGTGGGGCTATGTAATTATGGGTGAAGAGAGGAGTAAGTCATAGTGGGGCTATGTAATTATGGGTGAAGAGAGGAGTAAGTCATAGTGGGGCTATGTAATTATGGGTGAAGAGAGGAGAAAGACATAGTGGGGCTATGTAATTATGGGTGAAGAGAGGAGTAAGTTATACTGTGGCTATGTAATTATGGGTGAAGAGAGCAGTAAGTCATAGTGGGGCTATGTAATTATGGGTGAAGAGAGTTGTAAGTCATAATGGGGCTATGTAATTATGGGTGAAGAGAGGAGTAAGTCATAGTGGGGTTATGTATTTATAGGTGAAGAGAGGAGTAAGTCATAGTGGGGCTATGTAATTATGGGTGAAGAGAAGAGAAAGACATAGTGGGGCTATATAATTATGGGTGAAGAGAGGAGTAAGTCATAGTGGAGCTATGTAATTATGGGTGAAGAGAGCAGTAAGTCATAGTGGGGTTATGTATTTATAGGTGAAGAGAGGAGTAAGTCATAGTGGTGCTATGTAAATATGGGTGAAGAGAGGAGTAAGTCATAGTGGGGCTATGTAATTATGGGTGAAGAGAGGAGTAAGTCATAGTTGGGCTATGTAATTATGGGTGAAGAGAGGAATATGTCATATTGGGGCTATGTAATTATGTGTGAAGAGAGGAGTAAGTCATAATGGGGCTATGTATTTATAGGTGAAGAGAGCAGTAAGTCATAGTGGGGCTATGTAATTATGGGTGAAGAGAGGAGTAAGTCATAGTGGGGCTATGTAATTATGGGTGAAGAGAAGAGTAAGTCATAGTGGGGCTATGTAATTATTGGTGAAGAGAGGAATAAGTCATAGTGGGGCTATATAATTATGGGTGAAGAGAGGAGTAAGTCATAGTGGGGCTATGTAATTATGGGTGAAGAGAAGAGTAAGTCATAGTGGGGCTATGTAATTATGGGTGAAGAGAAGAGTAAGTCATAGTGGGGCTATGTAATTATTGGTGAAGAGAGGAATAAGTCATAGTGGGGCTATATAATTATGGGTGAAGAGAGGAGTAAGTCATAGTGGGGCTATGTCATTATGGGTGAAGAGATGAGTAAGTCATAGTGGGGCTATTTAATTATGGGTGAAGAGATGAGTAAGTCATAGTGGGGTTATGTAATTATGGGTGAAGAGATGAGTAAGTCATAGTGGGGCTATGTAAGTATGGTTGAAGAGAGGAGTAAGTCATAGTGGGGCCATGTAATTATGGGTGAAGAGAGCAGTAAGTCATAGTGGGGCTATGTAATTATGGGTGAAGAGAGGAGTAAGTCATAGTGGGGCTATGTAATTATGGGTGAAGAGAGGAGTAAGTCATAGTGGGGCTATATAATTATGGATGAAGAGAGGGGTAAGTTATAGTGGGGCTATGTAATTATGGGTGAAGAGAAGAGTAAGTCATAGTGGGGCTATGTAATTATGGTGAAGAGAGGAGAAAGTCATAGTGGGGCTATGTAATTATGGGTGAAGAGAGGTGAAAGTCATAGTGGGGCCATGTGATTATGGGTGAAGAGAGCAGTAAGTCATAGTGGGGCTATGTAATTATGGGTGAAGAGAGGAGTAAGTCATAGTGGGGCTATGTAATTATGGGTGAAGGGAGGAGAAAGTCATAGTGGGGCTATGTAATTATGGATGATGAGAGCAGTAAGTCATAGTGGGGCTATGTAATTATGGGTGAAGAGAGGAGTAAGTCATAGTGGGGCTATGTAATTATGGTTGAAGAGAGGAGTAAGTCATAGTGGGGCTATGTAATTATGGGTGAAGAGAGGAGTAAGTCATAATGGGGCTATGTAATTATGGGTGAAGAGAGGAGAAAGACATAGTGGGGCTAAATAATTATGGGTGAAGAGAGGAGTAAGTCATAATGGGGCTATGTATTTATAGGTGAAGAGAGGTGAAAATCATAGTGGGGCCATGTAATTATGGGTGAAGAGAGCAGTAAGTCAGAGTGGGGCTATGTATTTATAGGTGAAGAGAGGAGTAAGTCATAGTGGTGCTATGTAAATATGGGTGAAGAGAGGAGTAAGTCATAGTTGGGCTATGTAATTATGGGTGAAGAGAGCAGTAAGTCAGAGTGGGGCTATGTAAGTATGAGTGAAGAGAGGAGTAAGTCATAGTTGGGCTATGTAATTATGGGTGAAGAGAGCAGTAAGTCAGAGTGGGGCTATGTATTTATAGGTGAAGAGAGGAGTAAGTCATAGTGGTGCTATGTAAATATGGGTGAAGAGAGGAGTAAGTCATAGTGGGGCTATGTAATTATGGTGAAGAGAGGAGAAAGTCATAGTGGGGCTATGTAATTATGGGTGAAGAGAGGTGAAAATCATAGTGGGGCCATGTAATTATGGGTGAAGAGAGTAGTAAGTCAGAGTGGGGCTATGTATTTATAGGTGAAGAGAGGAGTAAGTCATAGTGGGGCTATGTAATTATGTGTGAAGAGAGGAGTAAGTCATAGTGGGGCTATATAATTATGGGTGAAGAGAGGAGTAAGTCATAATGGGGCTATGTATTTATAGGTGAAGAGAGGAGTAAGTCATAGTGGGGCTATGTAATTATGGGTGAAGAGAAGAGTAAGTCATAGTGGGGCTATGTAATTATGGGTGAAGAGAAGAGTAAGTCATAGTGGGGCTATGTAATTATGGGTGAAGAGAGGAGTAAGTCATAGTGGGGCTATGTAATTATGGGTGAAGAGAGGACTAAGTCATAGTGGGGCTATGTAATTATGGGTGAAGAGAAGAGTAAGTCATAGTGGGGCTATGTAATTATGGGTGAAGAGAGGAGTAAGTCATAGTGGGGCTATGTAATTATGGGTGAAGAGAGGAGTAAGACATAGTGGGGCTATGTAATTAAGGTGAAGAGAGTAGAAAGTCATAGTGGAGCTATGTAATTATGGGTGAAGAGAGGAGTAAGTCATAGTGGGGCTATGTAATTATGGGTGAAGAGAGGAGTAAGTCATAGTGGGGCTATGTAATTATGGGTGAAGAGAGGAGTAAGTCATAGTGGGGCTATGTAATTATGGGTGAAGAGAGGAGTAAGTAATAGTGGGGCTATGTAATTATGGGTGAAGAGAGGAGTAAGTCATAGTGGGGCTATGTAATTATGGGTGAAGAGAGGAGTAAGTCATAGTGGGGCTATGTAATTATGGGTGAAGAGAGGAGTAAGACATAGTGGGGCTATGTAATTAAGGTGAAGAGAGTAGAAAGTCATAGTGGAGCTATGTAATTATGGGTGAAGAGAGGAGTAAGTCATAGTGGGGCTATGTAATTATGGGTGAAGAGAGGAGTAAGTCATAGTGGGGCTATGTAATTATGGGTGAAGAGAGGAGTAAGTTATACTGCGGCAATGTAATTATGGGTGAAGAGAGGTGAAAGTCATAGTGGGGCCATGTAATTATGGGTGAAGAGAGCAGTAAGTCATAGTGGGGCTATGTAATTATGGGTGAAGAGAGGAGTAAGTCATAGTGGGGCTATGTAATTATGGGTGAAGAGAGGAGAAAGTCATAGTGGGGCTATGTAATTATGGGTGAAGAGAGGAGAAAGTCATAGTGGGGTTATGTAATTATGGGTGAAGAGAAGAGAAAGACATAGTGGGGCTATATAATTATGGGTGAAGAGAGGAGAAAGTCATAGTGGGGTTATGTAATTATGGGTGAAGAGAGGAGAAAGTCATAGTGGGGCTATGTAATTATGGGTGAAGAGAGGAGAAAGTCATAGTGCGGCTATGTAATTATGGGTGAAGAGAGGAGAAAGTCATAGTGGGGCTATTTAATTATGGGTGAAGAGAGGAGTAAGTCATAGTGGGGCTATGTAATTATGGGTGAAGAGAGGAGTAAGTCATAGTGGGGCTATGTAATTATGTGTGAAGAGAGGAGTAAGTCATAGTGGGGCTATGTAATTATGGGTGAAGAGAGGAGTAAGTCATAATGGGGCTATGTATTTATAGGTGAAGAGAGGAGTAAGTCATAGTGGGGCTATGTAATTATGGGTGAAGAGAGGAGTAAGTCATAGTGGGGCTATGTAATTATGGGTGAAGAGAAGAGTAAGTCATAGTGGGGCTATATAATTATGGATGAAGAGAGGAGTAAGTTATACTGTGGCTATGTAATTATGGGTGAATAGAGGAGAAAGTCATAGTGGGGCTATGTAATTATGTGTGAAGAGAGGAGTAAGTCATAGTGGGGCTATATAATTATGGGTGAAGAGAGGAGTAAGTCATAATGGGGCTATGTATTTATAGGTGAAGAGAGGAGTAAGTCATAGTGGGGCTATATAATTATGGGTGAAGAGAGGAATAAGTCATAGTGGGGTTATGTAATTATGGGTGAAGAGAGGAGTAAGTCATAGTGGGGCTATGTAATTATGGGTGAATAGAGGAGAAAGTCATAGTGGGGCTATGTAATTATGGGTAAAGAGAGGAGTAAGTCATAGTGGGGCTATATAATTATGGGTGAAGAGAGGAGTAAGTCATAATGGGGCTATGTATTTATAGGTGAAGAGAGGAGTAAGTCATAGTGGGGCTATATAATTATGGGTGAAGAGAGGAATAAGTCATAGTGGGGCTATGTAATTATGGGTGAATAGAGGAGAAAGTCATAGTGGGGCTATGTAATTATGGGTGAAGAGAGGAGAAAGTCATAGTGGGGCTATGTAATTATGGGTGAAGATAGCAGTAAGTAATTGTGGGGCTATGTAAGTATGAGTGAAGAGAGGAGTAAGTCATAGTGGGGCTATGTACTAATGGGTGAAGAGAGCAGTAAGTCATAGTGGGGCTATGTAATTATGGGTGAAGAGAGGAGTAAGTCATAGTGGGGCTATATAATTATGGATGAAGAGAGGGGTAAGTTATAGTGCGGCTATGTAATTATGGTGAAGAGAGGAGAAAGTCATAGTGGGGCTATGTAATTATGGGTGAAGAGAGGAGAAAGTCATAGTGGAGCTATGTAATTATGGGTGAAGAGAGGAGTAAGTCATAGTGGGGCTATGTAAATATGGGTGAAGAGAGGAGAGAGTCATAGTGGGGCTATGTAATTATGGGTGAAGAGAGGAGTAAGTCATAGTGGGGCTATGTAATTATGGGTGAAGAGAGGAGTAAGTCATAGTGGGGCTATGTAATTATGGGTGAAGAGAGGAGTAAGACATAGTGGGGCTATGTAATTATGGTAAAGAGAGTAGAAAGTCATAGTGGGGCTATGTAATTATGGGTGAAGAGAGGAGTAAGTCATAGTGGGGCTATGTAATTATGAGTGAAGATAGGAGAAAGTCATAGTGGGGCTATGTAATTATGGGTGAAGATAGCAGTAAGTAATTGTGGGGCTATGTAAGTATTGGTGAAGAGAGGAGTAAGTCATAGTGGTGCTATGTAATTATGGATGAAGAGAGGAGTAAGTCATAGTGGTGCTATATAATTATGGATGAAGAGAGGAGAAAGTCATAGTGGGACTATGTAATTATGGGTGAAGAGAGGAGTAAGTCATAGTGGGGCTATGTAATTATGGTGAAGAGAGGAGAAAGTCATAGTGGGGCTATGTAATTATGGGTGAAGAGAGGTGAAAATCATAGTGGGGCCATGTAATTATGGGTGAAGAGAGTAGTAAGTCAGAGTGGGGCTATGTATTTATAGGTGAAGAGAGGAGTAAGTCATAGTGGGGCTATGTAATTATGTGTGAAGAGAGGAGTAAGTCATAGTGGGGCTATATAATTATGGGTGAAGAGAGGAGTAAGTCATAATGGGGCTATGTATTTATAGGTGAAGAGAGGAGTAAGTCATAGTGGGGCTATGTAATTATGGGTGAAGAGAAGAGTAAGTCATAGTGGGGCTATGTAATTATGGGTGAAGAGAAGAGTAAGTCATAGTGGGGCTATGTAATTATGGGTGAAGAGAGGAGTAAGTCATAGTGGGGCTATGTAATTATGGGTGAAGAGAGGACTAAGTCATAGTGGGGCTATGTAATTATGGGTGAAGAGAAGAGTAAGTCATAGTGGGGCTATGTAATTATGGGTGAAGAGAGGAGTAAGTCATAGTGGGGCTATGTAATTATGGGTGAAGAGAGGAGTAAGACATAGTGGGGCTATGTAATTAAGGTGAAGAGAGTAGAAAGTCATAGTGGAGCTATGTAATTATGGGTGAAGAGAGGAGTAAGTCATAGTGGGGCTATGTAATTATGGGTGAAGAGAGGAGTAAGTCATAGTGGGGCTATGTAATTATGGGTGAAGAGAGGAGTAAGTCATAGTGGGGCTATGTAATTATGGGTGAAGAGAGGAGTAAGTAATAGTGGGGCTATGTAATTATGGGTGAAGAGAGGAGTAAGTCATAGTGGGGCTATGTAATTATGGGTGAAGAGAGGAGTAAGTCATAGTGGGGCTATGTAATTATGGGTGAAGAGAGGAGTAAGACATAGTGGGGCTATGTAATTAAGGTGAAGAGAGTAGAAAGTCATAGTGGAGCTATGTAATTATGGGTGAAGAGAGGAGTAAGTCATAGTGGGGCTATGTAATTATGGGTGAAGAGAGGAGTAAGTCATAGTGGGGCTATGTAATTATGGGTGAAGAGAGGAGTAAGTTATACTGCGGCAATGTAATTATGGGTGAAGAGAGGTGAAAGTCATAGTGGGGCCATGTAATTATGGGTGAAGAGAGCAGTAAGTCATAGTGGGGCTATGTAATTATGGGTGAAGAGAGGAGTAAGTCATAGTGGGGCTATGTAATTATGGGTGAAGAGAGGAGAAAGTCATAGTGGGGCTATGTAATTATGGGTGAAGAGAGGAGAAAGTCATAGTGGGGTTATGTAATTATGGGTGAAGAGAAGAGAAAGACATAGTGGGGCTATATAATTATGGGTGAAGAGAGGAGAAAGTCATAGTGGGGTTATGTAATTATGGGTGAAGAGAGGAGAAAGTCATAGTGGGGCTATGTAATTATGGGTGAAGAGAGGAGAAAGTCATAGTGCGGCTATGTAATTATGGGTGAAGAGAGGAGAAAGTCATAGTGGGGCTATTTAATTATGGGTGAAGAGAGGAGTAAGTCATAGTGGGGCTATGTAATTATGGGTGAAGAGAGGAGTAAGTCATAGTGGGGCTATGTAATTATGTGTGAAGAGAGGAGTAAGTCATAGTGGGGCTATGTAATTATGGGTGAAGAGAGGAGTAAGTCATAATGGGGCTATGTATTTATAGGTGAAGAGAGGAGTAAGTCATAGTGGGGCTATGTAATTATGGGTGAAGAGAGGAGTAAGTCATAGTGGGGCTATGTAATTATGGGTGAAGAGAAGAGTAAGTCATAGTGGGGCTATATAATTATGGATGAAGAGAGGAGTAAGTTATACTGTGGCTATGTAATTATGGGTGAATAGAGGAGAAAGTCATAGTGGGGCTATGTAATTATGTGTGAAGAGAGGAGTAAGTCATAGTGGGGCTATATAATTATGGGTGAAGAGAGGAGTAAGTCATAATGGGGCTATGTATTTATAGGTGAAGAGAGGAGTAAGTCATAGTGGGGCTATATAATTATGGGTGAAGAGAGGAATAAGTCATAGTGGGGTTATGTAATTATGGGTGAAGAGAGGAGTAAGTCATAGTGGGGCTATGTAATTATGGGTGAATAGAGGAGAAAGTCATAGTGGGGCTATGTAATTATGGGTGAAGAGAGGAGTAAGTCATAGTGGGGCTATATAATTATGGGTGAAGAGAGGAGTAAGTCATAATGGGGCTATGTATTTATAGGTGAAGAGAGGAGTAAGTCATAGTGGGGCTATATAATTATGGGTGAAGAGAGGAATAAGTCATAGTGGGGCTATGTAATTATGGGTGAATAGAGGAGAAAGTCATAGTGGGGCTATGTAATTATGGGTGAAGAGAGGAGAAAGTCATAGTGGGGCTATGTAATTATGGGTGAAGATAGCAGTAAGTAATTGTGGGGCTATGTAAGTATGAGTGAAGAGAGGAGTAAGTCATAGTGGGGCTATGTACTAATGGGTGAAGAGAGCAGTAAGTCATAGTGGGGCTATGTAATTATGGGTGAAGAGAGGAGTAAGTCATAGTGGGGCTATATAATTATGGATGAAGAGAGGGGTAAGTTATAGTGCGGCTATGTAATTATGGTGAAGAGAGGAGAAAGTCATAGTGGGGCTATGTAATTATGGGTGAAGAGAGGAGAAAGTCATAGTGGAGCTATGTAATTATGGGTGAAGAGAGGAGTAAGTCATAGTGGGGCTATGTAAATATGGGTGAAGAGAGGAGAGAGTCATAGTGGGGCTATGTAATTATGGGTGAAGAGAGGAGTAAGTCATAGTGGGGCTATGTAATTATGGGTGAAGAGAGGAGTAAGTCATAGTGGGGCTATGTAATTATGGGTGAAGAGAGGAGTAAGACATAGTGGGGCTATGTAATTATGGTAAAGAGAGTAGAAAGTCATAGTGGGGCTATGTAATTATGGGTGAAGAGAGGAGTAAGTCATAGTGGGGCTATGTAATTATGAGTGAAGATAGGAGAAAGTCATAGTGGGGCTATGTAATTATGGGTGAAGATAGCAGTAAGTAATTGTGGGGCTATGTAAGTATTGGTGAAGAGAGGAGTAAGTCATAGTGGTGCTATGTAATTATGGATGAAGAGAGGAGTAAGTCATAGTGGTGCTATATAATTATGGATGAAGAGAGGAGAAAGTCATAGTGGGACTATGTAATTATGGGTGAAGAGAGGAGTAAGTCATAGTGGGGCTATGTAATTATGGGTGAAGAGAGGAGTAAGTCATAGTGGGGTTATGTAATTATGTGTGAAGAGAGGAGTAAGTTATACTGTGGCTATGTAATTATGGGTGAAGTGAGGAGAAAGTCATAGTGGGGCTATGTAATTATGGGTGAAGATAACAGTAAGTAATTGTGGGGCTATGTAAGTATGAGTGAAGAGAGGAGTAAGTCATAGTGGGGCTATGTACTAATGGGTGAAGAGAGCAGTAAGTCATAGTGGGGCTATGTACTAATGGGTGAAGAGAGCAGTAAGTCATAGTGGGGCTATGTAATTATGGGTGAAGAGAGGAGTAAGTCATAGTGGGGCTTTGTAATTATGGGTGAAGAGAGGAGTAAGACATAGTGGGGCTATGTAATTAAGGTGAAGAGAGTAGAAAGTCATAGTGGAGCTATGTAATTATGGGTGAAGAGAGGAGAAAGTTATAGTGGAGCTATGTAATTATGGGTGAAGAGAGGAGTAAGACATAGTGGGGCTATGTAATTATGGTGAAGAGAGGAGTAAGTCATAGTGGGGCTATGTAATTATGGGTGAAGAGAGGAGTAAGTCATAGTGGGGCTATGTAATTATGGGTGAAGAGAGGAGTAAGTCATAGTGGGGCTATGTAATTATGGGTGAAGAGAGGAGTAAGTCATAGTGGGGCTATGTAATTATGGGTGAAGAGAGGAGTAAGACATAGTGGGGCTATGTAATTATGGTGAAGAGAGTAGAAAGTCATAGTGGGGCCATGTAATTATGGGTGAAGAGAGCAGTAAGTCATAGTGGGGCTATGTAATTATGGGTGAAGAGAGGAGTAAGTCATAGTGGGGCTATGTAATTATGGGTGAAGAGAGGAGAAAGTCATAGTGGGGCTATGTAATTATGGGTGAAGAGAGGAGAAAGTCATAGTGGGGCTATGTAATTATGGGTGAAGAGAGGAGAAAGTCATAGTGCGGCTATGTAAATATGGGTGAAGAGAGGAGAAAGTCATAGTGGGGTTATGTAATTATGGGTGAAGAGAGGAGAAAGTCATAGTGGGGTTATGTAATTATGGGTGAAGAGAGGAGTAAGTCATAGTGGGGCTATGTAATTATGGGTGAATAGAGGAGAAAGTCATAGTGCGGCTATGTAATTATGGGTGAAGAGAGGAGTAAGTTATACTGCGGCAATGTAATTATGGGTGAAGAGAGGTGAAAGTCATAGTGGGGCCATGTAATTATGGGTGAAGAGAGCAGTAAGTCATAGTGGGGCTATGTAATTATGGGTGAAGAGAGGAGTAAGTCATAGTGGGGCTATGTAATTATGGGTGAAGAGAGGTGAAAGTCATAGTGGGGCTATGTAATTATGGGTGAAGGGAGGAGAAAGTCATAGTGGGGCTATGTAATTATGGATGAAGAGAGCAGTAAGTCATAGTGGGGCTATGTAATTATGGGTGAAGAGAGGAGTAAGTCATAGTGGGGCTATGTAATTATGGGTGAAGAGAGGAGAAAGACATAGTGGTGCTATGTAATTATGGGTGAAGAGAGGAGTAAGTCATAGTGGGGCTATGTAATTATGGGTGAAGAGAGGAGTAAGTCATAGTGGGGCTATGTAATTATGGGTGAAGAGAGGAGAGAGTCATAGTGGGGCTATGTAATTATGGGTGAAGAGAGGAGTAAGTCATAGTGGGGCTATGTAATTATGGGTGAAGAGAGGAGTAAATCATAGTGGGGCTATGTAATTATGGGTGAAGAGAGGAGTAAGTTATACTGCGGCAATGTAATTATGGGTGAAGAGAGGTGAAAGTCATAGTGGGGCCATGTAATTATGGGTGAAGAGAGCAGTAAGTCATAGTGGGGCTATGTAATTATGGGTGAAGAGAGGAGTAAGTCATAGTGGGGCTATGTAATTATGGGTGAAGAGAGGAGTAAGTCATAGTGGGGCTATGTAATTATGGGTGAAGAGAGGAGAAAGTCATAGTGGGGCTATGTAATTATGGGTGAAGAGAGGAGTAAGTCATAGTGGGGCTATGTAATTATGGGTGAAGAGAGGAGAAAGTCATAGTGGGGCTATGTAATTATGGGTGAAGAGAGGAGTAAGTCATAGTGGGGCTATGTAATTATGGGTGAAGAGAGGAGAAAGTCATAGTGGGGCTATGTAATTATGGGTGAAGAGAGGAGAAAGTCATAGTGGGGCTATGTAATTATGGGTGAAGAGAGGAGAAAGTCATAGTGGGGCTATGTAATTATGGGTGAAGAGAGGAGTAAGTCATAGTGGGGCTATGTAATTATGGGTGAAGAGAGGAGAAAGTCATAGTGGGGCTATGTAATTATGGGTGAAGAGAGGAGTAAGTCATAGTGGGGCTATGTAATTATGGGTGAAGAGAGGAGTAAGTCATAGTGGGGCTATGTAATTATGGGTGAAGAGAGGAGTAAGTCATAGTGGGGCTATGTAATTATGGGTGAAGAGAGGAGTAAGTCATAGTGGGGCTATGTAATTATGGGTGAAGAGAGGAGTAAGTCATAGTGGGGCTATGTAATTATGGGTGAAGAGAGGAGTAAGTCATAGTGGGGCTATGTAATTATGGGTGAAGAGAGGAGTAAGTCATAGTGGGGCTATGTAATTATGGGTGAAGAGAGGAGTAAGTCATAGTGGGGCTATGTAATTATGGGTGAAGAGAGGAGTAAGTCATAGTGGGGCTATGTAATTATGGGTGAAGAGAGGAGTAAGTCATAGTGGGGCTATGTAATTATGGGTGAAGAGAGGAGTAAGTCATAGTGGGGCTATGTAATTATGGGTGAAGAGAGGAGTAAGTCATAGTGGGGCTATGTAATTATGGGTGAAGAGAGGAGTAAGTCATAGTGGGGCTATGTAATTATGGGTGAAGAGAGGAGTAAGTCATAGTGGGGCTATGTAATTATGGGTGAAGAGAGGAGTAAGTCATAGTGGGGCTATGTAATTATGGGTGAAGAGAGGAGTAAGTCATAGTGGGGCTATGTAATTATGGGTGAAGAGAGGAGTAAGTCATAGTGGGGCTATGTAATTATGGGTGAAGAGAGGAGTAAGTCATAGTGGGGCTATGTAATTATGGGTGAAGAGAGGAGTAAGTCATAGTGGGGCTATGTAATTATGGGTGAAGAGAGGAGTAAGTCATAGTGGGGCTATGTAATTATGGGTGAAGAGAGGAGTAAGTCATAGTGGGGCTATGTAATTATGGGTGAAGAGAGGAGTAAGTCATAGTGGGGCTATGTAATTATGGGTGAAGAGAGGAGTAAGTCATAGTGGGGCTATGTAATTATGGGTGAAGAGAGGAGTAAGTCATAGTGGGGCTATGTAATTATGGGTGAAGAGAGGAGTAAGTCATAGTGGGGCTATGTAATTATGGGTGAAGAGAGGAGTAAGTCATAGTGGGGCTATGTAATTATGGGTGAAGAGAGGAGTAAGTCATAGTGGGGCTATGTAATTATGGGTGAAGAGAGGAGTAAGTCATAGTGGGGCTATGTAATTATGGGTGAAGAGAGGAGTAAGTCATAGTGGGGCTATGTAATTATGGGTGAAGAGAGGAGTAAGTCATAGTGGGGCTATGTAATTATGGGTGAAGAGAGGAGTAAGTCATAGTGGGGCTATGTAATTATGGGTGAAGAGAGGAGTAAGTCATAGTGGGGCTATGTAATTATGGGTGAAGAGAGGAGTAAGTCATAGTGGGGCTATGTAATTATGGGTGAAGAGAGGAGTAAGTCATAGTGGGGCTATGTAATTATGGGTGAAGAGAGGAGTAAGTCATAGTGGGGCTATGTAATAATGGGTGAAGAGAGGAGTAAGTCATAGTGGGGCCTATGTAATTATGGGTGAAGAGAGAGAAAGTCATAGTGGGGCTATGTATTTATGGGTGAAGAGAGGAGAAAGTCATAGTGGGGGCTATGTAATATGGGTGAAGAGAGGAGTAAGTCATAGTGGGGGGCAATGTAATTATGGGTGAAGAGAGGGAGAAAGTCATAGTGGGGTTATGTAATTATGGTGAAGAGAGGAGAAAGTCATAGTGGGGTTATGTAATTATGGGTGAAGAGAGGAGTAAGTCATAGTGGGGCTATGTAATTATGGGTGGAAGAGAGAGTAAAGTCATAGTGGGGCTATGTAATTATGGGTGAAGAGAGGAGTAAGTTCATAGTGGGGCTATGTAATTATGGGTGAAAGAGAGGAGTAAGTCATAGTGGGGCCATGTAATTATGGGTGAAGAGAGGAGTAAGTCATAGTGGGGCATGTAATTATGGGTGAAGAGAGGAGTAAGGTCATAGTGGGCTTATGTAATTATGGGGTGAAGAGAGGAGTAAGTCATAGTTGGGTCTATGTAATTATGTGTGAAGAGAGGAGTAAGTCATAGTGGGGCTATGTAATTATGGGTGAAGAGGAGAGAAAGTCATAGTGGGGCTATGTAATTATGGGTGAAGAAGAGGAGTAAGTTCATAGTGCGGCTATGTAATTATGGTGAAGAGAGGTCGAAAGTCATAGTGGGGCCTATGTAATATGGGTGAAGAGAGCAGTAAGTCATAGTGGGGCTATGTAATTATGGGTGAGAGAGAGGAGTAGAGTCATAGTGGGGCTATGTAATTATGGGTGAAGAGAGGAGTAAGTCATAGGTGGGGCTATGTAATTATGGGTGAAGAGAGGAGAGTAGTCATAGTGGGGCTATGTAATTATGGGTGAAGAGAGCAGTAAGATCATAGTGGGGCTATGTAATTATGGGTGAAGAGAGGAGTAAGTCATAGTGGGGCTATTAATTATGGGTGAAGAGAGGAGTAAGTTATAGTGGGCTATGTAATTATGGGTGAAGAGAGGAGTAAGTCATAGTGGGGGCTATGTAATTATGGGTGAAGAGAGGAGTAAGTCATAGTGGGGCTATGTAATTATGGGTGAAGAGAGGAGTAAGTCATAGTGGGGCAATGTAATTATGGGTGAAGAGAGGAGAAAGTCATAGTGGGGCTATGTAATTATGGGTGAAGAGAGGAGAAAGTCATAGTGGGGCTATGTAATTATGGGTGAAGAGAGGAGTAAGTCATAGTGGGGCTATGTAATTATGGGTGAAGAGAGGAGAAAGTCATAGTGGGGCCAATGTAATTATGGGTGAAGAGAGGAGAAAGTCATAGTGGGGCTATGTAATTATGGGTGAAGAGAGGAGTAAGTCATAGTGGGCTATGTAATTATGGGTGAAGAGAGAGTAAGTCATAGTGGGGCTATGTAATTATGGGTGAAGAGAGGAGAAAGTCATAGTGCGGCTATGTAATTATGGGTGAAGAGAGGAGAAAGTCATAGTGGGGGTTATGTAATTATGGGTGAAAGAGAGGAGAAAGTCATAGTGGGGCTATGTAATTATGGGTGAAGAGAGGAGAAAGAGTCATAGTGCGGCTATGTAATTATGGGTGAAGAGAGGAGAAAGTCATAGTGGGGCTATGTAATTATGGTGAAGGAGAGCAGTAAGTCATAGTGGGGCTATGTAATTATGGGTGAAGAGAGGAGAAAGTCATAGTGCGGCTATGTAATTATGGGTGGAGAGGAGTAAGTTATACTGCGGCAATGTATTATATGGGTGAAGAGAGGTGAAAGTCATAGTGTGGGGGGGGGGCCATGTAATTATGGGTGAAGAGAGCAGTAAGTCATAGTGGGGGCTATGTAATTATGGGTGAAGAGAGGAGTAAGTCATAGTGGGGGCTATGTAATTAAGGTGAAGAGAGGTGAAAGTCATAGTGGGGCTATGTAATTATGGGTGAAGGGAGGAGTAAGTAATACTGCAGGCAATGTAATTATGGTGAAGAGAGGTGAGAAGTCATAGTGGGGCTATGTAATTATGGTGAAGAGAGGAGAAAGACATAGTGGGGCTATGTAATTATGAGTGAAGAGAGGAGTAAGTCATAGTGGGGCTATGTAATTATGGGTGAAGAGAGGAGTAAGTCATAGTGGGGCTATGTAATTATGGGTGAAGAGAGGAGTAAGTCATAGTGGGGCTATGTAATTATGGGTGAAGAGAGGAGTAAATCATAGTGGGGCTATGTAATTATGGGTGAAGAGAGGAGTAAAGTCATAGTGGGGCTATGTAATTATGGGTGAAGAGAGGAGTAAGTCATAGTGGGCTATGTAATTATGGGTGAAGAGAGGAGTAAGTCATAGTGGGGCTATGTAATTATGGGTGAAGAGAGGAGTAAATCATAGTGGGGCTATGTAATTATGGGTGAAGAGAGGAGTAAGTCATAGTGGGGCTATGTAATTATGGGTGAAGAGAGGAGTAAGTCATAGTGGGGCTATGTAATTATGGGTGAAGAGAGGAGTAAGTCATAGTGGGGCTATGTAATTATGGGTGAAGAGAGAGTAAGTCATAAGTGGGGCTATGTAATTATGGGTGAAGAGAGGAGTAAGTCATAGTGGGGCTATGTAATTATGGTGAAGAGAGGAGTAAGTCATAGTGGGGCTATGTAATTATGCGTGAAGAGAGGAGTAAGTCATAATTGGGGCTATGTAATTATGGGTGAAGAGAGGAGAAGGCCATAGTGGGGCTATGTAATTATAGGGTGAAGAGAGGAGTAAGTCATAGTGGGGCTATGTAATTATGGGTGAAGAGAGGAGTAAGTCATAGTGGGGCTATGTAAATATGGGTGAAGAGAGGAGTAAGTCATAGTTGGGCTATGTAATTATGGGTGAAGAGAGCAGTAAGTCATAGTGGGTCTATGTAATTATGGGTGAAGAGAGCAATAAGTCATAGTGGGGCTATATAATTATGTGTGAAGAGAGGAGTAAGTCATAGTGGGGCTATATAATTATGGGTGAAGAGAGGAGTAAGTCATAATTGGGGCTATGTATTTATAGGTGAAGAGAGGAGTAAGTCTTAGTGGGGCTATGTAATTATGGGTGAAGAGATGAGTAAGTCATAGTGGAGGCTATGTAATTATGGGTGAAGAGAGGAGAAAGACATAGTGGGGCTATATAATTTATGTGTGAAGAGAGGAGTAAGTCATAGTGGGGGCTATATAATTATGGGTGAAGAGAGGAGTAAGTCATAGTGGGGCTATGTAATTATGGGTGAAGAGAGGAGAAAGACATAGTGGGGCTATGTAATTATGGGTGAAGAGAGGAGTAAGTCATAGTGGGCTATGTAAATATGGGTGAAGAGAGGAGTAAGTCATAGTTGGGCTATGTAATTATGGGTGAAGAGAGCAGTAAGTCATAGTGGGACTATGTAATTATGGGTGAAGAGAGGAGTAAGTCATAGTGGGGCTATATAATTATGGGTGAAGAGAGGAGTAAGTCATAGTGGGGCTATGTAATTATGTGTGAAGAGAGGAGTAAGTCATAGTGGGGCTATGTAATTATGGTGAAGAGAGGAGAAAGTCATAGTGGGGCTATGTAATTATGGGTGAAGAGAGGAGTAAGTCATAGTGGGGCATGTAATTATGGGTGAAGAGAGGAGTAAGTCATAGTGGGGGCTATGTAATATTATGGGTGAAGAAGAGGAGTAAGTCATAGTGGGGCTATGTAATTATGGGTGAAGAGAGGAGAAAGTCATAGTGGGGCTATGTAATTATGTGTGAAGAGAGGAGTAAGTCATAGTGGGGCATGTAATTATGGGTGAAGAGAGGAGTAAGTCATAGTGGGGTTATATAATTATGGGTGAAGAGAGGAGTAAGTCATAGTGGGGCCTATGTAATTATGGGTGAAGAGAGGAGTAAGTCATAGTGGGGCTATGTAATTATGGGTGAAGAGAGGAGTAAGTCATAGTGGGGCTATGTAATTATGGGTGAAGAGAGGAGAAAGTCATAGTGGGGCATGTATTATGGGTGAAGAGAGGAGTAAGTCATAGTGGGGCTATGTAAATTATGGGTGAAGAGAGGAGAAAGTCATAGTGGGGTTATGTATTATGGGTGAAGAGAGGAGAAGTCATAGTGGGGTTATGTAATTATGGGGAAGAGAGGAGAAGTCATAGTGCGGCTATGTAATTATGGGTGAAGAGAGGAGAAAGTCATAGTGGGGCTATGTAATTATGGGTGAAGAGAGCAGTAAGTCATAGTGGGGCTATGTAATTATGGTGAAGAGAGGAGAAAGTCATAGTGCGGCTATGTAATTATGGGTGAAGAGAGGAGTAAGTTATACTGGGGCAATGTAATTATGGTGAAGAGAGGTGAAGTCATAGTGGGCCATGTAATTATGGTGAAGAGAGCAGTAAGTCATAGTGGGGCTATGTAATTATGGGTGAAGAGAGGAGTAAGTCATAGTGGGGCTATGTAATTATGGGTGAAGAGAGGTGAAAGTCATAGTGGGGCTATGTAATTATGGGTGAAGAGAGGAGTAAGTTATACTGCTAGCAATGTAATTATGGTGAAGAGAGGAGTAAGTCATAGTGGGGCTATGTAATTATGGGTGAAGAGAGGAGTAAGTCATAGTGGGGCTATGTAATTATGGGTGAAGAGAGGAGTAAGTCATAGTGGGGCTATGTAATTATGGGTGAAGAGAGGAGTAAGTCATAGTGGGGCTATGTAATTATGGGTGAAGAGAGGAGTAAGTCATAGTGGGGCTATGTAATTATGGGTGAAGAGAGGAGTAAGTCATAGTGGGGCTATGTAATTATGGGTGAAGAGAGGAGTAAGTCATAGTGGGGCTATGTAATTATGGTGAAGAGAGGAGTAAGTCATAGTGGGGCTATGTAATTATGGGTGAAGAGAGGAGTAAGTCATAGTGGGGCTATGTAATTATGGGTGAAGAGAGGAGTAAGTCATAGTGGGGCTATGTAATTATGGGTGAAGAGAGGAGTAAGTCATAGTGGGGGCTATGTAATTATGGGTGAAGAGAGGAGTAAGTCATAGTGGGGCTATGTAATTATGGGTGAAGAGAGGAGTAAGTCATAGTGGGGCTATGTAATTATGGGTGAAGAGAGGAGTAAGTCATAGTGGGGCTATGTAATTATGGTGAAGAGAGGAGTAAGTCATAGTGGGGCTATGTAATTATGGGTGAAGAGAGGAGTAAGTCATAGTGGGGCTATGTAATTATGGGTGAAGAGAGGAGTAAGTCATAGTGGGGCTATGTAATTATGGGTGAAGAGAGGAGTAAGTCATAGTGGGGCTATGTAATTATGGGTGAAGAGAGGAGTAAAGTCATAGTGGGGCTATGTAATTATGGGTGAAGAGAGGAGTAAGTCATAGTGGGGCTATGTAATTATGGGTGAAGAGAGGAGTAAGTCATAGTGGGGCTATGTAATTATGGGTGAAGAGAGGAGTAAGTCATAGTGGGCTATGTAATTATGGGTGAGAGAGGAGTAAGTCATAGTGGGGCTATGTAATTATGAGTGAAGAGAGGCGTAAGTCATAGTGGGGCTATGTAATTATGGGTGAAGAGAGGAGTAAGTCATAGTGGGGCTATGTAATTATGGGTGAAGAGAGGAGTAAGTCATAGTGGGGCTATGTAATTATGGGTGAAGAGAGGAGTAAGTCATAGTGGGGCTATGTAATTATGGGTGAAGAGAGGAGTAAGTCATAGTGGGGCTATGTAATTATGGGTGAAGAGAGGAGTAAGTCATAGTGGGGCTATGTAATTATGGGTGAAGAGAGGAGTAAGTCATAGTGGGGCTATGTAATTATGGGTGAAGAGAGGAGTAAGTCATAGTGGGGCTATGTAATTATGGGTGAAGAGAGGAGTAAGTCATAGTGGGGCTATGTAATTATGGGTGAAGAGAGGAGTAAGTCATAGTGGGGCTATGTAATTATGGGTGAAGAGAGGAGTAAGTCATAGTGGGGCTATGTAATTATGGGTGAAGAGAGGAGTAAGTCATAGTGGGGCTATGTAATTATGGGTGAAGAGAGGAGTAAGTCATAGTGGGGCTATGTAATTATGGGTGAAGAGAGGAGTAAGTCATAGTGGGGCTATGTAATTATGGGTGAAGAGAGCAGTAAGTCATAGTGGGGCCATGTAATTATGGTGAAGAGAGGAGTAAAGTCATAGTGGGGCTATGTAATTATGGGTGAAGAGAGGAGTAAGTCATAGTGGGGTTATGTAATTATGGGTGAAGAGAGGAGTAAGTCATAGTGGGGCTATGTAATTATGGGTGAAGAGAGGAGTAAGTCATAGTGGGGCTATGTAATTATGGGTGAAGAGAGGAGAAAGTCATAGTGGGGCTATGTAATTATGGGTGAAGAGAGGAGAAAGTCATAGTGGGGGCTATGTAATTATGGTGAAGAGAGGAGAAAGTCATAGTGGGGCCATGTAATTATGGGTGAAGAGAGGAGTAAGTCATAGTGGGGCTAGTTAATTATGGGTGAAGAGAGGAGTAAGTCATAGTGGGGCTATGTAATTATGGTGTGAAGAGAGGAGAAAGTCATAGTGGGGCTATGTAATTATGGGTGAAGAGAGGAGTAAGTCATAGTGGGGCTATGTAATTATGGGTGAAGAGAGGAGTAAGTCATAGTGGGGCTATGTAATTATGGGTGAAGAGAGGAGAAAGTCATAGTGGGGCTATGTAATTATGGGTGAAGAGAGGAGTAAGTCATAGTGGGGCTATGTAATTATGGGTGAAGAGAGGAGTAAGTCATAGTGGGGCTATGTAATTATGGGTGAAGAGAGGAGAAAGTCATAGTGGGGCTATGTAATTATGAGGTGAAGAGAGGAGTAAGTCATAGTGGGGCTATGTAATTATGGGTGAAGAGAGGAGTAAGTCATAGTGGGGCTATGTAATTATGGGTGAAGAGAGGAGTAAGTCATAGTGGGGCTATGTAATTATGGGTGAAGAGAGGAGTAAGTCATAGTGGGGCTATGTAATTATGGGTGAAGAGAGGAGTAAGTCATAGTGGGGCTATGTAATTATGGGTGAAGAGAGGAGTAAGTCATAGTGGGGCTATGTAATTATGGGTGAAGAGAGGAGTAAGTCATAGTGGGGCTATGTAATTATGAGTGAAGAGAGGAGTAAGTCATAGTGGGGCTATGTAATTATGGGTGAAGAGAGGAGAAAGTCATAGTGGGGCTATGTAATTATGGGTGAAGAGAGGAGAAAGTCATAGTGGGGCTATGTAATTAGGGGGGAAGAGAGGAGAAAGTCATAGTGCGGCTATGTAATTATGGGTGAAGAGAGGAGAAAGTCATAGTGGGGTTATGTAATTATGGGTGAAGAGAGGAGAAAGTCATAGTGCGGCTATGTAATTATGGGTGAAGAGAGGAGTAAGTTATACTGCGGCAATGTAATTATGGGTGAAGAGAGGTGAAAGTCATAGTGGGGCCATGTAATTATGGGTGAAGAGAGCAGTAAGTCATAGTGGGGCTATGTAATTATGGGTGAAGAGAGGAGTAAGTCATAGTGGGGCTATGTAATTATGGGTGAAGAGAGGTGAAAGTCATAGTGGGGCTATGTAATTATGGGTGAAGAGAGGAGTAAGTTATACTGCGGCAATGTAATTATGGGTGAAGAGAGGTGAAAGTCATAGTGGGGCTATGTAATTATGGGTGAAGGGAGGAGAAAGTCATAGTGGGGCTATGTAATTATGGATGAAGAGAGCAGTAAGTCATAGTGGGGCTATGTAATTATGGGTGAAGAGAGGAGTAAGTCATAGTGGGGCTATGTAATTATGGGTGAAGAGAGGAGAAAGACATAGTGGTGCTATGTAATTATGATTGAAGAGAGGAGTAAGTCATAGTGGGGCTATGTAATTATGGGTGAAGAGAGGAGTAAATCATAGTGGGGCTATGTAATTATGGGTGAAGAGAGGAGTAAGTCATAGTGGGGCTATGTAATTATGGGTGAAGAGAGGAGTAAATCATAGTGGGGCTATGTAATTATGGGTGAAGAGAGGAGTAAGTCATAGTGGGGATATATAATTATGGGTGAAGAGAGGAGAAAGACATAGTGGGACTATGTAATTATGGGTGAAGAGAGGAGTAAATCATAGTGGGGCTATGTAATTATGGGTGAAGAGAGGAGTAAATCATAGTGGGGCTATGTAATTATGGGTGAAGAGAGGAGTAAATCATAGTGGGGCTATGTAATTATGGGTGAAGAGAGGAGTAAGTCATAATGGGGCTATGTAATTATGGGTGAAGAGAGGAGAAAGACATAGTGGGGCTATGTAATTATGTGTGAAGAGAGGAGTAAGTCATAGTGGGGCTATATAATCATGGGTGAAGAGAAGAGTAAGTCATAGTGGGGCTATGTATTTATAGGTGAAGAGAGGAGAAAGTCATGGTGGGGTTATATAATTATGGGTGAAGAGAGGAGTAAGGCATAGTGGGGCTATGTAATTATGTGTGAAGAGATGAGTAAGTCATAGTGGGGCTATGTAAATATGGGTGAAGAGAGGAGTAAGTCATAGTTGGGCCATGTAATTATGGGTGAAGAGAGCAGTAAGTCATAGTGGGTCTATGTAATTATGGGTGAAGAGAGCAATAAGTCATAGTGGGGCTATATAATTATGTGTGAAGAGAGGAGTAGTCATAGTGGGGCTATATAATTATGGGTGAAGAGAGGAGTAAGTCATAATGGGGCTATGTAATTATGGGTGAAGAGAGGAGTAAGTCATAATGGGGCTATGTATTTATAGGTGAAGAGAGGAGTAAGTCTTAGTGGGGCTATGTAATTATGGGTGAAGAGATGAGTAAGTCATAGTGGAGCTATGTAATTATGGGTGAAGAGAGGAGAAAGACATAGTGGGGCTATATAATTATGTGTGAAGAGAGGAGTAAGTCATAGTGGGGCTATATAATTATGGGTGAAGAGAGGAGTAAGTCATAATGGGGCTATGTAATTATGGGTGAAGAGAGGAGTAAATCATAGTGGGGCTATGTAATTATGGGTGAAGAGAGGAGTAAGTCATAGTGGTGCTATGTAATTATGGGTGAAGAGAGGAGAAAGACATAGTTGGGCTATGTAATTATGGGTGAAGAGAGGAGTAAGTCATAGTGGGGCTATATAATTATGGGTGAAGAGAGGAGTAAGTCATAGTGGGCTATGTAATTATGGGTGAAGAGAGGAGTAAGTCATAGTGGGGCTATGTAATTATGGGTGAAGAGAGGAGTAAGTCATAGTGGGGCTATGTAATTATGGGTGAAGAGAGGAGTAAGTCATAGTGGGGCTATGTAATTATGGGTGAAGAGAGGAGAAAGTCATAGTGGGGCTATGTAATTATGGGTGAAGAGAGGAGTAAGTCATAGTGGGGCTATGTAATTATGGGTGAAGAGAGGAGTAAGTCATAGTGGGGCTATGTAATTATGGGTGAAGAGAGGAGTAAGTCATAGTGGGGCTATGTAATTATGGGTGAAGAGAGGAGTAAGTCATAGTGGGGCTATGTAATTATGGGTGAAGAGAGGAGTAAGTCATAGTGGGGCTATGTAATTATGGTGAAGAGAGGAGTAAGTCATAGTGGGGCTATATAATTATGGGTGAAGAGAGGAGTAAGTCATAGTGGGGCTATGTAATTATGTGTGAAGAGAGGAGTAAGTCATAGTGGGGCTATGTAATTATGGGTGAAGAGAGGAGTAAGTCATAGTGGGGCTATGTAATTATGGGTGAAGAGAGGAGTAAGTCATAGTGGGGCTATGTAATTATGGGTGAAGAGAGGAGTAAGTCATAGTGGGGCTATTTAATTATGGGTGAAGAGAGGAGTAAGTCATAGTGGGGCTATGTAATTATGGGTGAAGAGAGGAGTAAGTCATAGTGGGGCTATGTAATTATGGGTGAAGAGAGGAGTAAGTCATAGTGGGGCTATGTAATTATGGGTGAAGAGAGGAGTAAGTTATAGTGGGGCTATGTAATTATGGGTGAAGAGAGGAGAAAGTCATAGTGGGGCTATGTAATTATGGGTGAAGAGAGGAGTAAGTCATAGTGGGGCTATGTAATTATGGGTGAAGAGAGGAGTAAGTCATAGTGGGGCTATGTAATTATGGGTGAAGAGAGGAGTAAGTCATAGTGGGGCTATGTAATTATGGGTGAAGAGATGAGTAAGTCATAGTGGGGCTATGTAATTATGGGTGAAGAGAGGAGTAAGTCATAGTGCGGCTATGTAATTATGGGTGAAGAGAGGCGTAAGTCATAGTGGGGCTATGTAATTATGGGTGAAGAGAGCAGTAAGTCATAGTGGGGCTATGTAATTATGGGTGAAAAGAGGAGAGAGTCATAGTGGGGCTATGTAATTATGGGTGAAGAGAGGAGTAAGTAATAGTGGGGCAATGTAATTATGGGTGAAGAGAGCAGTAAGTCATAGTGGGGCTATGTAATTATGGGTGAAGAGAGCAGTAAGTCATATTGGGGCCATGTAATTATGAGTGAAGAGAGGAGTAAGTCATAGTGGGGCTATGTAATTATGGGTGAAGAGAGGAGTAAGTCATAGTGGGGTTATGTAATTATGGGTGAAGAGGGGAGTAAGTCATAGTGGGGTTATATAATTATGGGTGAAGAGAGGAGTAAGTCATAGTGGGGTTATGTAATTATGGGTGAAGAGGGGAGTAAGTCATAGTGGGGTTATATAATTATGAGTGAAGAGAGGAGTAAGTCATGGTGGGGCTATGTAATTATGGGTGAAGAGAGGAGAAAGTCATAGTGGGGTTATGTAATTATGGGTGAAGAGAGGAGTAAGTCATAGTGGGGCTATGTAATTATGGGTGAAGAGAGGAGAAAGTCATAGTGGGGCCATGTAATTATGGGTGAAGAGAGGAGTAAGTCATAGTGGTGCTATGTAATTATGGGTGAAGAGAGGAGTAAGTCATAGTGGGGCTATGTAATTATGGGTGAAGAGAGGAGAAAGTCATAGTGGGGCTATGTAATTATGGTGAAGAGAGGAGTAAGTCATAGTGGGGCTATGTAATTATGGGTGAAGAGAGGAGTAAGTCATAGTGGGGCTATGTAATTATGGGTGAAGAGAGGAGTAAGTCATAGTGGGGCTATGTAATTATGGGTGAAGAGATGAGTAAGTCATAGTGGGGCTATGTAATTATGGGTGAAGAGAGGAGTAAGTCATAGTGCGGCTATGTAATTATGGGTGAAGAGAGGAGTAAGTAATAGTGGGGCTATGTAAGTATGAGTGAAGAGAGGCGTAAGTCATAGTGGGGCTATGTAATTATGGGTGAAGAGAGCAGTAAGTCATAGTGGGGCTATATAATTATGGGTGAAAGAGGAGAGAGTCATAGTGGGGCTATGTCATTATGGGTGAAGAGAGGAGTAAGTAATAGTGGGGCAATGTAATTATGGGTGAAGAGAGCAGTAAGTCATAGTGGGGCTATGTAATTATGGGTGAAGAGAGCAGTAAGTCATAGTGGGGCTATGTAATTATGGGTGAAGAGAGGAGTAAGTCATAGTGGGGCTATGTAATTATGGGTGAAGAGAGAAGTAAGTTATAGTGGGGCTATGTAATTATGGGTGAAGAGAGCAGTAAGTCATAGTGGGGCCATGTAATTATGGGTGAAGAGAGGAGTAAATCATAGTGGGGCTATGTAATTATGGGTGAAGAGAGGAGTAAGTTATACTGCGGCAATGTAATTATGGGTGAAGAGAGGTGAAAGTCATAGTGGGGCCATGTAATTATGGGTGAAGAGAGCAGTAAGTCATAGTGGGGCTATGTAATTATGGGTGAAGAGAGGAGTAAGTCATAGTGGGGCTATGTAATTATGGGTGAAGAGAGGAGAAAGTCATAGTGGGGCCATGTAATTATGGGTGAAGAGAAGAGAAAGTCATAGTGGGGCTATGTAATTATGGGTGAAGAGAGGAGAAAGTCATAGTGCGGCTATGTAATTATGGGTGAAGAGAGGAGTAAGTCATAGTGGGGCTATGTAATTATGGGTGAAGAGAGGAGAAAGTCATAGTGGGGTTATGTAATTATGGGTGAAGAGAGGAGAAAGTCATAGTGGGGTTATGTAATTAGGGGGGAAGAGAGGAGAAAGTCATAGTGCGGCTATGTAATTATGGGTGAAGAGAGGAGAAAGTCATAGTGGGGTTATGTAATTATGGGTGAAGAGAGGAGAAAGTCATAGTGGGGCTATGTAATTATGGGTGAAGAGAGGAGTAAGTTATACTGCGGCAATGTAATTATGGGTGAAGAGAGGTGAAAGTCATAGTGGGGCCATGTAATTATGGGTGAAGAGAGCAGTAAGTCATAGTGGGGCTATGTAATTATGGGTGAAGAGAGGAGTAAGTCATAGTGGGGCTATGTAATTATGGGTGAAGAGAGGAGTAAGTCATAGTGGGGCTATGTAATTATGGGTGAAGAGATGAGTACGTCATAGTGGGGCTATGTAATTATGGGTGAAGAGAGGAGTAAGTCATAGTGCGGCTATGTAAGTATGAGTGAAGAGAGGCGTAAGTCATAGTGGGGCTATGTAATTATGGGTGAAGAGAGCAGTAAGTCATAGTGGGGCTATATAATTATGGGTGAAAAGAGGAGAGAGTCATAGTGGGGCTATGTCATTATGGGTGAAGAGAGGAGTAAGTAATAGTGGGGCAATGTAATTATGGGTGAAGAGAGCAGTAAGTCATAGTGGGGCTATGTAATTATGGGTGAAGAGAGCAGTAAGTCATAGTGGAGCTATGTAATTATGGGTGAAGAGAGGAGTAAGTCATAGTGGGGCTATGTAATTATGGGTGAAGAGAGAAGTAAGTTATAGTGGGGCTATGTAATTATGGGTGAAGAGAGCAGTAAGTCATAGTGGGGCCATGTAATTATGGGTGAAGAGAGGAGTAAATCATAGTGGGGCTATGTAATTATGGGTGAAGAGAGGAGTAAGTTATACTGCGGCAATGTAATTATGGGTGAAGAGAGGTGAAAGTCATAGTGGGGCCATGTAATTATGGGTGAAGAGAGCAGTAAGTCATAGTGGGGCTATGTAATTATGGGTGAAGAGAGGAGTAAGTCATAGTGGGGCTATGTAATTATGGGTGAAGAGAGGAGAAAGTCATAGTGGGGCCATGTAATTATGGGTGAAGAGAAGAGAAAGTCATAGTGGGGCTATGTAATTATGGGTGAAGAGAGGAGAAAGTCATAGTGCGGCTATGTAATTATGGGTGAAGAGAGGAGTAAGTCATAGTGGGGCTATGTAATTATGGGTGAAGAGAGGAGAAAGTCATAGTGGGGTTATGTAATTATGGGTGAAGAGAGGAGAAAGTCATAGTGGGGTTATGTAATTAGGGGGGAAGAGAGGAGAAAGTCATAGTGCGGCTATGTAATTATGGGTGAAGAGAGGAGTAAGTCATAGTGGGGCTATGTAATTATGGGTGAAGAGAGGAGAAAGTCATAGTGGGGCTATGTAATTATGGGTGAAGAGAGCAGTAAGTCATAGTGGGGCTATGTAATTATGGGTGAAGAGAGGAGAAAGTCATAGTGGGGCTATGTAATTATGGGTGAAGAGAGGAGTAAGTTATACTGCGGCAATGTAATTATGGGTGAAGAGAGGTGAAAGTCATAGTGGGGCCATGTAATTATGGGTGAAGAGAGCAGTAAGTCATAGTGGGGCTATGTAATTATGGGTGAAGAGAGGAGTAAGTCATAGTGGGGCTATGTAATTATGGGTGAAGAGAGGTGAAAGTCATAGTGGGGCTATGTAATTATGGGTGAAGAGAGGAGTAAGTTATACTGCGGCAATGTAATTATGGGTGAAGAGAGGTGAAAGTCATAGTGGGGCTATGTAATTATGGGTGAAGGGAGGAGAAAGTCATAGTGGGGCTATGTAATTATGGATGAAGAGAGCAGTAAGTCATAGTGGGGCTATGTAATTATGGGTGAAGAGAGGAGTAAGTCATAGTGGGGCTATGTAATTATGGGTGAAGAGAGGAGAAAGACATAGTGGTGCTATGTAATTATGATTGAAGAGAGGAGTAAGTCATAGTGGGGCTATGTAATTATGGGTGAAGAGAGGAGTAAATCATAGTGGGGCTATGTAATTATGGGTGAAGAGAGGAGTAAGTCATAGTGGGGCCATGTAATTATGGGTGAAGAGAGGAGTAAGTCATAGTGGGGCTATGTAATTATGGGTGAAGAGAGGAGTAAATCATAGTGGGGCTATGTAATTATGGGTGAAGAGAGGAGTAAGTCATATTGGGGATATATAATTATGGGTGAAGAGAGGAGAAAGACATAGTGGGACTATGTAATTATGGGTGAAGAGAGGAGTAAATCATAGTGGGGCTATGTAATTATGGGTGAAGAGAGGAGTAAATCATAGTGGGGCTATGTAATTATGGGTGAAGAGAGGAGTAAGTCATAATGGGGCTATGTAATTATGGGTGAAGAGAGGAGAAAGACATAGTGGGGCTATGTAATTATGTGTGAAGAGAGGAGTAAGTCATAATGGGGCTATGTATTTATAGGTGAAGAGAGGAGAAAGTCATGGTGGGGTTATATAATTATGGGTGAAGAGAGGAGTAAGGCATAGTGGGGCTATGTAATTATGTGTGAAGAGAGGAGAAAGACATAGTGGGGCTATGTAAATATGGGTGAAGAGAGGAGTAAGTCATAGTTGGGCTATGTAATTATGGGTGAAGAGAGCAGTAAGTCATATTGGGTCTATGTAATTATGGGTGAAGAGAGCAATAAGTCATAGTGGGGCTATATAATTATGTGTGAAGAGAGGAGTAAGTCATAGTGGGGCTATATAATTATGGGTGAAGAGAGGAGTAAGTCATAATGGGGCTATGTATTTATAGGTGAAGAGAGGAGTAAGTCTTAGTGGGGCTATGTAATTATGGGTGAAGAGATGAGTAAGTCATAGTGGAGCTATGTAATTATGGGTGAAGAGAGGAGAAAGACATAGTGGGGCTATATAATTATGTGTGAAGAGAGGAGTAAGTCATAGTGGGGCTATATAATTATGGGTGAAGAGAGGAGTAAGTCATAATGGGGCTATGTAATTATGGGTGAAGAGAGGAGAGAGTCATAGTGGGGCTATGTAATTATGGGTGAAGAGATGAGTAAGTCATAGTGGGGCTATGTAAATATGGGTGAAGAGAGGAGTAAGTCATAGTTGGGCTATGTAATTATGGGTGAAGAGAGCAGTAAGTCATAGTGGGGTTATGTAATTATGTGTGAAGAGAGGAGTAAGTCATAGTGGGGCTATATAATTATGGGTGAAGAGAGGAGTAAGTCATAATGGGGCTATGTATTTATAGGTGAAGAGAGGAGTAAGTCATAGTGGGGCTATGTAATTATGGGTGAAGAGAGGAGAGAGTCATAGTGGGGCTATGTAATTATGGGTGAAGAGAGGAGTAAGTCATAGTGGGGCTATGTAATTATGGGTGAAGAGAGGAGTAAGTTATACTGCGGCTATGTAATTATGGGTGAAGAGAGGAGAAAGTCATAGTGGGGCTACGTAATTATGGATGAAGAGAGGAGTAAGTCATAGTGGGGCTATGTAATTATGGGTGAAGAGAGGAGTAAGTTATACTGCGGCTATGTAATTATGGGTGAAGAGAGGAGTAAGTCATAGTGGGGCTATATAATTATGGGTGAAGAGAGGAGTAAGTCATAGTGGGGCTATGTAATTATGGGTGAAGAGAGCAGTAAGTCATAGTGGGGCTATGTAATTATGGGTGAAGAGAGGAGTAAGTCATAGTGGGGCCATGTAATTATGGGTGAAGAGAAGAGAAAGTCATAGTGGGGCTATGTAATTATGGGTGAAGAGAGGAGAAAGTCATAGTGCGGCTATGTAATTATGGGTGAAGAGAGGAGAAAGTCATAGTGGGGTTATGTAATTATGGGTGAAGAGAGGAGAAAGTCATAGTGGGGTTATGTAATTATGGGTGAAGAGAGGAGAAAGTCATAGTGCGGCTATGTAATTATGGGTGAAGAGAGGAGAAAGTCATAGTGGGGCTATGTAATTATGGGTGAAGAGAGCAGTAAGTCATAGTGGGGCTATGTAATTATGGGTGAAGAGAGGAGAAAGTCATAGTGCGGCTATGTAATTATGGGTGAAGAGAGGAGTAAGTTATACTGCGGCAATGTAATTATGGGTGAAGAGAGGTGAAAGTCATAGTGGGGCCATGTAATTATGGGTGAAGAGAGCAGTAAGTCATAGTGGGGCTATGTAATTATGGGTGAAGAGAGGAGTAAGTCATAGTGGGGCTATGTAATTATGGGTGAAGAGAGGTGAAAGTCATAGTGGGGCTATGTAATTATGGGTGAAGAGAGGAGTAAGTTATACTGCAGCAATGTAATTATGGGTGAAGAGAGGTGAAAGTCATAGTGGGGCTATGTAATTATGGGTGAAGGGAGGAGAAAGTCATAGTGGGGCTATGTAATTATGGATGAAGAGAGCAGTAAGTCATAGTGGGGCTATGTAATTATGGGTGAAGAGAGGAGTAAGTCATAGTGGGGCTATGTAATTATGGGTGAAGAGAGGAGTAAGTCATAGTGGGGCTATGTAATTATGGGTGAAGAGAGGAGTAAGTCATAATGGGGCTATGTAATTATGGGTGAAGAGAGGAGTAAGTCATAGTGGGGCTATGTAATTATGGGTGAAGAGAGGAGAAAGACATAGTGGTGCTATGTAATTATGATTGAAGAGAGGAGTAAGTCATAGTGGGGCTATGTAATTATGGGTGAAGAGAGGAGTAAATCATAGTGGGGCTATGTAATTATGGGTGAAGAGAGGAGTAAGTCATAGTGGGGCTATGTAATTATGGGTGAAGAGAGGAGTAAGTCATAGTGGGGCTATGTAATTATGGGTGAAGAGAGGAGTAAGTCATAGTGGGGCTATGTAATTATGGGTGAAGAGAGGAGTAAGTCATAGTGGGGCTATGTAATTATGGGTGAAGAGAGGAGTAAGTCATAGTGGGGCTATGTAATTATGGGTGAAGAGAGGAGTAAGTCATAGTGGGGCTATGTAATTATGGGTGAAGAGAGGAGAAAGACATAGTGGTGCTATGTAATTATGATTGAAGAGAGGAGTAAGTCATAGTGGGGCTATGTAATTATGGGTGAAGAGAGGAGTAAATCATAGTGGGGCTATGTAATTATGGGTGAAGAGAGGAGTAAGTCATAGTGGGGATATATAATTATGGGTGAAGAGAGGAGAAAGACATAGTGGGACTATGTAATTATGGGTGAAGAGAGGAGTAAGTCATAGTGGGGCTATGTAATTATGGGTGAAGAGAGGAGTAAATCATAGTGGGGCTATGTAATTATGGGTGAAGAGAGGAGTAAGTCATAGTGGGGCTATGTAATTATGGGTGAAGAGAGGAGTAAGTCATAGTGGGGCTATGTAATTATGGGTGAAGAGAGGAGTAAATCATAGTGGGGCTATGTAATTATGGGTGAAGAGAGGAGTAAGTCATAATGGGGCTATGTAATTATGGGTGAAGAGAGGAGTAAGTCATAGTGGGGCTATGTAATTATGGGTGAAGAGAGGAGTAAGTCATAGTGGGGCTATGTAATTATGCGTGAAGAGAGGAGTAAGTCATAATGGGGCTATGTAATTATGGGTGAAGAGAGGAGTAAGTCATAGTGGGGCTATGTATTTATAGGTGAAGAGAGGAGAAAGTCATGGTGGGGTTATATAATTATGGGTGAAGAGAGGAGTAATGCATAGTGGGGCTATGTAAATATGGGTGAAGAGAGGAGTAAGTCATAGTTGGGCTATGTAATTATGGGTGAAGAGAGCAGTAAGTCATAGTGGGTCTATGTAATTATGGGTGAAGAGAGCAATAAGTCATAGTGGGGCTATATAATTATGTGTGAAGAGAGGAGTAAGTCATAGTGGGGCTATATAATTATGGGTGAAGAGAGGAGTAAGTCATAATTGGGCTATGTATTTATAGGTGAAGAGAGGAGTAAGTCTTAGTGGGGCTATGTAATTATGGGTGAAGAGATGAGTAAGTCATAGTGGAGCTATGTAATTATGGGTGAAGAGAGGAGAAAGACATAGTGGGGCTATATAATTATGTGTGAAGAGAGGAGTAAGTCATAGTGGGGCTATATAATTATGGGTGAAGAGAGGAGTAAGTCATAATGGGGCTATGTAATTATGGGTGAAGAGAGGAGAGAGTCATAGTGGGGCTATGTAATTATGGGTGAAGAGATGAGTAAGTCATAGTGGGGCTATGTAAATATGGGTGAAGAGAGGAGTAAGTCATAGTTGGGCTATGTAATTATGGGTGAAGAGAGCAGTAAGTCATAGTGGGGTTATGTAATTATGTGTGAAGAGAGGAGTAAGTCATAGTGGGGCTATATAATTATGGGTGAAGAGAGGAGTAAGTCATAATGGGGCTATGTATTTATAGGTGAAGAGAGGAGTAAGTCATAGTGGGGCTATGTAATTATGGGTGAAGAGAGGAGAGAGTCATAGTGGGGCTATTTAATTATGGGTGAAGAGAGGAGTAAGTCATAGTGGGGCTATGTAATTATGGGTGAAGAGAGGAGTAAGTTATACTGCGGCTATGTAATTATGGGTGAAGAGAGGAGAAAGTCATAGTGGGGCTACGTAATTATGGATGAAGAGAGGAGTAAGTCATAGTGGGGCTATGTAATTATGGGTGAAGAGAGGAGTAAGTTATACTGCGGCTATGTAATTATGGGTGAAGAGAGGAGTAAGTCATAGTGGGGCTATATAATTATGGGTGAAGAGAGGAGTAAGTCATAGTGGGGCTATGTAATTATGGGTGAAGAGAGCAGTAAGTCATAGTGGGGCTATGTAATTATGGGTGAAGAGAGGAGTAAGTCATAGTGGGGCTATGTAATTATGGGTGAAGAGAGGAGAAAGTCATAGTGCGGCTATGTAATTATGGGTGAAGAGAGGAGAAAGTCATAGTGGGGTTATGTAATTATGGGTGAAGAGAGGAGAAAGTCATAGTGGGGTTATGTAATTATGGGTGAAGAGAGGAGAAAGTCATAGTGCGGCTATGTAATTATGGGTGAAGAGAGGAGAAAGTCATAGTGGGGCTATGTAATTATGGGTGAAGAGAGCAGTAAGTCATAGTGGGGCTATGTAATTATGGGTGAAGAGAGGAGAAAGTCATAGTGCGGCTATGTAATTATGGGTGAAGAGAGGAGTAAGTTATACTGCGGCAATGTAATTATGGGTGAAGAGAGGTGAAAGTCATAGTGGGGCCATGTAATTATGGGTGAAGAGAGCAGTAAGTCATAGTGGGGCTATGTAATTATGGGTGAAGAGAGGAGTAAGTCATAGTGGGGCTATGTAATTATGGGTGAAGAGAGGTGAAAGTCATAGTGGGGCTATGTAATTATGGGTGAAGAGAGGAGTAAGTTATACTGCAGCAATGTAATTATGGGTGAAGAGAGGTGAAAGTCATAGTGGGGCTATGTAATTATGGGTGAAGGGAGGAGAAAGTCATAGTGGGGCTATGTAATTATGGATGAAGAGAGCAGTAAGTCATAGTGGGGCTATGTAATTATGGGTGAAGAGAGGAGTAAGTCATAGTGGGGCTATGTAATTATGGGTGAAGAGAGGAGAAAGACATAGTGGTGCTATGTAATTATGATTGAAGAGAGGAGTAAGTCATAGTGGGGCTATGTAATTATGGGTGAAGAGAGGAGTAAGTCATAGTGGGGCTATGTAATTATGGGTGAAGAGAGGAGTAAGTCATAGTGGGGCTATGTAATTATGGGTGAAGAGAGGAGTAAATCATAGTGGGGCTATGTAATTATGGGTGAAGAGAGGAGTAAGTCATAGTGGGGATATATAATTATGGGTGAAGAGAGGAGAAAGACATAGTGGGACTATGTAATTATGGGTGAAGAGAGGAGTAAGTCATAGTGGGGCTATGTAATTATGGGTGAAGAGAGGAGTAAATCATAGTGGGGCTATGTAATTATGGGTGAAGAGAGGAGTAAGTCATAATGGGGCTATGTAATTATGGGTGAAGAGAGGAGTAAGTCATAGTGGGGCTATGTAATTATGGGTGAAGAGAGGAGTAAATCATAGTGGGGCTATGTAATTATGGGTGAAGAGAGGAGTAAGTCATAATGGGGCTATGTAATTATGGGTGAAGAGAGGAGTAAGTCATAGTGGGGCTATGTAATTATGGGTGAAGAGAGGAGTAAGTCATAGTGGGGCTATGTAATTATGCGTGAAGAGAGGAGTAAGTCATAATGGGGCTATGTAATTATGGGTGAAGAGAGGAGTAAGTCATAGTGGGGCTATGTATTTATAGGTGAAGAGAGGAGAAAGTCATGGTGGGGTTATATAATTATGGGTGAAGAGAGGAGTAAGGCATAGTGGGGCTATGTAAATATGGGTGAAGAGAGGAGTAAGTCATAGTTGGGCTATGTAATTATGGGTGAAGAGAGCAGTAAGTCATAGTGGGTCTATGTAATTATGGGTGAAGAGAGCAATAAGTCATAGTGGGGCTATATAATTATGTGTGAAGAGAGGAGTAAGTCATAGTGGGGCTATATAATTATGGGTGAAGAGAGGAGTAAGTCATAATTGGGCTATGTATTTATAGGTGAAGAGAGGAGTAAGTCTTAGTGGGGCTATGTAATTATGGGTGAAGAGATGAGTAAGTCATAGTGGAGCTATGTAATTATGGGTGAAGAGAGGAGAAAGACATAGTGGGGCTATATAATTATGGGTGAAGAGAGGAGTAAGTCATAGTGGGGCTATATAATTATGGGTGAAGAGAGGAGTAAGTCATAGTGGGGCTATGTAATTATGGGTGAAGAGAGGAGAAAGACATAGTGGGGCTATGTAATTATGGGTGAAGAGAGGAGTAAGTCATAGTGGTGCTATGTAAATATGGGTGAAGAGAGGAGTAAGTCATAGTTGGGCTATGTAATTATGGGTGAAGAGAGCAGTAAGTCATAGTGGGACTATGTAATTATGGGTGAAGAGAGGAATAAGTCATAGTGGGGCTATATAATTATGGGTGAAGAGAGCAGTAAGTCATAGTAGGGCTATGTAATTATGTGTGAAGAGAGGAGTAAGTCATAGTGGGGCTATATAATTATGGGTGAAGAGAGGAGTAAGTCATAATGGGGCTATGTATTTATAGGTGAAGAGAGGAGTAAGTCATAGTGGGGCTATGTAATTATGGGTGAAGAGAGGAGAGAGTCATAGTGGGGCTATGTAATTATGGATGAAGAGAGGAGTAAGTCATAGTGGGGCTATGTAATTATGGATGAAGAGAGGAGTAAGTCATAGTGGGGCTATGTAATTATGGGTGAAGAGAGGAGTAAGTTATACTGCGGCTATGTAATTATGGGTGAAGAGAGGAGAAAGTCATAGTGGGGCTACGTAATTATGGATGAAGAGAGGAGTAAGTCATAGTGGGGCTATGTAATTATGGGTGAAGAGAGGAGTAAGTTATACTGCGGCTATGTAATTATGGGTGAATAGAGGAGTAAGTCATAGTGGGGCTATATAATTATGGGTGAAGAGAGGAGTAAGTCATAGTGGGGCTATGTAATTATGGGTGAGGAGAGGAGTAAGTCATAGTGGGGCTATGTAATTATGGGTGAAGAGAGGAGAAAGTCATAGTGGGGTTATGTAATTATGGGTGAAGAGAGGAGTAAGTCATAGTGGGGCCATGTAATTATGGGTGAAGAGAGGAGAAAGTCATAGTGGGGTTATGTAATTATGGGTGAAGAGAGGAGTAAGTCATAGTGGGGCCATGTAATTATGGGTGAAGTGAGGAGAAAGTCATAGTGGGGTTATGTAATTATGGGTGAAGAGAGGAGTAAGTCATAGTGGGGCCATGTAATTATGGGTGAGGAGAGGAGTAAGTCATAGTGGGGCTATATAATTATGGGTGAAGAGAGGAGTAAGTCATAGTGGGGCTATATAATTATGGGTGAAGAGAGGAGTAAGTCATAGTGGGGCTATGTAATTATGGGTGAGGAGAGGAGTAAGTCATAGTGGGGCTATGTAATTATGGGTGAAGAGAGGAGTAAGTCATAGTGGGGTTATGTAATTATGGGTGAAGAGAGGAGTAAGTCATAGTGGGGCTATGTAATTATGGGTGAAGAGAGGAGAAAGTCATAGTGGGGTTATGTAATTATGGGTGAAGAGAGGAGTAAGTCATAGTGGGGCTATGTAATTATGGGTGAAGAGAGGAGAAAGTCATAGTGGGGCCATGTAATTATGGGTGAAGAGAGGAGTAAGTCATAGTGGGGTTATGTAATTATGGGTGAAGAGAGGAGTAAGTCATAGTGGGGCCATGTAATTATGTGTGAAGAGAGGAGTAAGTCATAGTGGGGTTATGTAATTATGGGTGAAGAGAGGAGTAAGTCATAGTGGGGCCATGTAATTATGGGTGAAGAGAGGAGAAAGTCATATTGGGGCCATGTAATTATGAGTGAAGAGAGGAGTAAGTCATAGTGGGGCTATGTAATTATGGGTGAAGAGAGGAGTAAGTCATAGTGGGGTTATGTAATTATGGGTGAAGAGAGGAGTAAGTCATGGTGGGGCTATGTAATTATGGGTGAAGAGAGGAGAAAGTCATAGTGGGGTTATGTAATTATGGGTGAAGAGAGGAGTAAGTCATAGTGGGGCTATGTAATTATGGGTGAAGAGAGGAGAAAGTCATAGTGGGGCCATGTAATTATGGGTGAAGAGAGGAGTAAGTCATAGTGGTGCTATGTAATTATGGGTGAAGAGAGGAGTAAGTCATAGTGGGGCTATGTAATTATGGTGAAGAGAGGAGTAAGTCATAGTGGGGCTATGTAATTATGGGTGAAGAGAGGAGTAAGTCATAGTGGGGCTATGTAATTATGGGTGAAGAGAGGAGAAAGTCATAGTGGGGCTATGTAATTATGGTGAAGAGAGGAGTAAGTCATAGTGGGGCTATGTAATTATGGGTGAAGAGAGGAGTAAGTCATAGTGGGGCTATGTAATTATGGGTGAAGAGAGGAGTAAGTCATAGTGGGGCTATGTAATTATGGGTGAAGAGATGAGTAAGTCATAGTGGGGCTATGTAATTATGGGTGAAGAGAGGAGTAAGTCATAGTGCGGCTATGTAATTATGGGTGAAGAGAGGAGTAAGTAATAGTGGGGCTATGTAAGTATGAGTGAAGAGAGGCGTAAGTCATAGTGGGGCTATGTAATTATGGGTGAAGAGAGCAGTAAGTCATAGTGGGGCTATATAATTATGGGTGAAGAGAGGAGTAAGTCATAGTGGGGCTATGTAATTATGGGTGAAGAGAGGAGTAAGTCATAGTGGGGTTATGTAATTATGGGTGAAGAGAGGAGTAAGTCATAGTGGGGCTATGTAATTATGGGTGAAGAGAGGAGTAAGTCATAGTGGGGATATATAATTATGGGTGAAGAGAGGAGAAAGACATAGTGGGACTATGTAATTATGGGTGAAGAGAGGAGTAAGTCATAGTGGGGTTATGTAATTATGGGTGAAGAGAGGAGTAAGTCATAGTGGGGCTATGTAATTATGGGTGAAGAGAGGAGAAAGTCATAGTGGGGCCATGTAATTATGGGTGAAGAGAGGAGTAAGTCATAGTGGGGTTATGTAATTATGGGTGAAGAGAGGAGTAAGTCATAGTGGGGCTATGTAATTATGGGTGAAGAGAGGAGTAAGTCATAGTGGGGCTATGTAATTATGGGTGAAGAGAGGAGAAAGTCATAGTGGGGCTATGTAATTATGGGTGAAGAGAGGAGTAAGTCATAGTGGGGTTATGTAATTATGGGTGAAGAGAGGAGTAAGTCATAGTGGGGCCATGTAATTATGGGTGAAGAGAGGAGAAAGTCATATTGGGGCCATGTAATTATGAGTGAAGAGAGGAGTAAGTCATAGTGGGGCTATGTAATTATGGGTGAAGAGAGGAGTAAGTCATAGTGGGGTTATGTAATTATGGGTGAAGAGAGGAGTAAGTCATGGTGGGGCTATGTAATTATGGGTGAAGAGAGGAGAAAGTCATAGTGGGGTTATGTAATTATGGGTGAAGAGAGGAGTAAGTCATAGTGGGGCTATGTAATTATGGGTGAAGAGAGGAGAAAGTCATAGTGGGGCCATGTAATTATGGGTGAAGAGAGGAGTAAGTCATAGTGGTGCTATGTAATTATGGGTGAAGAGAGGAGTAAGTCATAGTGGGGCTATGTAATTATGTGTGAAGAGAGGAGAAAGTCATAGTGGGGCTATGTAATTATGGGTGAAGAGAGGAGTAAGTCATAGTGGGGCTATGTAATTATGGTGAAGAGAGGAGTAAGTCATAGTGGGGCTATGTAATTATGGGTGAAGAGAGGAGTAAGTCATAGTGGGGCTATGTAATTATGGGTGAAGAGAGGAGAAAGTCATAGTGGGGCTATGTAATTATGGTGAAGAGAGGAGTAAGTCATAGTGGGGCTATGTAATTATGGGTGAAGAGAGGAGTAAGTCATAGTGGGGCTATGTAATTATGGGTGAAGAGAGGAGTAAGTCATAGTGCGGCTATGTAATTATGGGTGAAGAGAGGAGTAAGTAATAGTGGGGCTATGTAAGTATGAGTGAAGAGAGGCGTAAGTCATAGTGGGGCTATGTAATTATGGGTGAAGAGAGCAGTAAGTCATAGTGGGGCTATATAATTATGGGTGAAAAGAGGAGAGAGTCATAGTGGGGCTATGTCATTATGGGTGAAGAGAGGAGTAAGTAATAGTGGGGCAATGTAATTATGGGTGAAGAGAGCAGTAAGTCATAGTGGGGCTATGTAATTATGGGTGAAGAGAGCAGTAAGTCATAGTGGAGCTATGTAATTATGGGTGAAGAGAGGAGTAAGTCATAGTGGGGCTATGTAATTATGGGTGAAGAGAGAAGTAAGTTATAGTGGGGCTATGTAATTATGGGTGAAGAGAGCAGTAAGTCATAGTGGGGCCATGTAATTATGGGTGAAGAGAGGAGTAAGTGATAGTGGGGCTATGTAATTATGAGTGAAGAGAGGAGTAAGTCATAGTGGGGCTATGTAATTATGGGTGAAGAGAGGAGTAAGTCATAGTGGGGCTATGTAATTATGGGTGAAGAGAGAAGTAAGTTATAGTGGGGCTATGTAATTATGGGTGAAGAGAGCAGTAAGTCATAGTGGGGCCATGTAATTATGGGTGAAGAGAGGAGTAAGTCATAGTGGGGTTATGTAATTATGGGTGAAGAGAGGAGTAAGTCATAGTGGGGTTATGTAATTATGGGTGAAGAGAGGAGTAAGTCATAGTGGGGTTATGTAATTATGGGTGAAGAGAGGAGTAAGTCATAGTGGGGCTATGTAATTATGGGTGAAGAGAGGAGTAAGTCATAGTGGGGCTATGTAATTATGGGTGAAGAGAGGAGTAAGTCATAGTGGGGTTATGTAATTATGGGTGAAGAGAGGAGTAAGTCATAGTGGGGCCATGTAATTATGGGTGAAGAGGAGAAAGTCATATTGGGGCCATGTAATTATGAGTGAAGAGAGGAGTAAGTCATAGTGGGGCTATGTAATTATGGGTGAAGAGAGGAGTAAGTCATAGTGGGGTTATGTAATTATGGGTGAATAGAGGAGTAAGTCATGGTGGGGCTATGTAATTATGGGTGAAGAGAGGAGTAAGTCATAGTGGGGTTATGTAATTATGGGTGAAGAGAGGAGTAAGTCATAGTGGGGCTATGTAATTATGGGTGAAGAGAGGAGTAAGTCATAGTGGGGCCATGTAATTATGGGTGAAGAGAGGAGTAAGTCATAGTGGGGTTATGTAATTATGGGTGAAGAGAGGAGTAAGTCATAGTGGTGCTATGTAATTATGGGTGAAGAGAGGAGTAAGTCATAGTGGGGCTATGTAATTATGTGTGAAGAGAGGAGAAAGTCATAGTGGGGCTATGTAATTATGGTGAAGAGAGGAGTAAGTCATAGTGGGGCCATGTAATTATGGGTGAAGAGAGGAGTAAGTCATAGTGGGGTTATGTAATTATGGGTGAAGAGAGGAGTAAGTCATAGTGGGGCTATGTAATTATGGGTGAAGAGAGGAGTAAGTCATAGTGGGGCCATGTAATTATGGGTGAAGAGAGGAGTAAGTCATAGTGGGGTTATGTAATTATGGGTGAAGAGAGGAGTAAGTCATAGTGGGGCCATGTAATTATGGGTGAAGAGAGGAGAAAGTCATATTGGGGCCATGTAATTATGAGTGAAGAGAGGAGTAAGTCATAGTGGGGCTATGTAATTATGGGTGAAGAGAGGAGTAAGTCATATTGGGGCCATGTAATTATGAGTGAAGAGAGGAGTAAGTCATAGTGGGGCTATGTAATTATGGGTGAAGAGAGGAGTAAGTCATATTGGGGCCATGTAATTATGGGTGAAGAGAGGAGAAAGTCATATTGGGGCCATGTAATTATGAGTGAAGAGAGGAGTAAGTCATAGTGGGGCCATGTAATTATGGGTGAAGAGAGGAGAAAGTCATATTGGGGCCATGTAATTATGGGTGAAGAGAGGAGAAAGTCATATTGGGGCCATGTAATTATGAGTGAAGAGAGGAGTAAGTCATAGTGGGGCTATGTAATTATGGGTGAAGAGAGGAGTAAGTCATAGTGGGGTTATGTAATTATGGGTGAAGAGAGGAGTAAGTCATGGTGGGGCTATGTAATTATGGGTGAAGAGAGGAGAAAGTCATAGTGGGGTTATGTAATTATGGGTGAAGAGAGGAGTAAGTCATAGTGGGGCTATGTAATTATGGGTGAAGAGAGGAGAAAGTCATAGTGGGGCCATGTAATTATGGGTGAAGAGAGGAGTAAGTCATAGTGGTGCTATGTAATTATGGGTGAAGAGAGGAGTAAGTCATAGTGGGGCTATGTAATTATGTGTGAAGAGAGGAGAAAGTCATAGTGGGGCTATGTAATTATGGGTGAAGAGAGGAGTAAGTCATAGTGGGGCTATGTAATTATGGTGAAGAGAGGAGTAAGTCATAGTGGGGCTATGTAATTATGGATGAAGAGAGGAGTAAGTCATAGTGGGGCTATGTAATTATGGGTGAAGAGAGGAGAAAGTCATAGTGGGGCTATGTAATTATGGTGAAGAGAGGAGTAAGTCATAGTGGGGCTATGTAATTATGGGTGAAGAGAGGAGTAAGTCATAGTGGGGCTATGTAATTATGGGTGAAGAGAGGAGTAAGTCATAGTGGGGCTATGTAATTATGGGTGAAGAGAGGAGTAAGTCATAGTGCGGCTATGTAATTATGGGTGAAGAGAGGAGTAAGTAATAGTGGGGCTATGTAATTATGGGTGAAGAGAGCAGTAAGTCATAGTGGGGCTATATAATTATGGGTGAAAAGAGGAGAGAGTCATAGTGGGGCTATGTCATTATGGGTGAAGAGAGGAGTAAGTAATAGTGGGGCAATGTAATTATGGGTGAAGAGAGCAGTAAGTCATAGTGGGGCTATGTAATTATGGGTGAAGAGAGCAGTAAGTCATAGTGGAGCTATGTAATTATGGGTGAAGAGAGGAGTAAGTCATAGTGGGGCTATGTAATTATGGGTGAAGAGAGAAGTAAGTTATAGTGGGGCTATGTAATTATGGGTGAAGAGAGCAGTAAGTCATAGTGGGGCCATGTAATTATGGGTGAAGAGAGGAGTAAGTCATAGTGGGGCTATGTAATTATGAGTGAAGAGAGGAGTAAGTCATAGTGGGGCTATGTAATTATGGGTGAAGAGAGGAGTAAGTCATAGTGGGGCTATATAATTATGGGTGAAGAGAGGAGTAAGTCATAGTGGGGCTATGTAATTATGGGTGAAGAGAGCAGTAAGTCATAGTGGGGCTATGTAATTATAGGTGAAGAGAGGAGTAAGTCATAGTGGGGCTATGTAATTATGGGTGAAGGGAGGAGAAAGTCATAGTGGGGCTATGTAATTATGGGTGAAGAGAGCAGTAAGTCATAGTGGGGCTATATAATTATGGGTGAAGAGAGGAGTAAGTCAAATTGGGGCTATGTAATTATGGGTGAAGAGAGGAGTAAGTCATAGTGGGGCTATGTAATTATGGGTGAAGAGAGCAGTAAGTCATAGTGGGGCTATGTAATTATGGGTGAAGAGAGCAGTAAGTCATAGTGGGGCTATGTAATTATGGGTGAAGAGAGGAGTAAGTCATAGTGGGGCTATGTAATTATGGGTGAAGAGAGGAGTAAGTCATAGTTGGGCTATGTAATTATGGGTGAAGAGAGGAGTAAGTCATAGTGGGGCCATGTAATTATGGGTGAAGAGAGGAGTAAGTCATAGTGGGGCTATGTAATTATGGGTGAAGAGAGGAGTAAGTCATAGTTGGGCTATGTAATTATGGGTGAAGAGAGGAGTAAGTCATAGTGGGGCTATGTATTTATAGGTGAAGAGAGGAGTAAGTCATAGTGGGGCTATATAATTATGGGTGAAGAGAGCAGTAAGTCACAGTGGGGCTATATAATTATTGGTGAAGAGAGCTGTAAGTCATAGTGGGGCTATGTAATTATAGGTGAAGAGAGGAGTAAGTCATAGTGGGGCCATGTAATTATGGGTGAAGAGAGCAGTAAGTCACAGTGGGGCCATGTAATTATGGGTGAAGAGAGGAGTAAGTCATAGTGGGGCTATGTATTTATAGGTGAAGAGAGGAGTAAGTCATAGTGGGGCCATGTAATTATGGGTGAAGAGAGCAGTAAGTCATAGTGGGGCTATATAATTATTGGTGAAGAGAGCTGTAAGTCATAGTGGGGCTATGTAATTATAGGTGAAGAGAGGAGTAAGTCATAGTGGGGCTATGTAATTATGGGTGAAGAGAGCAGTAAGTCACAGTGGGGCTATATAATTATTGGTGAAGAGAGGAGTAAGTCATAGTGCGGCTATGTAATTATGGGTGAAGAGAAGAGTAAGTCATAGTGGGGCCATGTAATTATGATTGAAGAGAGGAGTAAGTCATAGTGGGGCTATGTAATTATAGGTGAAGAGAGGAGTAAGTCATAGTGGGGCCATGTAATTATGGGTGAAGAGAGCAGTAAGTCACAGTGGGGCTATATAATTATGGGTGAAGAGAGGAGTAAGTCATAGTGGGGCTATGTAATTATGGGTGAAGAGAGGAGTAAGTCATAGTGGGGCTATGTATTTATAGGTGAAGAGAGGAGTAAGTCATAGTGGGGCTATGTAATTATGGTTGAAGAGAGGAGTAAGTCACAGTGGGGCTATATAATTATGGGTGAAGAGAGCAGTAAGTCATAGTGGGGCTATATAATTATTGGTGAAGAGAGGAGTAAGTAATAGTGGGGCTATGTAATTATGGGTGAAGAGAGCAGTAAGTCATAGTGGGGCTATGTAATTATGGGTGAAGAGAGTAGAAAGTCATAGTGGGGCTATATAATTATTGGTGAAGAGAGGAGTAAGTCATAGTGGGGTTATGTATTTATAGGTGAAGAGAGCTGTAAGTCATAGTGGAGCTATGTAATTATGGTGAAGAGAGGAGTAAGTCATAGTGGGGCTATGTAATTATGGGTGAAGAGAGGAGAAAGTCATAGTGGGGCTATGTATTTATAGGTGAAGAGAGCTGTAAGTCATAGTGGGGCTATGTAATTATGGGTGAAGAGAGGAGTAAGTCATAGTGTGGCTATATAATTATGGGTGAAGAGGGGAGTAAGTCATAGTGGGGCTATGTAATTATGGGTGAAGAGAGGAGTAAGTCATAGTGGGGCTATGTAATTATGGGTGAAGAGAGGAGTAAGTCATAGTGGGGCTATATAATTATGGGTGAAGAGGGGAGTAAGTCATAGTGGGGCTATATAATTATGGGTGAAGAGAGGAGTAAGTCATAGTGGAGCTATGTAATTATGGGTGAAGAGAGCAGTAAGTCATAGTGGGGCTATATAATTATTGGTGAAGAGAGGAGTAAGTAATAGTGGGGCTATGTATTTATAGGTGAAGAGAGCTGTAAGTCATAGTGGGGCTATGTAATTATGGGTGAAGAGAGGAGTAAGTCATAGTGGGGCTATATAATTATGGGTGAAGAGGGGAGTAAGTCATAGTGGGGCTATGTAATTATGGGTGAAGAGAGGAGTAAGTCATAGTGGGGCTATATAATTATGGGTGAAGAGAGGAGTAAGTCATAGTGGGGCTATGTAATTATGGGTGAAGAGAGGAGTAAGTCATAGTGGGGCTATATAATTATGGGTGAAGAGGGGAGTAAGTCATAGTGGGGCTATATAATTATGGGTGAAGAGAGGAGTAAGTCATAGTGGGGCTATGTAATTATGAGTGAAGAGAGGAGTAAGTCATAGTGGGGCTATATAATTATGGGTGAAGAGAGGAGTAAGTCATAGTGGGGCTATGTAATTATGAGTGAAGAGAGGAGTAAGTCATAGTGGGGCTATGTAATTATGGGTGAAGAGAGGAGTAAGTCATAGTGGGGCTATGTAATTATGAGTGAAGAGAGGAGTAAGTCATAGTGGGGCTATATAATTATGGGTGAAGAGAGGAGTAAGTCATAGTGGGGCTATGTAATTATGGGTGAAGAGATGAGTAAGTCATAGTGGGGCTATGTAATTATGGGTGAAGAGAGGAGTAAGTCACAGTGCGGCTAGGCAGTTATGGTTGAAGACACGGGAAAGTCCTGGGCAGATCAGAAGATGTGGGTGAAGTTTTCAAAATCAGTCATTAATCAGGCATACAGGGGTGTTCTTGAGGTATTTATAGGTGAGAGTCAAAATTTCTAAATTAATTCTGGATGATATGCAAAGCCATTGAAGTGATTAGCAGAGTAGAGCAACAAATTAAGAACCACTGGTGTGATGGATTAGCTTAGGAGAAGAATTTGGGATAGGCTGGATTGGAGAAGGTCTAATGAAGTTAAGCGTGAGTTGCAATGATCAAGACAAAGCAAACTTAGTGAGTGAATTAGAATTTTAGCCGGATTCTGTGAGAAAGGGACCTATAACCTACCCACTGACTTAAAGACAAATAGCAATATATAATGATCCAATTACTCCAACATATAATGGACGGCAGTGATAATGATGTGGTCGATATTTGTTTCCATTTATGTTGGGTAGCCTGATATTTGCTAATTCTGTAAGATTGACTGAATGCTCCAAGTTGAGTTCAGCATGGCGAACATCCCCGCACACCTGCACCTCCAGCGCTACAGATATGCAAATGAGGCCGCCTCAATCCCTTGAAGATGATATTAATGTTAATAGATCCGGTGACTCATCCAGCAGTAACTAACAGCAGCAGATTTGAATAGAAAGTTTCTGAATGTTTCATTTGCTCTTTGTGTCGTACTTGTTGATTTATATATATAGTCAGTTGACATGCATACATTATGGTTATTCAATACCCACTGGCACATGTAAATCATTCTTTTCAATAACCTGAGCGTATAGTCACACCAAATACTGTTCCAGATGAATCGATATAGACCTCTTTGCTTCTTACTTTCTAAAAGAAAAACACTTCTATTGCATCAAACCAAAAGAAAAATGATGTAAAAGTACATTAAGAATCCAACATGATAAAACATAGACAACCTTGGTCCACTTACATTCAGTGGAGTTGGTACCATTTCTATGTCTCTCATATCTTCAGTCCCCACATACTCACAATAATGAATTATCTTTCTTATCCCACAAGTTCTTATTTGAAACGACGTCTCTTATCACATCGCTTATTATTTTTCATAAGACATATCCAAGTGTTGATTCAAGTAAGTGCCCCGATGTTGCCTCCAGCACCATATAGATTATTATATGTCTTTATAAATAAGACACTTATTGTTGCTGTGTTATCCATGCTGGTGAATTGAGGTCCTTGGTGCAAAAATAACCCCCAATGTTTAGTCGTTCAGTCGTGTTCAACTCTCCATGACCCTATGGACCTCAGCATCCCAAGCACATGTTGTGTCTGGTTGTGCTTATCCATAAGGTTTTGTTGGCAAACATACTGGAGTGGGGTGCCAGTTCCTACTCAAGTGGACTGAGATTAGTCTGACTTCTCTGCTATAACCTGCCTATCTTTGGTGACCTTTCATGGTTTACATCACAGCTTCATTGAAGTACACAAGCCCCTTCACCACAAGAAGGTAGCAATTCAGAAGGGATATATATACACACACACATATATACTGTATATATATATAGCAGCGGTATTTCCACCCCTGTCTCTGGGCCTCTCATGGCAGCTGTATAAACCATTTCTGGTCGGAGCTGTCCATACAAGATACAGCATGGGCATCTACAAATCTGCTAAATATATATATATTCAATTCAGGGCCATAACTCCATCGCAAATAGACGATTTTCTGCGATTGAGATGCGGGCTCCAGTAGGTCTACTTTTACTCTGCTATTCAATTGGCTGGGCCTGAATGTTAGGCGCCGGTCACGAGAATCGGAAACCATGTACTTGGCAGTAGCATTTGAGGGCTTGAACATGATCGCGGACGCAAGCCCGTAGCTCGTGGTTCAAGCCTGTAGGCTCGGGGCACTTGAAATGCAAATATAAATTAAATCCAGCACTGTAAATGATGGGAACACAATGGGTGACATTAGGATTAAAAGCACAACATTCTCAAGCTCGCACATCAGCAAAATACAATACTTTATTTCATGTTTAATTTCCATCCAAAGTCCTACAGGCTTGAAAGACCTCCAAGCCCGTAACTACTTATTTACTCCCGTAGGGCTTTGAAAAAAAATGGAGGTTGGATTCCAAAGTCCTACGGGCTTGGAGGTTGAATTAAACATGAAATAAAGTATTATATTTTGGTGATGTGCGAGCATAAGAATGTTGCGCTTTTAATTGTAATGTCACCCATTGTGTCCCCATCATTTACAGTGCTGGATTTAATTTATATTTGCATTTAAAGTGCTCCGATTGGTCAGTAAGCCCTTTGCGAGATCTCCTTGGTATCAGTAACCTGTGGTTCGATTTTGGCAATTTGCGGGCTCAACGGAGTGATTCGCGAGGGGAAAATCAGAGCAATTGACTAGCGATTTGTGATTTTAGTGGCCGCAACTTAAGACAATGTGTAAAGGTTCTGGGCCGTGAGAACTTTATTATATATGAAGGAATGAGACATGTTGGGTTGTTTTTATAACAAAATCATCAAAAAGAGTGAATCATACTGAATTTATTACTTGTGATGTAGTATAAAACAACCCGAAGGGCGTTCTAGATTGCACATAACAGGAGAGTCTTGCTGCTTTCAGACCAAAGGAGTAACAACAGAATAAGGAAAGATCCAGTAGCCATAATCTAGGGAGCTCACTGCAGTCATATTAGTTTGTTAAACAGAGCATTGTGCTGTAACAACAAAGGTACTTATCTAAAAATGTTTTACAAATAGCTTTTTATTAAATGTATTTTTTCCAAGAAAATATAGATGCAATTTACCTGCTTTCTGTAAATACTTAAAATTAAATTAAAAGTTATACTGCAAATTAACCATCAATGAATATTATTTTAAAGCAACATGCAAGGTTACACAGCACAATTCATTATCTTTTATCTCTTATACCATCTGCACTTTCTTATAATATAACATCTCAAGAGATCATGACCTTCAATAAAATTCTTTTTATATTATACTAGCGACTTGCCCATCAAAAAAAACACGTTCAATAAAATTTGAAGCCATGGCAATGCTGTTTGCCACATAATGTGAAGGTTTTTCTTCTGTGAGGACCTTCAGCGCTCATTGCGAGCCTCTCCTCTGGTGTACTTTTGCTCCTCTGAGCAGCCTCAGCGCTCATCACAAAGACAGATACATATGTCTATATTTTTGTAAATACTAACCAATTAATTAGTTACTTAATGAATTAATATACTTTACCTATTTGTAATTAATATATCCATCGATCAATAGGCTGAAGAGCTAACAATCTGTTGTCATTTTCCCGCAGCATATAATGTCCAGTGGGACTGTTGCTGGCCTGTGGAGATAGTTTTATGAATGTGCCAACTGTGTATTAGAAGTAGGCTGCGTGTGCGAGGGCAAACTATTGGTTTATTTGTATAAAGCGCTACTGTAGATGCGTAATGTTGTCATGTGCAAGTTCGGAGTGTAAAGTAGAGTTGTTTGTGTATGTGCTATGTGGTTCGTATTTGCCGTCCTTTGTAGTAGTGTATTTTGTACCTCGTATGTTCCTGTGTGAAAGTGCTACGTGGTTGGCATTGTGTTGCGTGGTCCAGGGCCAAGTAGCCTCTTTTTTGGGCCGCCATTTTTTTTCTAGCTTAGCCGATTTTCGAGTGCCGAAACTCTTGAAAATCGACTTAAATTTGCGTTCCACCTCACTTCCAGACGTCCTGTGCGGGCTAGTGCCTTAACGGCTAGCCTCGCTACACGCAATGTGTGACGACGTCTCGTAGTTCGACAATTATAATATGTGATGTGTCCTATGAACTCAATGTTATCCCTGCAATTACTTCATATATAATGAATACATAATTAATACTACTGAATAAACTTCATATACATATTTAACTGCAATAGTAGAACAGGGATTTAATGTGTATTTTTCAGCTCCAATGTTGTTAATAACAGCATCCTAATGACGTTCTTTACTGAATAGATACCAGTGTTTTCATTAACTTCAGAGGAATATTTGTGGGTGGGCTACATAATAAGGAAAGTGAACAACGTTGTTGTGTCAAGGTTAGACTACTTCTTTATACATTACAAAGACTCCTCAATGGGCTCAATTCAACAGGAAGTAAATCAGTGATGTATTAAGACATATATTCTCCTATGCAAATCCCCCCCCCCCACCCCACCCACCTAGTCCTTTTGCAGCCTATGCACATCCCTCGTCCCTCAAAGAATAGGAATTGGAAATGGAGGCCATTAGAGAAAAACAAAAATGGTGGCAGAAAGAAAGCAAAGGAGTGAAAGATGTAGAAAGGGTGTTGGAGAAAGAAAAGACAAGATGATTATTGATGAGGGAAAAAAAGAATTAGTAGAAGAATGAGAGAGAAAGGGCAGATAGGGAGAGATTGAAGACTTTAAGGAGAGAGAGAGGGAAGTTGGAGTGAGGTAATGGGGAAGCGGAACGTCCTTCATCCTCACACAGGTCATGTTCCATTTCCTTCCCATCACTTATTTGGAGGGTTCCAGCTCCTAATTGGTGTGTGTAGGAGCACTCAGCGCCAAGTCAAACTCCTACAATATATTTGTTCCCTTCAGTATGGAAACAGAATGTGAATCAAAAGGAAAGAGCAGGTAATGGTGGATGGAGGTAGAAGTGAGGATGGAGTGCCTGGGGTAAAAGCATGAATACTTCAATATGAGGAAGAGTGGCTGTGTGGGAGTATAAGCAAGTTGATGGTGGGTTAGTTGAAGAAGGCACAGTAGGTGGGAGGAGATGTGGTTGTTTAAGTTTGGGCATGCTTGGATGCATTTAGGTTGTAGAGCAAATCTGAATGGGTTCAAAAAACCAAAGTATGACCAAGTGCACTCATCATTTTTGGCTGAACCCACAAAAAGTGTTGCCAGGCTCCCTAAGGTGAGGGGGCAAGAGTTGAAACTATTTACTAATAAGCTAAGGAACACACTCATTATCTAATTGAGTGATTGCAGCTACATTTTATTTATGGGTCTCCATAACTGATTTTGTTCATGAAAAATATGCCCAAACTCCTTTACAGTGTGTAACAAATGAGGACCATCATCTCATCAGAGAACCCCTGTGATTGGCTAAGAATTGGCAAAAGAACATTCTAACTGTAATGGAGAGCTGGTGGGTGGATGAAAGAGATGGAGATGGATAACAAGAAAAGGAGAGGTTACATGCTTCATATGATTATATTAAACTGCAATGCTTCTTTAAGATATAAAATAATCTGCGTTTTGATTACTTGTTGTGACATTTACATTTTGGGTTAATGTTACCAATATAAATGTAAGTTTGTCAAGTCCCGGCTGTTGTCTAATTGGCATAAGGTACCGAGATGAAGGTGGGAGACGAATGAAGATCTCAGTCCTGACTCACTAAACCAATAACTTGCAATGGTTATGGAGGATATTGGAGCATTAGCAGCCGACAGTGACTCAGAAATTGTCTTGTACTTCTCAGATTTTACTCAGTAGGAAAGTTATGGTTTTAAATGTTTTTATGATCCCGTGGGGAGAGCGACTCACAGTATAATAACCAGTCAATGCGTACAAGGTTGTGTCTTATGTATAAAGTGATAAACAATATATAGCGAATGAATTTATCACCGTAACATTCAGCGCTCAGCTGTCACTCCCACACAAACGTTATTTGTTGTCAATCTATTTTACTCACAGAACATATATTTAGACAGAGAATTAGGATGAGATGGAGGGGGTTATATATCAAACTCAGCTGAAAAGTGTAGTTATTCTACTGAGCGTATTTATCAAAATGCTTAAAACTAAAGATATTGATACGCAGGAAAAATATGAGAAGTTGCATCATTTCAATTAATTTTTTTACTTCTCTGCTAAATAACCCACAAATGCAGCAGACGTCTTCACATCAGGTGATTTTAAGTGCAGATGCAAAAAAAAAAAAAAAATGTTGGTACCCCCCAACCACCAGAAAAGGGGTTATCATTTTTTTTGTGCTGGTCGGCCCTGTACCAGCTCCCTAAGACCTCTTCCCATAACAGCACCCCTCCCTAAGATCCATTCCCATTGCTGCTCCCCCCGAAGACCCCTTTCCATATCTGCTACTTTTCCTGCTGCTTTCCCTTAGCTCCTGCCTGAACAAAGCTCCTCTGCCTGCAGCATAGCTCCAGGATACGTGGACTCCACTTTCCAGCGGCATCTTCTAGGAGGTGGGTAGGCTGGTATAGCCGAGGGGACCCATATATATGTTGTTGTTGTTTAGTCATTCAGTTGTGAATGACTATCCATGACCATATGGACCTCAGCTCGCCAGGCACATCTTATGTCAGCTTGTGATTATCCATTAAATTATCTTGGAAAAGATATTGGAGTGGGTTGCCAGTTCCTTCTGCAGTGGAACACAATTTGTCTGACCTCTCTACTATGACCTGCCCATCTTGAGTGACCCTACATGGTAAAGCTGACAGCTTTATTGAAGTACACAAGCCCCTTCACCACGACAAGGTAGCGATCCAGAAGGGGATGCATATATGCATACATACACATATATGTAACCAAACTGTGGATCAGGAGCTTTGTTCAGGATGTTCATGGAACAACTGTAATTATAAAATTATTAGGGAATAAAATTAATAAAATGTAACAGACAGATCTGCACAAGGCACCGAGATGTGTCTATAAAAACCGAATCTTATTCTATAAGTACTCAAGCTGTAAAGGGCAGTACCAACAACTGGAAGAAAAATCCTCAGAAATCACCAAATATTTATCTGTAATGACACAAGATTAGGGAGGCAGGGCCACTGGTTAATGATGGTTGTTGGTGAAATTGCTGCTCCTAATGACCTCTGTAGACTTCAGGGACACAAAAGATCTATAAGACAGTTTAGGAGCAGAGTAATGTAACACACCTGTCCCAGACCTAATCCTCACTTTATTTTACTTTTGCACGTCTCCTTTAATACAATTTTACGTTTTTTTAAAGAAATAAAATAAAATCTCTGTTTATATGTTTGAAAACTGTCCACAGACTGCTCCACATCTGCAACCAATCAGGTTACAGGGATGTATCCCCATTCAAGTCAATGGTAAGGTTTTTGTCAGACTGCTTATATTTCCAGTTTGAAGGGGACAGGTTCTAATTTTTACTTGCTGGCAGAAAATTCAGGTTTCTGCTCTCTTGCCTCTCTGGCATTTTAGCAATGCAGGGGGGGTTAGTGCTCTGTGCGGTGATCCCAGCAAACAAAATTGTAACCCTTACCACATCTATCTATGCAGACATGGAATACTGGACTCACCTAAACAGGAAAGCTATGGGTTAAGTGGTCAGTGCAATGTAACCTGAGTGCAGGGGATGTTGTGCTATCAATCACAGCCTTCCACATAGAGCCCCACACAGCTCTCACTGCAATCAGAAATCTGATAATTACTCATGCCTAGTTTGCTATATACTGCTCTGTGTTTGAAGAGAGGGGACACTGCCATTAGAACCAATAATTACATTCCATTTCTGCCACTTCTGTAAGTGTAAATAATTTGGTGAAACTTCCACTTTAATTTGACTTTAATAAATCTATCCCAGTTACTCTGAAAACCTCCGCTAAACTCATCTCTCAGTGTCTGCAGCTCCTCTCTGTCAGTCACTCCACTTGGTTCCCATAGCCTCTAGGATAAAATGTAAAATAATGAACCTAACATATAAAGCCCTCAACAGTAATGCTCCCTCTTATATCTTTATTCTCATCTCAAAACTGCCCTCTTTGCTCTGCTAATGACCTTCTTTCCTCCACTCTTATCACCTCCTCTCACTTCCGCCTTTAGGACTTTTCTCGTGCTGTCCCTACTCTATGGAACTTCTTGCCTCGCTCCACGAGACTCCTCCTGCCTCAAAAGCTTCAACACTTCCCTAAAAACTAATCTCATCACATTCAGCCTTAATGTTCACAATGCATTTATCACCCTCCTGTATCACAACCAAATTATTTGTAAGGTGTTTGGGAACAAGGTCTATGTCGTTAGATTCTAAACTCAATAACTGGGCCCTCCATTCTTTTGCAATGTGTTCATTTTATTTTTTATTTTTTTGCTTGGTACTTAACCCCTGTATAGCGCAATGCAATATTTTAGCTCATTATAAATAAAGGATAATAAATACAGTTGAAATCATCCCAAAATTGTCACTATGTCCTCTAACATCAGTAGATCTGAAAAACACGCAATAAACTATGAGCTTTGACATTCTGTTTTATATATTATAATGTATCTTAAACCTCCGATGGGATTAACTTTTAAAATTAAAATTTTCACCTTGGTGAAGGGGCTTGTATTTCAGTGAAGCTGTGAGCTATACTATGTATGGTTATCCACGATTTGTATGTCATAGCAGAGGGTCAGACAAATTGTGGTCCATTGGTGAAGGAAAAACGTATTGAGATGCAAATCCGGAGTCAATGATAGATGTGCCTGGCGTGCTGTGGTCCATGGGGTCTATGGAGAGTAGCACACAACTGAATGACTGAACAACTACATTAACGCTTAGAGAAGAACAATAACCATATGCAGAAAGGAAGGGAAGGTTGTTATACTTGTAAAGCTTAACATATAAGATTTTTACAGAAAAGTTGAAGGATTGTATATAAAATGGCACGCCGACTATAGGGCGCGTTGGCAATAGGCGCCGATGTAAGCCCGGTGATAAATGAGGAAGCCGGTTAATGCGAGCAGGAATACAGCTCGCACGCCACAAATGCGCGCGCCCCGCAACAAATGCTGATCCCTTTACCCCTGAGCCTACAAGTGGCCCCCATTTTTCCCGAATGTCGCCTTTCCCCCCAGACTCACCTGCCTACTCTTATACAGTTGCCCTGTTGCTCCCTCCAGCTCCTGGCTGCCCTGCTGCCCCAGGTGGCTCCCCACCAGTGGGTGATCCTGGCATGCCCTGGGGGTGGTCATGCTCATGGGGATGGGGGACACATACAGGGTTACTATGGGGGGCTGGGAATCAGCAATGGAGTCGGTGAAGGCTCCTACGGGACAGGCGGAGTACTGGTACCCAGGCTGGGGGGGGGCGGGACACTGATGTGAATGCGCTGGGGGTCCTGGTACCCATGGTGGAGGGGGTAGGAGGGGGCAATGACACCTAGGCTGAGGAGGGCTTGTGGTCCTGAGTGTGGGTCTGGAGGTCCCGGGTGGGGGTCCTGTCTGGGGGTCCCTGTACCTGAAGCTCTTGTCCACCGTTCGGTTCCTCCTCCACGCCAGTCCCAGTCTCACCACCTCCTGCATCTATGTCCCCCCTGTAGGGCCCTCTGTATCCGGGCGGTGCGCAGTTGTAGGGCGCGCGCTCTTGTCGGGCGCGCAGTTGTGGACGACCGCAGTTTTGGGGGAGCGCTCATTTGTCGGGGTGATGATGACGACGCACTGTTGTGGAGCGCGCTAAAGATGTGCTACCATATCAAATTGTTCAAGGTTTGCTCCTCATTGGGGACAATCTTTCTCGAAATCTCTAATGGCTCAATATTGCCAATAAGTGATCTCCCAGTACAAACTTTTAAATTTATGAGGTATTAAAATCCTATTAATGTAGAATTTTTGCTTTTTTTCCAAGGCTAATCTATTGTATTCTTGTATATATTTATTTTTCTGCTCAGCCAATAATCTTATAAGTAATAAAAGGCTGAATTGGGTTCTATCATAGAAACAAACCATACCTGCTCATTCTGTTAAAGAACCAAGAAAATGAGAGAAGAATTCATAATTTGCTGGGATCTTTCTTCCTGGAAAATAAGGATTCTGTCTCTCTTATAATATTGTGATCGAGTGCACACAATATTAGTCTGGTGGCTAAACTGCATAAAAAGGCTGGAGGTCTTCCACTTGCTTATAGAAAATAATAAATTAGAAGTTAATAAATTAAACTCAAACAAAGAGAACTTTAGAAAATGATTGGAGTAAAAACAGGGTTCTATCATAAGATCAATAGACCTGATATACGATATATCTAACTAATAAGCTAAAAATCTAAATGTTAATTGGTAGTTTATAGAATGTCTCTTTCTTCATGTGACCTTTCTGTAAGTTTTTTAAAGGCAGCAATCTCACTGTATTGTAACCCTAGTGCTAGAGTTTCGATCATGGGTCAATATTTGGGACCTTTGATTTTTTCAAATGGTACTCAACAAGGGTGTCCTCTTTCTTCCTTTCTGTATATTCTCAACATAGTCTCTGGCTTAAGCAATCAGTCAATATATTTTGGTGTTTTATAAACACCTCTCTGGTGTCGGTTTCATGGTCAGGAACTTGATCGCGTCCAAACTTGATAACCTGTCAAAGGGTCACTCTAACCACATCATTTTCATGTGTCTTCCTCTTCAGAATAAGCAGCATGCCACACTTTTCAGTGTCTACGCCCCAAACCCTTCAAGCAGATCCTGCAGAAAAGGACAATTTACACTGATCTGAAAAATCTTGTACAGAGCATCCTTGCAGATGAGATGGTCATCATCCTCGATGACTTCAATGCCACAGTAGGCAAAGATTCAGAAGCTTGGAAAGGGGTATTTGGCAACCATATTGTTGGAAGCTAAAATGACAACAGGCACCTTCTGCTAGAGTTTTGTGCGGAGCAGAAACTAGTCATCATCAACACCGTTTTGAAACAGAAAGACAGGTTGAAGACAACCTGGATTCATCCTCGGTACAAGAACTGGCACCTTATAGACTATATTCTGGTGCGCCAGCAAGACCTTCGAGTTGCCCTACTCACCCAAGTGATGCCCAGCAAAGAATGTAATATGGATCACAGCTTGTTGCTCTGTAAACTTCGTCTCCACTTCAATCCTAACCCAAAGAAGAGAGGAGCCCCAAGGAAGAAGTTACAGATCAGTAAGGGGCTTCATTGATCCCCTTTCAAATGTTCTATAGGAACACCTCAAAAACAGCATCCTGCAGACCTCTGAAGAGGTCCTAGGGTTCTCCACAAAGACCAACATCAGGGAAAGAACTCTTTGCGCAGATATCAGAGACTACAGAAGCCTTTACAAAGCCCTGAAGGTGGAGTACAGCCCTTTGCTCTTGGTTCAAAGCCCATTGCATAGTGCAGTTAGTCAAATACTCCTTACCAACAAGGTGTCAATCCTTAACCAGTGGTCTGACCACTTTCAGTCCCTGTTCTGCGCCAATCTCATAGTTTCATTCTCAGTGCTCCTTCACATTCCTCAACAACAAAGGAAAACAGAACTGGGTGAAATCCCTACTCTCAAAGAGACTGTAAAAGCTAAGGAGTGGCATGGAGTCAATGGGATCCCAGCAGAGATTTGGAAATATGGGGGGCCAGCATTACACGCTAATCTCCACAAGCTCTTTGTTTGCTGCTGGCAGCAAGGCAAGCTGCCACAGGAACTTCAAGATGCAATCATCTTCACCCTGTATAAGAACTTGGGAGAAAAGTCAGATTGCTTGAATTACCGGGAGAAATCTCTGCTTTCAGCTGTGGGGAAAATCCTTGCAAGAGTACTCCTCAAAAGACTGGTGCCCACTATTGCAGAAGAACTGCTCCCTGAGAGTCAGTGTGGCTTTAGAGCTAACAGGAGCACCGAAAACAGAACAAGGGACTCTACGTGATATTTTGTTGACCTTACCAAAGCGTTTTACACAGTGAACAGGAAGAGTCTGTTGCAAATCCTGGAACGTATAGGTTGTCCTCCCAAGTTTCTCAACAATGATCATCCAGCAACATGAAGACCAGCGCAGCCAAGTCAGGCACAGAAATGACCTGTCAGAGCCCTTACCAATAAGTAACAGTGTGAAGCAGGGCTGTGACCTCACAACAACCCTATTCACGCTATTGTTCGGTATAATGCTTCAAAGGGTCACAGCGGACCTTGATGATGAGGATGGTCTCTACATCTGATACCTCACCGATGGCAGTTTGTTCAACCTGAGTCAACAAAAGGCCAGTGGAACAACTCATTTGAGAGCTACGCTACTCTTGTTTCCCATATGGTGCCAGCTCTGCAGCTCATTACATCTTGCTTCGCCAAGGCTGCCATGCTCTTTGGTCTAGAAGTCAGCTTGAAGAAGATGGGAGTTCCCCATCAGCTGCACCTCAGGAATATTACTGTCCTCCTCGCATCACCATTGGCGAGTCCAAGCTGAAAACAGTCCACCAGTTCAGCTACCTGGGTCGACAAGGAAAATTACAAAAGACTGGAAAAGGCAAATGGTGCAGATGGCAGGTTATATAAAAAGGGTCTGGAACAACAAGCATCTGAGTAAATGCACCAAGGTCGGTGTGTACTGAGTTGTTGTGCTGACCTTCCTACTGTACAGCTCTGAGTCGTGGGTTACCTACCTCCATTGCCTGCAACTTCTTGAACGTTTTCATAAACGCTGCCTCTGCAGTATCCTCAACAATCACTGGAATGAACACATCACAAACACTGAAGTCCTCGTACAGGCAGGAGTCACCGGATTGAGACCATGCAGTTGAGTACACAGTTGTGCTGGGCTGGACACATGTCTAGGATGAAGGATGATCAGCTGCCCAAGATGGTGCTATATTATGAGCTCACCACTGCTAAACACGACAGAGGAGGACCGAAGAAGAGGTACAAAGACTCGCTGAAACAGTCCTTTGATCACACTGACCATCGTCAATGGTTGGCTTTAGCTTCGGACCGCAAGGCCTAGAGAAGTACAATTCACCAGGCTGTCTCATCTTTTGAGAGCACACACAGGGCTGGTCTTGAGGAGGTGGAGGAAAAATGTCACTGCAGCACCAAATCCAGAGCAAACGTTCCCTTGCCACTACTGTGGTCAGATCTGCCTGTCCCGCATTGGCTTCTTCAGCCACCCGCAAATGTGGACAACATCCCACTTGAATCCAAGCCAATCCCTCTTGAAGCCAAGCCGATAATGATGATCCTACCCACAGGCTGTTGCATGATTAATTAGCAGTTTGCCAAATGCATGAGGCTCCATGGGGGAAGACTATGATTGATAGCACAGCTTTCCCCTGGGCTCAGGTTACAATGCACTGACCAGTAAACACATAGCTTTTCTGTTTTAGGTGTGTCCAGTATTCCATGCCTGTGTAGACAGATGTGGTAAGGGTTACATTTTTGTTTTTTGGCGTCACTGCATGGAGCACGGGAGCACAGGCAAAACCACCCCTGTATTACTCAAATTCCAGAGAGGCGAGATAGCAGAAACATGAATTTTCTGCCGGTATGAAAAAAATACATCCTGTTCCCTTCAAACTGGACTAACTGGTCTAACAAAAACCTTGCCATTGATTTGATTGGGACATACACCTTAAAGCAGACATGAAAACACAGATGCTATTTGATTTGATTTCTCAGTGAAAAATGCACGTATTTCAAAAATGAAAAAAGTATTTCAACATGCTTTTAGGAGATTTTCACAGTGATGTGTTCCAAATTGTACTGAATTAAGTGACCCTTTAATTATGTTCTTTTCTTATACTTTTAAAACTGGTGTCAAGAAGAAGGAAAAGAAAACGTATAGGAATAAGAGAAAGAAAAAAGGGGAAAGAAAAGAATACATTAGAAAAAATATGTATTTTTCTTTTATTGGGTTACTTTCTAATATTTAATATGAAATTATCACTGTACATTTCTTAATAGTGTAGATAGTAATGTTATCCATTTTATGCTCGTTTATCTTTATGATGTTTGTGTGAAATACATTTAAAAAATCTGTTTTATGAATAATCATGAACTACCTACAGTATTTCCACAGTATATGGTTGTCAAATTCTGATCTATAAAACTGCAACCCTCCAGGAGCTGCCTCAATGTTAGAGCGGCATTGACATTGTTTGACAAATAGGAATGTAAAGTCTCATTACATCATTTAACCTTCACCTGTCATATTATTTTGTGTTACTATTTCACTTACCTAACATGTGATTCCTAAAATATACCTACTGTACACCTCAGGGGTTAGAGATCTGCATTTGTCCTTCAAAAATAAATTATATAAAATGCAATGGGAATTTGTGCTGTGATACACTTGCAGAGGTTGATAGATAAATATGCCTGATTATTTTGTTTGATAAATCGTTTTTTTCCTACAATGTGTACGGCTTCCTTCGATGGCTGGTAAAAATGGACATAAATAATGTAAACTGGGAAGGCAAAGACATGTCAGTAATTTAGTATTTGTTACCAAGTAATTCCAAGATAAACTAACCAAAAACCTGCATTGTCATCTATTTTAGTGTAACATTTTTAACTTAAATTTCTGTTTGTTTGTTTAAAACTATTTGCCGTTAAGTTCATTATTTTAATATTATTGCTCATTTTGTAAGGATTGGCACCTTGCAATATTCATATCCATGCTTGCCGTTTTCACTTCTATTACTTCTTAAGAGTAATGTAGTGTAAGAGTCTGTTGGTTTAGTGATATTCTGCGGCACAATACATATTTTTAATAGACTTGTAACAGAGGGAATTTATTATTGTGAACACTCTTCACCAGTTAAAGGACCCATTTTCTTGTTTTTGTTGTTTAGTTGTTCAGTCATGTCCAACTCTACATGAGCTCAGCATACCAGACACCTCTGTCAGCCATTGCCCCTCTGAGCTCCATCAAGCTAATGTTCATTGCTTCAATTACTTCATCTATCCATCACCTCCTCTGCCATCCCCTTCTTTGTGTTCCTTCAATTTTTCCCAGTATCTAGGGAATCTTATCTTCTCATGATATGTCAACAATGATAACTAAACTTTCCAGTGCATAGTTTGGCTTAATTTCCTGTAGTATCGATTGATTGTATCATAGATTTCACCAACACCGCAATCCAAAGGTGTCAATTCTCCAGCGCTCAGCCTTATTTATGGCACAGCTCTCACATCTGTATGTTACTACTGGGAGTACCATAGTCCTAACTATGAGGACCTTTGTTGATAGTATAATATCTTTACTTTTTAATAGCTTGTCCAGACTTCCCATAGCTTTCCTCATCATGGCTGTAGTCAACATCGGCAAAGAAAAATACAATCTGTCACTGCCTCCACTTCTTCCCCTTCTATTTTCCCCCCATCTATTTGCCAGGAATTGAGCTTGCCACTTTCCATGAGCTTATCCTTTAGTTCCTCCTCGTTTTTAGCCATCAGGGTGGTATAATCCATGTATCTGACAACATCACCTTGTAGAACCTTCTATTTTAAAAAAATACATCCAACTACTTTCTAAATGTATCCATCATATCTTCTGTCACAGCCTCCTTAGGTAAAAAGTTCCACTATCTGATAGCCATTACTGTGAAGAACCATTTCCAACCTTTAAGGTGACATTTTTTCCTCTAACCTCAAGGGATGACCTCTTGTCAATCTCTTGGCAAAAAAGCCAATGTCCAGATAACAACTCATTGGGACTAACTTCAGAGCAAACCCATCATATTCTAACTTATAGATATAGGGCTAGTAGGATCTCACTTAAGGCTAAAACGTAGCAATGGGAGTTAATACAAGAGAATATAATTACCTATTACTTGGATCCCATAAGGTACGTCACATAAAAACTGACACATAGCCAGGTTGTCACTTAAGGAAAATAGTTTGCAAGACTACTCAGGGTCCTTAAGTTAATATTCAGAGGTAATCAACAAAAGTAGTAACTCAGTATAAAAGTTTCCCTGTTTTTAATATTCAAATAATTATAAAAGTTTTTATTTGCATCCAAACATCATTTTATTAAATGCTTAAAAGTTTTGTTTCTACTCATTGAATTCTTCCAAATAGTCCCTACAAAGGTCTGCCCCTAGCAGCTCATGCACACAGTGGACCCTATTAAATTGTCAAAATCGCAATTACAGAAGCCCGTAATGTAGCCCCGCAATGGTTACTGTTACTTACCGCTAGCTACCCGCAATCTACAGACTGAAAATTCTTGTGGTTGTGAAAATTGTAACTCCGACCCATCTAGCCTTTGATCTTTCAAGCCCGTAAATGTTACAATCGCTAAAATCGCGAATAGCTATCTAAATGCAACAATTCCTTAAGCCCGCAATTGCCTTCTTACCAGTAAATGGTAAATGTAGCAAAAAAATCTGTGAGCACCAGATAGGACTCGCAAGGGGGTAAACATCTGGTCATAACACTACAAAAGCAAATACAAAACACAATAGTGGACTTTAAAATACAGGGAAAGCGATGAAAGACATTCGATTTAATTGCACAACAGTCTCAAGCTCGCAAATCTGAAATAAAAAATTATATTTTTTACGTTTAATTTCCGTGTTGTATAAATCTCAGAAATCAAGGAGTTAATACATATCAGGCCACATGGACTAGAACAGTTTCTTCATTCATTTATATTGATTTTTAAATTGCTGGATTGCGAGCCAGATCGTATATCAGACTTCTAAACGCTAATTGATTGACATTTAACCTCCATGTTTTACTGACGTCATGATGACGTCTCATTTACTATTGGCTGTTTCTTAATCGTAACTAACGGGCTTGCTTAATTGATCATGATCATGCCCTGAAATGCTATGTACAGTTACATGGTTTACGGCTTATGCTTTCGGCCATGTAGCTGCGGGCTTGTTTAAATCAATTAAATCGCTCTGTAACCGTTGCAGATTTCGAACCCGCAGACTTACGGCCGGTATGAAGGCAACTGCGGGCTTGGAATTTAATAAGGCCCAGTGTTTCTATTGATACTACTGTAGACGTGTTGAGGTGCTGTTGAAAAACAATCTTTCATTTCCTAGTAAATCTAGTACCAATAGGGGACACTTTGTGCATGAGCTGCTGTGGCAGACCTTTGCAGGACCTGTTTGGAAGATGTGAGTGAGAGAAAATAACGTTTTTAAGATAATAAAATGATGTTTCGATGCAGACACATACTTTTTTAAATCAATTACAATAATTAAATCTTTTTTTTTTAGTTACGATAGTCTCAAATGAGACTTTCTTTTCCAGGTTAAACAGCTTTGCTCTGCTTTACTGTGACGGCTCCTTGAACGATGTCAGGTAAGTGTGTGACATCATCACTTATGTGCCACCTAATTACCAATATCTGCAAGGTGTTTTATTTATTTTTTTACTTTTTAAACTTAAGACAGAATTAGGAACATTGTTTTGAAGTTGAACGTGAACTACTCAATGGACTGCCCATTTCAACCTGAGCTTTGGCTTGTACCTTTAAGGGATTAGACTGTTTGTGCTACTCACTGGTCATAAGGAGGCTGAAAAAAGTCACTGCATAAATTAATAATTTATTTATGTTAATTAAAAACCCATCAGGGCCACCATTAGGGAGGCTCATAGGACATTTATTTATGGGGCCACATGGAAAGGGGCCTCTGATGACTCCTGATTTGTGTAACTAATCTCGATACGAGACATAAGCAATCTCAACAATCACATTGAGTAAGGTTACACTCGCTCCTTGAGATTAGGTACACATTTGTTACATGTTACTCTCTTTTCCTTCATGAACCTGTGTTAGGCAGCATGCACTTCATTCAGAAAGTCAGAGTTATAAGAGATATTGGTAAAAAGTTGGAAAACAATCTTTATTCCCTTTAAGACATTGTAGGAATGATTGATAATAGTACATGCGCACTCCAAAATTATTGTAGAGATTCCATAGATGCCGCACTGCGAAAAGCGCGGCACCAGCCATGCGTGTGCGCTGATTGGTGCAAGTTGTGCAAGCGCAAAGCGCAGCATCAGCCATGCAAGAGCAAAGAGCGGCGTTTGCTGCGCCTGCGCAAACCGCTGTGCACAGCGTAAGGAACGGGGGGGGGGGGGGGGAGGGACAGAGAGGGGGAAAGAGACACAGGGGAGGGGGGAGAGACACTGAAGAGGGAGGGGGGAGGCTCATCTAATATTATTCCGTCATTTATGACGGGTAAACGACTAGTATATAAATATATATAGTAAATAAAAAGTACATCTGTGTTCATATTTGAATGTCTAAGGCAAGTTAAAAAAGAAATCCGAGAAAAACACTGCATTCTGGGAAGCTGAGCTGGGACATGCAAACGTGCCCACAAATGCCTCGCTCTTCAATCCATAGCCATTATCAAATATGGCTTCATATATCTATATGTATATCTATCTCTCTCTCTATATATATACTAGCGAATTGCCCGTCAAAAAATGACGGCAATGAAATCGTAAGGTAGCTAAAGCTGTTTGGTGTATAATAATGAAATATATAATACATTAATAAATGAATATACTTTACCTATTTTGAAGCATTGTGTTGAAGAGCTGACAATCTGTTTTGATGTTGCTGCAGCATTAGTGGTGTGGAGCTGCTGTGTAAGCGTGATGAACGTGTGCAGTGTAATACTGTGCGTGCGCGAGACGAAACCGTTAGCGTAGTGGTGTACTTCCACATTGGCGTAAAATGGCGGGTTATCTGTGGTATGCGTCTTCGCGGATTATCCGTATGTGCTTCGTGTTGTTTTTTGAGTTTCGTGTGTTGTTTTGCGAGTGTGTTGTGGTGTTTTACGTGTTGAGAGTGCTGTAGCCTCGTTTTCGTTTTTTTCGTCGGCCATTTTTTCTCTCGCTTAGCGATTTTTTTAGTGTCTAAAGTGTTTTATTTTTATTTAAATGAAGGTGTAACTTGTTTTTTTGAGGTCCTGGATGGTTCCTCTTGCTGTAGGTAAGCTTTTTATGTGTGTGTTGTGTGTATTTATTGTGTTTGAAATGTTTGTATGTCGGCGTGTTGCGTCCGATGTTTGCGAAGTCGTAATGTCTGCTAACGTGTCTCGTATGGTGTTTGCATTTGTAGCCTCGTTTTCGTTTTGTTCGGCGGCCATTTTTTCTGTCGATTAGCAAATTTTTTAGTGTGTAAACTCTTTTATTTTTAGTTAAATGAAGGTGTGAGTTGCATTTTTGAGGTCCTGGGTGCTCCCTGTTGCTGTAGGTAAGCTTTTTATGTATGTGCTGTGTGTATGTATTGTGTTTTAAATTTTGTAATGTTTGCGAGTTGCGTCCGAGTGTTGCGAGGCCGTAATGTGTGTGAACGCGTGTCGTATGTTGTTTGCGAGTGTCGTAATGTGTGTGTTGTGTTATTTGCGTTGCGACGTGAAGTTTGCGAGGGTTGCAGTTGCTGGCATGGAGCGCCTTCGGCGCTCCATGCCAGCAACTGTATATATATATATATATATATATATATATATATATATATATATATATATATATATATGTCCCAGTGCACATTTTGTTGTATATATGTATTTTTTTTATCAGTTTATGGCCTCCAGCCCATGATGCCATGTCCCCCCAGGCTAAGCCTTCATGTCCCCCAAGGCCAGGCCTCCATGGGCCCGATCAGTCAGATCTGTCACTATCAGTCAGACCCATCAGACTACTTACATTCATCAAAGCTGTTCAATTCACATCCACCACTACGCATCTCCTGCCTGTGCGTTTTTCTGCAGAGGCAGGGACTTCCTGAATGACTTTGCATGCATGTGACGTAATTCTGAAACTCCCTGCCTCTGCAGAAAATGTGCAGACAGGGGAGACATGGCGGAGGTGAATTGAAATGCTCCAATGAATGTAAGTAGTCTGATGGGTCTAATGGGGCATGGCGTTCTGCTCCCTCTCTCCAGCGGCGGGGTATTGTGGGGAGGAGGTGGCTGCACCATCCCAACAACTGTGGCCCTTGGACGCAACCCTCGCTACGGCGCTGCATCCCAGCAACTGAGGCCCTTGCCTGCAGCGCTCGCTATGCGAGCCCGCAAGCATGAGCAACAGGCCGTACGTTGCGGGCAAGGGCCTCAGTTGCTGGGATGGAGCGCCGATGGAGCGCTGGGATGGAGCGCCCAGCAACTGAGGCCCTTGCCTGCAGCCCTCGCTATGCGAGGGCCGCGGCTCGCTGCGGCCCTCGCTACGCGAGCCCGCAAGCGTGAGCAACGGCCTGTACACTCACAACTACAGTATATATGTGATCTATATCTAGCAAGGGAATCCCTCCACTGTACAGAGTATAGAAACAAGTAATACATGTATAAGCCCATCTGCAAGTCTTATTACCTGCTCAGGATTACCAGAAATACAGTTATTGCACTGCATCCTGAGCCACTGGGCGGGGACATGCAAATGAGCAGACAATGCATTAATGCATTCTTGCTCTTAAATCCCAAATGTTATTTTATACATAGCTACTTCAAATGCATATGCCTGCTTTAAAGCTTGTGTAAAATGCATCCTTAGCTTTGCTCAAGGTTGTGTAATACAGAAGGCATATGCTTACAAGAAGCAATGTCTACAATGGTTATTGGTAACAAGAGTGCAGTTTTTGTGGGCACATTTGTATGCCCCTGCCCAAGTTCCCAGAATGCAGTGTAATAACTGTATTTCTCAGAATTCTGAGCAGGAAACACGTTTTATAACATGTTTTAGATGTTTAAATGTGAACACAAATGTACAATTTATTTACTATATACAGTGTATATATATATACTAGCGACTTGCCCGTCAAAAAATGACGGCAATAAGATTGTAAGGCAGGTAATGGTGTTTGGTTGAGACATTAGTTTTGTTGATGTTCCGAGATGCTTTGGCGCTCATTGCGTGCCTCGCGCTGAGCGCCTTCGGTGCTCATTGCAAGGCTGTTGGTTGTTTGTGTGCTATGAGCGTTGTTTTTTTTTGTATGCTAATGAAATAATGAATAAAATAATAAATGAATATACTTTAGGCTGCGTGCTCGAGGAAAATCCGTTAGGGTAGCTGGGTACTTCTGCATTGTGTAAGTTAGTGTTGTAAAATGGCGCCTAATGTGTGTTACGCGGCTGTAGCTGATAGGGCGTCCTTGTTCTTGCACCTTGTCCAGCTTTTTCGGTATGTGTTTGGTGCTGTTTTGCGTGTTTTGGGATCTGTGGTCTCGTTTTCATTTTTTTTGGCGGCCATTTTTTCTCTCGCTTAGGTGATTTTCGGGTGTCTAAACTCTTGTATTTCGACTTAAATGGAGGTGTAACTTCACTTGTAGAGGCCCCTTGCTGTGGGTAAGCTTTTTATGTGTTTTTGTGATGTGTATTTATTGTGTTTTTAATGTTTTCATTTGCGCGGTTTCGGGCACTATGGTCATATTTTTGCGAGGTCGTAATGTTTATTTTTCTTAGTCCTGCCGCTCGTATTTGTGGATGCTAAGTCCCTAAATTTTGCGGTCAACGTGGGAGCCTCCACCTCTGCAAATGCGGCCCCTCGCTTTGCGAGCCCGCAGCGTAAGCAACAACCCGCTTGCTCACAACTATATATATATATACATACAGTATCTCACAAAAGTGAGTATACCCCTCATATTTCTGTACATATTTTATGATATCTTTTCATGTGTCAACCCTGAAGACATGCCCCTCTGCTACAATGTAAAGCAGAAAGTGTACGGCCTGTATAACAGTGTAATGTGCTGTCCCCTCAAAATAACTCCACACACCGCCATTAATGTCTAAACCGTTGGTAACAAAAGTGAGTGCACCCCTAAGTGGAAATGTCCAAATTGGGCCCAACGTGTCAATATTTTGTGTGGCCGCCATTATTTCCCAGCACTGTCTTATCCCTCATGGGCATGGAGGTCACCAGAGCTTCACAGGTTGCCACTGGAGTCCTCTTCCACTCCTCCATGATGACATCACGGAGCTGGTGGATGTTAGAGACCTTGCGCTCCCCCACCCTACATTTGAGGATGCCCCACAGATGCTCAGTAGGGTTTAGGTCTGGACATGCTTGGCCAGTCCATCACCTTTACCTTCAGCTTCTTTAGTAAGGCAGTGGTCGTCTTGGAGGTGCGTTTGGGGTCGCTATGTTGGAATACTGCCCTGCGGCCCAGTCTCTGAAGGGAGGGGATCATGCTCTGCTTCAGTATGTCACAGTACATGTTGGCAGATAGGCTTACAAAGGTATTGTTGTCACATAAATAGATATAATAAAAAATGTACAAAAATATGAGGGGTGTACTCACTTTTGTGAGATACTGTATATACTAGTCACGTGGCTGTCAAAAATGACAATATACTATTGTATTAAATATTGTGTGTACTGTCTCTTTATGCACCCTCTCTCTGTTTACTCTGTCTCTCTCTCTGTGTACCCCCTCTCTCTCTGTGCCCTCTTCCTCTCCCTTTGCTCACTCTCTCTCTCTCTCTTATATACTGTTACAGATATATTATATATTTTATCTACTGTAACTATCAGTCATGGCCTAGAACAACTGTTATAGTATTTGTGTGGACAGAATATCTTAGATATACCCCATTTCTGTAGCAGATCATATACATATTAGGCTTCTGTTGTCTCCATGGTAAAAGAAAAGTACAACGTTGTTAAATAGTAGTTCATATAAAAATGTAAGAGCTATTCCTGGCACACTTAACATGTCTTTATCTATCCATCCATCTATCTATCTATCCATCTATCTATCTATCTATCTATCTATCTATCTATCTATCTATCTATCTATCTATCTATCTATCCATCCATCTATCTATCTATATATATATATATATCCATCTATCGGTATTTGGGAGGTTGGTAGTGACCTTTTCCAGTGTTATATTAGCTGCACCTCAAGGAAGTCCCTCAAGGAGGTCTCTAAAGAGAGCAGTCTCCACCTCAGTCTCTTCCATGAAGAATCCCTCTATACTACCATAGACCTGTGAGGTATTTTCCGTCTTCTGCTCTGTCTTTCACGCTATGGGTGTTTCATTTTTTTTTCTTATTTAAAAAAAGGAGCATCTTATATCTTCACAGTTTAAAGTGATTAAAGACACATTAAGATGTCATTTTGCTGGGGAGAAGCCATCTGGTGGCTCCTAGAAAAGTCTGTTTTTTCTCCTCTGTTTCCCTTACAAAAGTCTACATTTGTCATGGTTAAAAAATAGTTTATAAATAGTTTCATGTAGTTATATATATATATATATATATATATATATATATATATATATATATATATAGAGAGAGAGAGAGAGAGAGAGAGAGACCTTGGATCATTGTGACGAGGAAGGACATGTTCTAGGAATATGACCTAGGTCAGTATTAGGGCCTCATTTAGCGCGTCATAGTAGACCAATTGATACTTATAGTAAGGGGGTTGAAGTTTATTTTTCAATATAAGTAATTTACTTTACACATATTTTTATCTTTTCATTTAAAAAAATAAATCATTTAAAAAATGTAAAAGATGCATCTGACAAGTTTTCCAGTTCTATCTTCCTGTTTCTAACCATGAGCGGTGCCAGCCAATGCTTGAGCTGTACTAGGGTCATTACTAGACACAAATCATGGATGTCTTGGGTGCACGGATATATGAAAATCTGTATTAGATCATGAGACAAATATCTTAATTTGTTACTCAAACCTTAAGTACCAAGCTGATAATAAAACAATGTATTGACCTTATCTAACCATCTCCACCTCTGCTGAGCCCTTCTTTATGCACCTTCAGTATGCACTGCCAGCATCAGTCTTGTCTAGGGAAACTTGTCTTCTCATGATATGACCACATTTTTTTTGCTTCAGCCTCATGATCTAACCCTCCGGTGAACCAGTTAAGCAATTTACAAAAAGCGGAAGACTGGAGAGGAATGAAAGACTGCAGAGGAATGAAACACATCAAGGAAAGAGAGAGAGAAAAGTAAGTGAGTCAAAAAGAAATATGAGAGAGAGAGACAGTTGTGGAAAAAAGCTGATACACTCAGGAGGATGGCCAATGGATAGGGAGAAAATCAATAACTGCAATGATGGAGAGAGACAGTCATGGAGCGAGAGGAGAGATAAAGCCAAGAGAATGGCCAATGGATAGCGAGTAAATCAATAACTGCAATGGGGGAAAGAGAAAGTCATGGAGCAGGAGGAGAGATACAGCCAAGAGAATGGCCAATGGATAGGGAGAAAATCAACTGCAATGGTGGAGAGAGACAGTCATGGAGCGAGAGGAGAGATAAAGCCAAGAGAATGGCCAATGGATAGGGAGAAAATCAACTGCAATGGTGGAGAGAGACAGTCATGGAGCGAGAGGAGAGATAAAGCCAAGAGAATGGCCAATGGATAGGGAGAAAATCAATAACTGCAATGGGGGAGAGAGACAGTCATGGAGCAGGAGGAGAGATACAGCCAGGAAGATGGTCAATGGATATGGAGAATATCAATACCTGCAATGGAGGAGAGATACAGTCATGTGGCAGGTGGAGATATACAGCCAAGAGCCAAATCAATAACTGCAATGGAGGAGAGAGACAGTCATCGAACAGGATGAGAGATACAGCCAGGAGAATGGTCAATAGATAGGGAGAACATCAATAACTGCAATGGTGGAAAGAGACAGTCATGGAGCAGGAGGAGAGGTACAGCCAGGAGAATTGTCAATGGACAGGGAGTAAATCAATAACTGCTTTGAAGGAGAGAGACAGTCATAAAACAGGAGGAGAGGTACAGCCAAGAGAATGTACAATGGATATGGAGAAAATCAACTGCAATGGTGGAGAGAGACAGTCATGGAGCAAGAGGAGAGATAAAGCCAGGAGAATGGCCAATGGATATGGAGAAAATCAACTGCAATGGGGGAAAGAGACAGTAATGAAGCAAGAGGAGATATACAGAGAGGAGAATGGCCAATGGATAGGGAGCAAATCAATAACTGCAATGGAGGAGATAGACAATCATGGAGCAGGAGGAGAGATACAGCCAAGAAAATGGCCAATGGATAGGGAGAAAATCAATAACTGCTTTGAAGGAGATAGACAGTCATAAAGCAGGAGGAGAGATACAGCCAGGAGAATGTACAATGGATATGGAGAAAATCAACTGCAATGGGGGAGAGAGACAGTCATGGAGCGATAGGAGCGATAAAGCCAGGAGAATGGCCAATGGATAGGGAGAAAAGCAATAACTGCAATGGAGGATATAGACAGTCATGGAGCAAGAGGAAAGATACAGCCAGGAGAATGTCCAATGGATAGGGAGCAAATCAACTGCAATGGGGGAGAAAGACAGTAATGGAGCAGGAGGAGAGATACAGCCAGGAGAATGGTCAATGGACAGGGAGAAAATCAATAACTGCAATGAGGGAGAGAGACAGTCATGGAGCAGGATGAGAGATACAGCCAGGAGAATGGTCAATGGACAGGGAGAAAATCAATAACTGCAATGAGGGAGAGAGACAGTCATAGAGCAGGATGAGAGATACAGCCAGGAGAATGGTCAATGGATAGGGAGAAAATCAATAACTGCAATGGAGAAGAGAGACAGTCATGGAGCAGGAGGAGAGATACAGCCAGGAGAATGGTCAATGGATAGGGAGAAAATCAACTGCAATGGAGGATATAGACAGTCATAAAGCAGGAGGAGAGATACAGCCAGGAGAATGTACAATGGATATGGAGAAAATCAACTGCAATGGGGGAGAGAGACAGTCATGGAGCGATAGGAGCGATAAAGCCAGGAGAATGGCCAATGGATAGGGAGAAAAGCAATAACTGCAATGGAGGATATAGACAGTCATGGAGCAAGAGGAAAGATACAGCCAGGAGAATGTCCAATGGATAGGGAGCAAATCAACTGCAATGGGGGAGAAAGACAGTAATGGAGCAGGAGGAGAGATACAGCCAGGAGAATGGTCAATGGACAGGGAGAAAATCAATAACTGCAATGAGGGAGAGAGACAGTCATGGAGCAGGATGAGAGATACAGCCAGGAGAATGGTCAATGGACAGGGAGAAAATCAATAACTGCAATGAGGGAGAGAGACAGTCATGGAGCAGGATGAGAGATACAGCCAGGAGAATGGTCAATGGATAGGGAGAAAATCAATAACTGCAATGGAGAAGAGAGACAGTCATGGAGCAGGAGGAGAGATACAGCCAGGAGAATGGTCAATGGATAGGGAGAAAATCAACTGCAATGGAGGATATAGACAGTCATAAAGCAGGAGGAGAGATACAGCCAGGAGAATGTACAATGGATATGGAGAAAATCAACTGCAATGGGGGAGAGAGACAGTCATGGAGCGATAGGAGCGATAAAGCCAGGAGAATGGCCAATGGATAGGGAGAAAAGCAATAACTGCAATGGAGGATATAGACAGTCATGGAGCAAGAGGAAAGATACAGCCAGGAGAATGTCCAATGGATAGGGAGCAAATCAACTGCAATGGGGGAGAAAGACAGTAATGGAGCAGGAGGAGAGATACAGCCAGGAGAATGGTCAATGGACAGGGAGAAAATCAATAACTGCAATGAGGGAGAGAGACAGTCATGGAGCAGGATGAGAGATACAGCCAGGAGAATGGTCAATGGATAGGGAGAAAATCAATAACTGCAATGGAGAAGAGAGACAGTCATGGAGCAGGAGGAGAGATACAGCCAGGAGAATGGTCAATGGATAGGGAGAAAATCAATAACTGCAATGGGGGAGAGAGACAGTCATGGAGCAGGAGGAGAGATACAGCCAGGAGAATGGTCAATGGATAGGGAGAAAATCAATAACTGCAATGGAGAAGAGAGACAGTCATGGAGCAGGAGGAGAGATACAGCCAGGAGAATGGTCAATGGATAGGGAGAAAATCAATAACTGCAATGGAGAAGAGAGACAGTCATGGAGCAGGAGGAGAGATACAGCCAGGAGAATGGTCAATGGATAGGGAGAAAATCAATAACTGCAATGGGGGAGAGAGACAGTCATGGAGCAGGAGGAGAGATACAGCCAGGAGAATGGTCAATGGATAGGGAGAAAATCAATAACTGCAATGGAGAAGAGAGACAGTCATGGAGCAGGAGGAGAGATACAGCCAGGAGAATGGTCAATGGATAGGGAGAAAATCAACTGCAATGGAGGATATAGACAGTCATAAAGCAGGAGGAGAGATACAGCCAGGAGAATGGACAATGGATATGGAGAAAATCAACTGCAATGGGGGAGAGAGACAGTCATGGAGCGATAGGAGCGATAAAGCCAGGAGAATGGCCAATGGATAGGAAGAAAAGCAATAACTGCAATGGAGGATATAGACAGTCATGGAGCAAGAGGAAAGATACAGCCAGGAGAATGTCCAATGGATAGGGAGCAAATCAACTGCAATGGGGGAGAAAGACAGTAATGGAGCAGGAGGAGAGATACAGCCAGGAGAATGGTCAATGGACAGGGAGAAAATCAATAACTGCAATGAGGGAGAGAGACAGTCATGGAGCAGGATGAGAGATACAGCCAGGAGAATGGTCAATGGATAGGGAGAAAATCAATAACTGCAATGGAGAAGAGAGACAGTCATGGAGCAGGATGAGAGATACAGCCAGGAGAATGGTCAATGGATAGGGAGAAAATCAATAACTGCAATGGAGAAGAGAGACAGTCATGGAGCAGGAGGAGAGATACAGCCAGGAGAATGGTCAATGGATAGGGAGAAAATCAACTGCAATGGAGGATATAGACAGTCATAAAGCAGGAGGAGAGATACAGCCAGGAGAATGTACAATGGATATGGAGAAAATCAACTGCAATGGGGGAGAGAGACAGTCATGGAGCGATAGGAGCGATAAAGCCAGGAGAATGGCCAATGGATAGGGAGAAAAGCAATAACTGCAATGGAGGATATAGACAGTCATGGAGCAAGAGGAAAGATACAGCCAGGAGAATGTCCAATGGATAGGGAGCAAATCAACTGCAATGGGGGAGAAAGACAGTAATGGAGCAGGAGGAGAGATACAGCCAGGAGAATGGTCAATGGACAGGGAGAAAATCAATAACTGCAATGAGGGAGAGAGACAGTCATGGAGCAGGATGAGAGATACAGCCAGGAGAATGGTCAATGGATAGGGAGAAAATCAATAACTGCAATGGAGAAGAGAGACAGTCATGGAGCAGGAGGAGAGATACAGCCAGGAGAATGGTCAATGGATAGGGAGAAAATCAATAACTGCAATGGGGGAGAGAGACAGTCATGGAGCAGGAGGAGAGATACAGCCAGGAGAATGGTCAATGGATAGGGAGAAAATCAATAACTGCAATGGAGGAGAGAGACAGTCATGGAGCAGGAGGAGAGATACAGCCAGGAGAATGGTCAATGGATAGGGAGAAAATCAATAACTGCAATGGGGGAGAGAGACAGTCATGGAGCAGGAGGAGAGATACAGCCAGGAGAATGGTCAATGGATAGGGAGAAAATCAATAACTGCAATGGGGGAGAGAGACAGTCATGGAGCAGGAGGAGAGATACAGCCAGGAGAATGGTCAATGGATAGGGAGAAAATCAATAACTGCAATGGAGGAGAGAGACAGTCATGGAGCAGGAGGAGAGATACAGCCAGGAGAATGGCCAATGGATAGGGAGAAAATCAACTGCAATGGAGGATATAGACAGTCATGGAGCAGAAGGAGAGATACAGCCAGGAGAATGTCCAATGGATATGCAGAAAATCAACTGCAATGGGGGAGAGAGACAGTCATGGAGCAAGAGGAGAGATAAAGCCAGGAGAATGGTCAATTGATAGGGAGAATTTTAATAACTGCAATAAAGGAGAGAGAGAACCATGGAGCAGGAGGAGAGATACAGCAAAGAGAATGGTCAATGGATAGGGAGAAAATCAATAACTGCAATGGAGGAGAGAGACAGTCATGGAGCAGGCCAAATTTCTAACGCAGCCTATTTCTAATGCACAGTTGGGACATTTCATGACACTTTCTCCTCAGGGCAGCAACAGCCCAACTGGACATTATATGCTGCAGGAAAATAACAAGAGATTGTTACCTATTCAGGCTATTAATTGTTACATATATTACTTAGAAAAAGGTAAATGTTATTAATTTATTATTCAATTAATTCATTAACTACTATTTAAAATAATATAGAGAGGACACGCAAGGAGAGTCTCGCAATGATCGCCGAAGGCCCTTAGAGTATAAAAAGCTTAACATTGTGTGCCAAACAGCATCGCCATGGCTTCAAATTTTATTGACCGTAATTTTTTGTCGGGCAAGTCGCTAGTTATATTATAATATTAATAATACTAATGATAGAAACTTAGAAGCATTATGTTGACGTATGTCCTGTACCCTCATCCTCCTTTGACTCTTTGTAGCCAATCTGGTTGTTATTTCTACATCTCACAACCATTAGACCCGTCTCCTGAACACGGTGTGCTTGGATGTATAAACACTCCAGTTCATCAGACTCAATGCATTATCATGAAGGTCAGAATATAAATTAGGAAAATATTGAGAGGGTTTGATGGCTTCCATTCATATTATTTCAAGATGACTACGCATTAGCTACACTGCGCTATTGTTACCAGATTTAAGCTTTGCCTCCCGGTATAACAATTGAAACCTTGTTTTATTCATTTGAATTCCTTCGTTTATTTTTAATTGTCTGGCTTACTCTTTCAGAGTAAAAAAATGCAGCTACAATGACTTCAAGTTCAGCCTCCATGTAAATAGTTATGTTTATGTGTCTCTGAAATGTACGTTTATTGTAACTAGGTATACATCTTAATGGCAGGGTAAAATGCCCGGCTTTCAAAACATATCAAATATTCTGTATATATAATAGATGACATTTAAATTATTCTGCAAGCGGAATAAATTGGATGGTTTAGATGTAAACATAGCACAAAATAGTTGCAGTTTCTTTTCCAAGGCATCAGTCGCTGAAATAAAAGGTATATGGAAGTTTCCTGGATTATGAGCATCTGGTATGGGGGAATCAGTAGTGTATGAAAACATTTTTTGCATGAAAAATCCTAAAATAGAAATGAGAAAACGTACCTTAAAGTTTGCAAAATATCGTCAGTTGATTTTCAGAAGGAACGCCCTAGCATTAAGTTACTAATTAGTTGTGGCCAATCAGAGACAGGTACAACTATGAATCAATTTCCCTCTCAGGAGGCAGCCAGGACAATAGGTCGGCATGAAGGTTCTTGTGTACTCCAATGAAGCTGTGAGCTATACCATGTAGAGCAAGAATGGGCAATTCTGGTCCTGGAGAGCCCCACACAGGCCTGTATTTGAGGACAAACTTTCTGTGCACAGTTGAGCTAATCAGAAGCGATTCACTCACTCGTATGCAACAGGGATATCCTCAAATCCTGGCCTGTGTGGGGCTCCACACAGGACTGTATTTGAGGACAAACTTTCTGTGCACAGTTGAGCTAATCAGAAGCGATTCACTCACTCGTATGCAACAGGGATATCCTCAAATCCTGGCCTGTGATGGCCTCTCCAGGACTGAACTTGCCCAACCATGATGTAGGGTCACGCAAGATGAGCAAGTCATAGCATAGAGGTCAGACAAATTGCAGTCCACTGGAGAAGGAACTGGCAAAGCACTCCAGTATCTTATGCTGTGGTCCCAAGGGTCACAGAGAGTCAAACATGACAGAACGACTACAAAACAACAACCCTGAAGCTTGTGCATTTTTAATGATATCTGTAATTCTTTATAATATTGAATAAACTATTCACAGTATAATAAATATGCATATACAGACGATCGATATTGTTCAAACACAAATATTATCAGCCTTATTAAATTGCAATTCGGCCAATTGAATTGGGCTCTATATAAGCACATAGCATATTTTTTTACAGAAGTTTGTGCTTATATAGAGCCCTATTTAATTGGCCAAATTGCAATTTAATAAGGCTCTATTTTAGAGATCAGTCCAAATGGGATTTTTATACAGAGAATTGATCAGATAATATTCAGCATCATTTGAAACATCTTCTCTTCTCAGTCTCGTCTTGTCTGCCAATGGTTCAGTACTTTGGTTCCTACTCCCTGAGCTTATTTTTGAGACTTGAGCCCTTGCCAGTCTCACCACCCTTTGTCTGTCCACTTGACCATCCATGCTACTCCGTATCCTGAACTCGAACATTCTGTCTTTTCTTGTTGATTTCTGCTTTGCTTGACCATGAAGCATCCAGACCATACATTACGGAGCTATGACCACTCTGGTGTGTGTGACTTCCATAACCTGGAACATACTCAGTCTGAATTCAGTCTCCCGGTCTCAAGTCCTTACACCATTCCTGTTAGTTAATCATCTGGCTCAGTGGCTGCTGATATTCACCTTGCATCAATTCTACATTGGGGGTTAAATACCCTAAAATCATAACGTTGTAGCATTAATTAAGGTCCTGCCTTTCTGATTTGTCAAATAAAGATGAACATGTTGGTGAGACACGTCAAGCACACCTGTCAGCCACTGCCCATCTGAGCTCTCGCAAGCTCATGTTAATTGCTTCAATAACCACATCTATCCATTTCTGCTTCTGCCTCCCTCTTCTTCTTGTGCCTTTAATCTTTCTCAGAATCAAAGTCTTCTCTAGGGAATCCGGTCTTCTTATGATATGGCCAAAATATTTGAGCTTCAGCCTCATGATCAAACCGTACATTAAATAATCTGGCTTAATTTCTCGTAGTACTGATTTATTGGATCTTCTTGCAGTCCAAAGGACTCCGGGCAGTTTTCTATAACCCCACAATCCAAAGGCATCAATTCTACAGCGCTCAGCCTTCTTTATGGTCCAGCTCTCACATCCATATGTTACTACTGGGAATACCATAGTTCTAACTATGCAGAGCTTTGTTGAGTTTAGTATCTTTAGTTACTTTTTATACATTGTCCAGACTTTCCATAGCTTTCCTCCCCTTTTATTTTCATGGCTACAGTCACCAGCTGAAGAGATCTGAAGAGATCTTGGATCCCAGGAATATAAAATCTGTCACTGCCTCCACTTCTTCCCCATCTATTTGCCAGGAACTGAGATTGCCATTTGCCATGATCTTCAACATTGAGCACCAGGCCAGCTTTTGCACTCTCTTCTTTTAGGTCCTTTAGTTCCTCTTCACTTTCAGCCATCAGAGTAGTATCATCAACATATCTGAGGTTGTATAAGAAGGAACCAAGCTAATGGGGTTGCAGAAAATAGTTTATGAAGCTCCACTGAGTATTTAATTTTTGTAAAAGTATTAATTTATTCTTGTCTGAATATATGACTAGACGCAGACTAGTAGATTTTACCAGCCCTGCCAACCTCAGCCAACAGGCATTATACAAAATAACTCTGTCACAGATGGAAAACATAGTTGTACAGAAAAATACAAATTGAGCCAAATATTTGTTCCATTATTCAAATTTTTCCTTTAATCTGTAATGTTCTTGCTTAGCTCTGCAACATCATTTATTCCACTTTTACTGAAAATTATATTGGTAAACAATGCTCTAAATCTAATGTTTTCTTGTAACAAATTACTACATGCCATTTGGGTTTTTATTATTTGTCGTTGATTAAAATGACCAGTGAAGTAGATTCTATTTTCCATCAAATATCTTTAGTTCTTGTGTATTTGTTACTGAACTTTTGTATACAATATATTTTTAATGATGCTGATTAATAATTGTGTAAGTTACGCACGTTCCGCAAACTCAAATTCAGTGTGGTGCGGTGATATCCCTTGGACTGCAAGAAGATCCAATCAAGGAAATGAAGCAAAACTGTTCATTGGAAGGTTTGATCATTTGGCCATATCATGAGAAGACAGGAATCTCTAAAGAAGACTTCGATGTTGGGAAAGATTGAAGGCAGGGGATGGCAGATACAGAGATAGATAGATAGATGTCATTGAAGCAATGAGCACGAACTTGATGGAGCTCATAGGGGTAGTGGCTGACAGATGTGCCTGATGTCAGAGAAGACTGAACGACTGAACAACAACAAGTATATTTGTTTTTCTAATGTACTCACTGTATCCCCAGCACTATAGAGAATGCTCTAATTTTATAAATAAATATAATAATAATAATAATAATAATAATAAGTAGTTTGGTGAATTTTGTAAAGATAGGAGAGTGACCCCAAGAAGATGGTCACGTGATTTGCTTCAGAGATAAATAGGATATCATTAGGATTAGGGTTCAGTGTGGAAATAAAAAGGCAAGACTATAGTAAGATTATACTCGCCTGTGCCAATGAGAAGGTTGGCAATACGTTGAAGGTATGCAGAGCATTTCCATTATGACTTTGGTACCTTATTTTGTTACTTTTTCTTCTGGCCATTGCTCAAGTCCAAGTGAATATCCATGTAAAGTCCAACTCTGAGCTCGACACATTGAATAGGGAGCATTGTTTCCAGCTCACTCCTATAACACATACTCGTGTTTATTCTGACCATAACCCAACCAAAACCTGAGAGCTCCAGTGAGCGTGCACCTTAATTCAGTCTGATTACATTTTTGGCATTCATGGAGCTGTATTCTGATCCTCAGCAGGGACTATAATGACAAAAAAGATTGAAATAATATATATAATCTACAAATGCAAAAATAAACGTGTTTTAGAGGTTAACTCTTGTCTATCAATGAAATATTCTAGAAATTTGGAGACAGAACTCCTTTCCACTAGACAGATTAAAGATAAAGAGCCACATTAAATTGCAAGCCCGCAACTTGATCGGAGTCTGCGGGTGTGTCCCGTTCGCTATTCAATTGCTCAAGCCCGCAAGTTACTGGCCCAAAGCCGAAACTGTAAACCACGCACTGGTTCGTAGCAGTTCAGGGCGGGAACATGATCAATTAAGCAAGCCCGTAACCTCCCATTTCAAATTAGCCTATAGAAAATGAGACCGTCATTATTACGGCAGTAAAACATGGAGGTTACATGTCAATCAATTAGGTTTGGGGGTCCGATATGCGATGAGACTCGCAAACACGCAAAATACAGAATTATGAAAATTATTGCCAATACTGTTCTAGTCCATGTGGGTGGCCTGATATGTATTAACTCATTGATACCTAAGATCGATTTAACCCCCGAAAAGAAACATAAAAATAATTTAATTTCCTATCGAGCTTGAGACTGTTGTGCAATTAATTCTAATGTCTATCATCACTTTCCCCGTTATTTACAGTGCAGTATTGAGTTATTATTTGCATTTATAGTGCTACGAACAGGTAGGTAGCTCGTAGGATTTTCTCCTTTTTTTGCCATTTATGGGTGTGAAAACATTTCCGGGCTTGGGGAATTAGAGTAATTGAATAGTGATTAGTGATTTTAGCGCTCATAACTTTTGTGAAAGTGAAAGATCAAAGGCTTCTGGAGGCTGTAATTTACGGGTTTAACCATTGCAATTTTTTCAAGGCTGTAACTTGTTTGGAGCTTGCAAAAAGACGCCAATTGAAAAGCAAATTAACTTGCGATCTCAATTACAGGCTACCGGATCGCCTGAAACCTCAATTGAATGGGGCTCATACTGTTTAGATACTGTTCAAATCACTGTAAATAAAATGTAACTTTTATTAGTTTGCTTAAAATGTTCCCAAATTCCAAATATGTTGATCCAAAATATAAAATCTATTAACTTTGGAGTTACCTAGATGTTATACACTATTGAGAATATGTATTACGGCCGGCACCACAAACTCATCTATATGCTAAGAAAAAAGTATAATAATAATAATAATATTAAAAGTATTAGAATACCATAATAATACTAATACTAATATTAATAATATTAATAGAATACTCCAATAATAATGAGAATAATAATAGAATACCATAATGATAATAATACTAATATTAATAATAATAATAGAATACTCCAATAATAATGAGAATAATAATAGAATACCATAATGATAATGTTATTAATAATAATAATAATAATAATAATAGAATACTCCAATAATAATGAGAATAATATTAGAATACCATAATAATAATAATAATAATAATAATATTAATAATGATAATAATAAAATACTCCAATAATAATGAGAATAATAATAGAATACCATAATATTAATAATACTAATATTAATAATAATAATAGAATCCTCCAATAATAACGAGAATAATTATAGAATACCATAATGATAATGTTATTAATAATAATAATAATATTAATAATAATAATAATAGAATATTCCAATAGTAATAATAATCATAAATTGATATATGACACCTTACAAGGAATAATATTACCCCAACCAATATTTTTATAACTCTTGTTTATGCTGTCAAGTTCAAGTCGGGTAGAAGTTGGCCTCTCAACTAATTCCTTGTAATAAGAAGCAACTTAAAGTAAACATAAAGGCTGCTTTATGACAGTCAACCTTCCCGTAACTACAGTCTTTTTTAGAACAATTACCCTGCTTAACTTTTCTTTCTTAAGAACATTGAGATCAAAGAGTGAAGATTTCTGAAGATTCTGATAAATTCCTGCTGTGGATATTCCTTTTAAAAGCTTTAGATTCTCAATAGATAGAGAGATAGGCAAAAATAAACTCTCAAAAGAATTCCTCGCTTTCTTTCAATCAGCAGGTTAATACAAAGCTCCTTCCATAAACTTTAACATGGCAGGTCAAGCTGCAATCAGAGCGCTGACATGTTATCCCTCCCTTGCAGGACATTGAATGCGTTGAGCTCGGCTTCAATTATTATTTAGCAGCAACTCCACAATAGTTTTTATATAGAGTTTATTGTACAAAATCAATAGAAAGCCCAGGAGTGAGATGCACCGCTGGCCGCGTCCTGTGAGGATCTATAGGAAGAAGCCAAGCGTTGGTATTATTATATATACTGACAACATGAATCATACAAATACCCAGAGTGTACTGAGTATTAACAGAGAATGGAGAATTCACTAATCCACCTCTATCTATCTATCTGTCATGATATACTGCTTACAGCTGTAAGAACCTAATTCAGACCTACCCAGTAGTATTGTGAGGTCCGTTGAAATCCCTGATAGCAGGAATTGGACCAGAAACAGGATAATAACCTCCAGGAGCACCAAGGGTACCACAGGAAATCAAGGTTGTAGATGTTACCAGCTGAAACCATCCCCCCAGGCATCACCCAATCAAAACAAGATACACACTCTGGCCACATGGGGGGGAGCTGTCCATCAAATGATGTCATTCCCTGTGATCACCCCCTGCTCGCCAGGAACCTGGCTCAGTAATCCTCTTAATACTCTATTTGTTCCCAGCTTCCCAAGGTGTCATCAGTCAGAACAATGGTGGTTAATCCTATCTCACTCACCCTGTCATAACTGAATCCCCATTGTGCCCTGGCATCTGTCAGCCCTCGCCCGGGACTACTGAAACTCTCCAGACCCCTCAACCGAGTACCCCTCAACTTAAAAATGAATTAAAACCCCCAGAGAAAACCCTGCATTTCAAGACTAGATCTATCTGTCTGTCTATCTATCTCTAAGCCCTATGTTTTCCTATGCGACATATTTAGCATCATCTCATTCTTCATTCGATAGTAAGGCTATAGAAAGATGCCCACAATCTTGTATCTAGAAGTGATGCTCACTGCGCCTCTCTGTTTACCTATCTGTGAGCAGGGTGGGATTATAAAATCGTGGAGGACAATGCATCTTCAGATATTTCCTTTTGCTCAAGTTATTTTTCTACTTTATGAATCTTAATGTTTCTGAAGAAAATGGGCAAATCACCTGGAGAAATGAGTGCAGCTCAAAGCCTCTTCTACTGTGAGGCTCTCAGCAAAAAAAGGAGCAAAGTCCTGTGTTTGTCTTGGATGTAACTGGTTTGGATACAGATTATAAGAAAAAATGCAGATAACAAGTCACTTATCTTGTTTAGGTTTGATGGCACCTATTTACTAAGAAATGTAAATTACCTCTGCACATTATGTGAAGAAATGCTAATATGTATTCACATTTGTAGCTACTCTTACTCGTTTGCTCACAATAAAATAAAATATTATATATATATATATATATATATATATGTGTGTGTGTGTGGGTTTGTATATATATATATATATATATATATATATATATATATATATATATATGTGTGTGTGTG
>CM050175.1:77952621-77982621 GCA_027410445.1 Discoglossus pictus | reverse complement strand
TTTGTACCCTTTTTCAAGTCTGATGTACAAATGCAAGTGTTAAACACTGGGAGCCTCATTCAATTCGGGGCTCGCAACTCGATCACAGACAGCCGAATGTCTGCGATTGAGATGTGTGCTTCCGTTCGTCTACGATTGCGATGCTATTCAATTGGCCAAGACCGCAAATTAGGGGCCTATCGCGAAAATCGGAAAACACTATGCCATCGGATGTTGTATTTCCGGGCTTGAACATATTAGTGGGAGCAAGCCCGTAACTCCCGATGCAGAAACAGCCAATGGAAACAGAGATTGTCAGCATGACCAACCTCCAAGCCCATAACTCGTAAGTGAAGGCTGTAGGACTTTGAAATCCAACCACTATTTTTCGAAGTCCTACGGGCTTCAACCTCCAAGCCCCTAGGACTTTAAAAATGGAGGTTGGATTTCAAAATCCTACGAGCTTGGAGGTTGAAGCCCGTAGGACTTCACATTGACTGCCATGATCGCTTAACACAAAAATTGAACATTAAATAAAGTACTGGAGAATGTTGTGCTATTAATTCTAAGACCTAACATCACTTTCACTTTTAATAAAAGTACAGTATTGCATTTTTATTTGCTTTTACAGTGCTCCGATTTGTCATTAAGTCCTTTGCAAGTCCTCCTTGGTATCATTGACTCGTGTTTAGATATCTGCCATTTGCGGGCTTGATAGAGTGGTTAGCGAGGGGGTATCGGAGCAATTGAATAGCAATTTGCGCTTTAAGCCTTTGGGACTCTTGCAGCCGTGAAAGAGCAAAGGCTTGGAGGGAATTAACTTGCGATTTTAAAAATCGCTATAAATCACAGTTCGGAGCCCGTAACTCGATCGGAGCCTCATAACATGCTGGCTCCATTTCCAACTCCGGATCTCCCGAAAGCCTCAACTGAATGAGCCTCTGAGACCTCTGCCTGTGATCTTTTCTTTTACATTATGAGCAAAACTGAAAAATCTACGTTTCCCTATTTTTACGTTTTTCTAATCAAACACAAGCTGTTTATATCAGGCATACATTACATTTAGTCATTCTATACACATACAGATTTATTTTATTTAAACATAAAACAAAATTTACACCACCAAAGCTACTTACATAGGTACAGTGAACCTCCCAATAGAAACACTGCACATGGGTATGGATTTTAACCATTTACCAACCTTCAAGCCAGCAGCAGCTCAATGCAGAGATCTACAGATCAGTGCCTTACTCGTCCTGCTTCCTTCTGCAAGAGGACTACACATCCCATGAGGCCTTCTTCACAAACTGACACCACTGATAGTTACATTGTATTAAAATGTATTAGCTGTCTGTGATTGGCTAAAACAAATTATGAATTTTATGCTAATTTTAGCAGAGATATCCAGAGCCGTTAACTCACAAAAGCAACTGCTTGCAAAAGTTTTAGCAGACATCAGGGTGAGTTTGTTAATGCTTATTTTTGTATATTTCCATTTTTCCTCTATCAGATGCTTCATAATCCAAGAAACTTAAATATGCCGTTAATATGGCTCATCTTTGCAGCTGCATTTGTAAACATGATTTAGCTACTTCAAACTTAAGCTACAAACAAGAATGTCTGTACACAGAGATAGATCTGTTTGCACGGACTAGGGGCAAGGAGGAGCAGGAAGTGGGAGGATGGGGCATACAATCAAATGGATAACAAAACATCCTAAATGCTCTCATGATCAACAGCCTTATTAAATTGTGATTTGGCCAATTGAATAGGGCTCTAAGCACAGAGCATATTTTTTTACAGAAGTTTTTAGTTAGTGAACTTCTATCCAAAAGCAAAAAAAACTACTGTAAAAAATATGCTCTGTGCTTATATAGAGCCCTATTCAATTGGCCAAATTGCAATTGAATGAGGCCCTAACTAAAAACTTCTGTAAAAAAATATGCTCTGTGCTTATATAGAGCCCTATTCAATTGGCCAAATTGCAATTGAATGAGGCCCTAACTAAAAACTTCTGTAAAAAAAATATGCTCTGTGCTTATATAGAGCCCTATTCAGTTGGCCAAATCGCAATTGAATGAGGCCCCGAGCGTGTTCTTCTTGGTCCGATTTGACTAAGTGCTTTGCATGTTGTTGTGTTCCAGTTCAGAGCAGAATCGGTTCCCATGGATAGCGCTGGTAATTTGCATTTTATTGTTAGGTCTTCAGACTTGCTACAAAATGACACAATGTAACCTACGAGATAAACGCTGTAATTTAGTTATTAGCTAATAACCCTGATCAGAAATGGGTCTCATTAACAAAGTAAGTGGTTATAGGAAGCCAGCGATAATCTCAATGGCTGGGGCGGATTAAATCAAAGGTGAAATCAGCAAATTGCAGGTTTGGGCTGTTTAAATAGCGACACTTTAAATATGTGACAATAAATAACTAAAAATGGACACTTGTTAAAGGGATACAGAAGATTTTACTTGGTGTATAATATCCCTGTGTATCTATTTACTTTTATGTACTTTTTTTTATTAAGATGTACTTATAAGCTCTAAATCATACAAATAGTCCCTGTATGGGTCTGCCCTCTTATGTCATGAATGGAGTCCAAAGGTATTGCTTGTTTCTCATCCCATGCTTGTGCTGTATCATTTATTGAAGTGTTTATTCCCCCTGGGTGGTATTTACTGCCCACTACAAAGATGGTCTTGAGGCCAACATGACAATGGTCCCAATAAACCTGAGACTCTATACTGAAGAATGAAGCCATTCCCAGACTCGGTACACTTTTGACTGCTATATATATATATATATATATATATATATATATATAGTGACACTTTCAGTAGGCAGAGCTTGTTTAACTTGAGCAAAACTGTAGAAGAAATAATAATTGTCATTTGGACCCATAATAATAATGTTTTTTTAGTGCTCTTGATGCTCTTTCATTCATGCAAATGCTCTATGTGCTATATGATCTCTCTATGTATATGGTGCCCATTGCCGAATGTGTATTTGGCAAGTCTCCTAAAAGTGTTGAGGGATTTTGCTCAGTTTATAATACTGAAGATCCTATATTTACTGCCACAAGAGGCTTAAATCCAGGCTTGCTTGTAGAATTACTCGATGTTGCAATGTGGGTTGTTGTTCAGTCATGTCCAACTCTCCATGACCTGCATGGTTTTCTTGGAGAAAATTCTGGAGTGGGTTGCTAGTTACTTCTGCTGGGGAACCGTTATTTGTTGGTGAGCAGTTCATCTAGAGGTGAACATACATGGTATAGCTAGCAGCTTCTTTCAGGTACAGAAGCCAGTTCACCCTGACAAGGTAGCAATCCAGAAGGGGAGAAGTAGGTAGAGCTACAGGAATCAAACTGCACATTCATGCAAGACATCATCTGCAGAATGTGGGATATACATACAAATATTCGCTACAAATGAATTAATCAGTCTCATTATATGGGGGTCCAATAGACAGATATGCGGAAGGTGGAGGCTTTAAGGCGCATGAGTTGCAAACAACACAACCCCACACACCTCTAAACTTGCAGCACTTAGTCCTACGGCGCCCCAAACCACCCCACACAACCGTTAACTCGCAGCACTTAGTCCTGTCCTTCCCCTCCTCCTCTACCTCCCCTGTGTCTCACAAAACACTGCACTAACCCCCCGAACCGCGCACACACAAAAACACTAAAAACACACACAAAAAAACAATAGTGACAAAAAAAACACTCACCCATAAGGGTCAATCCAGACCCTCATAAACCCTTAATTAACCCTTGAAGGGATCCGAGATAACCTCTGAAACCTGCATTAACCCCACATTAACTCTCACAGTGGGGGTCCCCAAGCGCACGCGATCGGGGACCCTCGCTGCAATGAAAATTCATAATTTCCCCCTTGCATAATAAAAAAAAATTCTATACAGAGCCCCATCAACCCCTAAAAAACCCTGTTACTCATGGGGTCAATCCAGACCCCCATAAACCCTTAACTAACCCTGTCACTCATGGGGGTCAATACAGACCCCCATAACCCCTTAATTAACCCTGTCACTCATGGGGGTCAATACAGACCCCCATAAGCCCTTCATTAACCCCCTCACTCATGGGGGTCAATACAGACACCCATAAACCCCTAATTAACCTTGTCACTCATGGGGGGTCAATACAGACCCCCATAATACATTAACTAACCCTGTCACTCATGGGGTCAGTACAGACCCCCTTTAGCACTTAATTAACCCCGTCAATCATGGGGGTCAATACAGACCCCCATAAGCACTTAATTAACCCTGTCACTCATGGGGGTCAATGCAGACCCCCATAAACCCATAATTAATCCTGTCACTCATGGGGGTCAATACAGACCCCCATAAGCACTTAATTAACCCCCTCACTCCTCTGGGGTCAACACAGACACCCATAAACCCCTAATTAACCTTGTCACTCAAGGGGGGTCAATACAGACCCCCATAATACATTAATTAACCCTGTCAATCATGGGGGTCAATACAGACCCCCATAAGCACTTAATTAACCCTGTCACTCATGGGTGTCAATACAGACCCCCATAAGCACTTAATTAACCCTGTCACTCATGGGGGTCAATACAGACCCCCATAAACCCATAATTAATCCTGTCACTCATGGGGGTCAATACAGAACCCCATAAGCCAATAAATAACCCTGGCACTCATGGGGGTCAATACAGACACCCATAAACACTTAATTTACCCTGTCACATGAGGGTCAATACAGACCCCCATAAGCACTTAATTAACCACGTCACTCATGAGGGTCAATACAGACCCCCATAAACCTATAATTAACCCTGTCACTCATGGGGTTAATACAGACCCCCATAAACCCTTAATTATCCCCATCACTCATGGGGGTCAATACAGACCCCCATAAGCCCTTCATTAACCCCCTCACTCATGGGGGTCAATACAGACACCCATAAACCCCTAATTAACCTTGTCACTCATGGGGGGTCAATACAGACCCCCATAATACATTAATTAACCCTGTCACTCATGGGGTCAATACAGACCCCCTTTAGCACTTAATTAACCCCGTCACTCATGGGGGTCAATACAGACCCCCATAAGCACTTAATTAACCCTGTCACTCATGGGGGTCAATGCAGACCCCCATAAACCCATAATTAATCCTGTCACTCATGGGGGTCAATACAGACCCCCATAAGCACTTAATTAACCCCCTCACTCCTCGGGGGTCAACACAGACACCCATAAACCCCTAATTAACCTTGTCACTCATGGGGTGTCAATACAGACCCCCATAATACATTAATTAACCCTGTCAATCATGGGGGTCAATACAGACCCCCATAAGCACTTAATTAACCCTGTCACTCATGGGTGTCAATACAGACCCCTATAAGCACTTAATTAACCCTGTCACTCATGGGGGTCAATACAGACCCCCATAAACCCATAATTAATCCTGTCACTCATGGGGGTCAATACAGAACTCCATAAGCCAATAAATAACCATGGCACTCATGGGGGTCAATACAGACACCCATAAACCCTTAATTTACCCTGTCACTCATGAGGGTCAATACAGACCCCCATAAGCACTTAATTAACCCCGTCACTCATGAGGGTCAATAAAGACCCCCATAAACCGATAATTAACCCTGTCACTCATGGGGTTAATACAGACCCCCATAAACCCTTAATTATCCCCATCACTCATGGGGGTCAATACAGACCCCCATAAGCACTTAATTAACCCTGTCACTCATGAGGGTAAATACAGACCCCCCTAAACCTATAATTAACCCTATCACTCATGGGGGTCAATACAGACCCCCATAAGCCAAAAAAAATATTTTTTATGTTTATGTATGTTGTACTAATGTAATGGGTTTTTTTTAACAGAAGCCGGGCTGGAGAAGAAAATAAGAAGGACAGGGACATGCTAGAAAGGTGAGTAGAATATTTAGAATATTTAGAATGTTTATTTATTTTCTGTAAATGTGTTGTACTAATTTTTTCCCTCCTAAGTTGCTGATCTGAAGGGACATCTGCAAAGGAAAGTGGTCTTAATTATTTTATTTTTGCTTAGAATTAGGGTTTGTATATAGAGATAGCATTTATTGTATGTTACATAGGGGTATGTATTTTGGATAGATAGGATTTATTGTATGTTAGATAGGGGTATGTATTTTAGATAGTTATGATGTATTGTTTGTTTGGGGTATATATTTTAGATAGTTAGGATTTATTGTATGTTAGGGGTATGTATTTTAGATAGTTAGGATTTATTGTACACTATATAGTATTGTATGTTAGATAGGGGTATGTATTTTAGATAGTTAGGCACTCATTCAATTGCAATTTGGCCAATTTAATAGGGGTCTAAATAAGCATATAACATATTTTTTTAAAGAAGTTTTTAGTTAGTAAACATCTATCCAAAAGCAAGGTTTTCACTAACTAAAAACGTATTTAAAAAAAATATGCTATGTGCTTATTTAGAGCCCTATTCAATTGGCCAAATCGCAATTGAATGAGGGCCTTAGGATTTATTGTACATTATATAGTATTGTATGTTAGATAGGGGTATGTATTTTAGATAGTTAGGATTTATTGTATGTTAGGAGTATGTTTTTTAGATAGTTAGGATTTATTGTATGTTAGGGGTATGTATTTTAGATAGTTAGGATTAATTGTATATTAGATAGATTGGGGGATGTATTTTAGATAGATAGGATTTATTGTATATTAGATAGATTGGGGGATGTATTTTAGATAGATAGTGTTGATTGTATGTTAGATAGAGGGGTATGGTATTTTATTTGTATTGTATTGTATTGTATGTATTCTATGTATTTCCTTTTCAGGTGTGTAATTTTTTTCTTTCTGTAGTGGGGGGGGGGGGGGGGGTTGAAATGTATTTTTTTATTTTCTGTAATGTTCCTTTTTATTTTTTGTGAGTTAGGTTTTTTTTTATTTTCTGTAAGATAGATTTTTTATTTTTTTGTGAGTTAGGTTTTTAGATTTTATGTAATGTAGATTTTGTATTTTTGGTGACTTCGTTTTTTTTATTTTCTGTAATTAGAGTGGTGGGGGGGTTGATTAGGGAGTAGGTAGGTAGTTTAGGTAGGTAGTGTAGGTGTTAAGAGGTTAGTGTAGAGGGGTGTTAGTTTAGATTTAATGGTTTATTGGGGGGGTATAGCGAAGTGTAGTGTTTGTACTTAGTGTCATGAGGGTACTGGAGAACCCTCATAGCACTTATGGGGTAATGTTAGGCTTCTAACTGTCCCATGAGGGTCTTTAAATACCCTTATGGGACTAATGGGGTTAAATAGAGGATTATGAGGGTCTGTATAGACACTGATAAGAAACCGGGTTAAAGTGGTGTAGTGCTTACATTTTGGGTCATGAGGGTCCTGGATGACCCTCATGGCACTTATAGTGTTATTACATGTGTCCATTAGTGTGTTATAGGGGTCTATATAGTTAAAGCACACAGTACACTCACATTGTTTGACAAACAGCATTTGAAACACTTTTTTATTGCAGCGGCAATTGTTTGCTCCTCCCCTGCACTGATCTGTTAATTGAAACACATATACATAGAGAGATTATATAGCAAATAGAGCATTTGCATAAATGAAAGAACATCAAGAGCACTAAAAAAACATTATTAATATTGTAGCAAACATTGAAATTCAGTTGAATTATTACTGTCCATTTTGACTTCACATCTAACTGAGCAAACAAAGCTAAACTGATTTATGCAAAAAAGTGCCCAACAATCACCAAATTGCTCAATCAAAATAAAGAAAAGGGTCAGCTGTAAGGTGAGTAATTACAATGGGAGAAAAAGACCACCTTTAGCAACCACAGAGACCCTCTCTCTCTCTCTCTCTCTCTCTCTCTATATATATATATATATATATATACTAGCGTATTGCCCGTCAAAAAATGACGGCAATGAGATGTGTATGTTTGGAAAGTTGTATAGTTATTAATATACATATGGAGCACTTTTCTCCATAAAAAAAGGGGTCCGTATTAACGGCTCGCCTCGCTAAGCGAGGCTCGCCTGCAATGAGCGCCTGCGGCGCTCATTGCCAAAGTGGTCCTGTTTAACGGCTCGCCTCGCTACGCGAGGCTCGCCTACAATGAGCGCCTGCGGCGCTCATTGCCAAAGTGCTCCGTATTAACGGGGCAAAAAATGTTTGGAAAGTTGTATAGTTATTAATACACATATGGAATTGTAAGGTAGCTAATGGTGTTTTGTGTGTACTACTGAAATATATAAGTTAAAATAATAAATAATTAATGAATGACTATACTTTACCAATTTGTATGCATTGTGTTTAAGAGCTGGCAATCTGTAGTGATGTTGCAGCAGCATTGGTGGTGTGGAGGTGCTGTGTAAGCGTTTAGAACGTGTGCAGTGTAATAGTGTGCGTGCGCGAGCTGAAACCGTTAGCGTAGTACTTTAGTTCCGCATTATCGTAAAATGGCGGGTAATGTGTGTTATGCGTCTTAGCGGATAATCCATACGTGATTTAATGGGCGGTAATGTGTAGTATGCGTCTTATCGGATTATCCGTACGTGTTTTCCGTGGTTATAGTGCTGTAGCCTCGTTTTCGTTTTTTTCGGCCGCCATTTTTTCTCTCGCTTCGAGACTTTTTTAGTGTCTAAACTGTTTTATTTTTAATAAAATGAAGGTGTAACTTGTTTTTTTGAGGTCGTGGATGCCCCCTCTTGCTGTCGGTAAGCTTTTTATGTATGTGCTGTGTGTATTTATTGTGATTGTATTTTTTTTTCCTGTTCGCGAGTTGCGGCCGTATTTTTGTTCTGCGTATTAACGCTGATTGGCAAAGTGCTCCGTATTAACGGCTCGCCTCGCTACGCTCATTGCCAAAGTGCTCCATATTAACGGCTCGCCTCGCTACGCGAGGCTCGCCTGCAATGAGCGCCTGTGGCGCTCATTGCCAAAGTGCTATGGTTTAACAGTGTAACGGCTCGCCTCGCTGCGCGAGGCTCGCCCGGCGATGAGCGCCTGCGGCGCTCATCGCTAAGCCCGCTACTGTACTACGGTTTAACGGCTCGCCTCGCTTCGCGAGGCTCGCCGGGCGATGAGCGCCTGCGGCGCTCATCGCTAAGCCCGCAAAGTCTAAGCCCGCAAAGTCTCTCTCTCTCTCTCTCTCTATATATATATATATATATATACTAGCGTATTGCCCGTCAAAAAATGACGGCAATGAGATGTGTATGTTTGGAAAGTTGTATAGTTATTAATATACATATGGAGCACTTTGCTCCATAAAAAAAGGGGTCTGTATTAACGGCTCGCCTCGCTAAGCGAGGCTCGCCTGCAATGAGCGCCTGCGGCGCTCATTGCCAAAGTGGTCCTGTTTAACGGCTCGCCTCGCTACGCGAGGCTCGCCTACAATGAGCGCCTGCGGCGCTCATTGCCAAAGTGCTCCGTATTAACGGGGCAAAAAATGTTTGGAAAGTTGTATAGTTATTAATACACATATGGAATTGTAAGGTAGCTAATGGTGTTTTGTGTGTACTACTGAAATATATAAGTTAAAATAATAAATAATTAATGAATGACTATACTTTACCAATTTGTATGCATTGTGTTTAAGAGCTGGCAATCTGTAGTGATGTTGCAGCAGCATTGGTGGTGTGGAGGTGCTGTGTAAGCGTTTAGAACGTGTGCAGTGTAATAGTGTGCGTGCGCGAGCTGAAACCGTTAGCGTAGTACTTTAGTTCCGCATTATCGTAAAATGGCGGGTAATGTGTGTTATGCGTCTTAGCGGATAATCCATACGTGATTTAATGGGCGGTAATGTGTAGTATGCGTCTTATCGGATTATCCGTACGTGTTTTCCGTGGTTATAGTGCTGTAGCCTCGTTTTCGTTTTTTTCGGCCGCCATTTTTTCTCTCGCTTCGAGACTTTTTTAGTGTCTAAACTGTTTTATTTTTAATAAAATGAAGGTGTAACTTGTTTTTTTGAGGTCGTGGATGCCCGCTCTTGCTGTCGGTAAGATTTTTATGTATGTGCTGTGTGTATTTATTGTGATTGTATTTTTTTTTCCTGTTCGCGAGTTGCGGCCGTATTTTTGTTCTGCGTATTAACGCTGATTGGCAAAGTGCTCCGTATTAACGGCTCGCCTCGCTACGCTCATTGCCAAAGTGCTCCATATTAACGGCTCGCCTCGCTACGCGAGGCTCGCCTACAATGAGCGCCTGTGGCGCTCATTGCCAAAGTGCTATGGTTTAACAGTGTAACGGCTCGCCTCGCTGCGCGAGGCTCGCCCGGCGATGAGCGCCTGCGGCGCTCATCGCTAAGCCCGCTACTGTACTACGGTTTAACGGCTCGCCTCGCTTCGCGAGGCTCGCCGGGCGATGAGCGCCTGCGGCGCTCATCGCTAAGCCCGCAAAGTCGTACGGACCACGCAAACAGCGTGACGACGACTCGTAGCAGGACAATTATAATATGTGATATATATATATATATATATATATATATATATATATATATAAGCATATGCTTAAAAGGAACCATGTTTAAAATGGTTTGGATTGACAGAGTGAGTGTGCATTATGTGGTCTCCCACTCAGTTTTCCCAGAGTGCAGTGTATATACTGTATTTCTGAGAAATTTGAGCTGGAAATAAGTTTTTATTGACTTATTTTTTAGACATTCAAATGGGCTTCTATCATATATATATATATATATATATATATATATATATAAAAAAAAAAAAATATATATATATATATATATATATATATATATATACAGTTGCAAGCAAAAGTATGTGAACCCTTTGGAATGATATGGATTTCTGCACAAATTGGTCATAAAATGTGATCTGATCTTCATCTAAGTCACAACAATAGACAATCACACTCTGCTTAAACTAATAACACACAAATATTTAAATGTTACCATGTTGTTATTGAACACACCATGTAAACATTCACAGTGCAGGTGGAAAAAGTATGTGAACCCCTAGACTAATGACATCTCCAAAAGCTAATTGGAGTGAGGTGTCAGCCAACTGGAGTCCAATCAGTGAGATGAGATTGGAGGTGTTGGTTACAGCTGCCCTGTCCTATAAAAAACACACACCAGTTCTGGGTTTGCTTTTCACAAGAAGCATTGCCTGATGTAAATGATGCCTCACACAAAAGAGCTCTCAGAAGACCTACGATTAAGAATTGTTGACTTGCATAAAGCTGGAAAGGGTTATAAAAGTATCTCCAAAAGCCTTGCTGTTCATCAGTCCACGGTAAGACAAATTGTCTATAAATGGAGAAAGTTCAGCACTGCTGCTACTCTCCCTAGGAGTGGCCGTCCTGTAAAGATGACTGCAAGAGCACGGCGCAGACTGCTCAATGAGGTGAAGAAGAATCCTAGAGTGTCAGCTAAAGACTTACAAAAGTCTCTGGCATATGCGAACATCCCTGTTAGCGAATCTACGATATGTAAAACACTAAACAAGAATGGATTTCATGGGAGGATACCACAGAGGAAGCCACTGCTATCCAAGCAAAACATTGCTGCACGTTTACAGTTTGCACAAGAGCACCTGGATGTTCCACAGCAGAACTGGCAAAATATTCTGTGGACAGATGAAACTAAAGTTGAGTTGTTTGGAAGAAACACACAACACTATGTGTGGAGAAAAAGAGGCACAGCACACCAACATCAAAACCTCATCCCAACTGTGAAGTACGGTGGTGGGGGCATCATGGTTTGGGGCTGCTTTGCTGCGTCAGGGCCTGGACGGATTGCTATCATCGATGGAAAAATGAATTTCCAAGTTTATGAAGACATTTTGCAGGAGAACTTAAGGCCATCTGTCCACCAGCTGAAGCTCAACAGAAGATGGGTGTTACAACAGGACAACGACCCAAAGCATAGAAGTAAATCAACAACAGAATGGGTTAAACAGAAGAAAATACGCCTTCTGAAGTGGCCCAGTCAGAGTCCTGACCTCAACCCGATTGAGATGTTGTGGCATGACCTCAAGAAAGCGATTCACACCAGACATCCCAAGAATATTGCTGAACTGAAACAGTTCTGTAAAGAGAAATGGTCAAGAATTACTCCTGACCATTGTGCACGTCTGATCTGCAACTACAGGAAACGTTTGGTTGTAGTTATTGCTGCCAAAGGAGGTTCAACCAGTTATTAAATCCAAGGGTTCACATACTTTTTCCACTTGCACTGTGAATATTTACATGGTGTGTTGAATAAAAACATGGCATCATTTAATACTTTGTGTGTTATTTGTTTAAGCAGAGTGTGATTGTCTATTGTTGTGACTTAGATGAAGATCAGATCACATTTTTTTACCAATTTGTGCAGAAATCCATATCATTCCAAAGGGTTCACATACTTTTGCTTGCAACTGTATATATATATATATATATATATATATATATATATATATATATATATATATATACGTATACAGAAATACCAATCCTTACTGCTGTAGCAGGGAATAAATCAGAAGGACTAATAATTTATAAAATATAACTTAGAATTATTAACAGTTAAAAGTTAGAAAATAAAAAGCACATCAACAATACAATAAAACATTAAAAAATAAAATCAGACTTTGTTACAGCTTTTTGACATTGGTCCACCAATGTAATACAATTTTATTTTCACTTTCCATCCACTTCCGGTGTATCCCCAGATTTATATGGAAGTTTTCCTGGATTATGAAGCATCTGGTAGAGGAGAATCAGTAGTGTATCAAATACCCTTTTTGCATGAAAAAATCCCCATATAAACATTAATAAACTTACCCTAAAGTTTGCGCATTTTATTCAGTTTCTGAATAGGAACGCCCCTGTAAATGTAAGCTAAATTAGCAAAAAATTAATAAATAATTGTGACCAAGCAGAGGCAAGTACAACAATGAATCTGTTGAGACAAAATGGCATGATACTGACAGCTGATTGGCTAGGACACAACTACACAACTCATTGGCTGGGATGCCCTGCCTACATAGGTTCCTCGGGGGTGGAGCTCACACAAGCAATGTCAAATGTACTTTGAATGACAAATATACACAATCCCTCAATACAATGATTTGATACAAGATGCCCAATTGGATCAGAATATCCCATAAATTGCCAAATACCATAACAATGAGCAACAGTGGAGTTTCACAATATTTCCATTATTATAGGCCTGATAGATCTTGGTATTATTGAATCCTGGGGCTTATTCCAGCCAATATTGTATTATGAGTGAGTCATCATTATTTGACATTGCAAACCCTAGATGAGCAAATAACTCCATCCTTCTCCTCCACTTCTTGTGTCCTGAGCAGAAAGAGTTATTCTTACTGGATGTTTTCATATATCCTTTGGCTACAAATACAGTAACTGAATAAAAATTGTTTGGCATAGATCAAGCCAAGGATCATGTAGGCTTTACTTGGAAATCCAGAGTCAGGCCGTCGAAGCGCACCAAGTTGTCTGGCCCCACGTCTACATCAATTTATAACATTTATACAACCCAGGATATTATTTATTAAAGTGGTACAGCAAAGGTGCTACTTGTAACAGGAACGAAAAGCAAACAAACAAATAAATACATGCATAAATAAATGTAATAAATAAATATATCGTAATAAATAAATATAGTAAGTAAATATAATTGCAACTGATTATGAATTTAAAAAAAACATAAAGGAAAATAATAGTTGTGTATTTTAAGCATAGAATATCTATAAAGGATTTCCCTGTGTCTACTTACCTAAGGTCTTTAACTCTCACAGAAGTAGAGCGTACCCAGCTATAAAAACTATAATACCCACAGAGATACTTTATTGTTACAATCTATGCCATGTTCATATTTATATTTAAACCAATTAGACATCCTCTAATTCCTTATCAATCCCCAACCTGTGAGAGTTAATTGATGACCATAGATAAGGAGAGATAGAGAGAGGGAGGGTCTGTATAGATCAGTTATAAATCACATTCCCATTCAAAGGGCCTCATTCAATTGCCATTTGGCCAATTGAATAGGGCTCTAAATAAGCACATAGCATATATTTTTTAAAGAAGTTTTTAGTTAGTGAAGACCTTGCTTATGGATAGATGTTTACTAACTAAAAACTTCTTTAAAAAATATATGCTTTGTGCTTATTTAGAGCCCTATTCAATTGGCCAAATTGCAATTGAATGAGGGCCAAAATGTTTAACTACGATTAATTGTAATCATATTTATTGTATTTGTGAGCTTAACATTTCAAAATACAGTAAACTAAAGTAAGTCCAAAATAAAAAATAAATTAAGTGTCAAGATGATATTGACAATGTAGGAAAAGGCCTAGGGAGGTTTATTGTACAGGATAGCACTGAGATCGGGCTTAACTACCATATCACACCCCACTCTTACCTTCTGGATTGTAAACTCTTTGGAGTAGTGACCTATTGTTTCCACTAACTTTGTTCACTGCAACTTATTTGCTAGAAAGCTTAAACCAAAACATTGCAATAAAGGTAATAGACGGTAATTCTACTCTACTAGCGACTTGCCCGTCAAAAATGACGGCAATAAAAACTGAAGCCTGGCAATGCTGTTTGCCACACAATGTAAGCCTCTCCCCCTCTACTTTACTGGCCTTGTGATGAGCGCGTTTGGCGCTCATCACAGGCCTTGCAATGAGCCCCTTTGGAGCTCATTGCGAGTCTCTCCCTCTGTCTACTTCCTCCCTCGTGTCTTATTTCCCCCCTCCTCTCCCTCCCTTGTGTCTCCTTCCACCTCGTCTACCTCCTTTGTATCTCCTGCCCCCTGTGTTTTTACCTCCCTCTCCCTCCCGTGTCTCTAAACCCCTCCCTGTGTCTCTTTCCCCCTTCTCCCTCCCATGCATCTCTTCCCCCCCCTGTGTCTCCCCCAACCCTCCCCTGTGTCTGTTCCCCCCTGGCCTGTGTCTCTTTCCCCCTCCCCCTGTGTCTGTTACGGCCTTCCTCTTCCTCCCTGTCTCTTCCCCCTCACCCTCTGTGTCTCTCCCCACTCTGTGTCTTCCACCCTCTCCCTCTGTGCCTCTTCCCCCGCCTCTCTCTGTGTGTCTCGCAACTGTGTCTCTTCACCCCTTCCTCTGTTCCCCCCCCTCTGTGCCTCTTTCCCCCTCTCTCTGTACCTCTTCCCCCCCTTCCCTCTGTGTCTCTTCCTCCCTCACCCGCTGTATCTCTCCCCCCTGTGTCTCTTCCCCCCTCTCCCTCTGTGCCTCTTCCCCCCTCTCCCTCTGTGCCTGTTCCCCCCTGGCCTGTGTCTCTTTCCCCCTTCCCCCTGTGTCTGTTCCCCTCTCCCCCCCCCATTTCCCTCCCATGTGTATCTTCCCCCTGTTCTCCCTCCCGTGTGTCTTTTCCCCCTTCTCTACCTCCCCTGTGTCTCTTTCCCACCTATCCCTCTGTGTCTCTCCCCCCTCCCTCTGTGTCTCTCCCCCCTCCCTCTGTGTCTCTTCCCCACTCTCCCTCTGTGCCTCTCCCCCCCCTCTTCCCCACTCTCCCTCCCCTCTTCCCCACTCTCCCTCTGTGCCTCTACCCCCCCTCTTCCCCACTCTTTCATCTGCTCTCGGGCACAGCGCGGCTCGCGCCACGCTCTGTGTAATGCGCAGAGCGCGGCTCGCAATGCGCAGCAGTTTGTAATTGTCTAACTGCGATTCGTCTGAAGCGTGACGACGAATCGCAGTTAGACAATTATAATATGTGATAGACCCCAGTCAGACCCCACCTAGACTAATGGGTCCAGTTCTTGAGACCCTATCAACCAAAGTATATTTATTAATTAGAGACAATGCAAAGTAGGGAGGCTAAAGGGTGCTGGTCTAATCAGTAACGTTTATATGTTTAGATTGAAGTGGACTCCACGGCATTAATATATATATAGATAAGAGGGAACTCCATGGCATTATTTTTAATGATGAGAAGGCACCCCATGACATTAATATGTATAGATTGGAGTGGACTCCATGACATTAATATGTATAGATTAGAGGCAACTCCATGACATTAATATGTATAGATTAGAGGGTACTCCATGACATCAATATGTATAGATTAGAGAGGACTCCATAATATTATTATGTATAGATTAGAGGAGACTCCATGACATTATTATATTTAGATTAGAGGGGCTCCATGATATTAATATGTATAGATTAGAGTAGACTCCATGACATTAATATGTATAGATTAGAGGAAAATCCATGACATTAATATGTATAGATTAGAGGAAAATCCATGACATTAATATGTATAGATTAGAGGAAAATCCATGACATTAATATGTATAGATTAGAGGAGACTCCATGACATTAATATGTATAGATTAGAGGGGACTCCATGACATTAATCTGTATAGATTAGAGGAGACTCCATGAAATTAATATGTATAGATTAGAGGGGACTCCATGACATTAATATGTATAGATTAGAGGGGACTCTGTGACATTAATATCTATAGTTTAGAGGGGACTCCATGACATTAATATGTATAGATTAGAGGGGACTCCATGACATTAATATGTATATATTAGAGGAGACTCCATGACATTAATATGTTTAGATTAGAGGGGACTCCATGGCCAAAATATGTATAAATTAGAGGGGACTCCATAGCATTAATATGTATAGATTAGAGAGGTCTCCATGACATTAATATGTATATATTAAAAGAGACTCCATGGCACTATTATGTATAGATTAGAGGAGATTCCATGACATTATTATGTTTAGATTAGAGGGAACTCCATGGCCAAAATATGTATAAATTAGAGGGGACTCCATGACATTAATATGTATAGATTAGAGTAATCTCTGTGACATTAATATGTATAGATTTGAGGGGACTCCATGACATTAATATGTATAGATCAGAGCAGACTCCATGGCATGAATTTGTATAGATTAGAGGGGACTCCATGTCATTAATATGTATAGAATATAGGGGACTCCATGTCATTAATATGTATAGATTAGATGGGAATCCATGACATTAATATGTATAGATTAGAGGAGACTCCATGACATTAATATGTATAGATGAGAGGGGACTCCATGACATTAATATGTATAGATTAAAAGGGACTCTACAACATTAATATGTATATATTAGAGGAGACTCCATGACATTATTATGTATAGATTAGAGGAGACTCCATGACATTAATATGTATAGATTCGAGTAATCTCTGTGACATTAATATGTATAGATTAGAGGGGACTCCATGTCATTAATATGTATAGATTAGAGGAGATTCCATGATATTAATATGTATAGATTAGAGAGGACTCCATGACATTAATATGTATAGATTAGAGAGGACTCCATGACATTAATATGTATAGATTAGAGGGGAATCCATGATATTAATATGTTTAGATTAGAGGGGACTCCATGAAATTAATATGTGCAGATTAGAGGAGACTCCATGACATTAATATGTATATATTAGAGGAGACTCCATGACATTATTATGTATAGATTAGAGGGGACTTCATGACATTAATATGTATAGATTCGAGTAATCTCTGTGACATTAATATGTATAGATTAGAGGGGACTCCATGTCATTAATATGTATAGATTAGAGGGGACTCCATGACATTAATATGTATAGATTAGAGGAGACTCCATGACATTAATATGTATAGAATAGAGGAGACTCCATGACATTAATATGTATAAATTAGAGGAGACTCCATGACATTATTATGTATAGATTAGAGGAGACTCCATGACATTAATATGTATAGATTCGAGTAATCTCTGTGACATTAATATGTATAGATTAGAGGGGACTCCATGTCATTAATATGTATAGATTAGAGGAGATTCCATGATATTAATATGTATAGATTAGAGAGGACTCCATGACATTAATATGTATAGATTAGAGAGGACTCCATGACATTAATATGTATAGATTAGAGGGGAATCCATGATATTAATATGTTTAGATTAGAGGGGACTCCATGAAATTAATATGTGCAGATTAGAGGAGACTCCATGACATTAATATGTATATATTAGAGGAGACTCCATGACATTATTATGTATAGATTAGAGGGGACTTCATGACATTAATATGTATAGATTCGAGTAATCTCTGTGACATTAATATGTATAGATTAGAGGGGACTCCATGACATTAATATGTATAGATTAGAGGAGACTCCATGACATTAATATGTATAGATTAGAGGGGAATTCATGACATTAATATGTATAGATTAGAGAGGACTCCATGACATTAATATGTATAGATTAGAGGAGACTCCATGACATTAATATGTATAGATTAGAGGAGACTCCATGACATTAATATGTATAGATTAGAGGGGACTCCATGACATTAATATGTATAGATTAGAGGAGACTCCATGACATTAATATGTATAGATTAGAGGGGAATTCATGACATTAATATGTATAGATTAGAGAGGACTCCATGTCATTAATATGTATAGATTAGAGGAGATTCCATGACAGTAATATGTATAGATTAGAGGGGGCTCCATGTCATTAATATGTATAGATTAGAGGGGACTCCATGACATTAATATGTGTAGATTAGTGGGGACTCCATGATATTAATATGTATAGAGTAGAGGAGACTCCATGACATTAATATGTATAGATTAGTGGGGACTCCATGACATTAATATGTATAGAGTAGAGAAGATTCCATAACATTAATATGTATAGATTAGAGGGGACTCCATGACATTAATATGTGTAGATTAGTGGGGACTCCATGATATTAATATGTATAGAGTAGAGGAGACTCCATGACATTAATATGTATAGATTAGAGGAGATTCCATGACATTAATATGTATAGATGAGAGGGGACTCCATGACATTATTATGTATAGATTAGAGGAGACTACATGACATTAATATGTATAGATTAGATGGGAATCCATTACATTAATATGTTTAGATTAGAGGGGACTCCATGGCAATATTATGTATAGAATAGAGGGGACTCCATGACATTAATATGTATAGATTAGAGTAATCTCTGTGACATTAATATGTATAGATTAGAGGAGACCCCATGACATTAATATGTATAGATTAGAGAGGACTCCATGACATTAATATGTATAGATTAGAGGGGACTCCATGACATTAATATGTATAGATTAGAGGAGACTCCATGACATTAATATGTATAGATTAGAGAGGACTCCATGACATTAATATGTATAGATTAGAGGAGACTCCATGACATTAATCTGTATAGATTAGAGAGGACTCCATGACATTAATATGTATAGATTAGAGGGGACTCCATGACATTAATATGTATTAATTAGATCAGACTCCATGACATTAATATGTATAGATTAGAGGAGACTCCATGACATTAATATGTATAGATTAGAGGGGACTCCATGACATTAATATGTATAGATTAGAGGGGACTCCATGACATTAATATGTATAGATTAGTGGGGACTCCATGACATTAATATTTATAGATTAGAGCAGACTCCATGGCATTAATATTTATATATTAGAGGGGACTCCATGACATTAAGATAAATAGATTAGAGGAGACTACATGACATTAATATGTATAGATTAGAGGGGACTCCATGACATTAATATGAATAGATTAGAAGAGACTCCATGACATTAATATGTATAGATTAGAGCGAACTCCATGTTATTAATATGTATTGATTAGAGGAGACTCCATGACATTAATATGTACAGATTAGAGGGTACTCCATGACATTATTATGTATAGATTAGAGGATACTCCATGATATTAATAAGTATAGATTAGAGGGGACTCCATGACATTAATATATTTAGATTAGAGGGGCTCCATGACATTAATATGTATAGATTAGAGGAGACTCCATGACATTAATATGTATAGATTAGAGGAGATTCCATGACATTAATATGTATAGAATAGAGGAGACTCCATGACATTAATATGTATAGATTAGAGGAGACTCCATGACAATAATATGTATAGATTAGAGGAGACTCCATGACATTAATATGAATAGATTAGAGGAGACTCCATGACATTAATATGTATAGATTAGAGAGGACTCCATGAAAGTAATATGTATAGATTAGAGAGGACTCCATGACAAATAATTTGTATAGATTAGAGGGAACTCCATCACATTAATATGTATAGATTAGAGGAGATTCCATGACATTAATATGTATAGATTAGAGGAGACTCCATGACATTAATATGTATAGATTAGAGAGGACTCCATGACATTAATCTGTATAGATTAGAGGGGACTCCATGATATTCATATGTATAGATTAGAGGGGACTCCATGACATTAATATGTATAGATTAGAGGAGACTCCATGAAATTAATATGTGCAGATTAGAGGAGACTCCATGACATTAATATGTATATATTAGAGGAGACTCCATGACATTATTATGTATAGATTAGAGGGGACTTCATGACATTAATATGTATAGATTAGAGTAATCTCTGTGACATTAATATGTATAGATTAGAGGGGACTCCATGTCATTAATATGTATAGATTAGAGGGGACTCCATGACATTAATATGTATAGATTAGAGGAGACTCCATGACATTAATATGTATAGATTAGAGGGGAATTCATGACATTAATATGTATAGATTAGAGAGGACTCCATGACATTAATATGTATAGATTAGAGGAGACTCTACAACATTAATATGTATAGATTAGAGGGGACTCCATTACATTAATATTTATAGATTAGAGCAGACTCCATGGCATTAATATGTATAGATTAGAGGAGACTCCATGACATTAAAATGCATAGATTATAGGGGACTCTATTTCATTAATATGTATAGATTAGAGGGGACTCCATGACATTAATATGTATAGATTATAGGAGACTCCATGACATTAATATGTATAGATTAGAGGATACTCCATGAAATTAATATGTGCAGATTAGAGGAGACTCCATGACATTAATATGTATATATTAGAGGAGACTCCATGACATTATTATGTATAGATTAGAGGGGACTTCATGACATTAATATGTATAGATTCGAGTAATCTCTGTGACATTAATATGTATAGATTAGAGGGGACTCCATGTCATTAATATGTATAGATTAGAGGGGACTCCATGACATTAATATGTATAGATTAGAGGAGACTCCATGACATTAATATGTATAGATTAGAGGGGAATTCATGACATTAATATGTATAGATTAGAGAGGACTCCATGACATTAATATGTATAGATTAGAGGAGTCTCTACAACATTAATATGTATAGATTAGAGGGGACTCCATGATATTAATATTTATAGATTAGAGCAGACTCCATGGCATTAATATGTATAGATTAGAGGAGGCTCCATGACATTAAAATGCATAGATTATAGGGGACTCCATTTCATTAATATGTATAGATTAGAGGGGACTCCATGACATTAATATGTATAGATAAGAGGAGACTCCATGACATTAATATGTATAGATTAGAGGAGACTCCATGACATTAATATGTATAGATTAGAAGGGACTTTACAACATTAATATGTATAGATTAGAGGGGACTTCATGACATTAATATGTATAGATTCGAGTAATATCTGTGACATTAATATGTATAGATTAGAGGGGACTCCATGTCATTAATATGTATAGATTAAAGGGGACTCCATGACATTAATATGTATAGATTAGAGAGGACTCCATGACATTAATATGTATATATTAGAGGGGAATTCATGACATTAATATGTATAGATTAGAGAGGACTCCATGACATTAATATGTATAGATTAGAGGAGACTCTACAACATTAATATGTATAGATTCGAGGGGACTCCATGGCAATAACATTTATAGAGTAGAGGAGACTCAATGACATTAATATGTATAGATTAGAGGAGACTCCATGACAGTAATATGTATAGATTAGAGGGGACTCCATGACAAAAATATGTATAAATTAGAGGGTACACCATTACATTAATATGTATAGATTAGAGGGGACTCCATGACATTAATATGTATAGATTAGAATAATATCCATGACATTAAAATGTATAGATAAGAGGGGACTCCATGACATTAATATGTATAGATTAGAATAATCTCCATGACATTAATATGTATAGATTAGAGAGGACTCCATGTCATTATTATGTATAGATTAGAGGAGATTCCATGACAGTAATATGTATAGAGTAGAGAAGATTCCATAACATTAATATGTATAGATTAGAGGGGACTCCATGACATTAATATGTGTAGATTAGTGGGGACTCCATGATATTAATATGTACAGAGTAGAGGAGACTCCATGACATTAATATGTATAGATTAGAGGAGACTCCATGACATTAATATGTATAGTTTAGAAGGGACTCTGCAACATTAATATGTATATATTAGAGGAGACTCCATGACATTATTATGTATAGATTAGAGGAGACTCCATGACATTAATATGTATAGATTCGAGTAATCTCTGTGACATTAATATGTATAGATTAGAGGGGACTCCATGTCATTAATATGTATAGATTAGAGGGGACTCCATGACATTAATATGTATAGATTAGAGCAGACTCCATGACAATAATATGTATAGATTAGAGGAGACTCTACAACATTAATATGTATAGATTAGAGGGGACTCCATGGCAATAACATTTATAGAGTAGAGGAGACTCCATGACATTAATATGTATAGATTAGAGGAGACTCCATGACATTAATATGTATACATTAGAGGAGACTCCATGACATTAATATGTATAGATTAGAAGGAACTCTACAACATTAATATGTATATATTAGAGGAGACTCCATGACATTATTATGTATAGATTAGAGGAGACTCCATGACATTAATATGTATAGATTCGAGTAATCTCTGTGACATTAATATGTATAGATTAGAGGGGACTCCATGTCATTAATATGTATAGATTAGAGGGGACTCCATGAAATTAATATGTATAGATTAGAGCAGACTCCATGACAGTAATATGTATAGATTAGAGGGGACTCCATGGCAATAACATTTATAGAGTAGAGGAGACTCCATGACATTAATATGTTTAAATTAGAGGGGACTCCATGGCCAAAATATGTATAAATTAGAGGGTACTTCATTACATTAATATGTATAGATTAGAAGGGACTCCATGACAGTGATATGTATAGATTAGAGGAGACTCCATGACATTAATATGTATAGATTAGAGGGGACTCCATGACATTAATATGTGTAGATTAGAGGGGACTCCATGACATTAATATGTATAGAGTAGAGGCGACTCCATGACATTAATATGTATAGATTAGAAGGAACTCTACAACATTAATATGTATATATTAGAGGAGACTCCATGACATTATTATGTATAGATTAGAGGAGACTCCATGACATTAATATGTATAGATTCGAGTAATCTCTGTGACATTAATATGTATAGATTAGAGGGGACTCCATGTCATTAATATGTATAGATTAGAGGGGACTCCATGAAATTAATATGTATAGATTAGAGCAGACTCCATGACAGTAATATGTATAGATTAGAGGGGACTCCATGGCAATAACATTTATAGAGTAGAGGAGACTCCATGACATTAATATGTTTAGATTAGAGGGGACTCCATGGCCAAAATATGTATAAATTAGAGGGTATTTCATTACATTAATATGTATAGATTAGAAGGGACTCCATGACAGTGATATGTATAGATTAGAGGAGACTCCATGACATTAATATGTATAGATTAGAGGGGACTCCATGACATTAATATGTGTAGATTAGAGGGGACTCCATGACATTAATATGTATAGAGTAGAGGCGACTCCATGACATTAATATGTATAGATTAGAGGAGATTCCATGACATTAATATGTATAGATTAGAGGGGACTTCATGACATTAATATGTATAGATTAGAGGGACTCCATGACATTAATATGTATAGATTAGAGGAGACTACATGACATTAATATGAATAGATTAGAAGAGACTCTGTGTCATTAATATGTATAGATTAGAGGAGACTCCATGACAATAATATGTATAGATTAGAGGGAACTCCATGTTATTAATATGTATAGATTAGAGGGTACTCCATGACATTAATATGTATAGATTAGAGGGTACTCCATGACATTAATATGTATAGATTAGAGGAGACTCCATGACAATAATATGTATAGATTAGAGGGAACTCCATGTTATTAATATGTATAGATTAGAGGGTACTCCATGACATTAATATGTATAGATTAGAGGGAACTCCATATTATTAATATGTATAGATTAGAGGGAACTCCATGTTATTAATATGTATAGATTAGAGGAAATTCCATGACATTAATATGTATAGATTAGAGGAGACTCCATGACAATAATATGTATAGATTAGAGGGAACTCCATGTTATTAATATGTATAGATTAGAGGGTACTCCATGACATTAATATGTATAGATTAGAGGGAACTCCATATTATTAATATGTATAGATTAGAGGGAACTCCATGTTATTGACATGTATAGATTAGAGGGAACTCCATGACATTAATATGTATAGTGTAGAGGAGACTCCATGGCATTAATATGTATAGTGTAGAGGAGACTCCATGGCATTAATATGTATAGTGTAGAGGAGACTCCATGACATTAATATGTATAGATTAGAGGGGACTCCATGTCATTAATATGTATAGATTAGAGGGGACTCCATGACATTAATATGTATAGATTAGAGGGGACTCCATGACATTAACATGTATAGATGAGAGAGTACTCCATGACATTAATATCTACAGATTAAATGGGACTCTATGACATTAATATGTATAGATAAGATGGGACTCCATGGCATTAATATTTATCTATTAAAGAGGACTCCATGGCATTAATATGTATAGATTAGAGGGACTCCATGACAATAATATGTATAGATTAGAGGGGTATCCGTGATATTAATATGTATATATTAGAGGGGACTCCATGACATTAATATGTATAGATTAGAGGGAACTCCATGTTATTAATATGTATAGATTAGAGGGGACTCCATGACATAAAAATGTATAGAATAGAGGGAACTCCAGGACATTAATATGTATAGATTAGAGGAGACTCCATGACATTAATATGTATAGATTAGAGTAATCTCTGTGACATTAATATGTATAGATTAGAGGGGACTCCATGACATAAAAATGTATAGAATAGAGGGGACTCCATGACATTATTATGTATAGATAAGATGGGACTCCATGGCATTAATATGTATAGATTAGAGGGGACTCCATGACATTAATATGTATAGATTAGAGGGGTATCCGTGATATTAATATGTATATATTAGAGGGGACTCCATGACATTAATATGTATAGATTAGAGGGGACTCCATGACATTATTATGTATAGATGAGAGAGGACTCCATGACATCAATATCTACAGATTAAATGGGACTCTATGACATTAATATGTATAGATAAGATGGGACTCCATGGCATTAATATTTATAGATTAGAGGGGTATCCGTGATATTAATATGTATATATTAGAGGGGAATCCATGACATTAATATGTATAGATTAGAGGGGACTCCATGACATTAATCTTTATAGATTAGAGCGGACTAAATTACATTAATATGTATAGATTAGAGGGGACTCCATGACATTAATATGTATAGATTAGATGGGAATCCATGACATTAATATGTATAGATGAGAGGGGACTCCATGACATTATTATGTATAGATTAGCGGGGACTCCATGACATTAATATGTTTAGATTAGAGGGGACTCCATGGCAATAATATCTATAGATTAGAGGGGACTCCATGACATTAATATGTATAGATTAGAGGGGACTCCATGACATTAATATGTATAGATTAGAGGTGACTCCATGACATTAATATGTATTGATTAGAGAGGACTCCATGATACTATTATGTATAGTTTAGAGAGCACTCCATGATATAAAAATGTATAGATTAGAGGAGACTCCATGACATTAATATGTATAGTGTAGAGGGGACTCCATGACATTAATATGTATAGATTAGAGGGGACTCCCTGACATTAATATGTATAGATTAGAGAGGACTCCATGACATTAATATGTATAGATTAGAGGGGACTACATGACATTAATATGTATAGATTAGAGGGGACTCCCTGACATTAATATGTATAGATTAGATGGGTATCCGTGATATTAATATGTATAGATTAGAGGGGACTCCATGACATTAATATGTATAGATTAGAGGGGATTCCATGACATTAATCTTTATAGATTAGAGGGGACTATATGACATTAATATGTATAGATTAGTGGAGACTCGGTGACAATATTATGTATAGATGAGAGGGGACTCCATGACATTAATTTGTATAGATTAGAGAGGACTCCATGACATTAATATGTAAAGATTAGATGGGAATCCATGACATTAATATGTTTAGATTAGAGGGGACTCCATGACATTAGTATGTATAGATGAGAAGGGACTCCATGACATTATTATGTATAGATTAGAGGGGACTCCATGACATTAATATGTATAGATTAGAGGAGACTCCATTACATTAATATGTATAGATTAGAGGAGACTCCATGACATTAATATGTATAGATTAGAGGGGACTCCATGATAGTAATATGTATAGATTAGAGGGGACTCCATGACATTAATATGTATAGATTAGATGGGAATCCATGACATTAATATGTTTAGATTAGAGGGGACTGCATGGCAATAATATGTATAGATTAGAGGGGACTCCATGACATTAATATGTATAGATTAGAGCAGACTCCATGACAATAATATGTGTAGATTAGAGCAGACTCCATGACATTAATATGTGTAGATAAGATGGGACTCCATGACATTAATATGTATAGATAAGATGGGACTCCATGATAATAATATGTATAGATTAGAGGAGACACCATGACATTAATATGTATAGATTTAAAGGGGAATCCATGTCATTAATATATATAGATTAGAGCAGACTCCATGCCAATTAATATGTATATATTAGAGGGGACTCCATGACATTAATATGTATAGATTAGAGGGGACTCCATGTCATTAATATGTATAGATTAGAGTAGACTCTATGACATTAATATGTATAGATTAGAGAGGACTCCATGACATTAATATGTATAGATTAGAGTAGACTCCATGATATTAATATGTGTAGATTAGAGGAGACTCCAGAATATTAATATGTATAGATTAGAGGGGACTCCATGACATTAATATGTATAGATTCGAGCGGACTTAATTACATTAATATGTATAGATACGAGGGGACTCCATGACATTAATATGTTTAATTTAGAGGGGACTCCATGACATTAATATGTATAGATTAGATGGGAATCCATCCATGTTAATATGTATAGATTATAGGAGATTCCATGACAATAATTTGTATAGATTAGAGGAGACTCCATGACATTAATATGTATAGATGAGAGGGGACTCCATGACATTAATATGTATAGATTAGATGGGAATCCATTACATTATTATGTTTAGATTAGAGGGAACTTCATGGCCAAAATATGTATAAATTAGAGGGGACTCCATGACATTAATATGTATAGATTAGAGTAATCTATGTGACATTAATATGTATAGATTTGAGGGGACTCCATGACATTAATATGTATAGATTAGAGGGACTCCATTACATCAATATTTATAGATCAGAGCAGACTCCATGGCATTAATATGTATAGATTAGATGGGAATCCATGACATTAATATGTATAGATTAGATAGCACTCTATGATATTAATATGTATAGATTAGAGGGGACTCCATGTCATTAATATGTATAGATTAGAGTAGACTCCATGACATTAATATGTATAGATAGAGAGGACTCCATGACAGTAACATGTATAGATTAGAGGAGACTCCATGATATTAATATGTGTAGATTAGAGGAGACTCCAGTATATTAATATGTATAGATTAGAGGGGACTCCATAACATTAATATGTATAGATTCGAGGGGACTCAATTACATTAATATGTATAGATTAGAGGAGACTCCATGACATTAATATGTTTAATTTAGAGAGGACTCCATGACATTAATATGTATAGATTAGAGGAGACTCCATGACATTAAAATGTATAGATTAGATGGGAATCCATCCATGTTAATATGTATATATTATAGGAGATTCCATGACAATAATTTGTATAGATTAGAGGAGACTCCATGACATTAAAATGTATAGATTAGATGGGTATCCATGACATTAATATGTATAGATTAGATAGCACTCTATGTTATTAATATGTATAGATTAGAGGGGACTCGATGATATTAATATGTATAGATTAGAGAGGACTCCATGACATTAATCTATATAGATTAGAGGAGACTCCATGACAATAATATGTATAGATTAGAGTAGACTCCATGACATTAATATGTATAGATTAGAGAGGACTCCATGACATTAATATGTATAGATTAGAGGAGACTCCATGATATTAATATGTGTAGATTAGAGGAGACTCCAGTATATTAATATGTATAGATTAGAGGGGACTCCATGACATTAATATGTATAGATTCGAGGGGACTCAATTACATTAATATGTATAGAATAGAGGAGACTCCATGACATTAATATGTTTAATTTAGAGAGCACTCCATGACATTAATATGTATAGATTAGAGGAGACTCCATGTCATTAATATGTATAGATTAGATGGGAATCCATCCATGTTAATATGTATAGATTATAGGAGATTCCATGACAATAATTTGTATAGATTAGAGGAGACTCCATGACATTAATATGTATAGATGAGAGGGGACTCCAGGACATTAATATGTATAGATTAGATGGGAATCCATTACATTATTATGTTTAGATTAGAGGGAACTTCATGGCCAAAATATGTATAAATTAGAGGGGACTCCATGACATTAATATGTATAGATTAGAGTAATCTCTGTGACATTAATATGTATAGATTTGAGGGGACTCCATGACATTAATATGTATAGATTAGAGGGACTCCATTACATCAATATTTATAGATCAGAGCAGACTCCATGGCATGAATTTGTATAGATTAGAGGGGACTCCATGTCATTAATATGTATAGATTAGATGGGAATCCATGACATTAATATGTATAGATTAGATAGCACTCTATGATATTAATATGTATAGATTAGAGGGGACTCCATGAGATTAATATGTATAGATTAGAGGGGACTCTATGTTACTATGTATAGATTAGAGGGGACTCCATGACAATAATATGTATAGATTAGAGGGGACTCCATGACATTAATATGTATAGATTAGAGGGGAGTCTGTGACATTAATATCTATAGTTTAGAGGGGTATCCGTGATATTAATATGTATAGATTAGAGGGGACTCCATGACATTAATATGTATAAATTAGAGGGGACTCCATGACATTAATATGTATAGATTAGAGTAATCTCTGTGACATTAATATGTATAGATTTGAGGGGACTCCATGACATTAATATGTATAGATTAGAGGGACTCCATTACATCAATATTTATAGATCAGAGCAGACTCCATGGCATTAATATGTATAGATTAGAGGAGATTCCATGACATTAATATGTATAGATTAGAGGAGACTCCATGACATTAATATGTATAGATTAGAGGAGACTTCATGACATTAATATGTATAGATTAGATTAAACTCTTTGACATTAATATGTATAGATTAGAAGGGACTCCATGATATTAATATGTATAGATTAGAGGAGACTCCATGTCATTAATATGTATAGATTACAGGAGATTACATGACATTAATATGTATAGATTAGAGGGGACTCCATGACATTAATATGTATAGAGTAGAGGGGACTCCATGACAGTAATATGTATAGATTAGAGGAGACTCCATGACATTA
>CM050175.1:77913066-77947525 GCA_027410445.1 Discoglossus pictus | reverse complement strand
CGTGCAGTTGAAGATGGGTAAAATGTTTCCATACTGTACTTGACTTTATACATGTTTCAATAATGTCTGTTCGATTTCCATGTACAACGACAGGTAATGTTTGTCTAAAATCGCCACCCAACAAAATTACCTTTCCACCAAATGGAAAAATATTATCCATGACTTCACGAAGCAAACGGTCAATACATTGGAGGGCATAGCATGACATCATTGTGGCCTCATCTATTATAATTAATTTACATTTCTTCAATTTCTTTGCTTGTAAGGATGTCATGCGAATATCTGACACTGAATTTTCCAAAATAGGCACTGGCAGTTTGAATCCACTATGAACAGTTCTTCCACCTTCTAATAAAAGTGCAGCAATTCCAGTAGTGGCAAACGCCATTGCTATTTGTCCTTGTGCTCGTACTGAACTCATTAATAAATTGTACAAATAGGTTTTTCCTGATCCGCCAGGTCCATCAAGATAGAAATAACGCTCTGTCACCATGTCATCATCTATAGCATTTTTAATGGCATGAAATGCTTGCAATTGTAGTGTATTTAAAGTTGCAAGTCTTTCTTGTGTTCTTTCTGCTTGTAGTTGAATGTCATAGTCTTCAAAGTTAATGTCATCTATTAGACCTGGATTAGGCAAATTAAAACTTGCACAACTTAATCCATGAGTTAAAAAGACTTCTTGAATTTCCATTAAGGCTTTTAAGTGTGCAATTGGTTCATTGTATCGTCGCATAAAGTCTTCAGCCATATTACTTTTAAAAGTCTCCCACAAAGCTAATGCATTTGGAGCATTTGAGAAGATACAAATAAAAGCAAATTGTTCTCTCATCTGTCGTGGCATTTGACATTGTGCTGCTTCTTCTAAACATCTTTCCCACTCTGTATCATCAGCGAGTAAGTTTCTATTTCTTGCAGCTAAATGGAAGGATTCATATACAATGTCATTAACAGTTCTTAATTGTTCAAAACTTTGTGCTCCTGGAACATTTAAAAGTAATATCCGTAAGCAAAATCGTTCAACATCTCTTGGACTGACTGTGTAAATTCGTGGAATTATTTTATTGCCTCTGGTTTTTCTTGCTCTCCATAATCCATTGACAAAAACATAGTGATATGGAATTTCAATATATAAGTATTGTGTTGCTTGAGCATCAGTGGAATTTAATGCAAACCATGCAGTTAGTGTAGTGTGACGATCTTCACTTTGGGCCAATGCATTCATTTCATTTCCAGAATGGAAATAGACTAAATGTCGTTGTGGCAAATGTACTGCTAACCTATATACTGCATGTGATCTATCATGCATTTCAAATTTTAAAAGCCGCCACATAGCTTCTGGCGCACTGACATAGCGAGCATCTACATGAGATGCAAGTTCATCATGTAGTAACTCACTACTTTCAGGGTTGTCTGCACTTTTGACGACTACAGTAGCTGCATCGTAACCTTTGTAAATATATTTGTAGACATATTTAATGGATTTGATGGAAGTGCAGGCTTCTACGTTGATGTGGGCGTTGTACTTCATGAGTAAATGTGGATTGTAGGGTACTACATATCTATTGTCCACTTTTTTTCCACGAATAATGGCACTATCTCCTTCTCTTCTTTTATAAAGTGGATATCCATCACAATTGGCATATGTTTTGTCTCTATAATCTTTTGGGAAATCTTTTGAACATTGATTATTTTCCATACATGGTGATTGTGGATTAAGGTCTCCACAGGGTCCATGAATCATGCGATGAGTAACAATCTCATATAGTCTACCATATAGTTCTGGATCCGGTAGTTCAGCAACTATGACTGCATCCACTTTGTCCGAAGTATCTAATTTATCTTTCTCTTGAAGTATTATGAGAAGATGTGCATGTGGAAGGCCTCTTTTTTGAAATTCAATGGTATATACATAAGCAAGACATTTGCCAAATAACTGATTTATAGTAAAGTCACGTATTAATTCATTTAATTTGATCTTAAAAACTCTGGCTACTAAATCTGGTCGATCTGAAGCACTTTGTCCAAGAAGTAGATTTCTGGCCATTGTGGATTACATGTAAATGTCACAAATAAATCTGGTTTTCCAAATTTTGTCACAATAGCCATAGCATCATTGTATCTTTCTCTCATATTTCGAGGAGATCCTTGAAAGGAAGATGGTAAAATGATGGCTTTGCCAGCTGTCATGTCTCTGCTTGTAGCCACGTCAGCAACATAGTCCATGAGTCCACAATATTGTTCTACACGTAGTTTATCTTGTTGATATTTTATAAAGTTTAAATTATTTGCCTCAACTTGCAAATATGAATCAATAATCCATTGTTGTGTTAGTTTTCCACCACATAAAATTGGATTAAATTCATCTCTAATGGCAATTTGAGCAACTTTAAATTCAAGCATAGAAACATTATTTCGGATTCTGGCTTTAGCATTTGGGTAACTGGGAAGTGTTAATTTTGGTTGCCAACCTGCTTCTCCGTGTGGGAAAAAGATGGGATATGTCATTGGATCTAAATTTGGACTTAAGATATTAATATTAATAAATGGTTGGTCCTCATTTCTGGGATATACTCTAATGTCTCTTTGAAATGGTGGTTCTCCTTCATCATTGTGAAAGACCATTGCAACCTCATTTGATGTTGGCAAGTTATAACGACGTTTATCAGTATGTCTGTCTCTTTTAAGCACCATATTAACCTTTGGCATGGGTAATTGATGTCTTTGTGCATGAAGTAGTTGTTCATTTTCTACTTCTGCCAATTTTTTGTAAGCTTTACTGTAGGGATTGTTGTCCATAATGTTATTTAGCTCTATAAAAACACTGGGTAAGCATTTTTTATTTTCTTCCATCTGCATACGTTGGTCAACAGCTTCCATTGTATCTAGGACATATAGTTGAGCGAATTTTCTTTGCTCTCCTTCCTCTGGATGTAAATGTGAAGTCCGATGATAAATTTGTCCTTGGACTTTAAAACAGTAAGGACCATGTCCTGGTACATTAGCAGCCAATGTTGCCCCCATAGATGCAAATGATATGGCACTATTGTAGGATCTTATGTTTGTCTTAAAATTTTTGTAATTTGGAAAAGTAGGTTCAGTCATAATATTTAGTAAATAGGTTGGAAATTGTTTCCTTTGTGGAAGTTTGAACTTTCCTTTTTGACAACAACTAATAAATTGTCCATCTCTGGGTCTCTCCTGTTTAAAATAATAAGCCTCACAAAATTGACATTGAGTAGTCATGTCCCCACAACTATGAACCTCTACTGCTAAAGACTTGATTAAAGGACAATTTGCAACGCATATTGGATGTTGACTTTGATATTCATCAGATGAAAAGTCATGAAATGTTTCAACAACAGGTTCTAAATGTTTAGTTTTTTTCGTAGCTTTTCTTGGTATATGTTGGACTTGTTCGGTTGAAATGTCCTGTAAGTTTTTAGTAAGAGTTTGTAAATGCTTTTTTTTAGTATTTTTTTTTTTTGGTCTGTCTTGACTGGTATGTTGTAAAATGTCATCTGATGTTTTAGGAACAGTTTGTAAATGCTTTATTATTTTTTTTATTTATTTTGGTTGTATCTTTCATTTTTGCAGCTGATATTCTTTTATTTGCAAGTCTTTTGCGTTCTTTTTCTCTTCGAATTTCTTTCTCCTCCGGTGTCTGCTGGGCGGCCCATCTCTCTTGTCTTTCTCTAGTTTGACGTCTTTTCTTCTCTTCTTTGGTTTCGTTATCAGCCATATTAATCTGTAAACGGAAACAAATAAATGTAATTGTGTATATTTAAATTTGTAATTCCTGTTAAAGATTATTGTGCACAATTGTTGAAATAAAAGGCAAATCATGAATGTATCATTGATATTTAGTTAAATTTATAATTCCTGTCTTCAGTGGCTCAGAATTTGTCCAATGGAATACTGCTGTAAATAAGCATGTAACATATTTATTTAAAATAATGGTTTTATTTATTAAAAACGTTGTTTGTGGATAGATATTTACCACTGCAAAACTTCTTTGCTAAAAAAAAAATGGATGTGGTTATTGAGCTATGTATTGCATAGTGGCAATTTTAATAGAATAAGGGAGATAGTAAATTTATTTTTTTATTTTTCTGTTGACACGGATGCAACTGAAAGCAGTTTCTTTAGTTTTTTACTTTAGTACTTATTATACTGTACCTTGGTTGAAGTGTGATTTAAATCCGAATGTTTGTTGGTCCTCAGTTGAAAATCGTTGTCCAATGGTGTGGTTCTCTGTTGGAAGTCCTCGTCCGATGGTGTGGCCCTGTGTGTAAAATCCTGGTCCTATGGTCTGGTCCTCTGTTGAAAGTTCTGGTCCGATGGTGTGGTCCTGTGGCGATAGCCCTCGTCCGATGTTGTGGTCCTGTGGCGATAGCCCTCGTCCGATGTTGTGGTCCTTTGGTGAAAGTCCTCGTCGATGGTCTGGTCCTGTGTTGAAATTCCTCGTCCGCTGGTCTGGTCCTGTGTTGAAAGTCCTCGTCCGATGTTGTTGTCCGTTGGTGAAAGTCCTCGTCCGATTGTCTTCACGCAGTATCTGTTGTAATGTAAAATAGAAAATGTTGTTTGAGTGAAATGTCTTTTAAATAAGTAAAAAATGTATTAATTTTGCTGTATTGTATCAGTTATGGTTATTTTTTTCAAATATTTTGTTTTTAACTTTCTGTACAATCCCAAGACTTTTGTTATTCTTATTTAAGGTTCTTAGTAAGGCTTGTGGGTTGTGATATATTAAATAAGAATATGAATTTATTTTGCTATGTGTTTATGTTCGTTTTTGTACAATCCTGTTTTGTGCGCACCACTTGTGGTATACTTATTTCACCTTTATTTGGATGGTTATAGTTAGTGAAACATGAAATAATATACTTAATGTAGTTTGCTATGTGTTTGTGTTAGTTTTTGACAATCCTGTTTGGTGCGCATCACTTGTGCAAAACTAATTTCTTCTTGATTGTACAGGTTATAGGTTGTTAAACATTAAAGAAGAATGTTAATATAGTTTGCTATGAGTTTGTGTGCTTTTTTATACAATGCTATTAGGTGCACAACACTTTTGTTATTCTTATTTTTGGTTATTTGTAAGGCTTATAGGTTGTTAAAAATTTAATAAGAAATTCTGTTTTGTGTGTAGCAGTTTGTGTGTTATTGAATTGCGATTTGGCTAATTGAATTGTGCCCTAAATAAGCACATAGCATATTAGTTAAAATAATTTTGTAGTCATTGAAAAACTGTATTTTTGATATTTTTTTATTAACTAAAACCTTAGTTTTAAGCAATTGTTATGTTGTTATTTAGAGCCCTATTCAATTGGGCAAATTGCAATTGAATGAGGGCCTTTGTGTGTACCATATGTTGCATAGTTTGGCCCTCATTCAATTGCATTTTTTACAATGTAATAGTACTCTAAGGCCGTAATTGAATTGCAATGTAGAAATTTGAATAGGGTTGTAAATAAGCACATCACATATATTTGTTAAAATAGAGTAAGGGCCTAAAAGTTCTTATTTATAGCCATATTTAATTTTCCAAAATAGCAATTGAATAAGGGCCTTTGGTTACTGCATTTGTTATATTGTGAGCTCCTCATTGAATTGTGTTTTGGCCAATGGAATAGAGCTCAATATCAGCACAGAGCATATGTTTTTACGGAATTTTGTATTTAGTGAACTTGTATCCAAAAGGAACGTGTTCACAAAAGAAAATTTTCCTTTAAAAACTATGCTCTGTGCTTATATAGAGCGCTATTGAAATGGGCAAATCACATTTGAGTGAGGCCCTTGGCCATTAAAGACATATAGGTCCTCATTGAATTGCAATTTTGCCAATTGAAGAGGGCTCTATATAATCACATAACATATTTATTGAGCAAAGTTTTTAGTTATTGAAAACCTTGATTGTGGTTAGAAGTTCAGTAACTAAAAAGTTCTGTTTCAAAAATATGTTATGTGCTTATATAGAGCCCTATTGAAATGGGCAAATCACATTTGAGTGAGGCCCTTGGCCATTAAAGACATATAGGTCCTCATTGAATTGCAATTTTGCCAATTGAAGAGGGCTCTATATAATCACATAACATATTTATTGAGCAAAGTTTTTAGTTATTGAAAACTTTGATTGTGGTTAGAAATTCAGTAACTAAAAAGTTCTGTATAAAAAAAATGTTATGTGCTTATATAGAGCCCTATTCAAATGAGGAAGTTGCAATTGAATAAGGCTCATGGTTATTTCTTGTTTATACTTAATACTTTACCTTGATAGAAGTTTTGAATGACAGACGGTCCCCTCCTGCCAATCTTAATCCGCCGGTCTTCTTGTAGTGTCTGTTTGAAAAAGAAAGTGAAATAGTTATTTGTATATTTATAATTTGTCATCTAGCAAAGCATGGCCTTTTGAGCATGTAATGTGTTGTTGTATCTTACCTCTTCAAATTTGTTGGTGTTCTTTAAAAGGGATTGTGCTTCACAGTGCACGGTGCAAATTGTTGAGAGACGCTGTTGATGCAGAGTCTGTTTGAATATGAAAAGAAATAGAAAGATTCAGCTTTATCTGATGTATTGAATTGCAGTAAATTAATTCAATTAACCTTATTTTTTGTTGGGGGCTACACACATATGTCACATACATGAAGCACATTACATAGTTTAATGTAATTATTTTGTGTACGTGTGACATATCCGTATACATGAGTCAAATTTAAATGGTAAAATTAACCTTATATTTTTTTTTTCCAACACACATAAATGTGTGTGTGTGAGATGTAACTATAGATGATACACATATATGTGCGTGTGACATATCAGTATACATGAGATATAATGTGATTAAAATGTAGTTGTTTACTGATTTTGTTGTAAGCTAATTTTGTTGCATTGGCAATACACATAAATGTGCGTGTCACATGTCACTATACATTATAGACATATATGTGCGTGTCACATGTCACTATACATTATAGACATATATGTCGGTGTCAGATGTCACTATAAAGGGGCAATACACAGAAATGTGCGTGTCAGATGTCACTATACATTATAGACATATATGTGCGTGTCACATGTCACTATACATTATACACATATACGTGCGTGTCACATGTCACTATGAAGGGGCAATACACAGAAATGTGTGTGTCAAATGTCACTATACATTATAGACATATATGTGCGTGTCACATGTAACTATACATTATAGACATATATGTGCGTGTCAGATGTCACTATACATAAAGCTCTGTTTAATTTTTTTTGTGAGCCTATACACATAAATGTGCCATACATGAGGACTACATAAATCCTAGTTTATTTTTTTATTTGTTTGACCTGACCTGATAATAAAATGTAATATATTATAGCTTACCTGTCAGTTGTAATTTGCACAATGTAAAGTAGTAAATTAGTAAAGAATTATCTTCTCAAGTAAAAGCAGCAGTTATCTCAGAAGTCACTCCGTTGATCACCTGAGGAGAAATGTATTTTTTTGTTTGAATTAGGCAGTATTTATAAACTTGTAGAAAGTTCTGGAAAGTGAGACCGTTAGAACGCAATACGCATGCGCTATTTGCGTTCCAGCTTACAATTTGCGTTCCATCCGCCATTTTAGGCGTATTACTGTTCAAAATGGTGTTTAATATGATTGTGATACGTTCCGCATAGTATGTGTTTCATTATTGCGAGTAAGTGTAGTGTAGTTACGTCTGAAGCCTCGTTTTCGTTTTGTTCGTCGGCCATTTTTTCTCTCGCTTAGCGATGGTATTAGTGTCTAAAGTGTTTATTTTGATTTAAATGTAGGTGTAACTTGTTTTTTTGAGGTGCTGGCTGGTTCCTCTTGCTGTAGGTAAGCTTTTTATGTGTTTGTTGTGTGTCTTTGTTAAGTTTTAAATGTTTGTATGTCGGCGTGTTGCGTCCGATGTTTGCGAAGTCGTAATGTGTGGTAACGTGTCTCGTATGGTGTTTGCGTGTGTAGCCTCGTTTTCGTTTTATTCGTCGGCCATTTTTTTTGTCGCTTAACAAACTATTTAGTGTCGAAACTCTTTTATTTTGAGTGCAATTAAGTTGTAAGTTGCATTTTTGAGGTCCTGGGTGCTTCCTGTTTGTGTAGGTAAGGTTTTTATGTATGTGCTGTGTGTATGTATTGTGTTTGTAATTTTGTAATGTTCGCGAGTTGCGTCCGAGTGTTGCGAGGCCGTAATGTGTGTGAACGTGTGTCGTATGTTGTTTGCGAGTGTCGTAATGTGTTTGAACGTGTGTCGTATGTTGTTTGCGAGTGTCGTAATGTGTTTGGACGTAAACTTTTTTTTTCAAGGGTCGCAGTTGCTGCAACTGAAGACCTCGCTTTGCGAGGTCCTCAGGTGCTGGCATGGAGCGCCTGCGGCGCTCCAAGCCAGCAACTGAGGCCCTCGCTTCGCGAGGGTCCTCAGTTGCTGGCAAGTAAAACTTTTTTTTTCAAGGGTCGCAGTTGCTGCAACTGAAGACCTCGCTTTGCGAGGTCCTCAGGTGCTGGCATGGAGCGCCTGCGGCGCTCCATGCCAGCAACTGAGAACCTGGCACAGTGCCCTCGCTACGCTACGCGAGCCCGCAGCGTTAGCAACAACTCGTACGCTCACAACTATATATGTGATATATTAGAGGAGACTCCATGACATTATTATGTATAGATTAGAGGGGACTCCATGCCATTAATATGTATAGATTAGAGTAATCTCTGTGACATTAATATGTATAGATTAGAGGGGACTCCATGTCATTAATATGTATAGATTAGAGGGGACTCCATGACATTAATATGTATAGATTAGAGCAGACTCCATGACATTAATATGTATAGATTAGAGGGGGCTCTATGATATTAATATGTATAGATTAGAGTAGACTCCATGACATTAATATGTATAGATTAGAGAGGACTCTACAACATTAATATGTATAGATTAGAGGGGACTCCATGGCAATAACATTTATAGAGTAGAGGAGACTCCATGACATTAATATGTATAGATTAGAGGGGACTCCATGACATTAATATGCATAGATTAGAGGGAACTCCATGTTATTAATATGTATAGATTAGAGGAGACTCCATGACATTAATATGTACAGATTAGAGGGTACTCCATGACATTAATATGTACAGATTAGAGGATACTCCATGATATTAAAAAGTATAGATTAGAGTTGACTCCATGACATTAATATATTTAGATTAGAGGGGCTCCATGACATTAATATGTATAGATTAGATTAAACTCTTTGACATTAATATGTATAGATTAGAGAGGCCTCCATGACATTAATATGTATAGATTAGAGAGGACTCCATGACATTAATATGTATAGATTAGAGGGGACTCCATGACATTAATATGTATAGATTAGAGGAGACTCCATGACATTAATATGTATTGAGTAGAGGAGACTCCATTACATTAATATGTTTAGATTAGAGGGGACTCCATGGCAATAATATGTATAGAATAGAGGGGACTCCATGACATTAATATGTATATATTAGAGGATACTCCATGACATTAATATTTATAGATTAGAGCAGACTCCATGGCATTAATATTTCTATATTAGAGGAGACTCCATGACATTAATATGTATAGATTATAGGGGACGCCATTTCATTAATATGTATAAATTAGAGGGGACTCCATGACATTAATATGAATAGATTAGAAGAGACTCTGTGTCATTAATATGTATAGATTACAGGAGACTCCATGACAGTAATATGTATAGATTAGAGGGGACTCCATGACATTAATATGTATAGATTAGAGGATACTCCATGATATTAATAAGTATAGATTAGAGGGGACTCCATGACATTAATATATTTAGATTAGAGGGGACTCCATGACATTAATATGTATAGATTAGAGGAGACTCCATGACATTAATATGTATAGATTAGAGGAGATTCCATGACATTAATATGTATAGAATAGAGGAGACTCCATGACATTAATATGTATAGATTAGAACAGACTCCATGACATTAATATGTATAGAATAGAGGAGACTCCATGACATTAATATGTATAGATTAGAGGGGACTCCATGGCAAAAATATGTATAAATTAGAGGGGACTCCATTACATTAATATGTATAGATTAGAGAAGTCTCCATGGCATTAATATGTATAGATTAGAAGGGACTCCATGTCATTAATGTGTATAGATTAGAGGAGATTCCATGACATTAATATGTATAGATTAGAGGGGACTCCATGACATTAATATGTATAGATTAGAGGAGACTCCATGACATTAATATGTATAGATTAGAGGAGATTCCATGACATTAATATGTATAGATTAGAGTAGACTCCATGACATTAATATGTATAGATTAGAGGGGACTCCATGACATTAATATGTATAGATGAGAGGGGACTCCATGACATTAATATGTTTAGATTAGAGGGGACTCCATGTCATTAATATGTATAGATTAGAGGGGACTCCATGACATTAATATGTATAGATTAGAGCAGACAATATGGCAGTAATATTTATATATTAGAGGGGACTCCATGACATTAATCTATATAGATTAGAGGGTATTCCATGACATTAATCTGTATAGCTTAGAGGAGACTCCATGACAATAATATGTATAGATTAGAGAGGACTCCGTGGCATTAATATGTATAGATTAGAGGGAACTCCATGACATTAATATGTATAGATAAAATGGGACTCCATGGCATTAATATGTATAGTGTAGAGGAGACTCCATGACATTAATATGTATAAATTAGATTAAACTCTTTGACATTAATATGTATAGATTAGAGAGGTCTCCATGACATTAATATGTATAGATTAGAGAGGACTCCATGACATTAATATGTATAGATTAGAGGGGACTCCATGACATTAATATGTATAGATTAGAGAGGACTCCATGACATTAATATGTATAGATTAGAGGGGACTCCATGACATTAATATGTATAGATTAGAGGGGACTCCATGACATTAATATGTATAGATTAGATTATACTCTTTGACATTAATATGTATAGATTAGAGAGGTCTCCATGACATTAATATGTATAGATTAGAGAGGACTCCATGACATTAATATGTATAGATTAGAGGGGACTCCATGACATTAATATGTATAGATTAGAGAGGACTCCATGACATTAATATGTATAGATTAGAGGGGACTCCATGACATTAATATGTATAGATTAAAGGAGACTCCATGACATTAATATGTATTGAGTAGAGGAGACTCCATTACATTAATATGTTTAGATTAGACGGGACTCCATGGCAATAATATGTATAGAATAGAGGGGACTCCATGACATTAATATGTATATATTAGAGGATACTCCATGACATTAATATTTATAGATTAGAGCAGACTTCATGGCATTAATATTTCTATATTAGAGGAGACTCCATGACATTAATATGTATAGATTATAGGGGACGCCATTTCATTAATATGTATAAATTAGAGGGGACTCCATGACATTAATATGAATAGATTAGAAGAGACTCTGTGTCATTAATATGTATAGATTACAGGAGACTCCATGACAGTAATATGTATAGATTAGAGGGGACTCCATGACATTAATATGTATAGATTAGAGGAGATTACATGACATTAATATGTATAGATTAGAGGATATTCCATGACATTAATATGTATAGATTAGAGGGGACTCCATGACATTAATATGTATATATTAGAGGAGACTCCATGACATTAATATGTATAGATTAGAGTAATCTATGTGACATTAATATGTATAGATTAGAGGGGACTCCATGTCATTAATATGTATAGATTAGAGGGGACTCCATGACATTAATATGTATAGATTAGAGCAGACTCCATGACATTATTATGTATAGATTAGAGGGGACTCCATGATATTAATATGTATAGATTAGAGGTCACTCCATGGCATTAATATGTATAGATTAGAGGAGACTCCATGAAAATAATATGTATAGATTAGAGAGGACTCTACAACATTAATATGTATAGGTTAGAGGGGACTCCATGACATTAATATGTATAGATTAGAGGGGACTCCATGGCAAAAATATGTATAAACTAGAGGAGACTCCATGACATTAATATGTATATATTAGAGGAGACTCCATGACATTATTATGTATAGATTAGAGGGGACTCCATGACATTAATATGTATAGATTAGAGGGGACTCCATGACATTAATATGTATAGATTAGAGGGGACTCCATGACATTAATATGTATAGATTAGAGGGGACTACATGACATTAATATGTATAGATTAGCGCAGACTCCATGACATTAATATGTATAGATTAGAGGGGACTCCATGGCATTAATATGTATAGATTAGAGGGGACTCCATGACATTAATATGTATAGATTAGCGCAGACTCTATGACATTAATATGTATAGATTAGAGGGGACTCCATGGCATTAATATGTATAGATTAGAGGAGACACCATGAAATTAATATGTATATGTTAGAGGGGGCTCTATGATATTAATATGTATAGATTAGAGGAGACTCCATGACATTAATATGTATAGATTAGAGGAGATTCCATGACATTAATATGTATAGATTAGAGAAGACTCCATGACATTAATATGTATAGATTAGAGGGGACTCCATGGCAAAAATATGTATAGATTTGAGGGGACTCCATGACATTAATATGTATAGATTCGAGGGGACTCCATGACATTAATATGTATAGATTAGAGTAAACTCTGTGACATTAATATGTATAGATTAGAGGGGACTCCATGACAATAATATGTATAGATTAGAGGAGATTCCATGACATTAATATGTAGAGATTAGAGGGGACTCCATGACATTAATATGTATAGATTAGAGGGGACTCCATGACATTAATATGTGTAGATTAGAGGGTACTCCATGACATTAATATGTATAGATTAGAGAGGACTCCATGACAGTAATATGTATAGATTAGAGGGGACTCCATGACATTAATATGCATAGATTAGAGAGGTCTCCATGACATTAATATGTATAGATTAGAGTAAACTCTGTGACATTAATATGTATAGATTAGAGAGGACTCCATGACAATAATATGTATAGATTAGAGGAGATTCCATGACATTAATATGTAGAGATTAGAGGGGACTCCATGACATTAATATGTATAGATTAGAGGGGACTCCATGACATTAATATGTATAGATTAGAGGGTACTCTATGACATTAAAATGTATAGATTATAGAGGACTCCATGACAGTAATATGTATAGATTAGAGGATACTCCATGACATTAAGATGTATAGATTAGAGGAGACTCCATGACATTAATATGTATAGATTAGAGGAGACTTCATGACATCAATATGTATAGATTAGAGGAAACTCCATTACATTAATATGTATAGATTAGAGTAATCTCTGTGACACTAATATGTATAGATTAGAAGGGACTCCATGTCATTAATATGTATAGATTAGAGGGGACTCCATGACATTAATATGTATAGATTAGAGGAGACTTCATGACATTAATATGTATAGATTGGGGGTACTCTATGACATTAATATGTATAGATTAGAGGGTACTCCATGACATTAATATGTATAGATTAGAGTAATCTCTGTGACACTAATATGTATAGATTAGAGGGGACTCCATGACATTAATATGTATAGATTAGAGGGGACTCCATGACATTAATATGTATAGATTAGAGAGGACTCCATGACAGTAATATGTATAGATTAGATGGGACTCCATGTCATTAATATGTATAGATTAGAGAGGACTCCATGACATTAATATGTATAGATTAGAGGAGATTCCATGACATTATTATGTATAGATTAGAGGGGACTCCATGACATTAATATGTATAGATTAGAGAGGACTCCATGACATCAATATGTATAGATTAGAGGGGACTCTACAACATTAATATGTATAGATTAGAGGAGATTCCATGACATTATTATGTATAGATTAGAGGGGACTAAATGACATTAATATGAATAGATTAGAGGGGACTCCATGACATTAATATGTATAGATTAGAGGGGACTCTATGACATTAATATGTATAGATTAGAGGGAACTCCATGACATTAATATGTATAGATTAGAGGGGACTACATGACATTAATATGTTTAGATTAGAGGGGACTCCATGACATTAATATGTGTAGATTAGCGCAGACTCCATGACATTAATATGTATAGATTAGAGGGGACTCCATGGCATTAATATGTATAGATTAGAGGAGACACCATGACATTAATATGTATAGATTAGAGGGGGCTCTATGAAATTAATATGTATAGATTAGAGGAGATTCCATGACATTAATATGTATATATTAGAGGAGACTCCATGACAATATTATTTATAGATTAGAGGGGAATCCATGGCAAAAATATGTATAGATTAGAGGGGAGTCCATGACATTAATATGTATAGATTAGAGGGGACTCCATGACATTAATATGTATAGATTAGAGTAAACTCTGTGACATTAATATGTATAGATTAGAGGGGACTCCATGACAATAATATGTATAGATTAGAGGAGATTCCCTGACATTAATATGTAGAGATTAGAGGTGACTCCATGACATTAATATGTATAGATTAGAGGGGACTCCATGACATTAATATGTATAGATTAGAGGTACTCCATGACATTAATATGTATAGATTAGAGAGGTCTCCATGACATTAATATGTATAGATTAGAGAGGACTCCATGACATTAATATGTATAGATTAGAGGGGACTCCATGACATTAATATGTATAGATTAGAGTAAACTCTGTGACATTAATATTTATAGATTAGAGGGGACTCCATGACAATAATATGTATAGATTAGAGGAGATTCCATGACATTAATATGTAGAGATTAGATGGGACTCCATGACATTAATATGTATAGATTAGAGGGGACTCCATGATATTAATATGTATAGATTAGAGGGTACTCCATGACATTAATATGTATAGATTAGAGAGGACTCCATGACAGTAATATGTATAGATTAGAGGGGACTCCATGACATTAATATGCATAGATTAGAGAGGACTCCATGACATTAATATGTATAGATTAGAGGGGACTCCATGACATTAATATGTATAGATTAGAGTAAACTCTGTGACATTAATATGTATAGATTAGAGGGGACTCCATGACAATAATATGTATAGATTAGAGGAGATTCCATGACATTAATATGTAGAGATTAGAGGTGACTCCATGACATTAATATGTATAGATTAGAGGGGACTCCATGACATTAATATGTATAGATTAGAGGTACTCCATGACATTAATATGTATAGATTAGAGAGGACTCCATGACAGTAATATGTATAGATTAGAGTAAACTCTGTGACATTAATATGTATAGATTAGAGGGGACTCCATGACAATAATATGTATAGATTAGAGGAGATTCCATGACATTAATATGTAGAGATTAGAGGGGACTCCATGACATTAATATGTATAGATTAGAGGTACTCCATGACATTAATATGTATAGATTAGAGGGGACTCAATGACAATAATATGTATAGATTAGAGGAGACTCCATGACATTAATATGTATAGATTAGAGGGGACTCCATGACATTAATATGCATAGATTAGAGAGGTCTCCATGACATTAATATGTATAGATTAGAGAGGACTCCATGACATTAATATGTATAGATTAGAGGGGACTCCATGACATTAATATGTATAGATTAGAGTAAACTCTGTGACATTAATATGTATAGATTAGAGGGGACTCCATGACAATAATATGTATAGATTAGAGGAGATTCCATGACATTAATATGTAGAGATTAGAGGGGACTCCATGACATTAATATGTATAGATTAGAGGGGACTCCATGATATTAATATGTATAGATTAGAGGGTACTCCATGACATTAATATGTATAGATTAGAGAGGACTCCATGACAGTAATATGTATAGATTAGAGGGGACTCCATGACATTAGTATGCATAGATTAGAGAGGTCTCCATGACATTAATATGTATAGATTAGAGAGGACTCCATGACATTAATATGTATAGATTAGAGGAGACTCCATGACATTAATATGTATAGATTAGAGGGAACTCTGTGATATTAATATGTATAGATTAGAGGAGACTCCATAAAAATAATATGTATAGATTAGCGGAGACTCCATGACAGTAATATGTATAGATTAGAGGGGTCTCCATGACATTAATATGTATAGATTAGAGAGGACTCCATGACATTATTATTTATAGATTAGTGGAGACTACATGACATTAATATGTATAGATTAGAGGAGACTCCATGACATTAGTATGTATAGATTAGAGGAGACTCCATGACATTAATATGTATAGATGAGAGGGGACTCCATGACAATAATATGTATAGATTAGAGGAGACTCCATGACATTATTATGTATAGATTAGATGGGAATCCATTACATTAATATATTAAGATTAGAGAGGACTCCATGACATTAATATGTATAGATTAGAGGGGACTCCATGGCATTAATATGTATAGATTAGAGGGGACTCCATGACATTAATATGTATAGATTAGAGTAATCTCTGTGACATTAATATGTATAGATTAGAGGAGACTCCATGATATTAATATGTATAGATTAGAGGAGACTCCATAACATTAATGTGTATAGATTAGAGGAGACTCCATGACATAAATATATGTATAGATTAGAGAGGACTCCATGACATTAATATGTATAGATTAGAGGGGACTCCATGACATTAATGTGTATAGATTAGAGGGGACTCCATGATATTAATATGTATAGATTTGAGGGGACTCCATGACATTAATAGTTATAGATTAGAGGGAAATCCATAACATTAATATGTATAGATTAGAGGAGACTCCTTGACATTAATATGTATAGATTAGAGGAGATTCCATGACATTAATATGTATAGATTAGAGGAGACTCCATGACATTAATATGTATAGATTAGAGAGGACTCCATGACAGTAATATGTATAGATTAGATGGGACTCCATGTCATTAATATGTATAGATTAGAAAGGACTCCATGACATTAATATGTATAGATTAGAGGAGATTCCATGACATTATTATGTATAGATTAGAGGGGACTCCATGACATTAATATGTATAGATTAGAGAGGACTCCATGACATTAATATGTATAGATTAGAGGGGACTCTACAACATTAATATGTATAGATTAGAGGAGATTCCATGACATTATTATGTATAGATTAGAGGGGACTAAATGACAATAATATGAATAGATTAGAGGGGACTCCATGACATTAATATGTATAGATTAGAGGGGACTCTATGACATTAATATGTATAGATTAGAGGGAACTCCATGACATTAATATGTATAGATTAGAGGGGACTACATGACATTAATATGTATAGATTAGAGGGGACTCCATGACATTAATATGTGTAGATTAGCGCAGACTCCATGACATTAATATGTATAGATTAGAGGGGACTCCATGGCATTAATATGTATAGATTAGAGGAGACACCATGACATTAATATGTATAGATTAGAGGGGGCTCTATGAAATTAATATGTATAGTTTAGAGGAGACTCCATGACATTAATATGTATAAATTAGAGGAGATTCCATGACATTAATATGTATATATTAGAGGAGACTCCATGACAATATTATTTATAGATTAGAGGGGAATCCATGGCAAAAATATGTATAGATTAGAGGGGAGTCCATGACATTAATATGTATAGATTAGAGGGGACTCCATGACATTAATATGTATAGATTAGAGTAAACTCTGTGACATTAATATGTATAGATTAGAGGGGACTCCATGACAATAATATGTATAGATTAGAGGAGATTCCATGACATAAATATGTAGAGATTAGAGGTGACTCCATGACATTAATATGTATAGATTAGAGGGGACTCCATGACATTAATATGTATAGATTAGAGGTACTCCATGACATTAATATGTATAGATTAGAGAGGTCTCCATGACATTAATATGTATAGATTAGAGAGGACTCCATGACATTAATATGTATAGATTAGAGGGGACTCCATGACATTAATATGTATAGATTAGAGTAAACTCTGTGACATTAATATGTATAGATTAGAGGGGACTCCATGACAATAATATGTATAGATTAGAGGAGATTCCATGACATTAATATGTAGAGATTAGATGGGACTCCATGACATTAATATGTATAGATTAGAGGGGACTCCATGATATTAATATGTATAGATTAGAGGGTACTCCATGACATTAATATGTATAGATTAGAGAGGACTCCATGACAGTAATATGTATAGATTAGAGGGGACTCCATGACATTAATATGCAATGATTAGAGAGGACTCCATGACATTAATATGTATAGATTAGAGGGGACTCCATGACATTAATATGTATAGATTAGAGTAAACTCTGTGACATTAATATGTATAGATTAGAGGGGACTCCATGACAATAATATGTATAGATTAGAGGAGATTCCATGACATTAATATGTAGAGATTAGAGGTGACTCCATGACATTAATATGTATAGATTAGAGGGGACTCCATGACATTAATATGTATAGATTAGAGGGTACTCAATGACAGTAATATGTAGTGATTAGAGGGGACTCCATGACAGTAATATGCATAGATTAGAGAGGACTCCATGACATTAATATGTATAGATTAGAGAGGACTCCATGACAGTAATATGTATAGATTAGAGTAAACTCTGTGACATTAATATGTATAGATTAGAGGGGACTCCATGACAATAATATGTATAGATTAGAGGAGATTCCATGACATTAATATGTAGAGATTAGAGGGGACTCCATGACATTAATATGTATAGATTAGAGGTACTCCATGACATTAATATGTATAGATTAGAGGGGACTCAATGACAATAATATGTATAGATTAGAGGAGACTCCATGACATTAATATGTATAGATTAGAGGGGACTCCATGACATTAATATGCATAGATTAGAGAGGTCTCCATGACATTAATATGTATAGATTAGAGAGGACTCCATGACATTAATATGTATAGATTAGAGGGGACTCCATGACATTAATATGTATAGATTAGAGTAAACTCTGTGACATTAATATGTATAGATTAGAGGGGACTCCATGACAATAATATGTATAGATTAGAGGAGATTCCATGACATTAATATGTAGAGATTAGAGGGGACTCCATGACATTAATATGTATAGATTAGAGGGGACTCCATGATATTAATATGTATAGATTAGAGGGTACTCCATGACATTAATATGTATAGATTAGAGAGGACTCCATGACAGTAATATGTATAGATTAGAGGGGACTCCATGACATTAATATGCATAGATTAGAGAGGACTCCATGACATTAATATGTATAGATTAGAGAGGACTCCATGACATTAATATGTATAGATTAGAGGAGACTCCATAAAAATAATATGTATAGATTAGAGGAGACTCCATGACAGTAATATGTATAGATTAGAGGGGTCTCCATGACATTAATATGTATAGATTAGAGAGGACTCCATGACATTATTATTTATAGATTAGTGGAGACTACATGACATTAATATGTATAGATTAGAGAGGACTCCATGACATTAATATGTATAGATTAGAGGAGACTCCATGACATTAGTATGTATAGATTAGAGGAGACTCCATGACATTAATATGTATAGATGAGAGGGGAATCCATTACATTAATATATTAAGATTAGAGAGGACTCCATGACAGTAATATGTATAGATTAGAGGGGACTCCATGGCATTAATATGTATAGATTAGAGGGGTCTCCATGACATTAATATGTATAGATTAGAGTAATCTCTGTGACATTAATATGTATAGATTAGAGGGGACTCCATGTCATTAATATGTACAGATTAGAGGGCACTCCATGACATTAATATGTATAGATTAGAGGGGTCTCCATGATATTAATATGTATAGATTAGAGGAGACTCCATAACATTAATGTGTATAGATTAGAGGAGACTCCATGACATAAATATATGTATAGATTAGAGAGGACTCCATGACATTAATATGTATAGATTAGAGGGGACTCCATGACATTAATGTGTATAGATTAGAGGGGACTCCATGATATTAATATGTATAGATTTGAGGGGACTCCATGACATTATTATGTATAGATTAGAGGGTACTCCATGATATTAATATGTATTGATTAGAGGAGACTCCATGACATTAATGTGTATAGATTAGAGGGGACTCCATGATATTAATATGTATAGATTTGAGGGGACTCCATGACATTAATATGTTTAGATTAGAGGGAAATCCATAACATTAATATGTATAGATTAGAGGAGACTCCTTGACATTAATATGTATAGATTAGAGGAGATTCCATGACATTAATATGTATAGATTAGAGGGGACTCCATGACATCAATATGTATAGATTAGAGGGAACTCCATGACAATAAAATGTATAGATTAGAGGGAACTCCATGACAATAATATGTATAGATTAGAGGGGACTCCATGACATTAATATGTATAGATTAGAGGAGACTCCATGAAATTAATATGTATAGATTAGAGAGGACTCCATGACATTAATATGTATAGATTAGAGGAGACTCCATGAAATTAATATGTATAGATTAGAGGGGACTCCATGACATTAATATGTATAGATTAGAGGTGAGAAGAGAGAGATAGATATGATAGAAACCCACAATTATAGCAAATGGTTTAATAATGTTCAGGAGGAAAATGACTTCTGAAAAAAGATCATTTTTATTGGATGCCTGAAGGTCAACAATTCAGGAGTAATGTGGGAAAGTCCTACCATACAGAATGGGCAGAAGATAGCTGGACAGTCCCCCAAGGCAGGTGATAGAGTAAATATCAGTTATGCCTGGGATAAGCATAAATCCATACTGGACATTAATTACATTAAACCTTTTACAGAACAGAACAAGCTGAACTTTTGGATCATATATGCCATTAAATCTATGTTTCTATTATTTGGAAATACATTTACAGTGTTTAGTTCAAATGAATACAAATCGAGGACCAACAATTCACTTACTAAAGTACCATAAACTACCATTTACCCATTTTCTTGCCTGAACAAGGAAACAAATTTCCGAAAGAAAACAAAACCAAGTGAACATGGCCGGGACTGAGCAAACAGATCCAAAGTAAAGACATTCTTTGGATTCCAGTACTGTACGACGCATTATCATCGCCTCCTTGTGTTGGGTGTCCCTCTTGTGGGATGATGCTGCATAAGTTTAGGACAAGGTTACAAACTAACATTTTAGTTAATTTTCAACATTATTTCACCTGTTTTATATGACAAGATAGTAGGTAAATTCATAAATTGGCTCAGAGCATTGGAAAACTGCAACGTTTGAAAGGGACATGGAATTGATCAGATCTCTTTTACGTTACCAAAATAGGTGGAAAAAAAAACTTTTCTGAAGTTGATCCAATATTTTATAAGAGTTTTGATATAGCCCAGATAGTCTTGAAATAGCTAAAAGACACACAGAGCTTCTTACACTTGGCAGGTTCTGGAGGACCATAAAACACGACTACACTCAAATTGCAATAAAAAAATGCTCAGTTTATCCCTTTGTGTTATTTAGTTTTTTTGACATGAAATGGTAAATTGGACCATAAATCTAAAGATATCTCTAAATACTAATATCCGTCTTTACTGAAATAATAAATGTAATTTGGAAGCCTGTTGGAAAAGGCCTATAAGCTCAATGAATCATGTTCTGCAGTAACTCCTGCCTAGACTGTTGTTAAATAGACAACTATAAGGCACAATTACTTTAATGGTTGCTTGATGCAAAGAACAGAAGGTTTGGATATTTGTTTACTACAGGTGAAGTTCTTTAAGATGGAAATTACTCTACCCAAATTGTTTGGCCAAGTTTCGGAATGATGCTCAAAGGTTTAGTTCAACAAAGTCAAGTGGTTGGGTTAATATGATATAGTTCAATCTAGGTCAACAGGCCTGCCCATTCTGGATCATTACCTTTTTGTTGTGAAGAGGCTGTGTACCTCAAAGATGGACTGGTTATAGTAGAGATGTCAGACATATTGTGGTCAACTGGAGAAGGAACTATCAAGGCACTCCAGTATTTTTGCCCAAATAATCTTATGCACAAGCACAGAGAAATAATGATATGACACCAAAGGACGAGCTCCTCGAGTCTGAAGGTGCCTACCAATAAGTAGGGAAAAATAGAGGATGAGTAAGAGTAGCACCAGATCTAATTAAATGGTTGGGCCAAAGTCCAGAGGACACCCAGCTTTAAACGAGTCAGACGGGAAAGGAAAGTCCTCTGCTGCAAACAATAATTCAGCATTGGAACCTGGAATGTTAGGACTATGAACCAAGGCAAACTAGATGTGGTCAAACATGAGATGACAAGATTAAACATTGATAACCGGGGAATCTGTGAACTCAAATGGACTGGGATGGGACATTTCACATCAGACAACCACCAGATTTTCTACTGTGGTCAAGAAGTAATGGAGTAGCCCTCACAATCAATCAAAGGGTGGCCAAAGCAGTGCTCGGTTACAACCCAATAAATAACAGAATGATTTCAATTAAAATTCAAGGCAAGTCATATACACTAACATCTCAGTGATCCAAGTCTATGTCCAACCATGGATGCTGAAGAGGATGAAGTTGTCCAGTTCTATGAGGATATGCAGCACCCCCTGGATATAACACTGAGAAAAGATGTTACTCTCATCATAGAAGATGAGAAACTAAGAGGACAAACTGGCTATCTGATGAGGCTTTGAAAGTAGCCAAGGAAAGAAGGAAAGTGAAAGGTAGTGGAGATAGGAAAATATGTGTTTAACTGACTGCAGAATTCCAGTGGATAGCAAGAAGAGACAAGGAGACGTTCTAAAATGAGCGATGTAAAGAGATAGAAGAAGATAACAGAATGGAGAGGTCAAGATATCTCTTCAATAAAATTTGGCATCTCAAGGGAACCTTTCATGCCAAAATAGGCGTGATAAAAGACAAAAATGTAGGGAATTAACAAAAGCAGATCAGATAAAGAAGAGGTGGCGTGAATTTACAGAACATCTATACATAAAGGATCTTAACAGCAGCAATAACCTCAATAGTTTGTCCAATGAGCTAGAGCCAGACATCTTGCAGAGTGAAGTGAGATGGGCCCTAGGATGTCTTGCTGATAATAAGGCTGCAGGAGTTGATGGAATCTCAGCTGAACTGTTCAAAATTCTACAGGATGATGCTGTGAAAGTGTTACCTGCCTTATGCCAACACATTTGGAAAACTCAACAGTGCCCAGTGGACTGCTTCAAGAGTGCTTCAATTATCAAACAATTGCACTCATTTCACATGCCAGCAAGGTGATGATTAATATACTGCAAACTCGACTGTAACAATATGCGGACCAAGAACTACCAGATGTGCAAGTCGGGTTCCGCAGATGAAGAGGCACAAGAGGTAAAATTGCCAATGTCCCCTGGATAACAGAGAAAGCAAGAGAGTTCCAGAAAAGCATTTACTTCTGCTTCATAGACTATTCTAAAGCCTATGACTGTGTGGATCACAAGAACATGTAGCTAATTCTTAAAGAAATGTGGTAACAAATCATCTCTTCTGCTTCCTCAGGAATCTGTACGTGGACCAAAAAGCCTTGGTCAGAGCCGAGAATAGCACAAATGAATGATTCAAGATTGGCAAAGGAGTGCTACTAGGTTGAATATTGTCACCTTATGTATTTACCTTATATGCAGAGTACATCATGTGTAAGGCTGTACTGGATGAATCCAAAGCCGGAATCAATATTGCTGGAAGAAATATCAACAACCTCAGATACACAGATGATGGCTGAAAGTGAGGAGGAACTAAAGGAACTATTGAAGAGAGTGCAAACGATGGCCTGATGCTCAATGATCATGGCAAACAGCAATCTCAGTTCCTGGCAAATAATTGGTAAAGAAGTAGAGGAAGTGGCAGATTTTATTTTCCTGAGCTCCAAGATTTCTGCCGTCATGAAATGAAATGTTTGCTTCTGGGGAGGAAAGCTATGGCAAGTCTGGAAAAGCTAGTAAAAAAAAGTAAAGATATTATACTATCAACAAGGTCCACTTAGTAAGAACTCTGGTATTCCCAGTAGTAACTTACAGATGTAAGAGCAGGACCATAAAGAAGGTTGAGCACCTGGGAATTGACACCATTGAAGAAAACTGCTTAGACTCCTTTGGACTGCAAGAAAATCCAATCAATTAATACTACAGGAAATCAAGTCAATCTGTTTACCGGAAGCTTTGAACATGAGGCTAAAGTTCAAATATTTTGGCCATATCTAGAGAAGACTCTGATGTTGAGAAACATTGAAGGCACATGAAGATGGGGACTGCAGAAGTGGAGGTAGATCATGAGATCATTGAAGCAATGAACATTACCTTGATGGAGCTCACAGGGGCAGTGGCTGACAGAAGTTCCTGGCATTCTGTGGTCCATAGAGATATGGGGAGAATCAGACATGACTGAATAACATGGGGAGAAAAGAATCACAATATACCTACAATCTCTCAGTAATCCAAGATGTGCAGAACTGTGTCCTAGGATTTGTGTAATATATATATCCTTTTTAACTTTAGAGTGTGCATAGAAACTTTGGCTTGTCGGAGTCATAATATATTGGAGATTCAGTCAAAATCCTGGGGATCCTGGGAAAATACTACTATACTACTAATAGAGCATAAAGGGATGAACAATTCCAAGGCCAAAAAGAACATTTACATGTATCATATAATGTAGTGCAAGACATGTAAGTCTGACTATGTAAATTACAAGGAGAAAACGTGACCTTAAAGAATACCTAAAATTGAGAGTGTTTGAACTGATGCCATAGGTACCGGTCCTAGACAGCACTTAAAATACATGACATTGGAATTAATTTCAAGCTCAAGATTTTGAGTAGCTTGAGAGCTTATTGAGGTCCTTTGTTTGGAAGATATGATTCTAATGATACACTGTTGGAATTGTTGAATTATAAATGTAACTTTAGAACTTTATAGATATATTGTGGATTTCGATGCATTTTCTTAAGTCTCAATATAATATTTTAACTCCACATAAACATACGGAACTTGTTTGAGAGTCTTAGAGATTCAATGTTAATTTTATATGTACTGCAAATCTCTAGATTGAAATCAGATACATAGCCTTTCAAGAGAAATATTATCCCCTAACCCTCCACAATTGAGAATCTGAGAGCTATCTGTATGTTTTTTCATTCATGGGAATGGTCCTAGAATAGAATTATCCATGTTAAATGGTATTAATAATTTTAAAGCGCCATCTCTTTAATCATTTTTGAATTTTAGTATATAAACGTTACATTTTACTATTTATGTATGTAAAAAAAAAAAATTTAATTAGTTTTTGCTTGTTGGACTTTGAATACTCTTGTGTAAAAAAATGTAGAATTATAAATTAAATATAAAATGTAAAGATTGCTGGTATCTAGATTGTTCAATCCTCACAATTTGTCTGATTTCTGTGCTATGACCTGTCCATCTCCCTACATGGGGTAGCTCACAGCTTCATTGAGGTGCACAAGCCCCTTCCCCTTGACAAGGAAGTGATCCAGAAGGGGCTCTCCCATCTTACCCAGACTAACATTTACTACCAAATATATATCTTATGAATCATATCATGGACTAGGAAAATGGGTCTAACATAATAATATTTTACTAATTGGAAGGTTTGATGGCATGGGATTACTATCATAGGTAGTATGGACTATCTATATACTACTTAGAACATTTTCTTTGATTTAATAGGGAACTGGACTAGTTCAAAGTGTGTTTTTCTCTCTTTTATCGTTTTTATGACTGAATAACAAAAACAACTGCCCTGGACCTAGTGCAGCACATTTCAATGGAGGCAACATACATATCTACCAAAACAAAACTATTTGCTCATATTCAGTGGAATATATCTATGCAAGTCTATAAATGAGTCTGACACCATCTATATGTGGTGGTACTGAGGAAGGAATGCAAGAGGGGAACATGGGAAGGGGACACATATATGAGAATGGGCAAAGAGCAACATAGGCATTAAGCAAATCCCTGTTGGCCATGATCATCCTCTGGAATTTATGTGACTACAGTTCCATCCTTACACTATTTAAGTTGTAATTGTCAATATTTCCTATTTTATTTTCCCTGAATTTAGACATGGAGGCTCAAGTAAGAAACCAAATCCAACGTTTAGTACACCCATCAATGCAAAATAGTTTGTAAATTTCACATTATTTATCACTAGCGACTTGCCCATCAAAAAAGACGGGGCAATACAATTTGAAGCCATTGCAATGCTGTTTGCCACACAATGTAAAGCTTTTTCTACTTTGGCGCTCATTGCGAGCCTCGCGCTGAACGTCTTTGGCGCTCTTCATGAGCCTCTCCTCTCGTGTACTTTTGCTCCTCTGAGCACCTTCGTCACTCATCACAAAGACAGATATATTTATATTTTGTTAACTAATAATGAATGAATTAGTTACTTAATAAATTAATATACTTTACCTATTTGTAATTAATATATCCAGCAATCAATAGCCTGAAAAGCTAACAATCTGTTTTTATTTTCCGGCACCATACAATGTACAGTTTGAGTGTTGGTGCTCTAATGATAAAGTGTAATGAATGTCCCAACTGTGTATTAGAAATATGCTGCGTGCGCAAGGGCAAACCGTTGGTTTAGTTGTGTATAGCGCCATTGTAGATTTGTAATATTATTAATGTGTTACGCGGCTCCCAAGCATTTTCTGTCCTTTGTAATAGTGTATTTTGCACCTTGTACGTTCCTGTGAGAAAGTGCTACGCGGTTGGCAGTGTTTTGCACAGTCCAGGGTCGTGTAGCCTCGTTTTAATTTTTTTGGGTGTCCATTTTTTTTCGCGCTTATGTGATTTTTGAGTGGTGAAACTCGTCCAGATCGACTTATATTTGCATTCCACCTCACTCCAAGACGTCCTGGCTGTTCCCCTGTGCTGTGTGTGATGTTTTTGTGGTATTTTTATTGGGGGGGGTTGTGTTTTTTTGTTTCGGCGATTCGGCCGTTAACCTCGTATTTTTCCTATCTTGTATTTTTTTTTCAAAGTCCTTTGTCTCGTAATTTATTTTTTTCTAAGTCCCACATTTGTCAACTGCTTGCAGGCTGGCGACGCTGCGTTTACGAAGTGTTTGGTGTCTAAGTCTCGCGTGTTTCGTTGCCTTCACTGCTTGCCTCGCCTCGCTTTGCGAGGCGAGCAGGCAATGAGGGCTTTTGATGCTCATCGCCTTTGTGCTGCTAGTTTTAGTGCCTTAACTTCTCGCCTCAGTACACGAGGGCAGACGATGATCGCCTTTGGCACTCATCGCCTAAGCCATACGCACCACGCAAAGGGTGACAACGTCTCATAGTTTGACAAGTATTATATGTGATAGTTTGACAAGTATTATATGTGATAACAATGTATGAATTATTTTTTTTGTTGGTCTTTTCACCAGTGTACAGATGATAACACTTGAGGGGTTCCATACTGGAAAGCTTACGATCACTTTCTGACATACTGTGTTAGGTTGACTTGGCTATAAACCCTAATGTGGTCAGTCAATAAATCTGGTAAGGGGCTTCCTAATGGACCACGAGCACGTGTAGTGCAGACTTCTGCCTTGGATGCTGCGCCACATGACCACATGCACCCATAGAAAGCTCCTGGCAGTGCTATGTGCATTAGAACATTCAAAATGGAAATTCCCAGTTGCTGTCGTCCACCTCATTCAGTGATACTCTAAGTGATGGAAATAAGGAGAGACAGAGGCCAAGAAGACAACCTACTCAGACAGTAGAGGGACATTCAATAGGTAATAATAACTCATAGTTCTTTACAATTAGATGGATGCTGGACGCGACTACAACTACAGTGTCCCTTTAAAAACTTGCGTTGAAATGAAATGTAAGATAAGGCCAGGGAATAATGGACTGATGCAGAAATAATTGGGTAATAGCATTAAGTGTATCACAACTTGTGTCTATATGATAATGTGATATATGATAATGACACTGCCCTTTTAGTAAATTATGTCATGCATTATTTATAATCTGCTATTGGATCCACATAGAGAGGAATCTATATGCCTATATGAAATATATTTATTATTTCTGGAAATGGTCCTGAGGGATAACTGCTCGTGGATATAACAACCTCAATAAATGGATAGCTTCATTGAGGCTTGTAGCTTTGTCATGTAGTATATGTCAAACTTAATTATACAATGAATGCTCTGGTGCAGCAATACAAAGAATAAAGCCCTCTTAAGTAGGCGAAATGCGTCCTAATAACTACAAGAAGAGATGAAATGCTTTCACAGGGGTAATTAAAGCAGGAATATAAAGATGTAGATCTTACACAGAACTAATGGGATATGGCACCTATTTCAGGCTCTTCACTATCAACGGGAAGTCTACTGTGAATCGTAACACAAAGTCCAGTGTTCATTTAATATCATCAGTAAAAAGGTCATAATGAACTTGATGGAAGTGTTATTAAAACATCGAGGAACGAAACATCCCCCGAATGAAAAAATCCACAACAGCTTTAGAACTTGCTTAGTGACGGATCAGAACACATTGGAAATTATTTGGATAGTAAGGGCTCCATTCAATTCGAGCTTTGCAACTCCATCGCAGACAGCCGATTGTCTGCAGGTGAGTTGCGGGCTCCCGTTCCTCTACTTTTGCGATGCTAGTCAATTGCTCAAGCTTGCAAGGTGCGGGCTTGAAGCCAAAACCATAAACCATGCACTGGTTTGGATCAGTTGAGGGCGGAAACATGATCAATTAAGCAAGCCCGTAACCTCCCATTTCAAATCAGCCAATAGAAAGTGAGACTGTCATACATACGGCAGTAAAACATGGAGGTTACATGTCATAACTAAATTCTGGGGTCCGATTTACAATCAGACTCTCAAAAAATGCAAATTAAAAAATGATTAAAAAGAATGCCAATACTTATCTAGTCCATGTGGGTGGCCTGATATGTATTAACTCATTGATACCCGAGATTGTTTTAACCCAGGAATGATACATAAAAATAACATTTATTTCCTGTCGATTTGCGGGCTTGTGACTGTTGTGCAATTAATTCTAATGTCTGTCATCTCTTTCCCCGTTATTTACAGTGCAGTAGTGATTTATTATTTGCATTTACAGTGCTACAAATTGGTGTTTTTGCCCCTTTGCGTGTCCTCTCTAGCACATGTATGATTTTCTCCTCCATTTGCAGTTTACGAGTGTGAACACGTTTTCAAGCTTAGGGAAATTGAGTAATTGAATAGCGAATCACGATTCTAATGAAAGATCAAAGGCTTGTGAAAGGCTGTAAGTTACGAGTTTGACGGACGCAATTTTTTCAAGCCCATAACTCGTAAACCGATCGGAGCCCGCAAAAATACGCCAATTGAATCGCAAAGTAACTTGCAACCTCACTTACAAGCTCCTAAAAATCGCTCAATTTCCCTACATAATTATGCTTTTATTTTTCATTAGAAAAAATATAATTAGGATGCTTCTGCTTGACCATACCCTTACCATTTTTAGATCCCTGAAAATAGGCAATAGGAAAAGTGTACCTGGAGAAATCTAACTATCTATCCCCTTAATGGTGCTTCAATTTAATCATTACTAATTTCATAATGATAAGTTGTCTAGCCAGCCAAAAAATAACTACGAAATGTCACGTTCTAAAACAAAAGGAATAATTGTATTTGGGTGTTGGGAATGGGAACAGAAGTGAACTTTTGCTTCAGGGTGCCAGAAGCTTCAGGTATACAACAAAATGATGACTTGAGGGCCTTATTCAATTAAACCAGTTACAGATTGATTCAACTGATCAAGCCCGCAACTAGATGGCCAAAAGCCTAAACCGTACAAAATAATAAAAATGAATGAAAGAAATGTTCTAGTCCATGTTGGTGGCCTGATATGTATTAACCTGGATTCCTCAAGATTGATATAACACAGAAATGAAATGTTAAAAAAAAAAAAATTGATTGCAGATTTGCGAGCTTGAGACTGTTGTGCAATATAATTCTAATGTCTTTTATCGCTTTCCCCATCTTTTAAAGTGCAGTATGGATTTTTTTATTTGCATTTACAGTGCTACGATCAGGTATTTAACCTCCTTGCAAGTCCTATCTGGTACCTGTAGGATTTTCTTCTACATTTGCCATTTACAGGTGTGAAAACATTTGCGAGCTTGAGGAATTATAGCAATTGAATAGCGATTTGCGATTGTAACATTTACAGGCTTGAAAGATCAAAGGCTTAGCTGGGTCGGAGTTATGATTTTAACAACGGCAGGAATTTTCAAACTGTAACCCACAGATCGTTTGCGGGTAGCGAAAAGACGCCAATTGAATAGCAAATTAGTTTACGGGCTACATTACGGGCTCCAGTAAACAACAATTGCTCAATTGAATAGGGGCCTTAGTTTTTGGGAAAGCTGTTGATTCATCATTCATAAGACAACTCGGATTTGATAATGTGGGAGATGATATTTTTTTTGCTAGAACTGTCTGAAACTCCTTCACATTTTTATCACCTGCATGAGCCCTCGCAGAAGACCAGTTCCATATAGGGTGAGGACTTCCAAATGATGGACCAGGGGCCTAATTCAATTGAGAAATTATAGCTTACTGAAGCCCGTAATGTAGATCATAAACTAATTTGCTATGCGTCTTTTTGCGAGCCGCAAATGATCTACGGGTTACGGGCAGGAAATCCCTGCGGTTGTTACAACCATAACATACAACCCATCTAAGCCTTTGATCTTTCAAGCCGGCAAGAGTTACAATCGCAAATCTCTATTCAATTGCTGCAATTCCTCAAGCCCGCAAATATTTTCACACCTGTAAATAGGACTCACATCCTGATCGGAGCACTGTAAATGCAAATAATAAATCAATTCTGCACTTTCAAAGATGGGGAAAGCGATGTAAGACATCAGAATTAATTGCACAACAGTCTCAAACTCGTAAATCTGCAATCAAAAATTTTTTTTTTGTATGTGTCATTTTGGTGTTATATCAATCACGGGAATCAAGGAGTTAATACATATCAGGTCAACCACATAGACTAGAACATTTCCTCCCTTCAGTTGTATTATATTGCAGGATTGCGAGTCTGATCGCATATAGGACTTCTAAACTCTAATTGATTGATGAGTACCCTCTATGTTTTACTGACGTCATGATGACAGTCTCATTTTCTATTGGCTGTTTCTAAATGGGTATTTACGGCCTTGCTTAATTGATCATGATCACGCTCTGAAAACCTACGTACGATTGCATGGTTTACGGTGTTGGCTTTCAGCCTGTAACTTGCGGGCTTGTTCAATTGTAGCAGAGTTCAAGCCCGCAGACATACGGCCTGTATACCATCAGTTGCGGCCTTGCAATTGAATGCGCCCGCAGGTCAGGCATTGGAGAAATAGCTCCTGTGCAATCCATTAATGGCTCGGTTCTTGTTGTGCCACTCAAGATGGATATGGATACAAGTGGCAGAAGCCAATTACTAAAAGGAACTAAAAGGATTAAAGGTAGAAAACCTTGTCAGAGAGTCCATAGTATTGGGCAGGCAGTCAAGGTTCAAACATAAGGAGACAGGCAGAGATCATACCAAGAAGGAGGAAAAAGGAAGGCAACCTAGCTGAGAAATTGGCAGCGGTGCCATAGATGTTTAATGTAAATTATTATAAATTTAAATTTAGGAAAAAATCTACAGAATGTCTGTTTTTGACTTTACAATAAATCCACCAACAACAATAAAACTAAAATCGGGGTTTTCACATATTTTTGTATGTATCATAAAGCGAAGCTGCTTTGTTTGCTCCAGCGAGCTGATATGATGAACAAAAATGAATTAATTGAGCTTTGCGTGGCTGAAGCTACATATGCTGTAACTACATGTGCTAGGAAAACCTGCTATGCCCGTCAGAATTTGCTGGGAGTCGGCCAATTGGAAAACTAGACTGAACGTGTGCTCACTTTAACTGGCTAATTGGCTCTTGCATTGCTGTATCTCCTGACTGATACAGCCCAAAGCACAATATATAATGTAGCCATGGAAATTACCATTATCATTATCATGTAAATGTTAATTCTATAAGGCACTAATATCAGAAGCATGTGACCATTACGTTGAAGAATAAAATATAAAAATTCAGTTAACCGCCAGTGTATACATTTATATTCATCCCGTGGTCTCCCTTGTGCATGGGATTTAGAAAGTTTTAGAAAAAAGAGTTGGCAAAAAATGTCTCTAAATGTTACATATTAATTAAAGAGGAGACATGACCGTGGAGTGAAGAAGATTCCACCAATCGCTGCACAGTAATCGCAATATATAGCCTCTGCAACATGATCATACTGGTCCCATGTGTATAGCAGTGTATGTCTATGTGTTTTTTGGAAACTTCCTTGATGGACCACCCATTACCAATCTTCATCTGGTTTTGACTGAATAATCAATCTGCAAAGGCATCTCCACTTGGACTGAAGACGTAGTACCATAAAGCGTCTACCTTAAAGGACCGTAACTCCCTTATATGTGCTCTGCACCATTATATAGAGCATGGAAAAAGTATTGATGCTGAATTGGTGTAGTTATGATCAGTTGAAGTCAGGCTGTTTCAGTGAGTTGCCTCTGCCTGAATGAGTAATTAGCTCTGTATCATGCAGAACAATGACTAATTAAATAGATTCAGGTGCAGAAGCTTTCAATGATGGAATCAGACTGTGACTGACTCATTGTAACTACTTAGTCATATTCAAGCAGCACATACAATAGCTGGGGAAATAGCCCAATGAGTAATACAGCTGCTTGTGGATCTAAAGGTCATGAGTTTGATTCTTGCTGAAGCCATTTATTTTTTTACTGTTTTAAAAATCAGACATATGTTTTTTTTGGTTATATTACAGCATATGTCGGTATGAGGTACAGTTGTCTTGTGTTTTTTGTTTATGTGAATAATAATAATTATGTGAAAAATTCTGTACACACGCACACACACATATACATTTATGTAGTTCAAAAACTTGCATTTATTTTAGCTTTTACACATAGATTTTAAGGCAGAGTGTGTTGATCTAGTGGGAAGTGAGTTTCATAAAATGTTCTCATTCATTAGTTAGTCATTGGTTCTAGATCAATGCCTTCCACTTTTTTTAAGATTAAATAATGTATTTATTAACACACATATAACTGATATATATATATATATATATATATATATATATATAAATAGTACATTTGTGTTCACATTTGAATGTCTAAAACAAGTTAAAAAACCTGCGTCCAGCTTAGAATTCTGAGAAATACAGTTATTAAACTGCATTCTGGGAAGCTGAGCAGGGACATGCAAATGTTTTTGTTCTTCAATCCATTACCATTTTAAACATGGCTTCCTATAAGCTTATGCCTGCTGCATTACACAGCTTTTATACAAAGCCAAGGTTGGATTATGCACAAGCCGGGAATCCTACCCACGGACAGCTGTTTCAAGGTTACTGCCTCTCATCAGCGTGGCGCGGGATCTCAGCTTGTGTTGTGGACGTTATGAGTAGGTAGTTCACCACAACAATCATTTAATATATGGTGGGCAAAAGAGAGATAGAAGCCCCCGCCGTACAGTAGTACAGTAAATAAAAAGTACATCTGTGTTCACATAAATAAATACGTATATTTTTTAATTAAAAAAAGCAAGTGGAAGGCAGGGGAATTGAACCTATGACGTGGCAAATAAAATATCTTTAAAACATGATGCTTACCACGGTGCCATAATACATCACATATAAACCTAATGTAAATCCCATGTGGGATGGCTTCAAGGACTAAACTAAAGTTACAATATCATTTATAAGTCATTTCTTGATCAATTTTAAAAATGTAAACAGATTTTTTACAAGATTTTTCACCCTCTAACTGATGAAGCAGAACAGATATGGTGACTTTTGTGGTCTTTTAAGCATGAGAGTCATCTTGTTGGTGTGTGCTGATTTGACTTAACAAATCTAACATTAAACACATTGGTCGAGGATGGACTACAGATGGGCTAAAATTTACTGTCCATGCTTTCAATAGTCTTCTGTGCTATGATAATAAACTCTAGTAAACATTTCCTAGTATTTCAGAGTAGTGGAGGACTATTTACATGTCCACATCCATGGAACCAGTCCATCAAATTGAACTATGCTACACACTGCTGATAACATGGCTTAACCAGAATCCAAAGACCTATACCGTTTAAGT
>CM050175.1:77878066-77905566 GCA_027410445.1 Discoglossus pictus | reverse complement strand
TGTTCATACTGTCCTGGTCTGTTCTTACTGATTTGGTCAGTTTTTACTGTCCTGGTCTGTTCTTACTGTCCTGGTCTGTTCTTACTGTCCTTGTCTGTTCTTACTGTCCTGGTCTGTTCTTACTGCCCTGGTCTGTTCTTACTGCTTTGGCCAGTTCTTATTGCACTGGTCTGTTCTTACTGTCCTGGTCTGTTCTTACTGTCCTGGTCTGTTCTTACTGCCCTGGTCTGTTCTTACTGCTTTGGTCAGGTCTTACTGTCCTGGTCTGTTCTTCCTGTCCTGGTCTGTTCTTACTGTCCTGGTCTGTTCTTACTGTCCTGGTCAGTTCTTAGTGCCCTGGTCTGTTCTTACTGTCCTTGTCTGTTCTTACTGCCCTGGTCTGTTCTTACTAATTTGGTCAGTTCTTACTGACCTGGTCTGTTCTTACTGTCCTGGTCTGTTCTCACTGCCCAGGTCTGTTCTTACTGCTTTGGTCTGTTCTTACTGCTTTGGTCAGTTCTTACTGTCCTGGTCTGTTCTTACTGCTTTAGTCAGTTCTTACTGTCCTGATCTGTTCTTACTGCCCTGGTCTGTTCTTACTGCTTTGGTCAGTTCTTACTGTCCTGGTCTGTTCTTACTGTACTGGTCTGTTCTTACTGCTTTGGTCAGTTCTTACTGCCCTGGTCTGTTCTTACTGCTTTGGTCAGTTCTTACTGTCCTGGTCTGTTCTTACTGTCCGTGTCTGTTCTTACTGCTTTGGTCAGTTCTTACTGTCCTGGTCTGTTCTTACTGCCCTGGTCTGTTCTTACTGCTTTGGTCAGTTCTTACTGTCCTGGTCTATTCTGACTGCTTTGGTCAGTTCTTACTGTCCTGGTCTGTTCTTACTGTCCCGGTCTGTTCATACTGTCCCGGTCTGTTCTTACTGTCCTGGTCTGTTCCTGGTCTGTTTTTACTGTCCTGGTCTGTTCTTACTGTCCTGGTCTGTTTTTACTGCTTTGCTTAGTTCTTACTGTCCTTGTCTGTTCTTACTGCCCTAGACTGTCCTTACTGCTTTGGTCAGTTGTTACTGCCCTGGTCTGTTCTTACTGCTTTGGTCAGTTCTTACTGTCCTGGTCTCTTCTTACTGCCCTGGTCTGTTCTTACTGCTTTGGTCAGTTCTTACTGCCCTGGTCTGTTCTTACTGCTTTGGTCAGTTCTTACTGCTTTGGTCAGTTCTTATTGCCCTGGTCTGTTATTACTGTCCTGGTCTGTTCTTACGGCTTTAGTCCGTTCTTACTGTCCTTGTCTGTTCTTACTGCTTTGGTCCATTCTTACTGTCCTGGTCTGTTATTACTGTTCTGGTGTGTTCTTACGGCTTTGGTCAGTTCTTACTGTCCTGGTCTGTTCTACTGTCATAGGGCCTCATTCTGTTAGCGGCCTTAGGAGATGCGTGGAATCTACGTCCATATTCTATTCCCTTGCGGCCGAAGGCTCCGGCCGGCGCCCTGTTATCCACGCCGCAGGGAAAGCCTTTGATCTAATGTCCTGAAATGTCCTGGTCTATTCTTCCTGTCCTGGTCTGTTCTTACTGTCCTGGTCTGTTCTTACTGTCCTGGTCTGTTCTTACTGCCCTAGTCTGTTCTTACTGCCCTAGTCTGTTCTTACTGCCCTGGTCTGTTCTTACTGCCCTAGTCTGTTCTTACTGCCCTGGTCTGTTCTTACTGCTTTGGTCAGTTCTTACTGCCCTGGTCTGTTCTTACTGCTTTGGTCAGTTCTTATTGCCCTGGTCTGTTCTTACTGCCCTCGTCTATTCTTACTGCTTTGGTCAGTTCTTACTGTCCTGGTCTGTTCTTACTGCCCTGGTCTGTTCTTACTGCCCTAGTCTGTTCTTACTGTCCTGGTCTGTTCTTACTGCCCTGGTCTGTTCTTACTGTCCTGGTCTGTTCTTACTGCCCTAGTCTGTCCTTACTGTCCTGGTCTGTTCTTACTGCCCTGGTCTGTTCTTACTACCCTAGTCTGTTCTTACTGCTTTGGTCAGTTCTTACTGTCCTGGTCTGTTCTTACTGCCCTAGTCTATTCTTACTGCCCTGGTCTGTTCTTACTGCCCTGGTCTGTTCTTACTGCCCTAGTCTGTTCTTACTGCTTTGGTCAGTTCTTACTGTCCTGGTCTATTCTTACTGCCCTGGTCTGTTCTTACTGCCCTAGTCTGTTCTTACTGCTTTGGTCAGTTCTTACTGTCCTGGTCTGTTCTCACTGCCCTGGTCTGTTCTCACTGCCCTGGTCTGTTCTTACTGCCCTGGTTTGTTCTTACTGTCCTAGTCTGCTCTTACTGTCCTGGTCTGTTCTTACTGCCCTAATCTGTTCTTACTGCCCTAGTCTGTTCTTACTGCTTTGGTCAGTTCTTACTGTCCTGGTCTGTTCTTACTGCCCTAGTCTATTCTTACTGTCCTGGTCTGTACTTACTGTCCTGGTCTGTTCTTACTGTCCTGGTCTGTTCTTACTGCCCTGGTCTGTTCTTACTGCCCTAGTCTGTTCTTATTGTCCTGGTCTGTTCTTACTGCCCTAGTCTGTTCTTACTGTCCTGGTCTGTTCTTACTGCCCTGGTCTGTTCTTACTGCCCTAGTCTGTTCTTACTGCTTTGGTCAGTTCTTATTGTCCTGGTCTGTTCTTACTGTCCTAGTCTGTTCTTATTGTCCTGGTCTGTTCTTACTTTCCTGGTCTGTTCTTACTGCCCTGGTCTGTTCTTACTGTCCTGGTCTGTTCTTACTGCCCTGGTCTGTTCTTACTGCTTTGGTCAGTTCTTACTGCCCTGGTCTGTTCTTACTGTCCTGGTCTGTTCTTACTGCCCTGGTCTGTTCTTACTGCTTTGGTCAGTTTTTACTGCCCTGGTCTGTTCTTACTGTCCTGGTCTGTTCTTAGTGCCCTGGTCTGTTCTTACTGTCCTGGTCTGTTATTACTCTCCTGGTCTGTTCTTACTGTCCTAGTCTGTTCTTACTGCTTTGGTCAGTTCTTACTGTCCTAGTCTGTTCTTACTGCTTTGGTCCGTTCTTACTGTCCTGGTCTGTTATTACTGTCCTGGTCTGTTCTTACTGTCCTGGTCTGTTATTACTGTCCTGGTCTGTTCTTACTGTCCTGGTCTGATATTACTGTCCTGGTCTGTTCTTACTGTCCTGGACTGTTATTACTGCCCTGGTTTGTTCTTACTGTCCCGGTGTGTTCTTACGGCTTTGGTCAGTTCTTACTGTCCTGGTCTGTTCTTACTGTCCTGGTCTGTTCTTACTGCCCTGGTCTGTTCTTACTGCTTTGGTCAGTTCTTACTGCCCTGGTCTGTTCTTACTGTCCTGGTCTGTTCTTAGTGCCCTGGCCGGTTCTTACTGTCCTGGTCTGTTATTACTCTCCTGGTCTGTTCTTACTGTCCTAGTCTGTTCTTACTGCTTTGGTCAGTTCTTACTGTCCTAGTCTGTTCTTACTGCTTTGGTCCGTTCTTACTGTCCTGGTCTGTTATTACTGTCCTGGTCTGTTCTTACTGTCCTGGTCTGTTATTACTGTCCTGGTCTGTTCTTACTGTCCTGGTCTGATATTACTGTCCTGGTCTGTTCTTACTGTCCTGGTCTGTTATTACTGCCCTGGTTTGTTCTTACTGTCCTGGTGTGTTCTTACGGCTTTGGTCAGTTCTTACTGTCCTGGTCTGTTCTTACTGTCCCGGTCTGTTCTTACTGCCCTGGTCTGTTCTTACTGCCCTAGTCTGTTCTTACTGTCCTGGTCTGTTCTTACTGTCCTGGTCTATTCTTACTGCCCTAGTCTATTCTTACTGCCCTGGTCTATTCTTACTGCCCTGGTCTGTTCTTACTGCCCTAGTCTGTTCTTACTGCCCTAGTCTGTTCTTACTGCTTTGGTCAGTTCTTACTGTCCTGGTCTATTCTTACTGCCCTGGTCTGTTCTTACTGCCCTAGTCTGTTCTTACTGCTTTGGTCAGTTCTTACTGTCCTGGTCTGTTCTTACTGCCCTGGTCTGTTCTTACTGCCCTAGTCTGTTCTTACTGTCCTGGTCTGTTCTTACTGCCCTGGTCTGTTCTTACTGCCCTAGTCTGTTCTTACTGCTTTGGTCAGTTCTTACTGTCCTGGTCTGTTCTTACTGCCCTAGTCTATTCTTACTGTCCTGGTCTGTTCTTACTGTCCTGGTCTGTTCTTACTGTCCTGGTCTGTTCTTACTGCCCTAGTCTGTTCTTATTGTCCTGGTCTGTTCTTACTGCCCTAGTCTGTTCTTATTGTCCTGGTCTGTTCTTACTGCCCTGGTCTGTTCTTACTGCCCTAGTCTGTTCTTACTGCTTTGGTCAGTTCTTATTGTCCTGGTCTGTTCTTACTGCCCTAGTCTGTTCTTACTGTCCTGGTCTGTTCTTACTTTCCTGGTCTGTTCTTACTGCCCTGGTCTGTTCTTACTGTCCTGGTCTGTTCTTACTGCCCTGGTCTGTTCTTACTGCTTTGGTCAGTTCTTACTGCCCTGGTCTGTTCTTACTGTCCTGGTCTGTTATTACTCTCCTGGTCTGTTCTTACTGTCCTAGTCTGTTCTTACTGCTTTGGTCAGTTCTTACTGTCCTAGTCTGTTCTTACTGCTTTGGTCCGTTCTTACTGTCCTGGTCTGTTATTACTGTCCTGGTCTGTTCTTACTGTCCTGGTCTGTTATTACTGTCCTGGTCTGTTCTTACTGTCCTGGTCTGATATTACTGTCCTGGTCTGTTCTTACTGTCCTGGTCTGTTATTACTGCCCTGGTTTGTTCTTACTGTCCTGGTGTGTTCTTACGGCTTTGGTCAGTTCTTACTGTCCTGGTCTGTTCTTACTGTCCCGGTCTGTTCTTACTGTCCTGGTCTGTTCTTACTGCCCTGGTCTGTTCTTACTGCCCTAGTCTGTTCTTACTGTCCTGGTCTGTTCTTACTGCCCTGGTCTGTTCTTACTGCCCTAGTCTGTTCTTACTGCTTTGGTCAGTTCTTACTGTCCTGGTCTGTTCTTACTGCCCTAGTCTATTCTTACTGTCCTGGTCTGTTCTTACTGCCCTAGTCTGTTCTTACTGCTTTGGTCAGTTCTTACTGTCCTGGTCTGTTCTTACTGCCCTGGTCTGTTCTTACTGCCCTAGTCTGTTCTTACTGTCCTGGTCTGTTCTTACTGTCCTGGTCTGTTCTTACTGCCCTGGTCTGTTCTTACTGCCCTAGTCTGTTCTTACTGCTTTGGTCAGTTCTTACTGTCCTGGTCTGTTCTTACTGCCCTAGTCTATTCTTACTGTCCTGGTCTGTTCTTACTGTCCTGGTCTGTTCTTACTGTCCTGGTCTGTTCTTACTGCCCTGGTCTGTTCTTACTGCCCTAGTCTGTTCTTATTGTCCTGGTCTATTCTTACTGCCCTAGTCTGTTCTTACTGTCCTGGTCTGTTCTTACTGCCCTGGTCTGTTCTTACTGCCCTAGTCTGTTCTTACTGCTTTGGTCAGTTCTTATTGTCCTGGTCTGTTCTTACTGCCCTAGTCTGTTCTTACTTTCCTGGTCTGTTCTTACTGCCCTGGTCTGTTCTTACTGCCCTGGTCTGTTTTTACTGTCCTGGTCTGTTCTTACTGTCCTGGTCTGTTCTTAGTGCCCTGGTCTGTTCTTACTGTCCTGGTCTGTTATTACTCTCCTGGTCTGTTCTTACTGTCCTAGTCTGTTCTTACTGCTTTGGTCAGTTCTTACTGTCCTAGTCTGTTCTTACTGCTTTGGTCCGTTCTTACTGTCCTGGTCTGTTATTACTGTCCTGGTCTGTTCTTACTGTCCTGGTCTGTTATTACTGTCCTGGTCTGTTCTTACTGTCCTGGTCTGATATTACTGTCCTGGTCTGTTCTTACTGTCCTGGTCTGTTATTACTGCCCTGGTTTGTTCTTACTGTCCTGGTGTGTTCTTACGGCTTTGGTCAGTTCTTACTGTCCTGGTCTGTTCTTACTGTCCCGGTCTGTTCTTACTGTCCTGGTCTGTTCTTACTGCCCTGGTCTGTTCTTACTGCCCTAGTCTGTTCTTACTGTCCTGGTCTGTTCTTACTGCCCTGGTCTGTTCTTACTGCCCTAGTCTGTTCTTACTGCTTTGGTCAGTTCTTACTGTCCTGGTCTGTTCTTACTGCCCTAGTCTATTCTTACTGTCCTGGTCTGTTCTTACTGCCCTAGTCTGTTCTTACTGCTTTGGTCAGTTCTTACTGTCCTGGTCTGTTCTTACTGCCCTGGTCTGTTCTTACTGCCCTAGTCTGTTCTTACTGTCCTGGTCTGTTCTTACTGTCCTGGTCTGTTCTTACTGCCCTGGTCTGTTCTTACTGCCCTAGTCTGTTCTTACTGCTTTGGTCAGTTCTTACTGTCCTGGTCTGTTCTTACTGCCCTAGTCTATTCTTACTGTCCTGGTCTGTTCTTACTGTCCTGGTCTGTTATTACTGTCCTGGTCTGTTCTTACTGTCCTGGTCTGATATTACTGTCCTGGTCTGTTCTTACTGTCCTGGACTGTTATTACTGCCCTGGTTTGTTCTTACTGTCCCGGTGTGTTCTTACGGCTTTGGTCAGTTCTTACTGTCCTGGTCTGTTCTTACTGTCCTGGTCTGTTCTTACTGCCCTGGTCTGTTCTTACTGCTTTGGTCAGTTCTTACTGCCCTGGTCTGTTCTTACTGTCCTGGTCTGTTCTTAGTGCCCTGGCCGGTTCTTACTGTCCTGGTCTGTTATTACTCTCCTGGTCTGTTCTTACTGTCCTAGTCTGTTCTTACTGCTTTGGTCAGTTCTTACTGTCCTAGTCTGTTCTTACTGCTTTGGTCCGTTCTTACTGTCCTGGTCTGTTATTACTGTCCTGGTCTGTTCTTACTGTCCTGGTCTGTTATTACTGTCCTGGTCTGTTCTTACTGTCCTGGTCTGATATTACTGTCCTGGTCTGTTCTTACTGTCCTGGTCTGTTATTACTGCCCTGGTTTGTTCTTACTGTCCTGGTGTGTTCTTACGGCTTTGGTCAGTTCTTACTGTCCTGGTCTGTTCTTACTGTCCCGGTCTGTTCTTACTGCCCTGGTCTGTTCTTACTGCCCTAGTCTGTTCTTACTGTCCTGGTCTGTTCTTACTGTCCTGGTCTATTCTTACTGCCCTAGTCTATTCTTACTGCCCTGGTCTATTCTTACTGCCCTGGTCTGTTCTTACTGCCCTAGTCTGTTCTTACTGCCCTAGTCTGTTCTTACTGCTTTGGTCAGTTCTTACTGTCCTGGTCTATTCTTACTGCCCTGGTCTGTTCTTACTGCCCTAGTCTGTTCTTACTGCTTTGGTCAGTTCTTACTGTCCTGGTCTGTTCTTACTGCCCTGGTCTGTTCTTACTGCCCTAGTCTGTTCTTACTGTCCTGGTCTGTTCTTACTGCCCTGGTCTGTTCTTACTGCCCTAGTCTGTTCTTACTGCTTTGGTCAGTTCTTACTGTCCTGGTCTGTTCTTACTGCCCTAGTCTATTCTTACTGTCCTGGTCTGTTCTTACTGTCCTGGTCTGTTCTTACTGTCCTGGTCTGTTCTTACTGCCCTAGTCTGTTCTTATTGTCCTGGTCTGTTCTTACTGCCCTAGTCTGTTCTTATTGTCCTGGTCTGTTCTTACTGCCCTGGTCTGTTCTTACTGCCCTAGTCTGTTCTTACTGCTTTGGTCAGTTCTTATTGTCCTGGTCTGTTCTTACTGCCCTAGTCTGTTCTTACTGTCCTGGTCTGTTCTTACTTTCCTGGTCTGTTCTTACTGCCCTGGTCTGTTCTTACTGTCCTGGTCTGTTCTTACTGCCCTAGTCTATTCTTACTGTCCTGGTCTGTTCTTACTGTCCTGGTCTGTTCTTACTGTCCTGGTCTGTTCTTACTGCCCTGGTCTGTTCTTACTGCCCTAGTCTGTTCTTATTGTCCTGGTCTATTCTTACTGCCCTAGTCTGTTCTTACTGTCCTGGTCTGTTCTTACTGCCCTGGTCTGTTCTTACTGCCCTAGTCTGTTCTTACTGCTTTGGTCAGTTCTTATTGTCCTGGTCTGTTCTTACTGCCCTAGTCTGTTCTTACTTTCCTGGTCTGTTCTTACTGCCCTGGTCTGTTCTTACTGCCCTGGTCTGTTCTTACTGTCCTGGTCTGTTCTTACTGTCCTGGTCTGTTCTTAGTGCCCTGGTCTGTTCTTACTGTCCTGGTCTGTTATTACTCTCCTGGTCTGTTCTTACTGTCCTAGTCTGTTCTTACTGCTTTGGTCAGTTCTTACTGTCCTAGTCTGTTCTTACTGCTTTGGTCCGTTCTTACTGTCCTGGTCTGTTATTACTGTCCTGGTCTGTTCTTACTGTCCTGGTCTGTTATTACTGTCCTGGTCTGTTCTTACTGTCCTGGTCTGATATTACTGTCCTGGTCTGTTCTTACTGTCCTGGTCTGTTATTACTGCCCTGGTTTGTTCTTACTCTCCTGGTGTGTTCTTACGGCTTTGGTCAGTTCTTACTGTCCTGGTCTGTTCTTACTGTCCCGGTCTGTTCTTACTGTCCTGGTCTGTTCTTACTGCCCTGGTCTGTTCTTACTGCCCTAGTCTGTTCTTACTGTCCTGGTCTGTTCTTACTGCCCTGGTCTGTTCTTACTGCCCTAGTCTGTTCTTACTGCTTTGGTCAGTTCTTACTGTCCTGGTCTGTTCTTACTGCCCTAGTCTATTCTTACTGTCCTGGTCTGTTCTTACTGCCCTAGTCTGTTCTTACTGCTTTGGTCAGTTCTTACTGTCCTGGTCTGTTCTTACTGCCCTGGTCTGTTCTTACTGCCCTAGTCTGTTCTTACTGTCCTGGTCTGTTCTTACTGTCCTGGTCTGTTCTTACTGCCCTGGTCTGTTCTTACTGCCCTAGTCTGTTCTTACTGCTTTGGTCAGTTCTTACTGTCCTGGTCTGTTCTTACTGCCCTAGTCTATTCTTACTGTCCTGGTCTGTTCTTACTGTCCTGGTCTGTTCTTACTGTCCTGGTCTGTTCTTACTGCCCTGGTCTGTTCTTACTGCCCTAGTCTGTTCTTATTGTCCTGGTCTATTCTTACTGCCCTAGTCTGTTCTTACTGTCCTGGTCTGTTCTTACTGCCCTGGTCTGTTCTTACTGCCCTAGTCTGTTCTTACTGCTTTGGTCAGTTCTTATTGTCCTGGTCTGTTCTTACTGCCCTAGTCTGTTCTTACTTTCCTGGTCTGTTCTTACTGCCCTGGTCTGTTCTTACTGCCCTGGTCTGTTCTTACTGTCCTGGTCTGTTCTTACTGTCCTGGTCTGTTCTTAGTGCCCTGGTCTGTTCTTACTGTCCTGGTCTGTTATTACTCTCCTGGTCTGTTCTTACTGTCCTAGTCTGTTCTTACTGCTTTGGTCCGTTCTTACTGTCCTGGTCTGTTATTACTGTCCTGGTCTGTTGTTACTGTCCTGGTCTGTTATTATTGTCCTGGTCTGTTCTTACTGTCCTGGTCTGATATTACTGTCCTGGTCTGTTATTACTCTCCTGGTCTGTTCTTACTGTCCTAGTCTGTTCTTACTGCTTTGGTCCGTTCTTACTGTCCTGGTCTGATATTACTGTCCTGGTCTGTTCTTACTGTCCTGGTCTGTTATTACTGCTCTGGTTTGTTCTTACTGTCCTGGTGTGTTCTTTCTGCCCTGGTCTGTTCTTATTGTCCTGGTCTGTTCTTACTGCCCTAGTCTGTTCTTACTGTCCTGGTCTGTTCTTACTGCCCTGGTCTGTTCTTACTGCCCTAGTCTGTTCTTACTGCTTTGGTCAGTTCTTATTGTCCTGGTCTGTTCTTACTGTCCTAGTCTGTTCTTACTGCTTTGGTCCGTTCTTACTGTCCTGGTCTGTTATTACTGTCCTGGTCTGTTCTTACTGTCCTGGTCTATTATTACTGTCCTGGTCTGTTCTTACTGTCCTGGTCTGATATTACTGTCCTGGTCTGTTATTACTGTCCTGGTCTGATATTACTGTCCTGGTCTGTTATTACTCTCCTGGTCTGTTCTTACTGTCCTAGTCTGTTCTTACTGCTTTGGTCCGTTCTTACTGTCCTGGTCTGTTATTACTGTCCTGGTCTGTTCTTACTGTCCTGGTCTGTTATTACTGTCCTGGTCTGTTCTTACTGTCCTGGTCTGATATTACTGTCCTGGTCTGTTATTACTGTCCTGGTCTGATATTACTGTCCTGGTCTGTTATTACTCTCCTGGTCTGTTCTTACTGTCCTGGTCTGTTCTTACTGCTTTGGTCCGTTCTTACTGTCCTGGTCTGTTCTTACTGTCCCGGTCTGTTCTTACTGTCCTGGTCTGTTCTTACTGCCCTGGTCTGTTCTTACTGCCCTAGTCTGTTCTTACTGTCCTGGTCTGTTCTTACTGTCCTGGTCTATTCTTACTGCCCTAGTCTATTCTTACTGCCCTGGTCTGTTCTTACTGCCCTGGTCTGTTCTTACTGCCCTAGTCTGTTCTTACTGCCCTAGTCTGTTCTTACTGCTTTGGTCAGTTCTTACTGTCCTGGTCTATTCTTACTGCCCTGGTCTGTTCTTACTGCCCTAGTCTGTTCTTACTGCTTTGGTCAGTTCTTACTGTCCTGGTCTGTTCTTACTGCCCTGGTCTGTTCTTACTGCCCTAGTCTGTTCTTACTGTCCTGGTCTGTTCTTACTGTCCTGGTCTGTTCTTACTGCCCTGGTCTGTTCTTACTGCCCTAGTCTGTTCTTACTGCTTTGGTCAGTTCTTACTGTCCTGGTCTGTTCTTACTGCCCTAGTCTATTCTTACTGTCCTGGTCTGTTCTTACTGTCCTGGTCTGTTCTTACTGTCCTGGTCTGTTCTTACTGCCCTGGTCTGTTCTTACTGCCCTAGTCTGTTCTTATTGTCCTGGTCTATTCTTACTGCCCTAGTCTGTTCTTACTGTCCTGGTCTGTTCTTACTGCCCTGGTCTGTTCTTACTGCCCTAGTCTGTTCTTACTGCTTTGGTCAGTTCTTATTGTCCTGGTCTGTTCTTACTGCCCTAGTCTGTTCTTACTGTCCTGGTCTGTTCTTACTGTCCTGGTCTGTTCTTACTGCCCTGGTCTGTTCTTACTGCCCTGGTCTGTTCTTACTGCCCTAGTCTGTTCTTACTGCCCTAGTCTGTTCTTACTGCCCTGGTCTGTTCTTACTGTCCTGGTCTGTTCTTACTGTCCTGGTCTGTTCTTAGTGCACTGGTCTGTTCTTACTGTCCTGGTCTGTTATTACTCTCCTGGTCTGTTCTTACTGTCCTAGTCTGTTCTTACTGCTTTGGTCCGTTCTTACTGTCCTGGTCTGTTATTACTGTCCTGGTCTGTTCTTACTGTCCTGGTCTGTTATTACTGTCCTGGTCTGTTCTTACTGTCCTGGTCTGATATTACTGTCCTGGTCTGTTATTACTCTCCTGGTCCGTTCTTACTGTCCTGGTCTGTTCTTACTGCTTTGGTCCGTTCTTACTGTCCTGGTCTGTTATTACTGTCCTGGTCTGTTGTTACTGTCCTGGTCTGTTATTACTGTCCTGGTCTGTTCTTACTGTCCTGGTCTGATATTACTGTCCTGGTCTGTTCTTACTGTCCTGGTCTGTTATTACTGCCCTGGTTTGTTCTTACTGTCCTGGTGTGTTCTTACTGCCCTGTTCTGTTCTTACTGTCCTGGTCTGTTCTTACTGCCCTGGTCTGTTCTTACTGCCCTAGTCTGTTCTTACTGCTTTGGTCAGTTCTTATTGTCCTGGTCTGTTCTTACTGCCCTAGTCTGTTCTTACTGTCCTCGTCTGTTCTTACTTTCCTGGTCTGTTCTTACTGCCCTGCTCTGTTCTTACTGTCCTGGTCTGTTCTTACTGCCCTGGTCTGTTCTTACTGCCCTGGTCTGTTCTTACTGTCCTGGTCTGTTCTTAGTGCCCTGGTCTGTTCTTACTGTCCTGGTCTGTTATTACTCTCCTGGTCTGTTCTTACTGTCCTGGTCTGTTATTACTCTCCTGGTCTGTTCTTACTGTCCTAGTCTCTTCTTACTGCTTTGGTCCGTTCTTACTGTCCTGGTCTGTTATTACTGTCCTGGTCTGTTCTTACTGTCCTGGTCTGTTATTACTGTCCTGGTCTGATATTACTGTCCTGGTCTGTTATTACTGTCCTGGTCTGATATTACTGTCCTGGTCTGTTATTACTCTCCTGGTCTGTTCTTACTGTCCTAGTCTGTTCTTACTGCTTTGGTCCGTTCTTACTGTCCTGGTCTGTTCTTACTGTCCTGGTCTGTTATTACTGTCCTGGTCTGTTCTTACTGTCCTGGTCTGATATTACTGTCCTGGTCTGTTCTTACTGTCCTGGTCTGTTATTACTGCCCTTTTTTGTTCTTACTGTCCTGGTGTGTTCTTACGGCTTTGGTCAGTTCTTACTGTCATGGTCTGTTCTACTGTCATAGGGTCTCATTCTGTTAGCGGCCTTAGAAGATGCGTGGCCACAAGGACCGGCCGCAAGCTACGTCCGTATTATATTCCCTTGCGGCCGAAGGCTCCGGCTGGCACCCTGTTACCCCTTGCGGCCGTCCACGCCGCAGGGAAAGCCTTTGATCTTACACGGCCGCAAGAGTTTTAGCCGCAAGAAAGCCAAGGTGGCGATTGAAATGTTACGCGAACCCTTCCGTCAGGGCCCGAATTAGCTAAAACCGAGCCGCAGCTTACTTGCACCAAAAGGTCCCGCAAGGCTCTTACTTACAAATCCGAGCACCAATTAAGCGCATAAAAAAGCCATCCTGTACTTTGATGAGACGTAAAAGTGATTGGAGGTGTTAGAATTCATAGCACAACATTCACTAAACTCAAATCTGAAAATCATTTTTATTGTAGTTCAAGGCTGCGTGTCCAACGGCTGCGGGATTAACCTCCACAAAGCCGTAAATGGGTAAAATAGGTTGCAAAGGGCTTACTTACAAATCGTAGCACATTAAGCAAATAGAAAAGCCATCCTGTACTTTTATTAAAAGTGAAAGTGATGTTTGGTCTTAGAATTAATCGCTCAACATTCCCCTACTCTCAAATCTGCAAATAAAGAAATTTAATTTCATGTTCAATCTTCGTGTTCTATCTATCATGCAAGTCCGTACAGGCTTTAATAACGAGCTACGGGCTTGGAGGACATTCACCCTCCAAGCCCACATGGGCTTGAATAACGAGCTACGGGCTTGGTCATTGAAGCCTGTGGGACTTGGACGGATTTTAAACCTAAAATCGAAGATTATAATTTGGCGATGTGCAAGCTTGAGAATGTTTTGATATTAATCCTCATTTCCCCCATTATGTTCCCCATCATTTACAGTGCTTTGCAGTGCTGGATTGAATACATATTGGCTTCTACAATGCTTTGAGTTTGCGGCCTTCAACCTCCAAACCCGTACAGGTTTTAACAAGGACGAGCCCGCGGGACTTGGGACGGAAAAAAAATGCTCATGTCCCCCGTTAGGTTGCCTAGCATTTAAAGAGCTTTACAGTGCCATCTTGAATTTATATTTGCATTTACAGTTTTCCGACTTTGCGGCCTTGAAACACAATTTACAGGCGCGCCGGAAATGCTTGCGGCCGATTGCATAATTTGCGGCCGGCCATAAGGGGGACCTCCTTGCGGCACAGTCCATTTGAATAGCAGCGTAGCCGTATCGCTACACAGGGCCGTAAGATGTCCGCGAGGAATCGCAGTATTGAGGCCATTTTACGGCCATTGATATAATGAGGCCCATAGACTGTTTTTGCTGCCCAATTACTGTCCAGTGGGGTCTTACTGCCCCAATACTGCCTGGATCGTTCTTACTGCACTGGTCTATTCTTAATCTTACACCCTACATTTCTGTGCATTTTCCATGGCATTGCAATCTGCAACTTCAGGCAGCGTGCTGCCCCCTGAAAATGTGCTTCCCTAGACCTGGACCTCATGAGTATAGGCTGAAAAACACTTATGAGCTACAGACTAAGGACTTGGAGCAGGGTGGTACTTTTGCTTTTCCTCCTGCAGTTTTTGTACTATAGTGTATCAGGAAGTGCTGTAATCTACAAGTCTATATAAGTGTGTAAAATGTAGCAAAACGTAATTGTGATATCTGAAATATTGCTTCTAAAATTGTGTTACTAGGACTGGGATATATAAAGCTATTAAATTACAGGACCCTTATTACAGCCCCCATTCACTGATCCAGTCGATACATTTATTTTCTGCTAATAACAGTAAATTAATAATAAATAATCCACGTACAAAGATCAGAGGAGATCTAAACAAGTTGAACTTGATGGACTAAAAGTCTTTTTTCAACCTCAGTTAGGGCCTCATTCAAATGCAATTTGGCCAATTGAATAGGGCTCTATATAAGCAACATATTTTTTTACAGAAGTGTTTAGTTAGTGAAGACCTTGCTTTTGGATAGAAATTCACTAACTAAAAGCTTCTGTAAAAAAAATATGCTATGTGCATATATAGAGCCCTATTCAATTGGACAAATTGAATTTGAATGAGGCCCTTAGTATGTAACTACTATGTAACAATTACTATGTAACTATGGGCTCTATTTGGATCCCTAATTTGTATAGTTACACCACCAAAAAGTGGTCAGCAACATTACTTAGCTATTCAATTAACCCTGTTTTTCATGATTGTGCATGAACTACCCATAATAAGCAAGGACAAGCCAGACATGGGCCCTCATTCAATTGCAATTTGGCCAATTGAATAGGGGTCTAAATAAGCACATAACATATATTTTTTAAAGAAGTTTTTTGTTAGTAAGCATCTACCCAAATGCACAGATTTCACTAACTCAAAACTTCTTTAAAAAAAATATGCTATGTGCTTATTTAGAGCCCTATTCAATTGGCCAAATCGCAATTGAATGAGGGCCATGCAGTTTACGGGATGCTTTCCCACTAATATAATGAGTGACTTTTTCAAAATGTTACACTAAATCGCTATTCAGTCGAGACTTTACTGATCACTCACAAAAGAAGTAATATAAGGGAAACTAATTATATGCACTGAAAAGCACCCTGAAAATGGTTTTAATAGCCTTTCTGAGAACTGCAGCAGCAGCCGTTAAGGAGGCTTATAAAACCATGGAAGTGCATTAGAATTCAATGCTCAACAGACCCAGAGGAACAAATGTGACATTAGAAAATATCATTTTTTTATTAATATGTCAGAGTCATTAATCATATTGGGAAAGGAAAAGGATTGCTGAGACCTGCCAAGTCAGTTAACAAAATAGTAAAATAATAACAGATCAGGGAAAAGCATGTAACTGTATTAGAAAATAATATGTAATAGTCCCATAGGCACACATGTGCAATTTAAAAATACATTGTATTATTATGTTTGTGTGATTATACAATATCCAGGGTAATACAGAACCCAGCACACAAGAAGTTAATACATATCAGGAAACCCACATGGACTAAAACAAATTCTCTAATGTATTGTTTATTAAAGGGCTAGCCTGATTGGCAAACTTTACTTATTTACTCATAAAATGTTTATTGAAATTACAGGTGCTTATTTAGTCTCATTGTAGGATATCATGATGTTCAATGTTTTCTATTAGATCCTAGGGTTGTATTTAATCAAGTATCTAAGTAAAATGCAGGGTTTGCTGTAATTTTACAAGTAGACACATAATTATACACTCCACAATTTACTGACAAGACGTGGTTTAATCTATTTCAGAGTGAGAAACCTGATTTATGAGTGAAGGCAACTGAATGTATGTGTAACATTACTGAAAAAAGGTTCCACAATTTAAACAAAGTAAGGCCCCTACGCTTATCCCCTATATCACAGTTTACACCTGGTTTAAGGCCAAAGTAAATCCTGCTAGCTGTGTTAAGCACCAATCCCAAAAACATTGTGAGAGAACTGCTACAAATGACTGTGGTAAGTCAGAGCCAATAATTACAGGCAACTTTCCCCTTTATTTTTGCACTGACAAAAGATTACGAGTCACTCCGTAAGACTTTTACACCAAAACCCTATGCTAATAAGATTTTATGGATCACTAGCAAATCAGGGCACTGCTGTAACTGCAAAAAGCTGAAGTAATATTATATGTACCAACGATCATTCGCAAATGCTTTTAGCACCAAGAAACAATTAAAAATTATGAAATTTCAGCATTATTTGACACTTAACAGTCTAATATAAACAATCATTATGATTCATGCTTCATTATACAGCATCAAGGGTAACACACAACCCAGTACTCGAGGGGTTAACACATATCAGGAAACCACGATGCCTAGGAACAAGTCATCTAATGCATTGTGTATATATATATATATATATATATATATATATATATATATATATATATATATATAGACAAAATAAAGACATTTATATATATTAAATACATTTGCCACAGTCACTTGTTCTCACTCATTGTAATATTCATGACGTTCTCATTTCCTATTGGCTCCTTGGTTTGGGTACTCCCTACAAAGAAATCTCTTGCGGACAAGAATTTACAGATGTGAATAGCGAGTGAAAGGATTAACATAAACATGTAACTTAGGAAAAAATGCTCCAGCAGACGATTTATGGGTATACTGCAAATTACACCGCTCGATTAACATGCGGGTCCAACTTTGCGAGTTACGAGAAATTGAATGAGTCCCTATGTAACTATGCTGACACTTGAAACTAGCAGCTCTGCAATATTTTAATACTTTTCTATGTCTTTTTAATAAAACTCCAGACACCAAAGATTTATTCTGCACATTCTGTACACCAAAGGTTTATACTTCCTTCAGAAAGCAATATTTTGGTAAATATATTTACTTTTGTTATTTCCTTTTATTTGTTTTACAGTACCTGCTGACTCTTCAGTCTGAGGGCTTAATCAAATTGCAATTAGCAAATCATTATCCAGTAAAGTGCGTTTATTTCACTTGGTATTGTTATGTGTTAAAAGGATCTCATTAGACCAGAGGGTAAAATTATTTAAGTAAGAATAAAATAGCTGCAAAAAGAAGTAAATAGGTACAAAGGGTCAAAGAATCTCTCGTTAGCTACGGGAGGTAAGTGATCCAGACAAACAGAAGGCAAAGCTTGAGTCCAATGAAGGTCAGGAAAACATGTTCACATAAAGACAGTATAACCCCATGGCGTATTCACTACGCCTGCCAACTCCATAAAACAATATGTGAACTTGGACCTGTGCCACCACTGCTCCTGCATGACTACATCTGTGCTCAATAAAACAGAGGCTAGTAGATAGATAGATAGATAGATAGATAGATAGATAGATTCATATACTTGGTATTTGTTGTTGTTTAGTTGTGTCCGACTCTCCATGACCCAATATACCGCAGCACTCCAGGCACGTCTATCATTTTGTCTCTGGTCATGCTTATCCACACGGTTATCTTGGCCAAGATACTGGAGTGGGATGTCAGTTCCTTCTCCAGTAGGCCATGATTTGTCTGACCTCTCTGCTATGACCTGCCCATCTTGGGTGACCCTACATGGTATAGCTCACAGCTTCATTGAGGTACACAATCCCCTTCATCATGACAAGGTATTGAACCAGAAGGGAAAAATAGCCTTAGACAGTATTATTTCAATCGTATAGCGGTAAAGAATTGCGAAGTATTTATGATTATTATTATCCTGGGCAGTGCTTCACACATATAAACACAGATTTTTTTTGTTATTTGATTTCTCAGTGGAAAATGCATGTATTCCAAAAATGTATTGAGTACATCAAAACAACATCAGGGGTTATATACATCATTGTCATACCATATACATACATTATTTGGGCTCAATAAGTCTCAAAGTGTTTTGGGGCACTTTTCTTAGATCTTGATGATTTTAATTCATTAGGTAGTGTATCACTTCCAGCAATAATTACAAATAAAACAGTCACCTAATTGTTAAAATTAAAGGTTTAATGCATCTTATAAACTGAGAAAATAACCATATTTTTTTGTTCTTTGTTGAGTATTTCTTGTATTTTTTCGCTTAGTTCTAAAATCTAACTTGGCGCAGAAAGTATAAATCCGATCGTACTCACACCTCAATAAACCAGTTTATTAGATATAGTGAAAGCTTTTGTCGTGCAATAAACTCCTCCAGTTTTATCATATAATTGCAGACCTTAGTGTAAAAGAGGTTTTAAAAGGAACAAAAATGTTATACTGGATATTCTCCAAATACTACTATTCACTGAGATTTTGTGAGGATTTCTTTACATGTTTTCCATTAACAATAAGATAAGAAATTATTTATTGCCGGAAATGATATTAAAAGCGCTAATGAATCTCTACACTACGATGGCCGTTGCAGCTCAATGGTTTCCAGAAGCCAATTATTCTGATTACATTTTGTCTTTTTCTGGATTATATGACATTTTTTTTGTGAGTATTTAGTAAGTTCCCAATAACTTGTGTTTATAGTTGGTTAGAGGGAATATTTATATTGTATATATTGTGCCTTAATAGACACTGGCTCTGTTAAAAGCACACTAACACACTAAATATAATTATGTTCTTCTAAAAGAGCTATATATTGAATAGTTTTATATATAATTTATGAGATATTCAGCATTGTTTGTGTTTTATTATTATGATAAAGTGCTGCTCAATACTCTATATTGTACTGGTAGGGGGGGGGGGGGCTCTGGATCGCTACCTTGTCATGGTGAAGGGGCTTTTGTACCTCACTGAAGCTGTGAGCTATACCATGTTGGGTCACCCAAGATGGGAAGGTCATAGAACAGACATCAGACTAATTGCAGTCCACTGGAGAAGGAACTTGCAACCCACTCCAGCATCTTTGCCAAAAAAAACATATGCATGAGTACAACCAGACACAAATGTGCCTGGTGTGCTATGTCCATATGGTCACTGAGAGTCTGACACGACTGTAGGACTGGACAACAATAGTATATGGGAGGGAATCTAATTGCATGATAACACTGGGGGTATGTTATTCGTATTTGTTTATCGGTGTGCAAAAACAGTTTGTTACGAATTAGCTCATTAAAGCAGCTAATTAGTATTGGTGATTGGTAATGCAAACTGAGATTTGTTGTCAGGTGGTCTACAGAACTGTATAGTGATCTTATCTGAATCCACACACACGGGTCTTCCCATTCATTCCAGATGTCTAACTTTGCTTTCTAAAACTATCATGCTTAGTTATTTACAATTTACAAGTACGTTTAGAGAAGATCGAAAATATCCCTTTTGGTGGGGCACATCCTGACCCAATCTCTCTAAAGGGAGTACATTAGATTAAAATGTAAATTTTAATGACAGTAAAAATAATAATATTAAACATTTGAAACAAGGACACTGTATAAGGAAAGTAATTAATCAAAGTCTATATTGTCTGGATCCTTGCAATGCACCAATTGGTAATTCAGTGCTTCAAAAAAAATGCTAAGTGCTATGAGGAATATATTAATAAAGTGCTGGTTAAAAAATATATAATACAAAAAAAGTATATGTTCAATAATAAAGTGCTAATTATAGTGCAGTTTGGTTAGTATTTAGGGATTAACGATAGAAGAGGACTCCAGCTATTTCTAAAGACTGGTGGTGTTAGTTATGCGCCATCCAATGACGTCACTAAAGTGGGCCACGTTTACAGCGCAGCACCCGACGCACGTTTCTCACTTTCATCCGCTGTAACTCGGCGCTATTTAAAGATTCAATTTAAAATTATAAGTACTCATTTGTTTTTTCGGCGGACATTTTTTCTCTCTTTTTTTTGTGTGTATTTATTGTGTTTTTAATGTTTTCAGGTGCGCGCGTTTTTTTTTCTAAGACGCACGGCTATTATTTTTTTAGGTTAAGTCCGTAAATTTTGCGTTCTAAGTCCCGCGGTTCGTATTTTTGTGTGTAAGTCCGTATTTAGTGATTGCGTGTGGGTGTTTGTAACCGCGCGTGAGGCGCCGTAGAGCCTCCACCTCCGCAAATGCGGCCCCTCGCTTCGCAAGCTCTCGACGATTCGTAGTTTGACAACTATTATATGTGACGTATTTGTTATCCTATACACTTTTATATGGAGGAAAACATTATTGTGACAATCAAAAATATATTGCAAATTAAATTACCAATAGATTTACACAAATTTAATTTATTAATATAACCTCTAATTTTTATTTGTATGCCATCATAAACAATTAATTCTATCTTAATAATAATATATGACACTTTAACGATATCATGTCAATTATTATAAGTTATCATTAGGTATGATTTTATTTGAAAATCAGTTTATTAGTCCCACACATTATAATAAGAAATAATAATATTTCTCCTACATGTAAGACACATCTTAACATATTGATTATGGTTTAAATCCATGAGTTAAAGTATTATTTACAAGTTATTTACAAAGTATTTACACTTATTTGCACTTTTAATAATAATAATAATAATAATAATAATAAATAATACTTTTGCATTTTTCTGTGCACAGTGCTACAGAACACATTACAAATAAAGGATAATAATAAAAATAATAACAAAAATATTTATTTTTCATACAAACACATCCTTTGTAAAATAAATAAATATTCTCCTTTAATAATACTGCAGAAATAATGTCCCTTTAATATTGGCAAAACAACTGCCGCTTTCTGGACGTCTGTCCAGGATTCCCCACGTTTCCTGTGATGATGTAGCAGCCGCAGTATTTGCCTGCTCTGCATTACGCCCTGAAATCCTATGCAAAACCATTCTCTAAATCCCCTGTTTGCATTCACTTCCTTGGCCGTTTTGTTTAGTTTTGTAGAGAAAAAAAATGTATTGATTGTGGGATGTCTCATCTGAGAGTGCACAGGAGAAGTAACCACATAATTAGCCTGCTGTAATAAATACGTATAACTAATATCTAAAGCTATGGCAAGTCTGGACAAGCTAGTACAATGTAAATATATTACATTATAAACAAAGGTCCGCATAGTTAGAACTCTGGTATTCTCAGTAGTAACATACGGATGTGAGCGCTAGACGCATTTGAATTGCAGTGTTGGAGAAAACTGATTAAAGTCCCTTGGACTGCAAGAAGATCCAATCAGGGAACGACTAAACAACATTTATCTATACCCTATTATAAGTAAATTGTAAGCTCTTCAGTGCAGGGTTTGGTTGTCCTTATATAAAATGTGCAAATATTGTCATGCTAATTTTTTTTGCCAAATCATAAGAAGGCCGGATTCCCTAGAGAAGATGCTGGGAACAATTGAAGGCACAAGAAGAAGGGACAGCAGAGGAGGAGATGGGTATGAGGTCAATGAAGTAATGAACATGAGCTTGAGGGAGCTCTGAGTGGCAGTGGCTGACAGATGCTCCTCGAGTGCTCTAGTCCATAGAGATTCAGACGTGACTAAACGACTAAACAACAACACCAAACTGTTCCATACCTTGGGCCTCATTCAATTGCGGTTCAGCCAATTGAACAAGGCTCTATATAAGCACAGAGCATATTTGTTTTACAGAATTTTTAGTTATCGAAGACCTTGCTTTTGGATAGAAGGTCACTAACTAAAAACTTTTGTAAAAAATATATGCTGTGTGCTTATATAGAGCCCTATTCAATTGGCCAAATCGCAATTGAATGAGCCCCCTTGTCTCTATAAAGTGATGTGTTCATTGATGGCACTAATACTAATATATAAATGGAAAGGCATCCGCAACATGTTATGTTACTTTGCCAAGGCCACCAAAGCATGGGCCTAGGGCTTTACTCTGAAGGTTTTCCCATGTAGAAGTGCCACAGCACCATATGCCTATATACACAGAATTATCTATAGTCTGTCACCTGCCTCATGGCTCTGATAATGATGATAATGCTCTAATAATCAGAGGATCCTCTCCACACAATTATAGTAGATCGGCACATGTGTTTATGTGCATTATGGAGAGAGAATGTGTGCTAAGTAGATGCAAATTCACTTTATCTGAAGAAAATTAGATTTTTACAAGGAATAAATTAACGGTCCCCTTGAATTAGTAACAAATAGAAACAGCCCTGATGAATATATTTCCACTGAGAGGAGCAATTAGAAGTGTAACACTTTAGATATGTATTTGTTTAAGCATTGTAGTAGTATATAAAATGTACAAATAAGTAGCAAAATCATTAAATGAAGAAATAAGATTATATTATAGGGACCTGGAACTCCCAACATGTGGGTTTTCAGTACTAGAGACTTTACTTAGAGCAGACAGAGGCTTTTCAGCCATTGATGGACTCCTCTACACCTACAGTGAGTGACGTGTCTGTATACAGAATCTGATTGGTTGGGTTGATTTCTAGAGCTCCTGATTGGCTTGTTTGGTTCTTTGCATGAGTTTATTTGACTAGATTGTATAGCTCTAAAAATGCCCTCATTGGCTGGACTGTCTCTTTACAGGACCGAAATGATCATTTACAGGTCCTGATTGTCTATTGGTCATGCTGATCCACTTGGTATTCATGGAGTGGATTGCCAGTTCCTTCTCCAACAGGCCACAGCATACAGCCCCTGGTATTCCTAGGTGGTCTCCCATGCCCAACCCTTCTCAGCTTCAGAGTGGTGTGATCTCTTGGTTCCCTGACTTGGAATCAAAGCCATGTTGACAGCTTTGGAAGCACTGAGTCCTAGCCACTAGACCACCAGGGAACCATATAAGCTCCATATTGCTGCAAGTTGACTAGACTAGATTTGTACAGCTCCAGATTGGCTGAGCTGGAGTTTCTGTGCCTGGATTGGATCTGGATAGTTCAAAAAAAGGCCCTGATAGGCTGGATTAGATGTGTACCAGTTTTTATTGGCTGTAATGTATTATACAAATGGTTATTGCCTGGACTGGCTCTATAAAGAAGCTGATTTTCTCTGCATAAATAATCATGCATTTGATTGCCTGAATTGGCTCTGTACAAGTCATTACTGGCCGAAATGACCGTTTACAGATCCTAATTGGCTGGATTAGCTCCATATTGCTAGACTGGCTCTGAACAACCCCTGATTGACTGTATCATTTCTGAACTTGGCTTGATTGACTCTGTAGGTTTGCTGATCTGACCTGACTCTGTACATTTGCTTAATTACTGGATCGACTGTACAGTTCCTGACTGGCTGGGTTGGATCTGCACAGATGTTAATTGGTTGGACTGACTTGATGGTTTCAATCAGTAGCATGTCTTTACTGGTGTCACTACTGAGTGAGGATTGCTACACAAAATATTCAGCCAGATAAGTGATACTGGGTGAGTACCAGAGGGTTGTTCTTTAGCCGTTCAGTCATGGCAGACTCTCCATGACCTTATGGACTGCAGCATGCTCGGCACATCTATCATCTACTGCCCCCCTGAGTTAATCCCCTGTGCTCCATGCTCCATGCGTCATGCAGTGATCCCAACAAACAAAAATGTAACCCTACCACATTTATCTGTGCAGGCATGGAATACTGGTATTCATCTAAAACAGGAAAGCTATGAGTTTACTGGTCAGTGCAGTGTAACCTGAGTCCATGGTCAATCATAGCCTTATAGAGCCTCACACATTGAGCATAGACTGGCATGGCGCTAATTACTAATGGAACAGCCAGTGGGCAGGATAGACTTTATGTAATCAAGAGATTTTAAATTATAATTGGTTTTAGCTGTTATTAGTGTAAAAAAAAAATATATAGATTATTTTAACATACAATCCTGTGCTCACTCACACCAGAAGAGCACTTACAGTGAGTTCTTCTTAATATTAAAACAACATCTTAAAATTATGGGCAAATCTTATATTTTGCAGCACTAACAATGTCCCATTTTCTCTTTATTCTTCTTGTTTGACCTGTGAGTCTAGAAGAAAGGCAGAATAATTTTGTTCATCACAAGTGTGTGTATCTCTAAAACTTTGTTTATTTACCATACAGAGTGGAGGTTACAGTACCAAACAGGATTTACATTTTTCAGGATTAGAATATATATATATATATATATATATTTTTTTTTTAAATATATATAAATAATAAGTTGGTATATATATACAACGCCTTAGACCAGTAATGGAAAGTGACCATTGTGCCTTCTTGAGCGAGTGACTCCCTATAATGCTCGAATCATACACAGCCTGTTGTGCTTTGTGCATTGTCTTCAAACACTTCCAATCTGTTCTTATATCTTATTTTATCTAAATGAATATGAGTAACTGTTAATGTATTGACATGTTTACAACAAATGCATCCTGTGAGGCGCAGCGTCTGAAACAAGAAGGAAAACAGATTTTATTGTGTGATGTTGATGGGATTTTCCAAACCTGCTTAACTCAACAAGCAGACAGATGTAAGTACAGTCATTACCTGCTAATCAATGCAGTGTTTGTGGAGTGTTATCCAGCTTTCATTTCAACTTTGAAGGGCTGAACGCACAAATTGATTCCCCTTCTCTAGGGGGGCGGAAAATTGGAATTGGTAAGGAGAGAGGATAGCAGGACTGACCAAGGGGAGTGAAAGAATATATTTAATAACACAATTAATATTCACAAAAAAATTGCTAAATACACTTGTAAAGTATAAGAGCAGCTAGATCTAAGTAAAAATAACATCCGGTACATGCAGGGTTAAAGTTTCCAGGAATTTTGCCAGAACTGCAAAATTTGCAAAATGTATCAAAATACCAAAATGTAGTTGTAATTGATCAATAGAATCTGTTCTTGTATTGTGACGCATAAATCAGACATAACTGATTGTATAATATGTTTATTTATTATTTACTTTATATATAGTATATATGTCACTATATACTCACCTAAAACAGGACAGCTATGGGTTAACTGGTCAGTGCAGGGTAACCTGAGTCATGGGGATGTTGTGCTATCAATCACAGCCTTCCCCCTAGAGTGCACACTGCACTCGGCAATCTGCTAATTACTCATGCTCTAGATGTTCTTTTATCTGTTACTAGTCATTTACCCATCATAAATTAGGGTATAATATTACAGGTGTCTCTCCCCCCCTCCCTCCCCTGTGTCCCTTTCCCGCCCTCTCCCTCACCTGTCTCTCTTCCTCCCCCTCCCCTGTGTTCATCCCCATCTCCCTCCCCTATGTCTCTTGCCTCCTTTCCCTCTCCTTTGTCTCTCCCCCTCTCCCTCCCCTGTATCTCTTCCCCCCTCTCCCTTCTCTGTGTCTCTTCCCCCTCTCCCTCCCCTGTGTCTCTTTCCCCCCTCCTCCCTTCCCTGTGTCTCTTTCCCCCTTTTTCTCTTTCCCCTCTTCCCCCGTGTCTCTTTCCCCCCTCCTCCTCTAGTATGTTTCTTTCCCCCTTTCCACCTCTGTCTCTTTCCCCCCTCCTCCCTCCCCTATGTTTCTTTCCCCCTTTCGACCTCTGTCTCTTCCCCCTCCTCCCTCACCTGTGTCTCTTTCCCTCTCAGTCTCTTTCCCCCTTTCCCCTGTGTCTCTTTCCCCCCTCCTCCCTCCTCTTTGTCTCTTTCTCCCCTCCTCCTCCCCTGTGTGTCTTTCCCCCTCTGTCTCTTCCCCCCTCCTCCCTACCCTGTCTCTTTACCCCTTTCCCCCTCTGTCTCTTTCCCCCCTCCTCCCTCCCCTGTGTCTCTTTCCCCCTTTCCCCCTCTGTCTCTCTCCCCTCTCTGTCGACCACTCTGCGGGCATGCGTGGCTGGCGCCGCGCTTTGCACAGTGCGGCGTGTGTGGAATCCGTACAAATAATTTCTATAGTGCGCATGCGCTCATTTAAAAAATAGATCATTTTAGCATACAATCTTTTGCTCTTTCACACCATGAAGAGCACTTAAACTGAGCTCAGTGGCCCTTTAAGCAATAATTACATAAATGATTCTTCCTCTTTTCTAGTTATTTCATCTCATCTGAATGACTCTATGGGCCTCGGCACATCTGTCAGCCACTGCCCATCAATAAAGCTGCAGTCCCCTACTTTGTGTGCCTTCAATCTTTCCCACCATCAGAGTCTTCTCTAGAGAATCCAGTCTTCTCATGATATGGCCAAAATATCTGAGCTTCAGCCTCATGATCAAACCTTCTAGTGAGCAGTTTGGCTTCATTTCCTGTAGTATTGATTTATTGGATCTTCTTGCAGTCCAAGGGACTCTAACTAGTTTTCTTCAACACCACAATTCAAAGGCGTCAATTCTCCGGCGCTCAGCCTTTTTTATGGTCCAGCGCTCACATCCGTATGTTACTATTGGGAATACCATAGTTCTAACAATGCTGACTTTTGTTGATAGTAATATATATTTGCTTTTTACTAGCTTGTCCAGATTTGCTATAGGTTTCCTACCCAAACGTCTCCTAATTTCATAGCTACAGTCACCATCTTGGAGCCCAAGAAAATAAAATCTTTCATTGCCTCCACTTCTTCCCCATCTATTCTTAAATCCCAGTAGAGGATGCCCCAATAAGAAAATTACGGGAAGTAAAATGAGAGAGATTTTATATATAACCAAAAGTGCAGAAACGTTCCAGCAAGGGAGACGTCCAAATGCAGAACGCCGGCCATTAAAAATTAAATAACAAAGTTAAATATTAAATTTTAATATAAAATATTAATAGCAAAATAAACAAAGTTGATTTGAAGGGGACAAAATTAGGGTTGTTCTAAAGCCAAGAACCAAACCACAAGAGATAATTTCAAAAGCCAAGAATTGCCCCTGGATTCCCAGCACGGAAAGCCAGAAATATCCGAGAGAAAGGTCACAGACTCCTGTCCGGAGAGTGTCGGATAAATCTTAGAGCTTCCCACAAATGATAGATATTAGTGTGAGCAGAATCTATCGTACAGGAGAGAAGCTCAGGGTACTGGTATTATATATTTTATATAGTCTTATTATTAATAGTATTATTATTAGTTCCTTCGAAAATGATCACTATCACAACTGAATATTATTTGTCAAATAAATAAAAAAAAAGTACTTTATGCTCATAAATCGGCCTTCATGACCCCCCGCCCGCATGCTATCTATTAAAGAGATATGGGACATTTCTTGTGAATTTCTGAAGACACCCACTTCCTGGGAATGGAGCAAGAGTGTATTGTTTATCTGTCAGTGGAGGGAGAGGAATATTTATTGGACAATTCATCCTCACTAAATGGGACACTGACCCACTTCCAATCAAATGCTTACATGCAAGAAAACTGTCAATAATAAATGCAAGCACAAGAAATGTTACTAATATATCATGGATGCCTCCAGGGTCCAGTAGAGGCATCAGAATGATTTTTACCTAATTACCTAATTACCGTCTTTCATACATTGCACAGTGGGGCTTTAAAGTGGCAATCAAGAGCTGAACAGATAGCATGACCGATAGATACATAGATAGATAGATAGATAGATAGATAGATAGATAGATAGATAGATAGATAGATAGATAGATAGATAGATAGATAGATAGATAGATAGATAGATAGATAAATAGATAGATAGAGGGATAGATAGATAGATAGATAGATAGATAGATAGATAGATAGATAGATAGATAGATAGATAGATAGATGGACAGATGGATAGACAGACAGACAGATAGATGGATGGATAGATAGATAGATAGATAGATAGATAGATAGTTAGATAGATAGATAGAT
>CM050175.1:77860566-77875566 GCA_027410445.1 Discoglossus pictus | reverse complement strand
GGATATCAGCCCCGCCAGGTACCCTGAATCAGAGCCACAACCAAACAGAGGGAATTAATGGGAACGGTCCGGAAGTATAGGAACACTGCAATGCCCTAAAAACAGGAGCTAGATAGATCTTTTAATATATCTGTGCATCTATTTACTTTATTTTATTAAGAAGGGCTTATATTCTCTGTTTTTACTGCCTACAATCTGTGTCTTCGTGTGCTGCAGTGGGTATACCCATACAGCGACTATTTGTTTGACTTTAGGCAGTAAAGTCAGAGCTTGTAAGCACTTCTTAATAAAATAAAGTACATAAAAGTAAATAGATGCCCAGGGATATTTTGATACATAGTAACATCTAGAAACCTTCCATGTCCATTTAAAGTGCAAGATATCTCTGGAGTAGATATTGCAGCCACCACAGAAACTCATAACGTCATTGTGTCACAAGCTAGCACAACATTGAAAATTAGCAATTACAGAGTTGTACGTGGTCAGCTGTCTATATCTCAAGAGTGATCTAAAGTACCTACATCCATCAGTCTGACCTATAGACAGTTTAAATGAACTTTAGTCTGATGACATTTTGTATCTTACCTGTAGCGTCTTCCATGACACCTATTCTGTGCTCACTCCCACCCATGCTGGGTACTGAGTGGTCGCTCATCCATGCTGGGTACTGAGTGGTCTCTTACCCATGCTGGGTACTGAGTGGTTTCTCACCCATGCTGAGTTTTGAGTGGTCGCTCATCCATGCTGGGTACTGAGTGGTCTCTTACCCATGCTGGGTACTGAGTGGTTTCTCACCCATGCTGAGTTTTGAGTGGTCGCTCACCCATGCTGGGTACTGAGTGGTCGCTCCCCCATGCTGGGTACTGAGTGGTGATTGGTCTCTCACCCATGCTTGGTACTGAGTGGTCGCTCCCCCATGCTGGGTACTGAGTGGTCGCTCACCCATGCTGGGTACTGAGTGGTCTCTCACCCATGCTGGGTACTGGGTGGTCGCTCACCCATGCTGGGTACTGGGTGGTCTCTCACCCATGCTGGGTACTGAGTGGTCTCTCACCCATGCTGAGTTTTGAGTGGTCGCTCATCCATGCTGGGTACTGAGTGGTCTCTTACCCATGCTGGGTACTGAGTGGTTTCTCACCCATGCTGAGTTTTGAGTGGTCGCTCACCCATGCTGGGTACTGAGTGGTCGCTCCCCCATGCTGGGTACTGAGTGGTCTCTCATCCATGCTGGGTACTGAGTGGTCGCTCCCCCATGCTGGGTACTGAGTGGTCGCTCACCCATGCTGGGTACTGAGTGGTCGCTCCCCCATGCTGGGTACTGAGTGGTCTCTCACCCATGCTGGGTACTGAGTGGTCGCTCACCCATGCTGGGTACTGAGTGGTCTCTCACCCATGCTGGGTACTGAGTGGTGATTGGTCTCTCACCCATGCTTGGTACTGAGTGGTCGCTCCCCCATGCTGGGTACTGAGTGGTCGCTCACCCATGCTGGGTACTGAGTGGTCTTTCACCCATGCTGGGTACTGAGTGGTCGCTCCCCCATGCTGGGTACTGAGTGGTCGCTCACCCATGCTGGGTACTGAGTGGTCTTTCACCCATACTGGGTACTGAGTGGTCGCTCACCCATGCTGGATACTGAGTGGTCTCTCACCCATGCTGGGTACTGGGTGGTCGCTCCCCCATGCTGGGTACTGAGTGGTCGCTCACCCATGCTGGGTACTGAGTGGTCTTTCACCCATGCTGGGTACTGAGTGGTCTTTCACCCATGCTGGGTACTGAGTGGTCGCTCACCCATGCTGGATACTGAGTGGTCTTTCACCCATGCTGGGTACTGAGTGGTCGCTCACCCATGCTGGGTACTGAGTGGTCTTTCACCCATGCTGGGTACTGAGTGGTCGCTTCCCCATGCTGGGTACTGAGTGGTCGCTCACCCATGCTGGGTACTGAGTGGTCTCTCACCCATGCTCGGTACTGAGTGGTCGCTCACCCATGCTGGGTACTGGGTGGTCTCTCACCCATGCTGGGTACTGAGTAGTCACTTTTCAGGGGCTCAGTCAGTGTCACTGGGCTTCATAACATCCATAAAAGAAGCACCGGCCAACCGACTTTTTTCCCAGTTCGATTCACATTGGTTTCTTTTGCCTCTAGACCTAGAGCCTCAACTCACCACCATCTTCTGCCTCTAAACTCATATAACATGCCCTCCCATCTAGCCTGTCCATGCCTACCCAGTTATGATTTGTGTATCATATAGTACTGGTTTCTGCACTATCATCTCCATTTTTCACAGCTGATACACCCACTAATTAAATCTCTTCTCTCTTTTCAATTACTCGCCTTTTTTCTCCTTTGTGTTTACTTCACCTTTTGTTTCATTAACCCCTTTAGATTGTAAGTACAAAACATGAATAATAATAATAATCAATGCTCTTAAAACATCATTTCAGACCTGTGGAGACAATCCCAATCTACACTAAAGCAGTATCTAGATCAAACAAGGAACCCCCACCAGGAGAAGTAAAATCATTGAATGAAGCCCCTCCCTCTACTGAAAAGCGGATCAGATTTGGGTCTCCAATGCTATGATTGGCTGAAAGGTCAATGCCAGTTTCTTTTCAGCCAATTAAAGACCTTCTATACATATTTAAAAATGTAAATTTGAAGATGTGGCTTTTTCTTTTATATTGCATGTTGAGGATGGTACATACTCATGGAGATTGGTTATTTAATGACCAAAATTAATTTATGCCTGTTTGGAAAGAGTGGTGTGGCACAGTTGTGGGCCCCCAGAGTGGGGGGGGGGGGGGCAGATTTCTGATGAGGACTTGCTTAAAGGGCCACTTAATTCAGCACAGTTTGGACCACATCACTGTAAATACTTTTAGAATTTTTAATATGTGAATTTATCACTGAGAAATCCAACCAAATAAAATCTGTGTTAATTTGTGTAAAATACTGCACACACACTGCTCTATGTCTGCAACCAATCAGGTTGCAAGGGTGTGTCCTCCTTCTCAAGTCAATGGTAAGGTTTTTGTCAGACTGTTTATATTTCTAGTTTTAAGGGAACTGGTTCTATTTTTCCTTACTGGCAGAAAATGCAGGTTTCTGCTCTCTTGACTCTTGAAATTTGAGCATTGCAGACAGGGCTGTATTTACCTTTTTGGAGCCCCTAGGCAGTGAGGTGGAAGAGCCCCTGCGAGTGAGTACGCAAGGTATGCACGGACCCATTTTTGCATTTTCTGTATGTGTAAGTTCCCTTTCCTGTTGTAACAGGAGGTTACCCCCTGGTAGCTAGTCTATAAACTGCAACATTTTATTTTGTTTTAAGTCCGGAACCATTTTTTTTAAGAAGTGGTGCCCGCCACAGGAAATCGCCCTTGGTCGGCTGCCTAGTTGGCTAATGGGTAACCCGGCCATGAATGCAGGGGGGTTAGTACTCTGTTATCTGTACTCTGGGAGCTCCCTGCAGTGATCCCAACAAACAAAAATGTAACCCTTACTACATCTATCTGTGCAGGCATGGAATGCTGCACTCACCAAAAACAGGAAAGCTATGGGTTAACTAGTCAGTGCAGTGTCCAGAGGATGTTGTGCTATCCATCATAGCCTCAAACAATGTGCAAGGCCTGTGGTAATAATTCATGCAACAGCCAGTGGGCATAAAATACTGCATGTTAACAGAGATTGAAATCTTTAGATTTAAGATTTAAAAAAAATGATAATTTTAACATACAACCACAAAGAGTATTGTGTTAGTGTTAGTTAAGTTGCCCTTTAATGTAAACAATAAGAAGCAGGAATGAAGACCATAAAATGTTTTCCTTTAATACAGTGGTTCCTCTCTTTTGTAGATGCTTATGATTAATCCCATGGATTACAAAGTCATTATTAAAAGGTAAAGGTGCATTGTAGCCCAAGCTGTTCATTGCAGGATTGTCTATTAATCACTATGCAACGCGCCCGTCCTGCTCTTGATGCATCTGCTCCGACTGCAATGAAAAAAAAATCAAAAACCTTCCCAAGCTGCTAAGGACATCAGTGTCTTTACTTTACTATGCACTATAAATTGCTGCAGTCATCAGGCATGGTAAATAGCCATGGATATAGTGCTTTATGAATGGAGGTGTCAGCCAGTCAATTAGCTATAGAAATAACATTCACTCCCTGAGGGAGGATTCTCTCCTGCTCATTGATACCAGCTGAAATGTCAGACAAGCTGTAAATGCCGTGAAGCAGGGAGATTACATTTGGCAGCTGTTTGCTTTTTTTTTTTGCTTTTTTTCCGTTATGAAAAAAAAAAAGAAACTTATCATTTGAGGTTTTCAAATAAACTTATTTTCCTTCCAAAAACAAAAGAAAAAAAGAAAAACTTGCATTATTTCTTCCCGTTGACAGTCCTGACATTTCACAAATGCAGAAAAGAATATGCCCTGGACTTTATTAAAATAGATGATGTAATTTGGAAGTCGGTATAAGAACACTTGAGGTTTGTTTTCTGGAACACTTAGACAAAAATATGCTCTTTATCGAGCATTTAGAGGAGTCCTTATTGTTTTCTATGTCCAGTGTTGTGATACATAATGTGTTGTAATTGTTCACGTTTTAATAAAGTCACATTTTATTACGCACAAGAAGCAAAGATTAATAGCGAATCAGATTCATCCTGTTTACTCTCATGTATGCTGTCATCCCTCACATCTTTGACTTGTGCAGCAAATTTGGCAAGACAGGCAGGGGTGTAGGAACCAAAATAATTTGGGGTGGGGGACACTTAACAGCTTCTATATGCATACATACACACAAAAAGAAATCTGTGGGGGGGGGGTTGTCCCCCTCACCCCCCCCCCCCGCCCCCCAGTTCCTACACCCATGAACAGAGGTACCCAGTACTACTGAAATAGAGAGGCACAAATTAAATTTGCCATTGAGCACTAGGTGTTTTTGTTGTTGCTGTTGCTGTTATTTGTTCAGTCATGTCTACATGGACTACAGCACGCCAGTCACAGCTTTTAGCCGCTGCCCCTCTGAGCTCATGCAAGCTCATGTTCATTGCTTCAATTACCTCATCTATCCACCTCTGCCTGTGCAGTCCCTTTCTTCATTCACCTTTAATATTTCCCAGCATCAGAGTCTTCTCTAGGGAATCCTGTCTTCTCTTTGTATGGACAAAATATTAGAAGCTTCATTCTCATGATCAAACTTTCCAGTGAACAGTTTAGCTTAATTTCCTGTAGTACTGCACAATTCTCTGGCGCTGAGACTTCTATATGGTCCAGCTCTCACATTTGTATGTTACTACTGGGAATACCATAGTTCTAACTATGTGGACCTTTATTAATAGCTATATCTCATTATTTTTTAATAGCTTGTCCAGACTTGACATAGCTTTCCTCCCCAGAACTAATAAATAAGAAATAAATAATTCTGCTACAGAAATATCCTCCATAATTGTCCTCAAACATTAGGGAAGTTGACAGTGGGATAATTAATAAAGCTACATAGTTACTTAGTAATTGTGGATTAGTTGCTAATTGATCCAGAGCAAGGCAAACAGAAAAAAACCCAAGTGACTTTAGAAATTGTCTCAAAGGCAAAAAATAATAATCTTCCTGACCCTAGATACTGGCGATCAGATTCCTCCCTGGATCAATAGTCTCTCTAATTATCCATGAAAAAAAACATGAACCCATGAAAAAAAGAGACACAGGGGATGGAGGGGAAAGAGACACAGGGGAGGGAGGGAGGAGGTGGGAAAGAGACACAGTGGAGGGAGAGGGGGTATGAGACACAGGTGAGGGAGGGGGAAGGGGAAAGAGACAAAGGGGAGGAAGGGGAGAGAGACACAGGGGAGGGAGAGGTTGGAAGAGACACAGTGGAGGGAGGAGGGTAAAGAGTCACGGGATGGAGGGAGGAGGGGAAAGAGACACAGGAGGGAGGGGAGAAGGCGAAAAGAGACAGGGGAGTGAGGGGAGAAAGAGACACAGTGGAAGGATGGAGGGGGGAAGAGACACATGGGAGGGAGTGGGAGAAAGAGACACAGGGGAGAGGCAAGAGACACAGTGGAGGGAGGGAGGAGGGGAAAAAGACACAGGGGATAGAGGGGAGGGGAAAGAGACACAGGGGAGGGAGGGGAGGAGGGAAAGAGACAAAGGGGAGGGAGGGGAGAAGAGACACAGGGGAGGGAGGGGCAAGAGACACAGTGGAGGGAAGAGGTGGAAAGAGAAGCAGGGGAGGGAGGAGGGGGAGAGACACATGGGAGGGAGAGGGGGTATGAGACACAGGTGAGGGAGGGGGAAGGGGAAAGAGACAAAGGGAAGGAAGGGGAGAGAGACACAGGAGAGGGAGAGGTGGGAAGAGACACAGTGGAGGGAGGAGGGTAAAGAGTCACGGGGTGGAGAGAGGAGGGGAAAGAGACACAGGAGGGAGGGGAGAAGGTGAAAAGAGACAGGGGAGTGAGGGGAGAAAGAGACACAGTGGAAGGATGGATGGGGGAAGAGACACAGGAGAGGGAGTGGGAGAAAGAGACACAGGGGAGGAGCAAGAGACAGTGGAGGGAGGGAGGAGGAGAAAAGGACACAATGGATAGAGGGGGAGGGGAAAGAGACACAGGGGAGGGAGGTGAGGATGGAAAGAGACAAAGGAGAGGGAGGGGAGAAGAGACACAGGGGAGGGAGGGGCAAGAGACACAGTGGAGGGAAGAGGTGGAAAGAGAAGCAGGGGAGGGAGGACGGGGAGAGACACATGGGAGGGAGAGGGGGTATGAGACACAGGTGAGGGAGGGGGGAAGGGGAAAGAGACAAAGGGAAGGAAGGGGAGAGAGACACAGGGGAGGGAGAGATGGGAAGAGACACAGTGGAGGGAGGAGGGGAAAGAGTCACGGGATAGAGGGAGGAGGGGAAAGAGACACAGGAGGGAGGGGAGAAGGCGAAAAGAGACAGGGGAGTGAGGGGAGAAAGAGACACAGTGGAAGGATGGAGGGGGGAAGAGACACGGGAGGGAGTGGAAGAAAGAGAAACAGGGGAGGGGCAAGAGACACAGTGGAGGGAGGGAGGAGGGAAAAAAAGACACACGGGATAGAGGGGAGGGGAAAGAGACACAGGGGAGGGAGGGGAGGAGGGAGAGAGACAAAGGGGAGGGAGGGGAGAAGAGCCACAGGGGAGGGAGGGGCAAGAGACACAGGGGAGGGAAGAGGGGGAAAGAGAAGCAGGGGAGGGAGTGAGGAGGGGAGAGACACAGGGGAGGGAGAGGGGGTATGAGACACAGGTGAGGGAGGGGGGAAGGGGAAAGAGACAAAGGGAAGGAAGGGGAGAGAGACACAGGGGAGGGAGAGGTTGGAAGAGACACAGTGGAGGGAGGAGGGGAAAGAGTCACGGGATAGAGGGAGGAGGGGAAAGAGACACAGGAGGGAGGGGAGAAGGCGAAAAGAGACAGGGGAGTGAGGGGAGAAAGAGACACAGTGGAAGGATGGAGGGGGGAAGAGACACAGGGGAGGGAGTGGGAGAAAGAGAAACAGGGGAGGGGCAAGAGACACAGTGGAGGGAGGGAGGAGGGGAAAAAGACACACGGGATAGAGGGGGAGGGGAAAGAGACACAGGGGAGGGAGGGGAGGAGGGAAAGAGACAAAGCGGAGGTAGGGGAGAAGAGCCACAGGGGAGGGAGGGGCAAGAGACACAGGGGAGGGAAGAGGGGGAAAGAGAAGCAGGGGAGGGAGGGAGGAGGGGAGAGACACAGGGGAGGGAGAGGGGGTATGAGACACAGGTGAGGGAGGGGAGAAGGGGAAAGAGACAAAGGGGAGGAAGGGGAGAGAGACACAGGGGAGGGAGAGGTGGGAAAGGACACAGGGGAGGGGGGGAGACATGACTAGTAGAATATAATCAGTCAGATGAAAGCACTCATTATTGTAGGAAACAAATGTTTATTAAGGAGCTGAGACTTCGGCATATTATTGTGAAGATGCGTCTTCCTCACATGAATTTCGACCCCAGATAGTTTACAAAATATATTACAAATAAAGTGTAATTAATGACTATATAATATGTATATAATGTATACAGAATACATTTTATTACATAATAATGTTTTAAGAATATTTTAAGAAGCTATTTTACATACTGAATCATTTTTTATTTTATTTGAAATTTATACATTGGGAGTGATTAATATTCCTGTTTCAGGAAATCTAGCAATAAAATAAGACTAGAAGCCATGAAGTGGGACTTATATAAACATAATATTGTATAAAAAATATACACATATTTTTATATCACTATACAACATTTCATATGGAGTTGAAACAAAGTTAATTGTGTTTCCTGGGGGTAGTTGTTGTTCAGTCGTTCAGTTGTGTCTGACTCTCCATGACCCTATGGAGCGCATCATGTCAGGCACATCTTATGTCTGGTTGTGCTCATCCATATCATGGCAAAAATACTGGAGTGGGTTGCCAGTTCCATCTACAGTGGACCGTGATTGGTCTGCCCTCTCTGCTATGACCTGCCCATCTTGAGTGACCCTACATGGTATAGCTCACAGCTTCACTGAGGTTCACAAGTCCTTCACCACAAAAACTTAGGGATGCAGAAGGAGTAGGGTGTATAAATCATATTTAATTTAAAGCCACATAATATAAATAGCATAATTAGACAGGAACAAATCATAAATTATGTTGTTGCCTCTGAAGGCCCCTGAGGCATCCATAATATTTGTGTTATTATCTTTAATGTACATTTCTATATTATGATTTTACAGAACTGCATTTTTTTTTATTTAATCCTATGAATTTAATATGTTTTTTAAGTATATGTTTGGTGATTTCAAGTGTATTTTTCCTGTATTAATATCATGTTCAGTACAACGCATCAGAGTCATTATTTTTGGCCGTGTTTTTGGTTTCTCCATCTTTGAGATATAATAACATATTGATTCCCGACGGGACGTCAAGTGATCGGATCAGTGTAGGACGCTCCCCTGGAGCCGCTCAGCCATCCACATATTGGGATTACTCCTCACAAAAACCTTTCAACAACAACCCAAGGAGCATGGACTTTCACTGGGACTTAATCCTCTTTAGGAGATTTTCTGCTTCTCCACAAAAAACATCATAAAGCTGAGAAACTACAACTACCACTCCTGCTATCTATGATGTGTCATTTAGTTTGATTTTTATAGATAAAGGGCCACTGAACTCACTGTAAGTGCTCTTCATGGTGTGAAAGAGGACACGATTGTTTCTATTTTTTTAATTACACAGCTAGAAATGTAAAGCTCTGTTATAGTCTATCCTGCCCAATGGCTGTTGCATGAGTAATTTGCACAGGGCCCAGTCTGTGCACGATGTGTGAGGCTCTATAGGAAAATCCTATGATTCATAGCACAGCATTCCCTACGGTTATACTGCACTGACCAGTTAAACCATAGCTTCCCTGTTTAAGTGAGTCCAGTATTCCATGCCTGCACAGATAGATGTGGTAATGGTTACATTCTTGTTTGTTGGAATCACTGCACCAGAGAAAAGCAATACCACATTGTACTGGAGTAAGTAGCTCCACTGTAATCTATCTATCTATCAATTAATCTGTTTGTCTGTCTGTCTATCTATCTGTCTGTATCTATCTGATTATTAATCAATGGTGATATTAATTGTACTACAATAATTCATTTATCACTTGAGGAATATTGAATATCATTGTTCTAAACTGACTGATAAAATAACAATATAATTTAATAAATCCTTGGATACAGAGTAATTTAATTAAATAGAGAATAATTAAAGCCTGGTGAGCAGAATAATTGTTGCTTGTTTAATATCTTGTTATCAAACGACAGACCCCAATGTAATATTGTGCATTGCAAACAATACAGTCGTTATCATAAGTCTGGTACAATGAGGATTTATGCATGTATGACTTAACTGCTAAATTCATCATCAAATACATTGCAATTAAATATTCCATGGAAAATCTGATGAATAAATTAACGCTCTTTATCCTCGCTTCGAGGGTGCAAACAGTGCGAGACTAGAGGTGCCAGTCTGCAAATACTATTAATTTAAATCGCCTTGTGTGTAAAAAATAATAAAACTACAATAGAATTACATTTCTTTGCACAGTGTCCTCCTACACATTATGCAGGGATTATGGTGCATGTATCATCCTCTCATTGCAACATATAGCCGTTGAATTGTATATGACATGTATCAATCATACATGACCTAATTCAAATAAATTATTTTTTTGTCTTTTTATTGTCAGATGAAAATAGTTGATTTTTGTGGCATTCAAGTTCATCTCCGGTCATATAAGGATGATTATGGTCCATCATTATTATGATTTCCATCACTTGCTCTGCTTTAATGGTCTCCAATCTATCCAAATGTTATCATATCATTGAGAAAGCCATTTATAATGACGAAACGCGTCTGTATACTTTTTATTTTACTACCAGGACTGAGCAGCCATTTCTGTAGAGATTCAACCAAAGACTCTGGCCTGATACCATCCATTCTATGGGTTCAATTTCCAACTGTCATTTAACAGTTGTGTTTACCACCAGGACCGAGCAGTTATTACTGCAGAGATTCAACCAACGAGTCTGGGCCTAATACCATCAATTCTGCAAGTTCTCTTTTCTATTTCTCTTTTTAATTTTGCCTCTAAACCTAGAGCCTCACACACCACCACCTACCCTGTCCACACCCACCCATCTATGATTTGTGTTACTTTATGGTGCAGGTTTAACACTATCACCTCCATTTCTCACAGCTGATACACCAACAAAATGAATCACTAACAAACTCTCCATTCTCTTTACTTCCTTGCCAAGCTCTTGTTTCTTCCATTTATTACTTCACCTTTTGTTTTATTTATCCCTTTAGGTTGTAAGTTTGCGAGTTTTCAATCGTATAAGGTGCCTTGAAAAGACACCAAGTATGTAAGATTTTAAACGCAAAGACAGGGCCCTCTACTTTCTGCAATGTGTTTAATATTATATTTATTTATTTTTCTTTGTATTTAACGCCCGTACGGCTGAATATGTTGGCGCTTTACAAAAAAACTGTAATAATAATAGTAATTTTATTTTACATTTATATTTCAACCTGTATGTAATTGATTTTTACTGAGTTTTAAAGATCCCTATTGGAAACCAAATATATCTGAATTATAATTTTACTGTACTATTTACAAAACTTTAATAAAAATACCTTTTATTTGACCCAAAAACTATGGCTACTCTAATTGGCTTTAATTGGACCTCCATTCTTTGCAATGTGTTAACATAACTTTTGCCTTGTACCTAAGCCCTGTGCAGCACTTCGGAATATGTTGACACATTTCAAATAAACAATAATAAAAATAATACTCACTACTCTGTATGATCATTTATGCATTTGTGAGTATGCTTCTGAAGACACGGGAACAAAGAGGAGCAAGTATGACTTTGTGGCATCTATATATGCATCTACCTGAGGAATTCCACGTACCATCCAGTGGACCAAGGGGACCAGCCCATTCCAGGAGGAACACTCATGAGCCATACCCATATCTCACATTTGTGGGGTATGTAAATGTGAGCACCTTTGTTCACTCTTGCACTAGTAGAGTCTGATGATTAATATATTTCCTTGTCGATGTTCTTCACCATTTTTAGCCAATGCATTGCTGCCTTTCTCTGTCATGAAGATAGTTATTATTATTATTATTATCGTTTATTTATAACGCGCCAACATATTCCGTATAGCTGTATATAAGATAAGTTCACGACAAAGATACATACAAATGAAACATAGCAAAGCAAGGAGGGCCCTGTCTTTGAGCCTCAAATCCCTAGTGTCCATAGTGCTTTCCCCAAAGCACCTTGTGGGATTGAAACTCACAGACTTACAACCTAAAGGTATTGTGTGCGGAAAAGGAGGGAGAGAGAGGTGAGAGTGTTATAGGGTGGAAGGCGATACGCTTCTTCAAAGAGATGTGTTTTTAGTGAGGTTTTGAATGTTTTGAGGCAGGAGGATAATCTGGTGGAGCGAGGCAAGGAGTTCCAGAGAATAGGGGCAGCACAAGAAAAGTCCTGAAAGTGAGAGGAGGTGACAAGAGTTTTGGAAAGAAGAAGGTCATTAGCAGAGCGAAGAGGGCGTGTGGGGGAGTATTTGGAGATGAGACAAGAAATGTATGGGGGTGAGCTATCGTTAAGGGCTTTGTAAATTAGGGTCATGATTTTAAATGTTATTCTTGAGGCTAAGGGAAGCCAGTGGGGTGACTGAGAGGTGATGCCGACACTGAGCGTTGTGTACGGAAGATGAGTCTAGCAGAGGCATTCATAATGGATTGAAGTGGAGATAGTCGGTGGTGGGGAGGCCAGCAAGGAGCGAGTTGCAGTAGTCCAGTCGAGAGATGATGAGCGAGTGTATAAGGATTTTAGTTGTGTCTTGCGTAAGATAATGGCGAATTCTGGAGATGTTTTTTTAGTTAACACATTTCGCCAACGTTTGGTTACGTTTGATGATCGGTCTGTCTCATTCATACATAGTGTGCCGTGTAGTACGAAAGCAAATAAATTAATGGGTACAGATGTTATTGGCTTCACTATGTATCTCTTCTATATAATTTAAATAAATGTTCAACAATCTCTGACCAAAATGTGAGAAGTAAATATACAAAAGAAATAAAAGTCTCCTTTCAACTTTATTTACATAGTTACATTGTAATCGAGGATGAAAAAAAATATTTGAGCTTCAGCCTCATGATCAAACCTTCCAGTGAACAGTTTGGCTTCATTTTCTGTAGTATTGATCGATTGGATCTTCTTGCAGTCCAACAGTTTTCTCCAACACCACAATTCAAAGGTGTCAATTCTTCTTTATGGTCCAGCTCACACGTCCGTATGTTACTACTGGGAATACCATAGATCTAACCATGCAGACCTTTGTTGATAATGTAATATCTTTACTTTTTAATAACTTGTCCAGACTTGCAAAAGCTTTCTTCCCTAGAAGCAAATATCTAATTTCATGGCTACAGTCACCATCTGAAGAAATCTTAGAGCCCAGGATTTTTTTTATAGAAGATCAGAATTGTTACTCTTTGTGTTTGGGGTCTTCCATATTAGATCTCTAGAGCATTGCTTGCTGATCCTGGAGCCGAAGGATGGTGGGCTTCTATTTCTGAGATACATTTAATTTATTTATTTCCATAACAATGCAGAACTGAATAGATAGTGTCTGCGTCCAATGCCTCTTTCTCAAATGAATCCCATAATGTAATACAAAGGTGGACAAGTTCTGTCCTGGAGAGCCCCAACACAGGCCAGGATTTGAGGATATCCCTGCTGCGTGCAGATGAGTCAATCGCTTCTTCAACCATCATGATTGACTCACCTGTGCACAAAAAGGATATCCTCAAATCCTGGCCTGTGTGGATCTCTCCAGGACCGAACTTGCCCACCCCTGATGTAATAGACTTGTTTCAGATTAAAAGTTGTGTCTCAGTAAATAAGACATGTCAGTGATCCTTGCAACGACTAATCTTTCTGCGCTTCACCGGAGCACGAAAACAACATTTCACAAGTTATCTGGTTGTGCAAAACTATAAATAAATAAATATATTTTTTTTTTATCAAAAATACCATTATAAACAAGAATGACAATCTGCCCGGAGCCGGTGAATTGTGTATTGATGTTTTGTGTTGCACCACTTACAGTGTCATCTGTCCACCCACATCCCAGGGATCTCAATTGCTTCTGAAGTCTGAAAATGTAAGTCCTGGACGGCTTCAGTTAACTTGATATGAAAACTCAAAAAGCAGACATTTTACTGACAAGTAAATACGTGTATTGTCCTGTTTATATGGCAGGTTATGCCAAATTAATTGGAAGAGAAATATTCCTGGCCTATTAATAAACTATATGAAAGTGAGAAGGAACTAAAGGACTAACTGTTGAGGGTGAAAGAAGAGAGTACAAAAGCTGGCTTGTTGTTCAAAGTTAAAAAGATGATCATGGAAAACAGCAATCTCGGTTCCTGGCAAATAGATGGGGAAGAAGTGGAGGCAGTGACAGATTTTATTTTTCTGGACTCCAAGATCTCTTTAGATGGTGACTGCCGCCATGAAATTAAAAGACGTTTGGTTCTGTTATTATATCAACAAGGTCGCCATAGTTAGTTGGTATTTCCAGTAGTAACATATGGATGTTAGAGCTGGACCATAAAGAAGGCTGAGCGCCGGAGAATTGACACCTTTGAATTGTGGTGTTGGTGAAAACTGCTTAGAGTCCATTAGACTTCAAGAAGATCCAATCAATCAATACTACAGGAAATTAAGCCAAACTGTTCACTGGAAGGTTTGATCATGAGGCTGAAGCTCAAATATTTTGGTCATATCTAAGAAGACAGGATTCCTTAGAAAAGACTCTGATGGTGGGAAAAAAGTGAAGGTATACAGAGAATCGGATGGCAGAGGCGGAGATGAATAGATGAGATCATTGAAGCAATGAACATGAGCTTGATGGAGTTCAGAGGGGCATATTCCCATTGTGCTGATAGAAACTTCTTGTGCATTCAGTAGGAGGAGGTTAAGGGTCAGGGAGGGGATATGTGGGAAAACATCCTGTGTTGGCGAAAGAAGAGAATAGATAGAGAGGAAAAGTAGGGGAGAGAGAAAAGACGTTATGGATGGGAGAGCAAAAAGATGGGATGGGGCGAGAGAAAGTCGTGTCAAGTAGAGATAAGAGATACAGAAGAAGAGCTGAAAAGAGCAGGGGGAGAAAAGGACATGGGTGGGAGATAAAGGATATGGAGAAAGAAGAGAGTAAAGAGAAGACAAAGAGGGCGTAGGAGAAGATGAAGAAGGCGAGCCAGGGAAGTGGAGGAGAAGACAGAAAAAGAGATGGGGGCTAGGACATTGAGAAAACAATTAAGAAATGAATCATAAACGTGTTTTTCAACTATTGCCCAGTGTATATTTCGAGGTGGTGATATCATGATATTTATCATCACGGGAGTGTTTTG
>CM050175.1:77718066-77855566 GCA_027410445.1 Discoglossus pictus | reverse complement strand
CTGAATAATATTGACCAGTATGCCAATTCTCTACAGGGAATTCTCATTGGAAACACTAGACACTAGAATATCTATTGGATGTTATGGAAATATCTCTTTTAATGAGATCTGGCAGTGGGTGGATTCAAAGTTTGAATCTGGTTTATTTGCACATTCATGGTTTATTTTTGCTTTAGTACACTGATTTATTTGTTTTCACACGCAAACAATAACCTGGAAATATTTTTTTCTCAGCCAGATCCATAAGTATAACTTCCACATGTTTCTCATTATATATAATATAGATGTGTTATAACAAAGCTTGTCCTGTATGGTTTCCTGGAGACCCCCGTCCCATCTCACAGCTGTTTTGCCACAAAATTTCTATTATTTTCCATAATGCATCTGTGGGAAACAAATGGAGTCCAGAGCCCACTGAGGAGTCCTTGTGTCCCCCATTGGTCATTACTGCAACCTCTTTATAAGATCTTTAATTGCTACGTTTCCCTCTTGAATGTTAATCTCCCATTTTATTAAGAACAGGAGGAGTGTGCGGTATAATGATTATAACATGTGCCTGGACGGCTAAAGCACTAACCACCTGTCATCTTATTGTTGGAGATACTAAAATAGTAACAAATCAAGCCATTTATTTATTTATTTTTACAGTGTTTGATTTCAATATAATACTTGCAATATATATATGTGCAGCCCCCCACCCAATGGACAATTGTCTGTTCTTAATTTGCTGTATTTAAAAAAAAGGAAATTTAATAAAAGTTATGTTTTTATTTCTTTTTTGTTTTTATTTATATTTTAAATTTTTTAGTTTTTAGTTTTTATTTATTTTTAATGTTTTTATTTATTTTATATTTTATGTTTTTAGTTATTTTTTATTTATATTTTGTTATGTTTTTATTTATTCTATATTTATAGTCTGTATTAATTACAATTTTTTTCAAAAATTTGGGTGTTTTTTTTTTATGTTTTTATTTAAAAAAAATATTTTTGGTTTATATCTATTTATTTTTAATGTTTTTAATTAATTTCCTATTTATATTTTTTAATGTTTTTATTTATTTATTTTATATATTTTATTTTTTAAATGATTTAGTTATTTTCTATTTGTTTTTTATGTATCTCTTTTTTATTATAATTTTTTTTTTTTATTTGGTATGTGTTTAGTTAGGTTAAATTTTTATGCTTTTATTTTATTTTATTTTTTTAATTATGTTTTTTAGTTTTTTATGTTTTTATTTTATTTTATTTTATATGCTTTTATTTATTTTTCATTTACATTTTTTTGTGTTTTTATTTTTTATGTTTTTATTTTAAGATGCTGTTTTTATTTTTCAAGCTTTTATTTATTTTTTAGAAAAAACAAGAATCAAACCCACAAAAAAGTGGTTTGATCCTTTCCCAGCACTATACTTGCCTTACCACCCAATAGATAATATGAATATAAAGAGAGTGGAGGACTATGTCGCTGATAACATATATGTGATTGTTAAACAATTCACTGTTTGAATAACCCTTAGTGTGTAAAATGTGTGTACACAGTCAACAATTTCAGTGAACTAGCCTGAATATACACCTCCAAATACTCATATATGGATAGAATGTTACATGTATCATATGGTGTAAGTCCAAAAGTCAATTTTATCCAACAGAGTATCTATCTTGTTGTATCCTTTTCAGGCTCTTTCTCTCTCTCTCTCTCTCTCTCTCTCGCAGAATTCTGTGATTGGATATTGTCCAGAAAATGTATATATATATATATATATATATATGAGTTGAAGGATCAGTCCTTCTTAGGTACACCCTGTGGATCTCAAAGAGATGATAATGTCTGAACACGTATCCGGATGCACTCTGTTCCAGGCAGGTGTGCTGCTTCTTCCAAGAGTTCTGGTTACAGCAGTACTCATGTAGAAATAGAGGAATGGGTTTATGGGGGAAGAAAAGCACTACAACAACTTCCTAGTGCAGGTAAACCAAGATTTATTTAAACATATAGAAATATATACACGTCGCTCACATTTCATAACCTAATACCAGAGGTATATTGTTGACACTTCAAGGATGTTCACTAGAAAGTCCAGTCTTGTTTCTACATCCAACAGTGAGTTTGCTGAGTGGGCTCTTTCCTTGTGAATTACAGTTCCAAAAGCTCCCTCCCTAACAATTTCATAAAAAGGGAATAGTTTACAAAATCTGTAAGATGGTTCAATAGTTAATAGATTAAGTGATAAAAAATGGTATCATCAATAGTAAAAAATTATAATAAAAAGATAGTATCAAACATGTTTCGTCCAACCACTCTGAATGATAAAATATGTAAGTAAAAATCGAATATTGTACAAATAATGTACATTTAAAATATATGTTTAATTTTTTTTATTTGTTTTATATGTTTTTATTTATTAATTTGTTATGTTTTTATGTATTGTTTAATTATTGGATTATTCTTGCTATTACTCTGTGGGAAGTTGAGTGATCTAAAATATGTGTGGCCCGTTTTGCTTCTCTGTACTGGCTTCTGTAACCATTAAGTAGTTTTTATGGTCATTGTTTTTTCAAGCATTTAAAAGAAAAGGTTTATACCCTCACAGTCTGTAACAATAACCCCTTCTGCATTGGGATCCATATGCCCCCCCCTGGCACCTAACATTAACCCCTTTGTACTGTGGTTGTCCATATGGAACTCCATGGCATCTAATATTAACCTGTTATGCTAGTGGTGTCCATATGGACCCCCAAGCATCTAACATTAAACCCCATGTGCCATGGGGGTCCATATGGACCCCATGGCATCTGTCATTAACTCTTATGTGCCATGGGGGTCCTCAAGGACACCCATGTCACTCTACTTACCAACACAGGGGTCCATATTGAACACCCATGTAAACTAAATCGCACTCAGGTCCAAAAGGACCCCCAAAGCCTCTAACTCTCAAGTACTAAAAAAGCTACATCAAATGTAAAAAGAATCTACATATTACACAAAATAATTTTTAGTTGACATGGATGTCCTTAAAGGACAACTGTGGCAGGGGGTTACATTTTAGTTGGCAAGGGGGTCTACAGAGACCCCATGTTTATAGTTAGATGGTGGGGATTGGGGGTTAGCGATTAGATCCAGCCAAGGAAACCCTTAGATTCATCATGGAAGTAAAATTGTGGGCAGGGTTATGTAGATACATGTTAGACCCTCCATCTTGACCACACCTTTGCCCTGGGTGGTAGAATAAAACAATTAGGAGGCCTTGGTTGGTTCTGGTGGGGAATATTAAAATTGAATTAAAAAGTGCTGGACACCTTTATTATTGTGGGGCTTTAGGGTGCAGTGGGTTGCAGAAAAAAAGCAAAAACATTTATAAACAAATAAATATTTATTAAATTAACAATGGCCCTGCCTACCAGCCCATACCAGCCACTACTAGCCCAATGGCAAAACGCCAACCACCTGCCACTAAACTGAGACCTAGGGACATTGTGACTGACAGCTGCCAGTCACCTGGACTACGCCTTTCCACATTTACATGTTTTGTTCATTGTTTCTTTTTTTATTGTTTTTTAGTTACTGTATTAGATATGTACTGATTACAAACATCCTCGGTCAAGTACAATAAATAAGAGGCACGAGACGGAGCCGCTATCAGGTGAAGCGACTGACACTCGATACCTGCAACACGATGACGGTGTAAAGTAATCCAGAGCTTCAATCCCAGAAAACATTCCGGAGAGAAAATGCACGGTTTTACATGAAGCTCTAGCCTTGGCTGACCTGTCCGGTCGAGTTACCATGTAATGAGAAGTGATCTAGTTCGAAACATCATTTCTATGGATCACTCATACGCTCTAATACGCTCTGATTGCAGGACCACTCTTGTATGGCAAGAGTCAACTGGATAACCTACATTTTACCTTAATCAGTTAATATGGGGTTTATAGGGCTTGAAATGTTTTATAGATAGACTGTTATCCCTTCAGTATAGGAATCTCAATGCTTTTACACTAAATTATATATTGCTGTATAATATTGTAGGGACTTTGAAGTTCTGCATTTTTGAAACAGTTTATGGCATCCCAGAGCAACAGAAGAGAGTGCACCCAAAATCAGTGGGGTTGTCAGTCTTGATAAGAATGGAAAACTATAAAATGGTGCCAAGATCTGCTCAGTCTTGTAGACGTAGGAACCAAGTCAGATTTTGGAAACTTTCTTGGCACCTCACAGCCTTGACATGGATTTGGACTTAGATTTAAAGACCTCTCCCTTCAACCACGACCAGGCCAGACGGATCATCTTAATGGACATTCCTCCAGTTTACTACAGGACTGGTGCTCAGTTGCTCTGCAATCTGTTATCTCCCTTTCTGCACCCTCCCTCCATGACTGATGCTCAGTTGCTCTGCATTCTGTTATCTCCATTTCTGCCCCTCATGGCTGATGCTCAGCTGCTCTGCAATCTGTTATCTCCCTTTCTGCACCCTCCCTCCATGACTGATGCTCAGTTGCTCTGCATTCTGTTATCTCCATTTCTGCCCTCTCCAAGGGCAATGCTCCGCTGCTCTGCAATCTGTTATCTCCATTTCTGTTGCACCTCAATGAGTCTCCGTTAACTCTAAAGAGCCCAATAGTCCATCTTGTAGAACATCCACTCATTTTACCCCATGGCTGGTGCTCTGCAATCTATTATCTCCATTTCTGGTGTGTGCCCATGGCTGATGCCCAATTGCTCTGCAATCTGTTATCTATATGTCTGCCTCCACCCCCCAAGGCTGATGCTCAGTTGCCCTGCAATCTGTTATCACCATTTCTGCCCCCCACCACCACTGATGCTCAGTTGCTCTACAATCTCCATTTCTAGTATGCCCCCATGGCTGATGCTCAGTTGCTCTGCAATCTGTTATCTCCATTTCTCTTGCACCTCAATGAGTCTCCGGTAACTCTAAAGAGCCCCATGGACCAACTTGTAGAACATTCTCCCAGTTTACTCCAGGGCTGGTGCTCAGTTGCTCTGGAATCTATTATCTCCATTTCTGGTGTGTGCCCATGGCTGATGCCCAATTGCTCTACAACATGTTGTCTCCATTTCTGCACCCACCCCCACAGCTGATGCTCAGTTGCTCTGCAATCTCTTATATCCATGTCTATTGCATGTCAATAACTCTTCTGTAACTCTAAAGAGCTTTGACCAATTTACATTATAAATGCAAATACCATAACATGCAACGGTGACCTTATTATCGAGTGCTTCATAAAATTGTTCTCATTGTGCTATACAAATATATAATGTACTGGAAGTAGTCGAAGTTCTATATACTTCTGAAAATATTGCTATTCACTGATGTCCTTGGATGGCAAATTTTATTCAATGGTCTCTGGTCATTCCCTCATCTCTTCATTCAAAGATTCAAGGGAAAAACAGTGATTATCTCTGCACTGACGTCATTGGATTGTTTTTTATATTTCAATGGAATTCTGTCGATTTTTTTTAACCTTGGTGAATTTTAAAACTCAAGTGGAGCCGAAAGTGGCAATTATTTATCTGCTTATAGAGTGATACTCGTGAAATATTTCACAATGAATGTACAGCCGTCATTCAATCTCTATTGTTTTCCTTAAAAGCTTTACAAATTTAGGTAAGAAAACCTGAGTCATAGAGAAACACTTAGTACATAGAGTTCTGTGACTTATTGCGGAAATATTCACTGGCTCCGAGCTATTGGATAACTGAGGCGGTGACAGCTCTGGATACACAATCATTGTGGTTCAGTTTTAATAAAATAATAACTATTATTCTTTACAGTCAACAATGTTTTTTTTGTTTATTGTTTTATCAACGTTAAATATAGTCATAGATGAGACCAGAAAAGTAAAAACAACAACAAAAACAGAGGTGCTCTGTCAGAGAAAGAACTGACCTTATGGGTTTACAGCAAACCCTCAACGTTTGTTTCGGCCTTAGTTGGGCCTCGTCAGTTAGGTATAGCTATATGTTTCGGCCTTAGTTGGGCCTCGTCAGTTAGGTATAGCTATATGTTTCGGCCTTAGTTGGGCCTCGTCAGTTAGGTATAGCTATATGTTTCGGCCTTAGTTGGGTCTCATCAGTGAGGTATAGCTATATGTTTCGGCCTTAGTTGGGTCTCATCAGTGGGATGTAGCTGAACTCCCTAAGGCACAGTGAGTAAGAAGTCCACGGCTGGAGCCTCCGATCGCCCAGAGGGAGACTAAGCCCTAAGGATCATTTGAATAAGCAAAAAAACAAACAAATTAGAGGCGCTCAATCAGAGAAAGAACTAATCTTCATAGGTTAGCTCTATGGACATAAGCCACTCTGAATGCAACCTCTTTTAGCCACTTGTGCCCTTCACAGAGAGAAATATCCTGTAATATATGTCTGGTCCCACACAAAAGAGTGACCCAGCCCCGAAATACCAGGTAATTCTACCCCAAATATACATTGGGCCTCATCAGTAGGATGTTGCTTTACATTTCAGCCTTAGTTGGGCCTTATCAGTATCATGTAGCTGTGATTTTCGGTCTTAGTTGGGTCGTGTCCGTGAGGTGTAGCTGTATGTTTCGGCCTTAGTTGGGCCTCGTCAGTAGGGTATAGCTGAACTCCCTAAGGCACAGTGAGCAAGGAGCCCCCTAGCACCATTGAGAAAAGTAGAACCCAACAACATAGAGAGTGTATGGAGATTATGGCTTTGCCATGAACAATTTTATGGAGCGTAACCAGGGGTGTAGGAGCCAGAATAATTATCTGGGGATAGCTTATATATACATACATTCAAACATGGAAGGATGGGGGGACAAATCTCCCCCAGAATTTCTCAATCCCTACACCTATGAGTGTAACTGAAACAAAATTCAGATTGAACCTTGTAAGGGTTAGCCCACTTACCTTTGTCCCCCCTAGGCACTTTACTATTTGCTAAACCAGAGCGAAACAGAAGAGAGTACACCCAAAATCAATGCAGATCACATCAGTCTTGATGAGAATAGATCAAGTAGAAAACGGTGCCAAGACCCGATCACTCATGTAGAAGTAGGAAGCTGGTTGGATTTTGGAGACTTTCATGGCATCTCCAGTCTGAGCTAGATTTTGACCCTGACCACTCTTTGCCTACTAACTGTCTTCCCCTGCCCATCTGATAATATCTCTACTACTTATGGGTCTATATCCTGTTCTCCAACCTCAGCTGTACTCGCTGGATTAGGTCTATTGGAAATGTTTTACTAAAGAAAAACTGAAAGTGTCATATTAATAAAGTATTATATTTATGAACTGACAACATGTTTTTAAAAGTAAAAAAAAAAAAACATTAATTTGTAAATAATTCAGTAAATGTTGCTTTAAAGTGGGTATATTTGCTATTACAACCTGGAAGGGACAATGAATGCAAATAGATCTCCATTCAGTTTTGTTGAAAGGGTGAAAAATAATGATACACTTAATAGGATTACATGGACATGCAGCTCACAGTAAGATAGCCCACTCCTTAGGCTTAGACCCACAAGTCATCTCTAAAGGTCAAATACAGAAGCCCCCAGGCGCAACTAACAATAATCAGCTAATAATGGTGGTTAGTTACGTATTTACCAACCATGAAACTATTTTCCTAAATTATGTTGATCCTATAAAGAGAATATTAAACAGCTAACCCTAGACATACGTTTCGTCCATAGTTGGGCCTCGTCAGTGAGGTGTAACTGTACTTAAGGCTTTATTATTATTATTTTTTTTACAAATATTGTTTAATAATAAAAGAACCGTTTTTTTTTTGGACAATTCTTTCCTTTTTTCCAAAAGAGAAGCTTGGGAATGCCAAATCCCATTTGTTAAAGATGTTTGAATTTAAGAAGCAATTAGGAGAAAGTTGCAGACAGCATAAAATAATAGAAGTAAACTGACACTGATGTGAATCTACAGGTGTAATCTGACTAAAACAGGCAAACAGAGTTGTTAGTGATCTAGTTAGAGGACGATGCTTCTTACTGGCAAGACACCTCATGGTTCATGATTTTGAAATTACACTCTCCGTGACCCTATGAACCACAGCCTGCCAGGCATATCTGTCAGCCACTAGATCTGAGCTCCATCAAGTTCATGTTCTTTGCTTCAATTACCTCATCTACCCATCTCCGCCTTTGGCGTCCTCTTTTTCGTGTGCCTTCAATCTTTCCCAGCATCAGAGTCTTCTCTAGTAAATCCTGTCTGTCATGATATGAAAAAAAAAAATATTTGAGCTTCAGCCTCATGATCAAACCTTCCAGTGAACAGTTTGGCTTAATTTCCTGTAGTATTGATTGATTGGATCTTCTTGCAGCCCAAGGGACTCTAAGCAATTTTCTGCTTACATTCAGTTACTTCACCACAAATCCATATCTATCCAAACATACAGACCTTTGGACCAGTTCATATCCTTCAGTATTAATAAATAGGACAGGACTAATTGAGCTATAAGTTTAGCTTCCTCAAGGTCAAGTGTAAGTTGGACATTTCAATTGATTTTTCTCTTAAAACTCCATTTACAATAATTGAATGGATCAGACTTTCCTACCAGCCATTTCATTATTTTTACATTGCTGAAGATGTATTTTATTTAAGGTTAATCAAAGATCATGAAAACCCACAAACTCAGTTCCTGGCAAAAAGATGGGGAAGAAGTGGAGGCAATGACAGATTTTATTTTCCTGGGGTCCACATATCTCTTCAGATGGTGACTGTAGCCATGAAATGTAGTTGTTTGCTTCTGAGGAGGAAAGCTATGGCAAGCTTGGGCAAGTTATTTAAAAGTAAATATATATCACTATCAAAAAAGGTCTGTATATTTAGAACTCTGGTATTCCCAGTAGAGATGTCGAGAATAGTTCGCCGGCGGACTGTTCCCGGCGAACATAGCATGTTCGCGTTCGCGGCGACCCGCCCCCTATACTTTATCATTGAGCAAACTTTGACCCTGCAACTCACAGTCAGCAGACACATTCCAGCCAATCAGCATCATACCCTGCCTTCCACACCCTTCTACCTCATGGACAGCAGCCATTTTGGAATCATAACTAACTTGTAGTCTTACTGAGAGGAGGCTGAGTGTAGGTGATACTGCATCAATAGGGAAAACCATAGCTAGGCTACTGTACACAGTGTGCAATACAGTCCTGAAGGACTCTTTTGATCTCTGCTGCAGGGACACCCCTGTGTCTCTTCCCCCCCCCTTATCATCATCCTCCCCTCACCTTAGCACCCAACCCTAACACCCCTCACACTTATCCATAACACCCATCAACCTAACACCTAACCCTAACACCCCTCACACTTATCCCTAAGACCTAACACCCCTCACACTTATTCCTAACATGCCTCACCCTAACACCCCTTACACTTATCCTTAACACCCCTCGCCCTAACACCTAACCCTAATACCCCCTCACACTTATCCCTAACAGCCCTTACCCTAACACCTAACCCTAACATCCCTTACCCTAACACCCCTCACACTTATCCCTAACACCCCTCACCCTAACACCTAACCCTAAAACCCCTCACACTTATCCCTAACACCCCTTACCCTAACCCTAACACCCCTCACACTTATCCATAAAACCCATCAACCTAACACCTAACCCTAATACCCCCTCACACTTATCCCTAACAGCCCTTACCCTAACACCCATCACACTTATCCCTAACACACCTCACACTTATCCCTAACACCTAACCCTAACATCCCTCACCCTAACACCTAACCCTAACACCCCTCACCCTAATACCTAACCCTAACACCCCTCACACTTATCCCTCACACTTATCCCTAACACCCCTCACCCTAACACCTAACCCTAACACCCCTTACACTTATCCCTAACACCCCTCACCCTCACACCTAACCCTAACACCCCTCACACTTATCCCTAACACCCCTCACACTTATCCCTAACACCTAACCCTAACATCCCTCACCCTAACACTTATCCCTAACACCCCTCACCCTAAGACCTAACACCCCTCACACTTATCCCTAACACCCCTTACACTAACACCCCTTACACTTATCCCTAACACCCCTCACCCTAACCCTAACACCCCTCACACTTATCCCTAACACCCCTTACCCTAACCCTAACACCCCTCACACTTATCCCTAACACCTAACCCTAACATCCCTCACCCTAACACCTAACCCTAACACCCCTTACACTTATCCCTAACACCCCTCACCCTAACACCCCTCACACTTATCCCTAACACCCCTCACCCTAACAACTAACCCTAATTCCACCTTACACTTATCCCTAACAGCCCTTACCCTAACACCTAACCCTAACATCCCTTACCCTAACACCCATCACACTTAGCCCTAACACCCCTTACCCTAACCCTAACACCCCTCACACTTATCCATAATACCCATCAACCTAACACCTAACCCAAACATTCTCACACTTATCCCTGAGACCTAACAGCCCCCACACTTATCCCTAACACCTCTCACCCTAACACCTAACCCTAATACCCCTTTACACTTGTCCCTAACAGCCCTTACCCTAACACCTAACCCTAACATTCTCACACTTATCTCTAAGACCTAACACCCCTCATACTTATTCCTAACATGCCTCACCCTAACACCCCTTACACTTATCCCTAACACCCCTCACCCTAACACCCCTCACACTTATCCCTGTGTCTCTTCCCCCCCTTATCATCAAGGGAGGGGGGAGGATGATGATGGGGGGGAAGAGACACAGGGGAGGATGATGAGGGAGGGGGGAAACAGACACAGGGGAGGATGATGAGGGAGGGGGTAAAGAGATACAGGGGAGGGTGATGAGGAAGGGGGGGGAAGAGACACAGGGGAAGATGATGAGGGAGGGGGAAAAGAGACACAGGGGAGGATGATGAGGGAGGGAGAAAGAGACACAGGGGAGGATGATGAGGGAGGGGGGAAGAGACACAGGGGAGGATGATGAGGGAGGGGGTAAAGAGATACAGGGGAGGATGATGAGGGAGGTGGGAGGATGATGAGGGAGGGGGGATGAGACACCAGGGGAGGGTGATGAGGAAGGGGGGAAAGAGACACAGGGGAGGATGATGAGGGAGGGGGTAAAGAGATACAGGGGAGGATGATGATGGAGGGGGATGTTAGGTTATTTATGCCCTTTATGGATTAAAACCAGACTCTGCATCAACGATGTAATTTTCCGTGGGAGTTTTGACATGGATCCCCCTCCGGCATGCCACAGTCCAGGTGTTAGTCCCCTTAAAACAACTTTTCCATCACTATTGTGGCCAGAAAGAGTCCCTGTGGGTTTTAAAATCCGCCTGCCCATTGAAGTCTATGGCGGTTCGCCGGGTTCGCCGGTTCGCGAACATTTGCGGCGGTTCGCGTTTGCAAACCGAAAATGTTATGTTCGCGACATCACTAATTCCCAGTAGTAACATACGGATGTGAGAGCTGGACCACAAAGAAGTCTGAGCACCATAGAATTGACGCCTTTGTATTGCAGTGTTGGAAAAAACTGCTTAGAGTTCCTTGGACTGCAAGAAGATCCAATCAATCGATACTACAGGAAATTAAACCAAACTGTCCACTGGAAAGTTTAATCATGAGGTTAAACGTCAAATATTTTCTCCACATCATGAGAAGACAGGATTCCCTAGAGGAGACTCAGATGCTGGGAAAGTTTGGAGGCACAAGAAGAAGGGAACAGCAGGGATGGATAGATGTGGTCATTGAAGCAATGATCATGAGTTTGAGGGAACTCAGATGGGCAGTGGCTGATAGATGTACTTGGTGTGCTGAGGTCCATAGGTCATGGAGAGATGGACATGACTGAATAACAGCAGAAATGTGACTCTTAACCTTTAGTTATTGTCAATATATATATATATATATAATTGCTGTAGTGAAGTATTATCTACAAATATCTAACACACAAACCAGGCCCACACCCCACACGGATGATCATCAGTATCAGTGAAACAGTTCTGTATGTGGGTAAGTGACCCGGTTTGTGCATAACCCGTTCCGGTGCTGTGCTTTAAGTTGTGAAATACAGCGAGCATAAGCTCAAAAAGGAGCCATGTCTGTTAGATATAAAATGGTTATTGGAATTGAGAGTGAACGTGTATTGTGGTCTCATTTGCATGTCCCCACCCAGTTTTCCCAGAGTTCAGTGCATTAACTGTATTTCTGAAAAATTGGAGCAGGAAATAAGTTTATTAATTTATTTTTCAGACATTCAAATTGGATCACTAACGTGCTATTGCTTGTTGGTACTATATATATATATATATATATATATATATATATATATATACTAGCGACTTGCCTGTCAAAAATGACGGCAATAAAAAGTGAAGCCTGGCAATGCTGTTTGCCACACAATGGGAGCCTCTCCCCCTCTACTTTACTGGCCTCGTAATGAGCACCTTTGGTGCTCATTACGGGGCCAGTATTGGAATCCGACCACCTTTGCGATTGAATTGTTGTCAAACTGCGATTCGGCGCAAGCGTGACAACGAATCGCAGTTTGACAATTATATTATGTGATATATATATATATATATATATATATATATATATATATATGATACATATACATAAACACACATATATATATATATATATATATTATATTTGTTGAACTACAAGACGCCGTCATGCTTTCAGTGGTGTGTACCACTTAGGCAATGAGCTACAAAGGCGCTCATCGCCTGCGAGCCTCGCATAACCAGGCGAGCCATTGACACTAAAACTTGCAGCACTTATAAACTTGCAGGCGCTTATTGCCAGTGAGGCGAGCAGTGGAGGCATTGAAACACGCGGGCCAGAAAGGAACGCTGTAGGCGCTCCTGCGAGCCGATTACACATTAAAACATGTGGGACTTAGCCTCCAAACACTTAGAAAACGCGGGATCGCCTTAGGCTGCAAGCAATTGACGAACACGGGACTTCGAAAATATTTTTTTTTTCAAGATGCAGGACTTAGAAAAAAAAATACGAGACATGGGACTTAGAAAAAAAAATACGAAGTTAACGCCCAAATTGCGCAAAGCAAAAAAACATGAAAAGCCCCCCAAAAAAAAAAAAAAAATAAAAAAAACACACACAGCACAGGGGGACAGCCAGGATGTCTGGGAGTAGATTTTGTCTGGGAGTAGAAATTTAAGTAGATTTTGCAGAGTTTCGGGAAGCGAGAAAAAAAATGGCGCCCCCCAAAAATTAAAACGAGGCTACACGACCCTGATCCGCGCGAAACACTGCCAGCAGCGTACCACTTTCACCCAGGAACGTACAAAATACATTATTACAAAGGACGGGAAATGTTCGCGAACCGTGTAGCCCATAGACAAACTACGCCATGTAACAACACAAACTTCCAAATAATAACATTACGCATCTAAGCTAGCGCTTTACACAACTAAACCAACGTTTTGCCCTTGCGCACGCAGCCTGTTTCTCATACACAGTTGGCCCATTCATAACACTATCTCCTCAGGCCAGCAACACTCAAACTGTACATTGTATGCTGCAGGAAAATAAAAATAGATTGTTAGCTCTTCAGGCTATTGTTACAAATATTAATCAGAAAAAGGTAAAATATATTAATATATTATTTAATTAATTCCTTAATTAGTATTTTAAAAAAGAGAGGATTCAAAGGATACGCGAGGAGAGAATCGCAACAAGCGCCAATGGCGCTCATTGCGAGCCACGCAATGAGCGCCAAAGGCACTCAGCGCAAGTCTCGCAATGAGCGCCAAAGGTCCTTAGAGTAGAAATTGCGTAACATTGTGTGGCAAACAGGATTACCAGGCTCCATCATTTCTGACGGGCAAGTCGCTAGTATATATATAAGTTTTGCATTTATGACGTGACAAGTAGCTGTGAAGAGCTTTCAATATTTTTTTGTTGCAATATTTATTTGTTTAATTGATCTGGCCCTATTTGCGATGCTTGTTTATAGAGCAGCGATGCATATAACCGTTAGTTGTTATTTTCTATAGTTTAGTTTAATACCCGGCTCTATCAGCAGGATCTAGGAGTGAGATTCCCCGAAGCTCTGTGCAGTGCGCTCAGCTCTCTCTACAGATCCCAGTTTGTGCAACTACAAATTACATCAGTGTGAAAAGGAAAAGTCATTACCAGGCTGGAGGCGCATGGAGACCCCCACCAGGGATCAGTCTGGCCATGAATAGTGTGGAGGCGCACAGGGAGCCACACCAGGGATCAGTATGGCCATGAACAGTGTGGAGGCGCACAGGGACCCCCACCAGGGATCAGTCTGGCCATGCAAACTGTGGAGGCGCACAGGGACCCCAACCAGGGATCAATCTGGCCATGCACAGTATGGAGGCACACAGGGACCCCCACCATTGACCAGTCTGGCTATGAATAGTGTGGAGGCTCACGAGAAACCCCACCAGGGATCAGTCTGGCCATGCACAGAGTGGAGGCGCACAGGGAGCCCCACCAGGGATCAGTCTGGCCATGAATAGTGTGGAGGCGCAGAGGGAGCCCCACCAGGGATCAGTCTGGCCATGAATAGTGTGGAGGCGCACAGGGAGCCCCACCAGGGATCAGTCTGGCTATGAATAGTGTGGAGGCGCACAGGGAGCCCCACCAGGGATCAGTCTGGCCATGAACAGTGTGGAGGCGCACAGGGACCCCCACCATGGATCAGTCTGGCCATGAACAGTGTGGAGGCGCAGAGGGAGCCCCACCAGGGATCAGTCTGGCCATGAACAGTGTGGAGGCGCACAGGGAGCCCCACCAGGGATCAGTCTGGCCATGAATAGTGTGGAGGCGCAGAGGGAGCACCACCAGGGATAAGTCTGGCCATGAATAGTGTGGAGGCGCACAGGGACCCCCACCATGGATCAGTCTGGCCATGAACAGTGTGGAGGCGCACAGGGACCCCCACCATGGATCAGTCTGGCCATGAACAGTGTGGAGGCGCACAGGAACCCCCCCCCCCCACAGGGAACAGTCTGGCCATGCACAGTGTGGAGGCGCACAGGAACCCCCACCATGGATCAGTCTGGCCATGAACAGTGTGGAGGCGCACAGGGACCCCCACCAGGGATCAGTCTGGCCATGCACAGTGAGGAGGCACACAGGGACCCAAACCAGGGATCAATCTGGCCATGCACAGTGTGGAGGCGCACAGGGACCCCACCAGGGATCAGTCTGGCCATGAATAGTGTGGAGGCGCACAGGGACCCCCACCAGGGATCAGTCTGGCCATGCACAGTGTGGAGGTGCACGGGGAACCCCACCAGGGATCAGTCTGGCCATGCACAGTGTGGAGGCACACAGGGAGCCCCACCAGGGATCAGTCTGGCCATGAATAGTGTGGAGGCGCACAGGGACCCCCACGATGGATCAGTCTGGCCATGAACAGTGTGGAGGCGCACAGGGATCAGTCTGACCATGAACAGTGTGGAGGCGCACAGGGATCAGTCTGACCATGAACAGTGTGGAGGCGCACAGGGACCCCCACCAGGGATCAGTCTGGCCATGAACAGTGTGGAGGCGCACAGGAACCCCCACCAGGGATCAGTCTGGCCATGAACAGTGTGGAGGCGCACAGGGTCCCCCACCAGGTATCAGTCTGGCCATGAACAGTGTGGAGGCGCACAGGGACCCCCACCAGGGATCAGTCTGGCCATGCACAGTGTGGAGGTGCACGGGGAACCCCACCAGGGATCAGTCTGGCCATGCACAGTGTGGAGGCACACAGGGAGCCCCACCAGGGATCAGTCTGGCCATGAATAGTGTGGAGGCGCACAGGGACCCCCACGATGGATCAGTCTGGCCATGAACAGTGTGGAGGCGCACAGGGATCAGTCTGACCATGAACAGTGTGGAGGCGCACAGGGACCCCCACCAGGGATCAGTCTGGCCATGAACAGTGTGGAGGCGCACAGGAACCCCCACCAGGGATCAGTCTGGCCATGAACAGTGTGGAGGCGCACAGGGTCCCCCACCAGGTATCAGTCTGGCCATGCAAACTGTGGAGGCGCACAGGGACCCCAACCAGGGATCAATCTGGCCATGCACAGTGTGGAGGCGCACAGGGACCCCCACCAGGGATCAGTCTGGCCATGCACAGTATGGAGGCACACAGGGATCCCCACCAGGGATCAGTCTGGCCATGCACAGTGTGGAGGCGCACAGGGACCCCCACCAGGGATCAGTCTGGCCATGCACAGTGTGGAGGCACACAGGGACCCTCACAACGGATCGGTCTGGCCACGAACAGTGTAAGAATCACAATCTTACTGTGTACAGGCAGGTGTCAGATTTATTTATTGTCAGTGTCACAACTTAATAAAAGGACCACCTTGATAAGGAGACAGAGAGAGGGGGGTCTTTTTGTATGATTTAGGATTAAATTCCTTAGTTTTCAAACTCAACCAAAAACACAATTTCAATTATTTTAATTATTTAATGTATTTTTTTTTTGGTCTCAATGGGCAAAATACCCCCAAAAAATTGTCATTTATTTTATCTTTTCTATGGATTCCTACCTTGTTGTGGTGAAGTGGCTTGTGTACGTCAATGAAGCTGTGAGCTATACCATGTAGGGTCACCCAAGATGGGCAGGTCATAGCCGAGAGGTCAGACAAATCACGGTCCACTGGAGAATGAACTGACCACCCACTCCAGTGTCTTTGCCTAGTCAACTCTATCGGCATAGGGTCATGACAGATTCGGACATGACTGAAGAGCAATAACAATTTGTAGGAGGCGGCCATTACTTTCTTTTACAACATGAGTTGATGTTAGATACAGATAAGATTTCCAGTTTTTCTATTTCCAGAACTTGAGCACTAAGGTCCTCATTCAATTGGAATTTTGCCAATTGAAGAGGGCTCTATATAAGCACATAACATATTTTTTGACCGAAGTTTTTAGTTAGTGAAGACCTTGATTTTGGATAGAAGTTCAGTAACTAAAAAGTTCTGTATAAAAAATATGTTATGTGCTTATATAGAGCCCTATTCAATTGGCCAACTCGCAATTGAATGAGGCTCTAAGGATGTATTGTTACTAATTCATTATTTTCTAGTGCAGGGATAAGCAGGTTCAGTCCTGGAGAAACACACAGCTCAGAATTTGAAGATATCCCTACTGCAAATAGGCAAGACCATCGTATCAATTCTTCAGGCATCCGGATTGACTTACAAAAAGGAAATCCTCTAAACCAGGCCTTTGTGTGGCTCTCCAAAATCAAACATCCCTACTAATGGTTCTCCCAGAGTTGATGAGTGCCAACTGCCTGAAGATGTACCCTGAAAAACAGACAGAGGAACACTTGGTGGAAGGACATAAGCCAATGGCAGCAAGGTCAGATGACTGTCCTGCAATATTGAGGATTACAGGTACATCGTTCAGTACAAGAGCGAAATATTGGTGTCGAACTTGAATGTGCATCATTTCAACATCAAGTGTCCATTCAATCAAAACCTGTTTCTTCTGCATTATAAATACAGCAGGCACTTGGTTGAGAAGACCTATCTCCGCTGGTCCATTCTACCGACCTAGACTACTGCAAGTGCGTACAGATAAACAGTCACACCACTTGTAGATGGTGGAGGTTCCTGTGGCAACACGGCTTACACCCAATGCCGATAATGGACAGGACACACATTTATTTCAAGGTTGGATTGTTGACCAATCCTGGCCCAGATACCTGAAGGAACTCACGTTTCACTTCTCTCCGACCAAGTCCCTAAAAATATGTCTGTATTTCTGGTCACATCGAGGGATGCGAGTCTGGTCCATTTCATACAAAACACAAGTCAATGTCATAATAAGACATCCCGCCCCCATGGACCGTCTAATGATCAAGTCAGGACAGCAAGATCTCGTGGGACCTTTACAGGAAAGTCCAAGTTACAGAACCACACTGGTAATTTCTCACTTGGTATGGTCTTGAACATTGTTGAATAATTAAGAACTAAACATTTTCTTCTGAAGCATTACTTAAAATGATTGGTGTTGATGGACCACCTGAATATTGTGGAGGCTCCTGGTGACCCAGCAAATGATATTTTCTGCCTACTGCTTAAGATATATCACCATCAACAAAGGTCCACGTAGGTAGAATAATGGAATTCCCAGTAGTAACATACGGATGTGACAGCTGGACCATAAAGAAGTCTGGACGCCATAGAATTCATGCATTTGTATTGTGGAGAAAAATGCTTAGAGTTCCTTGAAGATCCCATCAATAAATATTACAGGGAATTAAGCCAAACTGTTCACTGGAAGGTTTGATCATGAGACTGAAGCTCAAATATTTTGGCCATACCATGAGAAGACAGGATTCCCTAAAAAAGACTCTGATGCTGAGGAAGATTGAAGGGGATAGCAGAGGTGCAGATGGTTAGATGTGGTCATTGAAACAATGAACATGACCTTGATGGAGTTCAGTGGGGCAGTAACCGACAGATGTGCTTAGCGAGAGTCAGACACAACTGAACTACTAAACGCCACCAGTGTTTAATGCTAGAGAACCAACATAATTCTACGTGGCTCCTCGGGTATCAAATATGCTCATGTGATAACGCCCTTTGGAACTGCACCACCCATAAAGAAATTAAATATGTTCAAATTCAATGCAAAAGGTCAATGATGATTTAAATTTTTTTTTTTTTTTTAAAAAGCATTCTAGCCAGGAAGCTGTGTTCTAGCGAATCAGCTGCCAGGTCAGGCAGGGAGTGTGAAACGTATACATTGTTGTACCGGCCTCTGATCGGCTACAACTAATTATGAATTATATGCTAACTTAGCTTGGATTTTCAAGGGCATTCCTTCTCAAAATCAACTGAAGAAATTTTGCAAAGTTTTTTTAATGTTTATTTTGGGATATTTTCATGTAAAAAAAAAAAAAATTCATACACCATGGATTCTCCTCTATCAGATGCATTTGTTATCCATGAAACATTCCATACCTTAAATACATAAGTAATTAGACACTAACCCATGAGTCATCATCACGTTAAAATTAAGCTGCTAATATTTTGAAATCAGTATAATTGGCTTCAAATGAACTAGTTGTTGAAAAAGTATTTCAAGTAAACTTGATTTTAAAGGTTAAGAAGAAGCCGCAGATTTCCATAAAAAACTCAGAATATACGACGGATAAAGATTCTTCTGACATTTATTACGTTAATTGATATAGAAATGGAAATTACAAACAAAGTCAGACAAGAGATTTCAAGAACTTACAGGCAGCAAAAGTGCAAATATATTGTAAGAAGGAATTTGTGTTCCGAGTGTAAACCAGCAGTTTGGAATCCCAAATAAGAACGTGACCAAACGAGCACGTGCGATCAAGTAAAGAGCTCAATACATGGGCTTGGCTCTTCGCAAATGAACCAATCCCAAATTTGGCTCTTGTTGCATCTGAACGCTTATGTCTTCCACAAACTTGGTCAAGCCTATGGTGCCTACGTTCAAAACCACCATTAGGAATCTTAGCCTGGTTGTTTCTATTAATGATTAGTGCCAATGTATACGCCAGTGCCCACTTCTGGATTGCTACCTTGTCGTGGTGAAGGAGCTGTTAGCTAGACCATGTAGGGTCACCCAAGATGGGCAGGTCATAGCCGAGAGGTCAAAGAAATCCCAGTCCACTGGAGAAGGAACTGGCACCCACTCCAGTATCCAAACCTATAGCAGGTCTAGTAAAATTTTCTACAGTTAAACCGTTGTCCAAGATACGCCAGGTACTTTCTTTTCCTGAGTGAAGGAAGTGAGACTAGGAATAGTAGGTTAAAGGGATATGGAAGGATACTGGATGTTACTAGGTATATAATAGTCCCTGTATTGGTCTGCCCTTTGCCGCATATGCAGGCACAGACTCTGTAGGCCTGGATGTGCAGTGTCCCATACTAACTAACCAGTTGATTTTGGGCAGTAAAACTAGAGCCTATAAGCACTGATGTGCGGCTCAGATGGCTTGATCAGGGTGGTTAAGGCGTCTGTCAGATAACATTGCAGGTCTTTATTATGGCCACTACAGAGACAGAAAAGCAGACTGTAATCTTAATTAGCAAATCCAAGCAGCTAATTAATGAGCTGCTCATTTGCATATAAATGTAGCAATAGCAACATGTAATTTCCCAGGATGCATTCACTTTAGAATAACCTAAAAAAATGTAAGGTACACGGTTTAAAAAACTCAATCCACAAAAAAAAAAAATTATATATATATATATATATATATACGTAAAAAAAATAAACAAATTAAACCTTACAGCAAATATTTTAATTACAACTTATAAAAATATATTTAAAAAAAAAACAAACATTTTTTAAGCTATTAACAAATGGTAATCTATTTACAAGACAAGACATTTAGCTTTGTACATTTATAGTACACATGGAAACAAATATTAATAACACAGGAAACCAATATTTACAGCTTAAAAATAAAATATCATTCATAATGATCATTCACAGAAACCATTAGGAGAAACCAGGGCTTACAGGAAACTCTTAAAGTTGTATTTTTTTTTTTTAAACTTGGTGCTGGGATTTCCAGCTGTAGCGCTAATGCTTTTTACATTACCACAACGTGTGGGGAAATCCTGCTGCCAATAAAAGTCTGAAGAGTGCGGTGCATTTGTAAGGAGGGAAAAATCCACTCAACTAAAATAAAAGGTAAAATATAGCTAAAAGGAACGGACTTAATAATGGAATATTTAATATTACTGACAATGTGCTGTAAATGGTGGAATGTTTATGTTTTACATTTTGATTATACACCTGACGATCACAACAAAAACGGTTTAATTGCTGTACTGAATTAGTAAATTCAATCCATGATGTGAGATCCAAATAATCTCTAGATTTCTTTGAAACACAGGTATTTATCGCTTAAATCTGTTTTTTGAATCAACAGTTGAAAAAAAAAAAAATAATAATAATATTTTAAAATAAGAGAAAAAAGCCCCCCCCCCCCCCCCCATTCCCCAAAAAATAGCAATCAGGAGAGAAAAAAAAACACACAAAACAGAAAAAATATAATAATAATAATAATAAAAAAAAAAAAAAACAGCAAAAAAAAAAAAAATTGAAAAAAAAAAGGAAAAAAAGAGGAAACAAAAAAAAAAAAATTTCATTTTTAGTTGGGTTTCTTTCCTTAATTTTTAAATACAATCACACAAAAATCATTAGCTGCTCACATACATGTGTTTCCGGAAAGTACCTACATCAACCAGCTGGCAGTTAAAAATAGAGAAGAAAAAAAAAAAAAAAAAAGAACGTAATCCGTAAAATATATAGAAAGAAAAAATAAATCTTGAAATGACGCAAACCTAAAAGAAGCAGCAACAACTAAAAGATCAATAATAATAAGATTTAGTGCAAGTGGAAATGCGAATGAGAAGACTATATTATGTTAATCATCGCAGTATTGCCGTCTATAGATGTGTCAGAGGGTATTTATTAAAGTCCACATTTTAAAACCGGACCACAATTATTTTTTCTTTGAAGCGTTTAAAAGAGTCTGAGCTGATCCAAAGAAAGAGAAGGGCTTCTTCTTCACTCCAAATACCAGATTACTTTCTGAAATACTCCTTGGTAAGCGTCTTGGAGCTGCATTATCCTTGGTTTTGTTTGATCCTGTGGTAACAAATATTTGAAATAATGAAATTCCTTAAAAACAATGAAAAACTAAAACAACTAAAATTAGATACCAAATAATTGTGGATATGAAAATCAGTAATATTAGAAAAAAAACATTCGAAAATAAAAAATATTAGTAGTATTGTTTAATTATTGTGTTGAGAATTATTTATGTCTAGAGCTGCAATACAGGAGAATACAAACAAATTAAACAACTAAACTCTCCTACACATTTTTCCATCCAATAACATATTGAAATAGAGAACGTTAAAATATCAGCCTTTCATCATCAAGTTATATTATATAATATAAATATAATATGTTACCTGCGGTCTTGCGCACTCGCAACGCTTTGCAATCAATGCTGACTTCCTGTCGGACGCGTTTCGCAAAGGGAACAGGGATGCCCTCTTCCTTCAAGGTGCTGGATCCTGCAGCGCTATAAGACAATATTGAGCAAATTTGAATTAGCTCCTTTTCATATGAAAATTAAAAAAAAAAATTAAATGCATTTATTATAAACACAAAATATTTATCAAAATACATTTCTACATCAGTTAATAATTAAAATAACCAGCATATTTTAGGAAAAATTCACAAAGAAGGTTACAAACCATCAACTTAAAAAAAAACCTCATAATTTCTCCACTGAGCAGTGAGGGTTATGTTAAATCACTGGATCAGTTTTCATTTGACACCTACTCCCCTCTCTTGTACATGCTCAGATTACACACACTATGTGTATTAACTAATAAGATGATACCAAGTGATACTCGGATGACACTACACTGATGACTGATGAGGATGAAAAAAGAGAGTGCAAAAGCTGGCCCGCTGCTCAATGTTAAAAAGACCAAGGTCATGGCAGAACACAGTCTCCTTTCCTGGCAAATAGATGGGAAAATAGTGAAGAAGTGAAGGAAGTGACAGAATTTATATTCCTGGGATCCAAGATCTCTGCAGATGGTGACTGCAGCCATGGAATTAAAAGATGTTTGCTTCTGGGGAGGAACCCTACAGCAAGTCTGGACAAGCTATCAAAAAGGTATAGATATTACACGATCATCAAAGGTCAGCCTAGTTAGAACACTGGTATTTCTGATAATAACATACAGATATGAGAGCTGGACCATAAAGAAGGCTGAGAGCTGTAGAATTGACACCTATCATTTGTGGTGTTCCTTGGACTGCAAGAAGATCCAATACTTCAATACTACAGGAAATTAAGCCAAACTGTTCACTAGAAGGTTCGATCAGGAGGCTAAAGCTCAAATATTTTGTCCATATCATGAGAAGACAGGATTCCCTAGAGAAGATTCTGATTGAAGCCACAAAAAGGGGACAGCTGAGACGGATGGGTTAAGTACTAGGCAAATCAATTTGACCACATTGCAACAAATGGAGCTTAGAAGAGGAAAAAGCTCCAGTTTATTTATACAACTGAGGGTTTACAGACTCACCTTAACAGCTTTCTCTTTCTTTCAGCTGCAGATGTCATTGCCATATACGACGGCTTTTCGTTTAGTAGCTTATCAGAATCTTTATTCAGCAATGATGGGAGGCCAAACCTGTGAACAGAAATTGTTTATTGAAACTCTCTCTCAACATGTACAATGTATAATATCAATAGAGTGACCCAGCCCCAAAATACCAGGCAATTCTACCCTGAACAGGAGAAAAAGCAAGCCCCAGATGTATGTTTTGGCCTTAGATGGGACTCGTCTGTAGGGTGTAGCTGCTCTCAGAGTGGATTATCGTGTCTATAGAACAAACCTTTTAAGGTTAGTTTGTTCTTGGATGGAACCTACACAAGAGATATCTACTGCTTTAAAGGAGAGACAAAAAAAAAAAAACATTGTAATTAAAGAACTCTACAATGAGAAATGGTTTCCTGTAACGGCACTGGGCAATATTGGCATGCCCTTGATTGCTTTTCCTCTGAGGAGATATGATTCTCTTTGAAACTAGATGGTGTTACATCAGTTGGGTTGATTAACCCTCCCATCGAAGAGCTATAGGTGCTCTTTGGTACATTGGCTTCTAACAATAAGATGTTACACACATGTTGCTCTTCCAGACAATACGAACTACCTACAACAATGGATTTTGCCCTCTATTTCCCCTAGTTATTTCATATTTTTGATATTATTGAGGTAGGGCTGCATTGAAAAAGCTCCCGTAGGTGCAACATTAACTATATATAACAATGGTTTAAACCACTTTATCAAAATAAAACCTTAACATGAAGGATGGGGTGGTGCGTGAAGAATGGGGTGGTGCGTGGTGAATGGGGTGGTGCGTGGTGAATGGGGTGGTGCGTGGTGAATGGGGTGGTGCGTGGTGAATGGGGTGGTGCGTGGTGAATGGGGTGGTGCGTGGTGAATGGGGTGGTGCGTGGTGAATGGGGTGGTGCGTGGTGAATGGAGTGGTGCGTGGTGAATGGAGTGGTGCGTGGTGAATGGAGTGGTGCGTGGTGAATGGAGTGGTGCGTGGTGAATGGAGTGGTGCGTGGTGAATGGAGTGGTGCGTGGTGAATGGAGTGGTGCGTGGTGAATGGAGTGGTGCGTGGTGAATGGAGTGGTGCGTGGTGGATGGGGTGGTGCGTGGTGGATGGGGTGGTGCGTGGTGGATGGGGTGGTGCGTGGTGGATGGAGTGGTGCGTGGTGGATGGGGTGGTGCGTGGTGGATGGGGTGGTGCGTGGTGGATGGGGTGGTGCGTGGTGGATGGGGTGGTGCGTGGTGGATGGGGTGGTGCGTGGTGGATGGGGTGGTGCGTGGTGGATGGGGTGGTGCGTGGTGGATGGGGTGGTGCGTGGTGGATGGGGTGGTGCGTGGTGGATGGGGTGGTGCGTGGTGGATGGGGTGGTGCGTGGTGGATGGGGTGGTGCGTGGTGGATGGGGTGGTGCGTGGTGGATGGGGTGGTGCGTGGTGGATGGGGTGGTGCGTGGTGGATGGGGTGGTGCGTGGTGGATGGGGTGGTGCGTGGTGGATGGGGTGGTGCGTGGTGGATGGGGTGGTGCGTGGTGGATGGGGTGGTGCGTGGTGGATGGGGTGGTGCGTGAAGGATGGGGTGGTGCGTGAAGGATGGGGTGGTGCGTGAAGGATGGGGTGGTGCGTGAAGGATGGGGTGGTGCGTGAAGGATGGGGTGGTGCGTGAAGGATGGGGTGGTGCGTGAAGGATGGGGTGGTGCGTGGTGGATGGGGTGGTGCGTGAAGGATGGGGTGGTGCGTGAAGGATGGGGTGGTGCGTGAAGGATGGGGTGGTGCGTGAAGGATGGGGTGGTGCGTGAAGGATGGGGTGGTGCGTGAAGGATGGGGTGGTGCGTGAAGGATGGGGTGGTGCGTGAAGGATGGGGTGGTGCGTGAAGAATTGGGTGGTACGTACCTCTGTATCAAGCTCTTAGTCGGCTGCATCTCTCTCGTGTTTATATCAAAAGTAGTGTCACCGCTGCCCTGGGACAGGATGACTGTTGAGTTAAGGTCGCTCTTCTCACATTCAGTCGGCATTCGGAAGGTAAAAGTATGAGCCCGATTGCCAGGTGCTCCAGCAACAAAGGTGCTGGTATTTTCATGCTTTGTTTGTACACATGGGATCTGAGCGACTTGTTTAAGAAGAGTGATGGTCTTGTTACAGCTTTCTGGAGTATACACAATAGGGGCCAGTTCATTACTAATGGAATCGTTTAACCCAATACTCTGTGGTAATTGAGGTGGCTCGTTATTGTCTGTAGATAAAGGCGACTCCATTAACTTTCTTCTGGTCTTCTTACGAAGAAAAACAGCTTCAAGTGGTTTATCAGGAACATTCTCCTTACATTGTGTGGTATCCAGGCCTGGAAAAGGAGAAACAAAAAAAAAATCATATTAATGTGAAGTTGAAGGGAAAAAAAAAGAAAAAAGGACAACTAGACATTTCCTATGAATGCACCTTATTTCTCGAAGTCACATCTTCAATTTTGCATGGTTAGGCAAGACCTTCTCCTTACGATTTGTGCATATTGTAGATGTCATTTCGGAAATAAGTCGTGGCCATATTTGTTGCTGCCCAGGTTTGTGGAATGGGTGGTGGCCATATTTGTTGCTGCCCAGGTTTGTGGAATGGGTGGTGGCCATATTTGTTGCTGCCCATGTTTGCGGAATGGATGGTGGCCATATTCGTTTCTGCCCATGTTTGTGGAATGGGTGGTTTGTGGAATGGGTGGTGGCCATATTTGTAGCTGCCCATGTTTGTGGAATGGATGGTGGCCATATTAGTTTCTGCCCATGTTTGTGGAATGGATGGTGGCCATATTAGTTTCTGCCCATGTTTGTGGAATGGGTGGTGGCCATATTTGTTTCTGCCCATGTTTGTGGAATGGATGGTGGCCATATTAGTTTCTGCCCATGTTTGTGGAATGGGTGGTGGCCATATTTGTTTCTGCCCATTTTAGTGGAATGGATGGTGGCCATATTAGTTTCTGCCCATGTTTGTGGAATGGGTGGTGGCCATATTTGTTTCTGCCCATTTTAGTGGAATGGGTGGTGGCCATATTTGTTACCTTAGTCCCACTTGTAGGAGGTGGAGGGTCTGTGGAAACCTTAGTCCCCCCTGTAGGACTTACAAAGTAACGTGATGCTGGGGTCCAGGGCAGACCATTTTTAGAAGTAGATTTTCAGAGAAATGTATATACTTTATGTTGTCCATCAGAATTAAAATTAATAATTAGCTATGAATTTTATGCTGCTGATACTTTTTACTTGTCTGTGGCTTCTAAAACCTAAATATAGTCCATATCACAAATAATCTTACACTGGAAGACACACAAATTACTCCGGCTCAGAATCCGTTCTTACAACGTATTTGTCTGCAATGGATAATAATACATGAGCCTACACAGGTCAAATGTCAAAGCAATCAGCCGTATAATATAAAACATATGGGAAATGTGAGAAAAATAAGGCCAAGCAGAAAATCATAATTTACTTTTTTTTTTTTTTTTTACAGAAGTAGAAAATATTAGGTGCCCAAAAAGACACAAAAGTATAATATTACATTCAGTTAGCAAGAAATAAGTCATTGAGTAGAACAAGTAAGTTATCAAAAACAGACTGCGAGACTGAGCTAGGACGGCGTGGGAATGATTTAAACATGTTGGAAGTCTGACATTTCATTTCTCCAATTACTGGGACCATTGCTTTGTCACTTTATATTTGAAACTATGTAATCAGCAGAGGATCGGACAAACTGGGAATCGAAGAGTATAATTAGGCAGAGAAACTGTATAAAGGTAGTTTTTAATTAGGGAAAAAACAAATAAATAAATGTTGATACCTCTGCTGAACTCTTGGGGCATTCATGATACTTTGGTGAAAGTTGTGTGTGTGCGAGGGAGGCGTTTACATTTCTGCACAGCAGGATTATATCTATTGATGCAAGCTGCATGCTTCTGGGTCTGTGAGAGGGTTGGGGATGTTATCAATTTCAATCATATTCCTGACCACACAACATTCATCACGATTGAGCTTTAAGGAAGTGATGCAACAAAGACAAGATGGATATATAGATTCTTCTATAAGCAATAAAGTCTTCAAAAATTCTGATTTTCTACAGAAATGGTTGTCTAGGACATGTGTTTTTAGTCGTTCAATCGTGGCCGACTGTGACCTTATGGACCTCAGCACGCCAAGCACTTCTTGTGTCTGGTTGCGCTTATCCATAAGGTTTTCTTGGCAAAACATTTATAAAGTGGGTTGCCAGTTCCTTCTAAATTTGTCTAGCCTTTCTGCTATGACCTGCCCACCTTAGGTGACCTTACATGTATATCTCACAGCTTCATTGAGGTACACAAGCCACCTCGCCACGACATGGTAGTGATCCAGAAAAGGGGCCTACAACTTACCGAGCAGCTAATGTTAGTTTATCACAAACAAGAGACGATTTCCTTGAACTACAGTGTGGTCCTTTAATTATGTTCTTGCAATATAGAAGAAAAGCGATTATATGCAAAGACAATTTTAGAATCAAAGGCCATTAATCACAGCAGTTACTTGCCAACTATTACTCATACATAAAGTGAATCTTCAAAACAATAAGAAATGAGATACTAGAACAGCCTTGAGTAACTATGGCTACCTAACAAATGTCAAGAAGGAGCAGTGTGGGTGATCATGAAATTCACCGTCTCTGTGGTAACCTTCATTTGTGCATCTGAAGAAAAATTAAGACCATAAAATATATTTGTTCATATCCTCAATGAGAGTACAGGTAACACTCCCCGTGAGCCAACAGAAAATAAGTTACAACGCAATGAAAGAATGAAGTGTTGAAAACTACTAGAAGCAACTCGTGTAAAAGAAAAGAAGGCCACAACAAGAGCTGGAGGCCACAACAAGAGCCAAAAAAATTATATAGAAGAACAGGAGGCCACAACAAGAGCCAAAAAACTCATATAGAAGAGCTGGAGGCCACAGCAAGAGCCAACAAAACTCATATAGAAGAGCTGGAGGCCACAGCAAGAGCCAACAAAACTCATATAGAAGAGCTGGAGGCCACAACAAGAGCCAACAAAACTCATATAGAAGAGCTGGAGGCCACAACAAGAGCCAAAAAAATTATATAGAAGAACAGGAGGCCACAACAAGAGCCAAAAAACTCATATAGAAGAACAGGAGGCCACAGCAAGAGGCAAAAAACTCATATAGAAGAGCTGGAGGCCACAACAAGAGCCAAAAAACTCATATAGAAGAGCTGGAGGCCACAACAAGAGCCAAAAAAATTATATAGAAGAGCTGGAGGCCACAGCAAGAGCCAAAAAAATCATATAGAAGAGCTGGAGGCCACAGCAAGAGCCAAAAAACGCATATAGAAGAGCTGGAGGCCACAGCAAGAGCCAAAAATCTCATATAGAAGAGCTGGAGGCCACAGCAAGAGCCAAAAAACTCAAAGAAGAACTGGAGGTTACAACAAGAGAGAAAACAACTCATACAGAAGAACTGGAGGCAACCACAAAAGACAAAACCACAGGTGTTAAAACCTTGTAATGGAAAGTGAAACATTAACTGATAACACTGTAGTGGATCTGCCCAGGAGGCTGTCTTAAAATATGAGTATGGTTACTACAGCTAACTGGGCAGATGGACGCATTAAACCCTTGAAAAATACTCACTGTCTGGCTTCTCTATATAATATTGTCCAAATCTTGACGACATCTTTGACATCTATGAATACAAGGGTTCCACTTAGTGTTTACTCTAGGTGGATAAACTGATGCACACTTGTAGGATTCTCTCAATTCCTCTTATTGGATTCTCATGAAAGAGAAGCCCTTTTAAATAACTCGAAGGTAGAATTCTAGTAATAAAGAGTGGTTATGTGCCAAAATGCTCGTGAGGTTAGGCTGTGTCGGATCAATATATCTGAAAAATTAGATTTTGGGCAAAACGGTCAGGTAGACCGTTCTGGATCTGTGGAGACTTGATGCTTTCTTGTTGGACTGTTCACAAAGTACCTTAAATCATGAAAAATACAGAGAATAGGGGAGAGACAGGGCACCACCTCCTAGTGCAGACCAGTCATCACATATTATAATTGTCTAACTACGATCCGTCGTCACGCTGCGTTGCGTAGTGCGTACGACTTAGCGATGAGCGCCGCAGGCGCTCATCGCCCGGCGAGCCTTGCACAGCGAGGCGAGCCGTTAAAACGTAGCACTTTGGCAATGAGCACCGCAGGCGCTCATTGCAGGCGAGCCTTGCATAGCGAGGCGAGCCGTTAAACCGTAGCACTTAGAAAAAAAATACGAGCTGAAAAAAATTACGACATAAGCGGCAAAACCAAAACACTAAAAAAAAAACACTAAATACACACTAAAAAATAAAATAAAGGTCACTTACAGCATGGGGAACCAGGCAGGACGTCTGGAAGTGAGTTGGAACTGCAATTTAGATCGATTTAGCCGAGTTACAAAGATCGAAAATCGGCTAAGCGAGAAAAAAATGGCCGCCGAAAAAAATGAAAACGAGGCTATACTACTACGAACTGCGTAAAACACAGCCACAGACGTATGTGTTTGACAACAACGAGATAAAGGATGCGGATTAACCGCACAATGAGTAAAAAGACAGTAGTGAGTACATTTTACGAAACGCAATTACAGATTTACGCATTAACACAGATTTAACGACTTTGTCTCGCGCAACATCGGATTTCCCGATTAAACCAACGCATTTGATGATATGTAAGTTGCAAATTACAAAAATATAAATGTTATTAAAAAAAATTGTATTTATTTTAAGAAAAAAAAAAAAGGGACAAATGTAGCGTCATGTTGTGTGGCAAACAAATTTACTGTTAAACCGTAGTACTTTAGCGGGCTTAGCGATGAGCGCCGCAGGCGATCATCGCCCGGCGAGCCGTTAAACCGTAGTACTTTGGCAATGAGCGCCGCAGAAAAAATGCCGGACGAACCAAATGAAAACCAGGCGACACCACTATAACCACGGAAAACACGTACCGATAATCCGCTAACACGCATACCACACATTATCCGCCATTTTAGGATAATGCGGAAGTATACAGCTACGTTAACGGTTTCGGATCGCGCACGCACACTATTACACTGCACACGTTCATCACGCTTACACAGCAGCTCCACACCACTAATGCTGCAGGAACATCAACACAGATTGCCAGCTCTTCAACACAATGCATAAAAATACGTAAATTCATTTATTAATTTGAATTCTATATTTCAGTAGTACACAGAAAACAACATTAGCTACCTTACAATTCCATATGTATATTAATAACTAAACAACTTTTAAAACATAAACATCTCATTGCCGTCATTTTTTGACGGGCAATACGCTAGTATATATATAATGTGTAATTAGCAAACATAACAACTGATGCAATATTACACTCACATGTGGAAACCTCATAACATGAGGTATGTATAACTTGCTAGGATTGTCCTATGCAGTTACTCGTTCCACAGGTGTTACGGGATCAATTTGTGTTCATTCACTTGTAGATGCAACCATTTAAACTGGTACTTTATAGGCTGTATGATTATGCCTAAACGCCCAGCTATAGTCAATGAAGAAAAAACGTTCACTGGAAGGTTTGATCATGAGCAAAAAATAGTTTGTCCATATCATGACAAGACATGATTCCCTAGAAAAGAATCTAATGCTAGGACACATTGAAGACAAACAAACAAAGAAGGGAACGGCAAAGAGGAGATGGATAGATGAGCTAATTGAAGCTATGAACATTAACCTGATGGAGCTAAGAGGGGCAGTGGCTGACAGTTTGCCCTGTGGTGCTGCTATTCATAAAGTCACGAAAGGTCAGAATTGAATTAACGACTAAACAATGGCTAACAGTGGGGCGACCCTTTACCATAGTTCCAGGCCAATAAGTCCTGCAGAAATGTATGTGGTCTCATTTGCATGTCCCGCCCAGTTTTCCCAGAGTGCAGTGCATATACTGTATTTCTGAAAAATTTGAGCAGGAAATACTTTTTATTAACTTATTTTTAAGCCATTCAAATAGAATCACTAATGTACTATTCCTTATTTATACTACTGTACGGTGGAGGGCTTCTATCACTTTTAGCCCACCATGTATGAAACAATTGCTATATATAAATATATATATATATATATATATATAAATATATATATATATATATATATATATATATAAATAAATAAATACAGCCAATGGGCAAATGTTTAGTCAAATTAAAATACAAAGATAAGAAACCATTTTTTTGGATGACTGGGGTCTGCTATTTTATTACATAGAAGTCAGCAAATTCCTTGGAGAATATGTTCAGAGAATTGAAAAACAATTACCATTGTGCGTAGTAACTTTACACCAACATTAAGAATAATTTGTCTTGCAAGGCTCAAGATCAACATTAGTAACCACCAGTAATGGATAATGCACGATGATTGCAGCTCGCCCGCTCCTCAAGGATACATCACACTTAAATGTGCAGACACAAATAGCTTGCCTTGAATTGCAAGAAAAGGAGGGTTGGATTTAATATGATGTGTGGAAATATTACTTAAATTTTTAAAAAAAAAATAGAATACGTGAGTTAAGTGTGGTTTACAACCATAGATCAGGCTCAGATTTATAGGTGCAACTGTGCTGGATAGGGATATCCTCAAATGCTGGTCCTGTTAGCATGACTTAAGAACCAAGGCTGGAACCTCTGGCTTGTGCCATATTAATAACCAAAAAGCCCAAAGATTGCCTTAAACAGCCACTCAACTCACTGTGAGTGCTCTTAATTGTGTGAAAGAGCACAAGATTATATGATAAAATTATCATTTTGTTAAATTACATTAGGAAACAGCTAAAAAAAATATAAAGCTTTAAATCTCTCGTTTACAACCTACTGGTTGTTGCATAATTAGCACACGCCTCAGTCTATTTAATGTTGTGGGAGGCTCTATTGGGGATGCTGTGATAGCAGAGCATGCCTGTGGACTCCGGTTATACTGCCCTGATAAACTAACCCACAGCTTTCCTGTTTAGGCAAGTCCAGTATTCCATGTCTGAACAGATAGATGTGATAATGGTTACATTATAGTTTTTTTGGGATCACTGCCCTTAGAACAGAGCACTGACTCTCTTGCACAGGTCTGCACTGCTCAAATTCCAGAGAGGCAAGAGAACAGAAACTTGACTTTTCTGCCAGAAATAAAAAAATAAAAAAAAAGAACCTTCTTTCTTACACATAAAACACAAATTTTATTTTCTCAGCAAAAAATGCACGGATTTCAAAAGTGTTAAAAGTATTTTAGCATGTTTTTAGGATAACCTTACAGTGATGTTGTTCAAATTGTGCTCAATTAAGTGGATCTTTAAGAGGAATTATCAAAGCAATAGTTCAGAGGCTATAATGCCCAGTGCCAGATCTATAATGCATGCCAGTGCTGATCTCCTTCTTAATGACTTTTTCTTGCATCCATTGACCCATCATTGCACATTACTGTACGTGTGTATGATTCCTGTGAAGTTTAGTACTTTAAATGCACCTTAGAGCTTGTGATGACAATGAAATCCATGAAATGATGTTGGATATAAAATATGGATTTGTAAATAAGGAATAATAACCATTGTGTAACAGATGGCCAGTGGTTAGCTGAGCTCACCTTCCGTTCCAACATCTGGAACAAATTATAAAGTAGAAGTAAATTTTCTGAAAGGTGCAGTTGGATCAAGATAAATCTTTCAGAAAGTTCAGAATTTGGGGTGCACGGCCAAAGGTGGTAGTGAGGGGACAACTCTGAAATCGGATCCGTTCCCCAGACATATTTATTATAAGCGCACTCGATGCTTCCTCCGCTAGCACTTAATAAACATTCTGCCATTATGGCAAAGCTGGAAACTCGAATTCTTATCTACATTGGGATCTCTTAGTGTTTCTAAGACTCTACCAGGAGCATTCTTACATCTACTTCCAATCTCTGTGGAAGTCATTCTAATAAAAACAATTAAAAAGACACACTGGCCTCCCAAAATGGTTTAAATGTATATGGTAGTATAATGGATTATGATGCATCTGACAGAGGAGAATCAGTAGTGTATGAAAACATTTTTTGCACGAAAAAAAACACCTAAAATAAACATTAATAACCTTACCCTAAAGTTTGAGAAATTTGATCCGTTTATTTTTTGAAGGAAGCAGTTGGAAATCAAAACTACATTAGCATAAAATTAATAATTCATTGTGGCTAATTAGAGGTAGCTACAACAATGTACCGGTTTCCATCTCAAATATTCTTGGGAGGGAGCAGCGATACCGACAGTCAATTCACTAGGACACAACCCCGTACAGCTCATTGCCTAGGTCACTCTGCCTATCTAGGTGCCTTGGGGTTGATCACACAATAAATTTCAAATGTACTTTGAATTATGGCAAGTATGGACAAGCTAGTGAAAAGTAAATATATTACATTATCAACAAAAGGTCCTTATAGTTAGAACTATGGTATGCTCAGTAGTAACATATAGCTGTGACAGCTGGATGATAATTTACGCCTTTGATTTGCAGTGTTGGAGAAAACTGCATGGAGTCCTTAGGACTGCAAGAAGATTCAATTATTCAATACTACAGAAAATGAAGCCAAACTGTTCACAGGAAGGTTTGATCATGAGGCTGAAGCTCAAATATTGTGCCCATATCATGAGAAGACAGGATTCCCTAGAGAAGACTCTGATAGTCAGAAAGGTTGAAAGCATACAGAGGTGGAGATGAGGTCGCTGAAGCAATGAACATTAGCTTTAGGGCGCTCAGAGGAGCAGTGGTTGACAGATGCGACTGGCATGCTGAGGTCAATAGGGCTGCGAAGAGTAGGACGACAAACAAAAACACACACAACAAACTTACTTGGTGCTCCAACAAAAGGCCTGACCACGGCCAGGGAGCTTTCAGACGATGTATTCTTCTGTAAGTGTGTTCGTGATGCACACTTCTCAGCTCCTAAGAACAACATGCACAGTCAGAGTCAACACTTCCTTGACATTATTATATTCAAGTGCCACAAGCCTTTTTATACAGTGACTTTTTTTTTTTACACAATGTTACATTTTATATTTATATCAGAGGGAAACTGCAAGTATAAATAGGGTAAATGTTTGGCAGTTAGTGACCCCAGCATAAGGTGGGGCAGTATGACATGGGGGTTTATTCTATCAATGGAAGAGCCACCAAACCGTTTAAATGAATGTGACACAGACATGACGAATTTCTGGGGCCAGGGGGGACCCCTCTGAACCTCACAAGCAACTTTGGTAATTAAACCCTAAACCATGTGATTACTAAGATCAAAAGGCTATCAAAATGGACATGAGACTTGTTGTAAGGACTGTGACAATGTGTCTCATTTATGTGTTGTGTCTAAAGAATGTATGTGTGCTTACAATATAGTAAGAATATCCTAAGAAATTACACCATTAGTCTCTTTAGAGAGTGCAGTGTAATATTCCCCATTATAAGGTATCGTGCCATGGACTGGAAGGAGTTAACCCGTATGGAATTTGCAACTGGACAGGGAGTTTGCTATTCCAGAAGGGGGGGGAGAACAGCTAATGGGGGTTTGTCCTTGGTACTTTAAAACTATCTCTGTGAAAAATAAAGAGTCTGTCTGATGCACTAATCCTGGGTGTATGTCTGTTTCTTTTATGATGTGCTATCCTAATTAAAGAAATCTGACTCTCCCGCGTCTCCACGCATGATGTGCGTGACCTGGTATGGTGGGCATAGACATAACACAGTCACAACACTGTGATCCTGTAAGCTAAAGCAGGAGAGTTTGGGGTGAACGTGGACCCCTCATCTCTAGGGTTGTGACAGACCCAACGTGAACATGCTCAATAAATTAATTTTATCATCTTGAAGTTTGTGGGATACCGTGTGTAAGTCTGTCTAATTGGGCATCTCATATCAACTCATTTAATTGAGCAATTCTGTATATTTGTCATTCAAAATACATTTGTGTAAGCTCCACCCCCGAGGAACCTGTGTAGGTAGTGTGTCCTACCCAATCCGCTGTCAGTATCATGGCTGCCTCCAGTGTAGCTTTGCAACAGATACACTGTTGTACCTGTCTCAGATTGGCCACAACTAATTATACATTTTATGCTAATTTAGCTTGGATTTCCATGGGCGTTCCTTCTCCAAATCAACTGAAGAAAACGTGAAAACTTTAAGCTAAGATTTATTTGCAGATTTTTACATGTAAAAATATTGTTTTCATGCACTACTGATTGTTCTCAGATGCATTCATAACCCAGCAAAACATCCATATATATTTAAACTTGTAGAACACAGAGTAGAATTGGAGCAAATGTAAGTAATGCATGATCTGGTTTAGTAATGAAATGTCGGACTGGAATTGTGTAAAGTGGCACAATATGGAGACACAAGAATGGATCTTACGGCATGGAGTTGTCTGGTTGTACTGCAGTGGAGGAAAGGCTACAAGGGCAGAAATCTCAGGAACATCATTTGTGGAGGGTTCTTCAAGGACAGTCTGGTCAGCCCACACCACAACCTTCTCTCTCTGAACCAGGATTTCAATTTCCTTGTAATCTGCCTCTAAGCTGGAGTCTGCCAACCCTGCCCGATTTAAGATGGAGTATTGTCTTCTGAACAAGGGCAGCAAAGCATTTAATAACCTAAAGAAAAAGCAACATATTAGATAGAAGAATGAAAAGGTCCATGGAAGGGTCATGTTTATTCTTCACTTTATAATATACAAAATGTATAAGAAGACTAAAAACTGTATTTTTAACTATTATATTAAATTGTGCTCAATGACCGCAGACATATTGCCTTTGTTCTTAAAACTAGAAATATAAAGTAGTCTGACATAAACCTTACCATTAACATGAATGGGGGGGGGGACCCCTACAACCAGATTTACTGTAGAAATGGAGCAGGCTGTGGGCAATCTTTCAAACAAACATATACATTCAGATTTTATTTTTATTTCTCAGTAAATCATGCACAGATTTCAAAAATAAAAAAAAGTATTTCAACATGTTTTTAGGAGATGTTTACAATGATGTGGTACAAATTGTGCTGAATTCTCGAAAGCCAAAAAATAAATCAAAAGTACTAAAAAAACATTTTTTTTTCCCTAGACTATGCGATTACTTTTTTAGTTTGGCCTTTTCACAACAGCTGATAGTATTTAGCAGTACTTATTTGAGCTTAATGTGGTTACTTGTTAATACACTAAATTAACTATGTAATAAAATACAACAAATATGGATAAACAGAACTGAGCAATGTTATAAACAAAAGTAAAGCTGGCCCATTAATATGAGCTTGAGTGGAAATTTCTATTTAATGTGTATTCTGCAAATCATTGAATTGTGTGGATTTTGGAAATATATTGATGGTGCAGGAGCCTTTCCAACAAAATATCCAACTATTTGCTGGTCAGCCAAGCTAAAACTGAACCAAAAACTTTAAAAACAAACAAAAAAAAAAACAAAGAAAAAAAACCAAAAAAACACAAAGAAACTGAATTTGCTGACAAGCCAACGGGACCTACAGTATTGGCTCCTATATGTTACTAGGTATATAATATTCCTTTGTACTATTTACTTCTATGTACTTTATTTTTTTAAGAAGTGCTATTAAGTTATGTATTTACTACCTAAAATCAGACAAATAGTACCTGTATGGATCTGCCCTCTGCAGCTCATGAAACCGCAGACTCTGCTGTACTTACTGTGTCTCGTACTAACCAATCAGTGACAATGTCAGCAATATGATGCAGAGACATTGTTTCTGATAGGCTAGGACATTACGCCGCACATCCAACCCTACATTGTCTGTGTCTGCATACTCTGCAGTGGACAGACCCATAAAAGGGACTGTTTGTTTGATTTTAGGAAGAGCCTATAAGCATTTCTTAATAAAATAAAGTGCATAAAAGTAAATCGATACACATGGATATTATAAAACTAGTAACATTAAGTTATGCATTTTATGCTTATTTAGCTCTTATTTTTAAGGGCGTTCCTTCTCAAAATCCACTGCCTGAAAACTGAAGGAATGTTGAACAATTTAGGGTAAGTTTTTTTAATGTTCATTTGGGGATTTTTTCATGCAAAAATGTTTTTCATACAATACTGATTCTCCTCTATCAGATGCTTCATCATCTAGGAATCTTCTATATCCCTTTAAAGCAATAAGTAGTTTATAAATTGAATGTTATTTTCTACAGCATATTCAGGCAGCCTGGTCTTGTGGTAGACAGGAAGAAAGGACGGGTTCTCCCCAAAAAATGTAATTAAAAGAACCACTGTATGAAGAACAAAACTGCCATAATGTTATTTCATGCTGATGCATCAAGAGGCATCCATAATACTATGGTGCAGGTTGTATGTATGAGAGGCATTTACATTTCTGCAGGAGCAGGGCTTACTGTCCCACTTGCAAGCTGCCTGATTCTGAGCATATGTGGGGGATTGTTTTGGTCTTTGATAAAACTATTTAGCAAGCCCACTTAACTCTGCCCCCCCCCCCCCCCTTTGCTCAGTAGAGAAGAACATGCCCTCAGGAAGTGCTTAAAGGGCCACTGTAGGTTCTCTTCACTGGTGAGAGAACACAAGACTATATGTTACAATGATCTATTTTTTTTTTTAAATTACACCAATAACAGGTAAATAATAAGAAATCTAAATTTTTAAATCTCTGTTTACATACAGTCTATCCTGCCCACTGGCTTTTTCATGATTAATTAGCACAGTGTTAGGCTCTATGGGGGAAGGCTGTGATTAATAGATGATTATCCCCTGGACTCTACACTACACTGACCAGTTAACCCATAGCTTTCCTGTTTTAGGGGAATCCAATATTCCATGCAGATAGTTGTGGTAAGGGTTGCATTTTTGTTTGTTGGGATCTCTAACCCCTTCCCACCCAGAGCTGGTTGGCATTGCACAAATCTAACGGATCCTTTAAAGGACCTTTGGACTCTGGGGTGTCCATAACTAACCCAACGTTGATCATCAATACCTACTTTTCATTATGCCTGTTCTCGCGTTCTTGAACAGCCACAAGTCGTGTCATGTGATCGATCTGAGTTTTTAAATCCATCACCTCCATCTTTAGGTGACTACACTGCAGCTCCTTCGACAGTACCTAAAAGGGAAAGAAAAGTTTCCAAGTGAAGCTATTCCAAGGGCGACATTATAAAAATGCCCAACTACATCTAGTCCTTTAAAATTAACTCCTGGTACAGATACATTATTAATGAAAATGTCACCGGAGCTATTTATAGAGCAGGATCATGGCTACTTTGCAAGAGAAGCTTATGAAATATTAACAGCTGAAATCAGGGAAGATTTAGGATGCATTGGAAATTAATATAAAAATAGAAGAATTATGAAAGCAGTGGGTTTTTTTTAAAATAAAGCCCAATCATCCCAATTTACACATGGAAAAGATGCTGTAAGAAAAAAATAATTCTATGATAATATATATTTATAAATATATATTTTTGGTATGTAGTAACCAACACTACAGATTTCTAGTTTCCAAGGTTATTTCTTTCATTAACCAGTTATGTAGATACAGCTCGGTGTGAGTGGAAACAACATGTAAAGGTTTTTTTATAAATAAACACATAATCAGACCCTTATATCCTGGATTTTAACTATGTTAAAGGGCCACTGAACTCATTGTATGTCTATATAAAAATGGAAAAAAAAAAAGATTAAATAAATAATTAATTAATTAATTAACAGCTAATTAATATTTAATCCACATATTGCAGATCAGAGGAGATCTTAAAAGGTTGAACTTGATGGACTGAAAGTATTTTTTCAACCTTATATATATTACATTAATAACCGTTCTAAATCTCTGTTAACATATAATCTATCCTGCTCACTGGCTGTTGTATGAGTAATTAGAAGATTGCAAGTGCAGCATGTGCTGAGTGAGGCTCTATGGGACAAGGCTATGATTGATAGCACAGCATCCCCAGGGCTCAGGTTAACCCGTACTAACCAGTTAGCTCATGGCTTTCCTGTTTTAGGGGAGTAGTGGTATTCCATGCCTGTACAGATAGATGTGGTAAGGGTTAATTTTTTTTGTTTCTTTGGATCATAAAAAAACAATATGTATATGGTTATTACTGACCAGGTATCAGACCCACACACAATGCCTCTATGTGTACTACTACTAATGGCTCCTATATTATATCCCTAATTATCAGCACAAAACCTTTTGATGCAGAAAGATATATTTGTAGGTTATATGTTTTATTAAGGTAGGATCAAGTCAGTTGAAAGGACATTGTCAGATTACCTTGTAAGGTTATAACCAAGCCGTGCACTTGCTTGTGTTTGCACATTATAAAAAGCTCAGAGCTCAGGGTATAATTTCTTTTAATTACAATCAGGTAGCAAATACCTAAAAGGCAGAGCTAACAAATAAATAGATATCAATCCTGTTCTGTTAGTTTTGCCTGTGAGCATGTTACCATCGCTGCACAAAGTGTGGATGTTACTCCTAAACTAAGTCTACTTTACAAATAAAACGTAATTGCCTATCAAGTGCTTTTAAAAAGAATCACATTAGTAGGGAATTATATCAAGGATATTTTATTAGTTATTTTAATAGTTTGTAATTTTTAGTATGTCTTCACCATTTCTAGTTATTAGTTCTAAGAGCCAACCCAGTGTATGTAAATGTACCCCCACCTGCTAAAAAATGTATATGTTGTGCAATTAAGGAGACCAGTCAAGTGCATAGAACTTTAATGGGGGCGATCTCCAAGCTTGAATAAAGAAACTTGATAATGTCCTAGTTTTGCTCTTTTGATTCACAAGGCACGGATAAGGTACCTTTGACCCAACACATCACCAAACCGGTTATAAAAAAAAAAAGTATGGAAACAAAAGTATCGAACAGGAGAGCCTGTGCCTAGGGCAGATGCCCCCCTCCCATCCCACCGACAAGTCTTTTACATTGACTAGCACAGAAGGGGAGAGGGAAATTCTTTTAGTATGTCTTCACAATTTCTTGTTATCACTCCTAAGAGCCAACATGTATGTAAATGTAACTCTGCCTGCTAAGGGATCAATAATACGCTGGGATAAAGACATCCTGGCTTCACTCCTTTGATTAAGTGTTGGTAAAAATCCCTTATCAGCTTCTCGCATGACAAACATGTCATCAAACTTGGAAAAAGAGAGTCTAACAGGAGAGCCTATGCCAGATGTACGCCCCTCCCCATGACAGGACTTTTACATTGACTAGCTCTGAAGGGGGCTGGAAATTATTTTAGTATGTTTTCACTATTTCTTATTATCAGTTATAAGTGGCACCCCTGTGTTTATGTAAATTTAACCCCGCCTGATAAGGGAGCTATAATATGCTGTGAGATTTAGAATGAGATCAGTCCATGGCATATAACTTTCTTTCATATATGGTGTGCTCTCCAAGCTTGAATAAAGAAACTTGATAGAGACATCCTGGTTTTGCTCCTGTTTTGGTCATGCGAGAAGCACCAATAAGGGATTCTTACCTCACGTCATCAAACCTTTTATAGAGAAAAGAATGGAAAAGGAGGACCCTTAACAGGAGAGCATGTTAGGGCCCGACAAGGCTTTTACAATGATTGAAAACAAAACAACGGGTTACCTCTGGAATCTTCTTGTCTTTACTCAACAATTTCATCTCATTTTCAACCCGATGGAGCCAGCACGTATTCTCCTCAAAACGTTTTAGCTCATCCTCCTTTTTCTTTAAAATGAGCACATTTTGATTTTTCAGCACCTCGAGCCGGTGATCCCGCTTACCAGTTGCCTACAATATATACATATACATATATTATATTGAAGCAAAACATCTGGTATCTATTGACTAGATTTTGACACAAGATAAAGATCTGGATCATCTCCTCAAGCAAATTGTGTAATTTCATCTCCAATTCCTGCACAGAGTGGGCACATTTTTAAAATTCCATTTCATGGTTTGCAGCCTCTGGTAACAAATTTGCACCGTCCTCTTATTTTTTTTTATTTTTTATAATTGAGTTTACTAGGATGTCATTCTCTAAACTCAATTTGCATTCTTGTTATCAAAGATCATGTGTATAATCATGAAACCCCCAGAGAATGGAGCCCAACAAGAGAATCTATAAGATATACCCATTTTGTTCCTAAAAAAGGTACATGGAAGCTTGTGGGATAATGTGTTTGTCTAATTGGGCGCCGCATCAAATAATTTTATTGAGGAATAAAATTAGATAGAAAAATAGAATTAGATATTTATCATTCAAAAGTACATTTGACATTTCTTGGGTGAGCTCCCCTCCCAGAGGAACCTATGTAGGCAAGCGTCCTAACCAATGAGCTGTGCTGAGCTGCATCCCAGCCAATCAGATCACAGCTGCCTCCTGAGCAACTCTGTGAGAGATAAACAGATACATTGTTGTACCTGCCTCTGATTGGCCACAACTAATTATGCATTTTATGCCAATTTAGCTTGGATTTTGAGGACCGTTCCTTCTCAAAAACAACTGCCTGTCATTTTGAAAACTTTAGGGTAAGTGTATTAATGTTTATTTTGGGATTTGTTTCCATGCAAAAAAATGTTCTCATACACTTCTGATTCTCCTCTTCCATATACCTTTAAATATAAGTTTTGAAAGCTACATTACATAGCAAGTTACTGCTCATCTATTCTACGATTAGAGATGGCTTCCCCACGCATGATTCCATCCCGTGTCCATAGTGTCTCAGGATTTCCACTCTCGCTGTCACTAAGCTGCTGTCTCTGTGATTACTGCGGCATCCTCTCGGGTACGGACTGAGGATTACACACGTATTAACCGGAAACAGCTGTTAAGTTAAACTCCAGTAAAGCAGCCGACTGATGTCAGATGGCGGCTTCTTACTTTACGTGCTGTAAACACCAGTTTACATTTAATCTGTGCTTCATAAAAAGATCAAAATCAAATATGCCAACACATGGCGCTCCAGCCAATCGCAAATTCTCTGGTTAAACGTTTACCAATTAAAGGGGCTCATTGATGCAAAGCAGATGTCGGTTGGGTACAAAGAAGGTAAATCTGAATTGCCATGAACGGGATCCAAAAGAACTTATGTACAGAAAGGATCTGCATGTTCACCACTAACAGACAGATAAGAACCAAAAGGCTCATCTAATTTGTCCATTCTGTCTACCTAAAAGACTGGCTTAACTAAGCCGCAGCAAGGCCCTGTCCTTGCCCCATCCATACTAAACCTTAAAGGGATATGGAAGATTCCCTATTTTTAATATTGGAATAAACTCCCTAAGGTCCTCATTCTAATTTGAAAGTTGTCAATTGAATAGGGCTCTATATAGGCACATAATTTTTTTTGTATGTGCTTATATAGAGCCCTATTCAATTGGGCAACTCGGAATTGAATGAGGCCCTAAGTGTGTGTTTGCATCTAAACATCATTTTATTAACAAGTGCTTAAAAGCAGCTTTCACTCATTTAAGTCTTCCAAACAGTCTCTGCAAAGGTCTTCCCCCAGCAGCTCATGCATATAATGTTTTTATTGGTACTAGAAGGTTATTCGCTTTACAATATCCCCGTATATCTATTTACGTTATTTTAATAAGCAGTGCATACAACCTCAGATTATACGGCCTAAAATCAAAAAAAAATGTTACTGAGATGTAGTCCTCGATAGGTTAGGACACTACACTGCACATGCAGCGCTACAAATTATGTGTCTGCATATGCTGCAGAGGGCAGACCCATGCAGGGACTATTTGTTTGAGCTTAGACCGTAAAACCAGAGCTTATAAGCACTTATTTATATAATAAAGTATATAAAACTAAATAGATAGACAGGTATATTATATACCTGGGTCCTTTGCAGGAGTCTCTGCACCACATGATATATTGAGTGTATGGGGACCATAAACTACAAGCTCCTTCTAAAAACTCTTATATACACTCTTCGCTGCAAAACAGAATATTTTTTTTTACATTTAGTGTTAGAAAGTCTACAGTAACCAAAAAGAATAAAATTAGATTTTTTTGGTCATTTTTTGGGTATTCAGAAACCCTCCATAACCCTTTAACCTTTTGACCCAAGACACGACGAGGAGTCAGAAATGGATGATGACATTGTACCCACACCCTCTCACCTTCTCCACCTTCCCCGGGGAGCAGAGCAGGTGAATCTGATCATGGTGCTGCTTCTGATAAGACGTTTTCAGTTGGTTTTCCTTCAGACGCATCTCCAGATTGAGATACTCGGCTCTTATCTCCTCTCGGTTTGTAAACACAGAGCGGAGGGTTTCTCGGCACCTACAGTGAGATATCAGACAACGTTTCAATTTGTATTTGATTTTACAGCAAAATTCTACAATGTTTCCTATTTTGTTAGTAACAATAATACAGATTATAACAATAAACGGACAAAGTCTGAACATATAGCATAACAAAACTGAATATGATATATATATATATATATATATATATATATATATATATATATATATATATTATATATATTAAACTACCTTAGTCGGTGTTTGCATCTAACCATCATTTTATTAACAAGTGCTTAAAAGCTGTTTACGTTCCAAACAGTCCCTGTAAAGGTCTGCATCCAGCAGCTCATACATACAGTTTCTATTGGTACTAGATGTGCTAACCAATCAAAGCAAAATTCTAAAATGCTGCTGAGAGACAGTCTGTGATTGGTTAGTACATCTAGTAATACAGACATACTGCGTGCATGAGCTGTTGGGGGGGGGGGGGGGGACCTTTGCAGGGAGGGTTTGGAAGGTTGGAGCTTTTAAGCACTTCATAAAAATGATTCCATTCTGGATCACTACCTTTTTATGGTGAACGGGCTTGTGTACTTCAATGAAGCTGTGAGCTATACCGTTTAGGGTCACCCAAGATGGGCATGGCATAGCAGAGAGGTCAGACTAATCATAGTCCACCAGAGAAGGAACTGGCAACCCACTCCATTTTCTTTGCAATGAAAACCTTATGGATAAGCACAACCAGAGACAAGACGTACATGGCATGCTGCGGTCCATAGGGTCATGGAGAGTCGGACATGATTGCATCATTTTATTGTGTGTTCATACACACACTTAGGTAGTTTATTTTAATTTAAAAAATAGGGAATCTTCCATATACCTTACACACACACACGCGCACACACACCTTCAATACCACAAATATAAAAATGCATCTCTCTACATGAATTTTATTTGTCAGTTTCCCTTTAAAGAAGTAAAAAAAGGTGAAAAGAAAAACAAAAGAAAAGTTCAGTCGACTCATTCCAGTTTTGTTGTTTAAAAGGAGTGGAATAAGAAGTACAGAGTAAGAAGGCTGGAGCCGAGACCAAGGATCGTAGACCTCAGGGACACTGCGTGGCCATAATTGCAACAGGACGTTTTAATAAAAACTAGAGACTATTTGTAATTTAAAGCCTAATCCCCATAACAAGGAGGGAGTTTCATTTTACTGAAAATTAGAAAAAATAAATCTGCAGCTCCACATGTGCCACATGCATCAGGCAAGTAACTTTATTTTTCTTTTATATACAACATGGAATCATTTAATGCCTCTATAGCTGGTGTCTAAGCGCAAATATAATGCAAACCTGTACAGATACAGCAGACTTATAAATAGCGCCGGCACCTTAACAGGACACGGAAGAGCTTGAACACTTTAAAGAGGAAAATTCACTTAAACTTATTGAGAAAACTTATGGACTCTGGTATAAGCCGAGGGTGGGTAATACGCTGACCCCTGTGTCCCCCTCGTGTGATCTGTTTCCCCTCCAGTGTCTCCCCTCCTTGTGCTCTCTGTGGCCCGCTCTTGTGTCCCCCCTCTATAAAGATGTCTCTCCCCCTCCCTCCCCCGTGTCTCTTTCCCTCCCCCTCACCTTCATCAGCTACTCTCTGCGCTTCTTCTGGCTTTGTCGGGTCCCGGCATATGCTAATGGCGTCGCGTCACACGCGCGTCGCGTCACACGCGCGTCGCGTCACACGCGCGTCGCGTCACACGCGCGTCGCGTCACACGCGCGTCGCGTCACACGCGCGTCGCGTCACACGCGCGTCGCGTCACACGCGCGTCGCGTCACACGCGCGTCGCGTCACACGCGCGTCGCGTCACACGCGCGTCGCGTCACACGCGCGTCACGTCACGTCACACGCGCGTCACGTCACGTCACACGCGCGTCACGTCACACGCATATGCCGGGACCCGACACAGCAGGAAGATGCACAGAGAGCAGCAGGGTGACTCAAGTATAAGCCGAGGGGGGCTTTTTCAGCATTAAAGTATTTGCCAATTTAAAATATGGCTCTCCATCAATGAAAAATGCCCTTGCAGACACATGGCGGAAAAGGCAGATAAGCTGCCCGGGGAATGGCAAAGGGTAGCTGAAATGTGGCAGGAGCTAAGGACGTTGTGGCCCAATAAGAGGGCCGGACGAGTCCTTTGTTATAGCAAGGAAATCAGCAACATGGCGCAAAAGGCAGCAAAAGCTGCACAGGGAAACGGAGGGAGGTCAAAATGGCAATGAGGTGCAGCGAGACAGCGACTGGGGAGAATTTGACAGTAGGAATATTAGTAAGCGGGAGAAAAAGGACAGAAAGATAGATGAGGGAGGGGAAAAAAATTGAACACACACATATATAGTTGTCAGTGTTGGTGACGTTTACTGCTCGAAGCGAGCCGATACGGGACACAAACGCGAGGCCCGCGGGACTTCGTCTGCAACGAGCGCCAAAGGGCTCACAATGAGTGTTGCAGGAGCTCAATCGCCAGACTTACGGCCCGTACGACTCAGGACCGAAACCCATACATGCACTGTGCGCCTCGATAAAATCTGACTAACAGCCGAACTACGGAACTCAAAACACCCGAAAATAACAACAAATACGCTTCAAATTAACTTACACACAGCACAGTGGGAGAGACAGGGAGCCTGTGAGTGAGGTTGCAAGTTAATTTGAGCCATATTTGCCATTTTTTGCATTATCGAAAATCGCCTAAGCGAGAAAAAAAATGGCTTCAGAAAAAACCGCAACACAACGAAAACAAGGCCGAAGGACATAAAAACTAGCCCGTAGGACATAAAAACGAGCCCTAAGCAGTAACACTCAAGCAGGACACCTATAAAAGTACACAGGGTGAGAGGCTTGCAATGAGCGCCAAAGGCGCTCATCGTGGGGCTTGCAGGGAGCGCTGAAGGTGATCATACAAAAGCAGGAAAGTTGCGGTTCGCAATGAGCACCGAAGGTGCTCAGCGCGGGGCTCGTGATGAGCGCCAAAGGTGCTCAGAGGGCCCATAGCCTTGCATTGTTTTTGCAAACAGAAATTGTCAGGCTTACAATTTTACTCCCATCATTTTTGACGGGCAATTTCCTAGTATTTATTAGTGTGTATTGCAATATATTGTGATCTTTTGTTTTGGACAAACACCTTATTTATAATGACAAGCTTTTGGGAAATTTGACCTCTCTTGATCAATTCTGAAGCAATACTAACATGAAATAGAACAGCAGATGCAGAGAGAGTGGAGACAGCATCTGAAATCAACAGGTAGATACATATATGGGGAATAAACACAACATAGTATAGGATGCATATATACACACATACTATATACACATATACATCAATATATAGATGAAAAACCAGAGCACTGTAGTCCACAGTGATATCTTTCCTGTTGGACAAACACATCACTAAGTGTGCCAATCCTGTTATTGTAAAATAAGAAAAAATAAATCAAAATCACAAGAGACTAAAACCAAAATTCTTTCTGTTCATGGAGCTTGGAACAGTCGTTCCCGGGAGTTGCTGTAAATCATGGGGTAGTCAGCAGTGTGTCTGTAAACAAAGCTAACACTACATTTTTAACTGTTCTTCGTTTAATAAAAAATAAAATAGATCACTTTAACAAAGAATCTTGTGCTCTTTCACACAATGAAGAGCATTTACAGCGAGGTAAATGGCCCTTTAAGTCTCATGTAGGTATTGCTTCAGACTTGATAAAGAGAAGTCAGACTACTCGAAAGCTTGTCAATATAAATAAGGCGTTTGTCCCAATACAAAAGGGATCTCTCTCCCAAATTTCATTTACATGTAGGTTCCATGCACTCTCTTATCTAGTTTGTGCTGGATTTTCACTGAGAAATGAAATATAATCTGTGTGTACATGTAAGACAAACTACCCACAGGCTGATCTATTACTGCAACTAACCAGGAGTGTATCCCCCATTTAAGTCAATATTAAGGTTTTTGTCAGACTGCTTATATTTCTCGTTTGAAGTGAACAGGTTCTCTTATTCTTAATAGCAGTAAATCCAGGTTTCTGTTCTCTTGCTTCTCTGGAATTTGAGCAATGCAGATCAATACAGGAGGGTTAGTGCTCTATGCAGTGATCCCAACACACACAAATGTAACTCTTACTACATCTATCTGTACAGACATGAAATACTGGACTCACTTAAAAAGGAAAGCTATTGGTTAACTGATCAGTACATGGTAACCTGAGTCAGGGGGATGCTGTGCCATCGATCACAGCCTTCTCCCATAGAGAATCATACACCATTCATAGACTGAGCCCTGTGCTAATTACTCCCGCAACAGCCACTTGGGGCAGGATAGACTGTATGTAAACAGATTGAAAAGTTTGCAATATTTATGTTATAAAAAAATAAATAAAAAAAAAGATTATAACATAGAATTGTGTGCTCTCACATCATGAAGAGCACTTACATAGAGTTCAGTGGCCCTTTAAGCGCAGTGTTCATTTACATGCCAAGTGCAGCCAGCAAAAAGGGTCATTTCAGCAGCTGTGCCCTCAATATATTATTTACAGCAAACTATCCGTGCCAGACAATAAAGATAACTGAAAACAGCTACGCTTCTATTACATGTGCAAATATTTTACTTGTCCCATAACCTCGCCTGACAAGTGACTACATCAGTGGTAACCCAACTTCTGCAACAACAAAAAAAAAAAAAAAAAAGAAGAGAAAAGCTTTTCGCTCGTTATAACGGCGTCACGTGGCATATTTATTCAAGAATATATAAAAAGGTCACCTGTCAATTTCAGCCTGTTCCTGGCTTGAACGGAGACTTTGCTGGGATTGGTGTGGAGCCGACACTTTCTGGTCTTCATAGGCCTTTAGTTTTTCCTTCAATAATGCAATCTATAGGAAACAACAACAGGTTATTATTAGGAGGATTCACAACAGTGCAGTCCTGTTATACATTAATACAATAAATCTACCTCCAGTTCTTTTATTTTAGTTGGCGAAAAAGCTGAAGAAGAGGCATAGCGAAACATGTCGATGGCATTCCCATTGTGTACATTGGGGTTTTTACGTGCTATTTTATATTTTAACTCATTAACCGATAGGATATCCCACTTGAATGGCTGTTAGGCCACTCTTGTAATGGTGTAAACATAAAGTTCCAGAGTGGCTCCATAATTAGTCATATATTTATATTTCCGCTACATAAAAGGAATGCTATATATGTTTTTAAATACTACCAGTACCAAGATTCCAGAAGGACGCTCCTAAGTGAAAATACCCTGCCAGGGCTGGACTAACCATTAAGCATGTGCATAGGGCATCCCGGAAAAGGGGCAGCGCAGACATTTTACATTGCCGGATTGATCAAGGTCCATACGGTGCAGCTGAACCAGGATACACAAAAAAGGGGCTCATACAAAAATGGAGGTACCAAGTGCTTAAGGACTTAATCCGGCCCTGTACCCTGCCGTCTATACCTCATACTGTGCTGTGAAAGAATGAGAGATCTACATATAGATGTGTGATCTAAGTAAATGCATTGATGGTGGTGCACTGTTCCTGCTTTCCTATTTCACTCTGCCAGTGAAAGGGTTAACATATGACATCGGCATTACTCGTCTTTAAATATTTACTATATTTATCAGCCTATAAGATGCACTATTATAAGACAACTAATAAGACAAAAATGATGGCCTAGCCTACATCAGTTGCTGAACTTTTTTGACCTGGGGACCAGCTGGTTTCCTTCCAGTGATCACTGGACCTCCTCAGAGATGTGTGACGTTCTGAACAAAGTGGGACCATATGAGACACTAAATCAGCATTTAGGTTTCCATTGATCTGAATAAAGTGCATTTTAGCTCACTTGTGTCCTTCTCAGTGAGAAATATCCTGTAGTATATCAGTCTGGTCCCACTCACTAGAGTGATCCAACTCCGAAATACCAGGCAATTCTACCCTGAACAGGAAAAACCCAAGACATAAGTTTCGGCCTTAGTTGGGCCTCATCAGTAGGGTGTAGCTGAACTCCTTGACGCAAAGTGAGAAAGGAGTCCATGGCCCCTATTAAAATTCCTATTGAAATCTCTAGAGCGATTAAATTAGAAAAGGCCGCAATGACATGGCTGGAATCCAAATCCGTAAACCATGCTTCGGCACGTAGCATTTCCGAACGTGAACATGATAAATTATTCAGACCCGTAGTTATGGGTTTAGACTGAGCCGATAGGAAATGAGACCGTCATAACATCAATAAAGCCTGTGGAACCCCTGCAGGCTCCCTACAGTAACCCCTTGCTCTTATGTCCCATTCTGATTGGCTGAAATACCTGTCAATCGGATTCAAGAGAATCAGAACGCGCCAATGCTTTTTTTATGCAGGAGCACGCGCGGAAACCGCCATTTAGTGAATTAGTGATTTTATTTTAGAGAGTCAGTTTTTTTTTGGGATGGCCCTTTCCTGGGCAAGAGGATGAGGACACGGGCTTCAATCGAGAAAGAAGAGGGCTGGACCTTCTACTATCAACATGGATAGCCCGAATAGTCCAGGGCAGAAGATTGAAGACCAGGGCATCATTGACCATCTCTGCAGGGGCATTTTGGCAAGGTTAGAGGACTAATAGTGGGGTTAATTATGGACTCATGGGGGTCTGTATAGATCACCATGAGTGATGGGGTTAATAATAGGTACCGCAGGGGTACTTATAGTACCTCCATGGCAGGGTTTAATTATTAATGTAGCGGGGGTCCTTTAAGGACCAGCAAGGCAGGAAATTTAAAATTCACATGCTGTGGGGGTCCTAATCGGGACTCCTACAGCAAGTGTTAATGTAGGAACACTGTGGGGGACCCGATGGGGACCCCACAGAATAGGGGTGTTAATATTAGGTGCCGCGGGGGTACCCCCGCGGCATGGGTCGAATATTTGTGTGCCAAGGGCCCCTTAAGGGCCCACAGTGCAGGATTTTTTGGGAGTAGGGGGGGAAGTTTAGGGGGGGGGGGTGTCTCTTGTGCTGCTCCTGCAGAATATGTAAGGGGTCTTAAAGCCCTTACAAGTCCTATTTTGAACCCACGATATTTTGGCAAACATCTGCCGGTTGCCAGTGCGTCTTTGGGGAATTTTAGCATTTAATAGGGATTTGCAATTGTAACTTACGGGCTTGAAAGATCAAAGGCTTAGCGGAGTCGGAGTTCCGATTTTGGCAAACGCACGCATTTGAGGGCAAACGCACGCATTTGCGGGCTGTTTTACTGGCTTCAGGTACTGCAAATAGTCGAATTTAATAAGGCCACATGTCTGGTGGTCCTCATCACCCTTAGGGAAACCAAGCCCCAAGGGTCATTTGCATAACCACCAATATGGAGGTACTCTGTGCATGTATACATGTCAAGAAAACCAATAACCTACTGATAAATACCAATACCAAGTAGTGAAACACTTCAAGTTTACGTACCTCTTTCTTCTGCTGCTCACAGATCTTAACGTACTGACTGATGTGACTGTCCAAACTAACAACGTTTCGCTTCACCTGTTGGGGAAAAATTAAATAGAATATGATCTTTACAATATTAAATATTAAACTACAAATCTATTTATAGAGTGTAGTCTGCAAGTTGTAAAAAAGCAAGGAGGACAAAAAAGTACAAGAAAAGGGAAAAGCAGAGCGTGAAGGGGGTACCGTGAGGGCACCCCAAGAAGCTGAAAAAGGGCCACAGCAGAGGTGCCAGGTATGGTAGGAAAGTATTCAATAAGAAAATAAATATTTGCAACTGGAAGAAAATTAAAATGAATAAAAAAATAAAAAAAAGGTCTACTTACTGCAGACTGTATGTCCTTGGCCCGGTTTGCGTACTTGAGAGTATTATAGGTATCATCATAAGACAAAGAAGACGGACCAACAGCTGCAATCATGATAGTACGACAGTTCCCACCAAGCGAGTCCTTCAGTAGACGGGTCAGCTTGCTGTTCCTGTATGGGATGTGTTGTTTCTTACTCTATAACGGGAAACAAAACAGAAGCAATATAAATAATTTTCCATGTCCCCCTGCTGAGATGACATAAAATTAACACAAGGTTACCTTTCCTTTGAAATGGCAAATGGATTTATCTATCTATCTATCTATCTATATACACACACACAGCAATTGTTTCACATATGGTGGGCTAAGAGTGATAGAAGCCCTCCACCATACAAAGTACAGTAGTACAAACAATGAATAGTACATTATGGAATGACAGAGTGTGGGTGCATTGAGGTCTCATTTGCATGTCCCCACCCTGTTTTCCCAGAGTGCAGTGCATAAACTGTATTTCTGAAATATTGACCTCATGGACCTCAACACACAATGCTGAACCACTTGGTAATTAGGACAGAGATACTGAAGTGGGTTGCCAGTTTCCTCTCCAGTGAGCCACAGCTGCTGGTATTACTAGGTGGTCTCCCATCCAAGTACTGATCGGGCCCAATACTGCATGGCTTCAGGATGGTGCGACCTCTTGGTTCCTTGACTGAAAACGATATATATCCACACTAATATATATATATATATATATATATATATATATATATATATATATATATATATATATATATATATATATTACCTGCAATTAGGGGCCTCATAGACAACTACTACAAAAGACTGCACGCTGTTATTGATGCTAAAGGGGGCAATACGCAGTGTTAAGAACGAAGGGTATGCAAACTTTTGATCAGGGCCACTAGGGTGATTTATTTTATCATTATGATAAAAAAAAAAAAAAAAAAAAGAGCCAAACAATTATATGATAATAAATGGTTTCATATGATCACTATCCGTCAATAAAATATTTTTTTGCAATTTCTGCCAGGGTATGCAAACTTTTGAGCACAACTATAAAAAATACAATACATATACACACACTAGCGACTTTCCGTCAAAAATGACGGGGCAATACAATTGTAAGGCAGGAAATGCTGTTTGCCACAGACAGTAAGTGTTTTGGTCGTCTGAGATCCTTCAGCGCTCATTGCGAGCCTCTCGGTTTGGTGTATTTTTTGTTATTAGAGGCCGCTTTTGCTGTCATTGTAAGGTCTGCGCTGATCTCCTTTTGGTGCCTATTGCAAGCCTCTCCCCTGGTGTAGTTTGTGTCCTATGAGCACCGTTGGCGCTCCTTGTGAGGTGCGCGGTGAAGGCCTTTGTGGTTTATTGCGATACTGTGGTGTTTTTTTCTTTTCTTTCTGTAAATGTTTTTTTTTCATGATAATTAATTAAATTAATGAAATCACAAATGAATATACTTTACCTATTTGTAAGTAATATATGCAGCAAGCAATGTGCTGAAGAGCTGGCAATCTGTTTTGATGTTCCTGCAGCATATAATGTAGGTTTGCAGTGTTGTGGAGCTGAGGTGTAAGTGTCAGCAATGTGTGCAGTGTAAATAGGCTGCGTGCGCGAGGGGAAGCCGTTAGTGCAGCTGGGTACTTCCGCATTGTGTAAGTTAGTGTTGAAAAATGGAGGCGAATGTGTATGTGGTACGCGGGTGTGTATGGTGTAGCGTCCTTGCTAATAGTGTATTTTGTAGCTCGTACGGGTTTGTGTAAAAGTAGTATGTGCCTGGCGGTGTTTTGCGGGTTTAGGGGTCATGTAGCCTTGTTTTCGGAGGTCTAAACTCTGTAAATTGGACTTAAATTTGAGTGCATCCTGACTGTCCCCCCTTGCTGTGTGTGATGTTTTTTTATTTACGTGTGTGTGTATTTTGTGTTTTTTTTTTATGTTTTTCGCTGTGCGTGGGTCGGACATTTAAGTTCGGATTTTTGCAAGTTCGTTTTCTAAGTCCCATGGCTCGTATTTTTTTGTGTAAGTCCGTATTTAGTCATTGTGTGGGCGATTGTAACCTCTTGTGAGGCGCTGCAGAGCCTCCACCTCCGCAAATGCGGACCCTCGCAATTTGGGACGCAGTTCTTGCAAGCTCGCAAAGCGTGATGGCGCTTCACAGTTTGACAACTATTATATGCGATATAGATATATTATACACAAGCTGAGAATCCTATCCACGTACAGCCGTTTTAAGCTTACTGGCTATCATCAGCATGGAGCGGGATCTCTGCTTGTGTTGTGGACCTTATGAGTCGGTAGTTATTTGTGTACACATTTTAATATCGAGAACAAGTAAAAAAAAAAAAAACTAGTCCCTGCTCAGAATTCCGAGAAATACAGTTATTACACTGCATTCTGGGAAGCTGAGCTGGGACATGCAAATGTGTCCACAAATGCTTCGCTCTTCAATCCATAAACCATTTCAAACATGGCTTCTTTAAAGCTTATACCCGCTGCATTACACAGCTTTTATGCAAAGCCAAGGTTGGATTATACAAAGGCTGGGAATCCTACCCATGGACAGCTGTTTCAAGCTTACTGGCTATCATCAGCGTGGGGCGGGATTCCGGCTTGTGTTGTGGACCTTATGAGTAGGTAGTTCACCACAACAATCATTTATAATATGGTGGGCAAAAGAGCGATAGAAGCCCCCTCCATACAGTATATAAATAGTACATCTGTGGTCATATTTGAATGTCTAAAGGAAGTTAAAAAACCTGTTTCCAGCTCAGAATTCCGAGAAATACAGTTATTACAGTGCATTCTGGGAAGCTGAATATATACACACACATACATTTAAATGATTTTACATAACTAGTATAAAAATAAGTAGTTCACATAATTATGCAAACATGTTTTGTAAAATAAACAAAAAACAAGACCGTTAACTCATACTGCTTTCACATAGACTAGTTGTAGAGCCTGACGACGTCTCACAGTTTGACGCTCATCACCTGTGAGCCTTGCGTGGGACTTAGCAACCAAACACTTCGTAAACGCGCAATCGCATTAGCCGTCAAGCACTTGACAACGCAGGACTTTAAAAAAAAAAACAAAGAAAATACAAATAAATACAACATTATCATCACCCACAGCAGGGGGGGGGAAATCAGCCAGGACGTCTGGGAGTGGGGTGAAACGTGAATTTAAGGCGATTTCCACGACTTTCACCACCCGAAAATCACCTAAGCGAAAACGAAGCTACACAACCCCGGACCTCGCAAAACACTGCCAAACGCGTAGCATTTTCACACAGGAACGAACTACAAAATACACTATTAAAAATGACGGAAAATGCTTGCGAGACGCTTAACACATTCATAACATTAGGAATCTACAATAGCGCTTTACACAACTACACCAATGTATTGCCCTTGCGCACGCAGCCTATTTCTAGTGCACAGTTGGGACATTCATTACACTTTATCATTAGAGCACCAACACTCAAATTTTACATTGTATGCTGATTGAAAATATAAACAGATTGTTAGCTCTTCAGGCTATTGATTGCCAGATATATTAATATCAAATAGGTAAAGTATATTAATGTATTCAAGAACTAATTAATTCATTATTAAGTAAATATAGATATAAATATATATATATATATCTCTCTTTATAACAATGAGTGACAAAGGTGCTCAGAGGAGCAAAAATAGACAAGAGGCTCGCCATGAGCGTCAAAGGTCCTCTGACACCCAATGTAAACCTTTGTGTACTCTAACAGCATTCCCATGGCTTCAAATTTTATTGCCTCGTCATTTTTGACGGGGGAAGTCGCTAGTATTATATAAACATATTTCAGATTTTTTTTTTTAACCGTAAAGAAAAAGATCAGTCTTTGTGCGAAATTAAACCCAGGACATTCACCACCTTAGTCAGCAACCTTATCTCTGTGCCATGTCTTCTGCTGCTAGAGTAGTTACCAACCACTTGACACAAAGCTTCTACACCCAATTCTAATTAATATTCAATAATTAGTGCACAGTGAAGAGCTCATTACTCATTCAGGCAGAGGCAACATAGTGAAATATCATGTAATTATGATCAATAGAATTCAGACTATCAGCATCAATTGTAAAAATGAAAAACACTTTTTCGCACATGTTTTTTTACCCTCTATGAAATGGTGCAGATCACATATGTCGAGTTTTGTGGTCCTTTAACCTTCTAAGTTTTGTATCAATTTGTCAACCCGTATAGTAAAATACATTTTCAGTGGGGTTGACCGGCCTAGTAAGTTATACAGAGCTCACAGAGGCCTTGTGTGTATCTGCTTAGCTAGTTTTACATCTAGAAGATGGTAATAAAACACAAGTTTGCGTGTCTAAACCCCCCAAGGCTCCCAGTCAGTCTGCATCATCTGGTCAGCAGAAGTACTCTATAGTCTCACATACGATAAAACATCAAATGTTATGTATAAAATAGGACTGTTTAATTCTAGACTATTAAAAGGGACACGTTAGGAGCAGGATGTTTTTCTTAAGTGTAAACCCCTAATAAAATACATATTCAATTATTTAAAAATAAATCATATTCAGCTGCTGTAGGTAAATTTGGGGAGACCGCCTTGAGTGGAAGGAAGTGCTAATCTTGCAGACACAGGATTGTTATTCAAGGTTAAGACATTTGCTGCATTAAAGTGGTTTAATTTGGCAATAAGTTCCTGTGGAAGCCAACCTATTAACTAATTATACACACACACAGTAATAGTCTATTTGTGTTCACATTTGAATGACTAAGAATTAATTAAAAACATATTTCTTGCTCAGAATTCCAAGAAATACAGTTATTGCACAGAACTAAGCCCACAATGCTCATTTTAGGCTGTGACAAAATCATATAGAAATGTGGCAGAGGATAGGTGTGTGAGCCTGAGGCTGGATAGAGGCATTTGCCCAATCAAGTACTTCAGGTGTTAAATACTCACACATCACAATGTGGCTGCAGCTGTGAAAAGGTCAAGACAGTTTGTTCAAGAGAGAATGGGAGAGAGAGAGTGAGAAGCAAGAATAGATCAGGCAGCAGCTTAGAAAATAAAGGTATTTGTACCATGTAGTAAAGGACATATATATGTGGCATGTGAAGTATTACATAAACTATTCACACATATCCCCAAAGGAAGCCCACCCTGACCCAAGCAGGAATCCCATCATATTAAAGTGGAGTTTCTGTCCAATGATTAGTTCTTTACAGCCTCACCTTCGAGTCCTCACATGACAGAACTTGCTCATCAATCTGTCGGCTGGATCACTGGGACTTCCAGTTTAATAACCAATAAATTAAATGACCTCTTACCAATATTATTACATTACGTGTCACGGGGAAAAGAATGAAACCGGTATGTCATTTTATATCTACACATACACTGATCTGGAGTGATGTTTACTGGATGCACAACTCAAATCTGTTGTTTATTAATCTGATTGGAAACAGACTAACATCGCTAATGAATGACAAACATCTAATGCCTTTAATATGTTGTCTAAATGAGTGTAATATCTAAGATCTACGGACTGTACAACCGGGCTGGTTATTATCCTTGTCTTGCTACGGCCATTGATTAGAAGCTGCTGAGCCGGCACGGGTGTTATGGATTTATTTAATGAAAACATTTATTTATTTATTTTTTTAAATGTCCTTATTTATTACTGTTAGTTGTAACACAGCTGAACATGCCCATCTTTATCATCTATTACTCTAATCTTAATTGCTGTTGATAAAGTCATTACCGGAGAGGGTGGATCTTCTCTATTTAACTCACTTTCATCTCAATTTTATGGCACTTTAAATTTTAACTCAGGGTATTTGGCGGATAAATTAACATTGGTCTTGTAAATCTGACTAGGTAAGAGGCCAGTCATTTATTCACTGAATTAGCCGTGTTAGGCCCCTAATTTAATCAGCTTAGAAGACCTTTGAAAGGTCACTCCCACACTCTTGACTTAAGGGTGGAGACGAGTCAACTCAACTGGAGGCAGATGCTCTAATCATAGAAAATGAATTCAATATTGATATTATAAATCAAAAATATACATGCCTAGTTAAAAATAATGGACTTCCCTAGTTAGGGTATTAAACATCCCAGGATGTCTTCTGTGATTGCATGACAGGCTGGAAACATTATTATGGGTAAAATATGAAAGGGCACCCCTTCTGGATTGCCTCCTTGTCATGGTGAAGGGGCTTGTGCACTTCAATGAATGTGCGAGCTATACCATGTAGTCTCACCCAAGATGGGCAGGTCATAGCAGAGAGTTCAGACAAATCATGGGCCACAGGAGAGGGAACTGGCAACCAACTCTTGTATCTTTGCCATGAAAACATTATGGATTAACACAACCAGACACAAGATATGCCTGACATGCTGTTGTCCAAAGGGTCACGGAGACCCTAACACGACTGAACGACTAAAAAGAAAGCATGGCATCCATGATATAGTGTAAGACAACTACAACGTAAGTTAAAAAAATTTCTATTTTTAAATATGGTCTTGAATCTATTGCAAAGAAAACAGCTTTACGGTGTCCCCTTAAGACTTTGCTTTCCATTTAACTAGGAGAATTACATGTATGTAGGAACCAATCCTTACTCAATACAAACTACAAAAAAAAATATCTTACAAAATCATATAAGCATATGTTGGACATAACATACCAGAAAATGCCTAGCACAAGAACGGACAGTCTTAAGATAATCAGATGCAAGATGAATCTTAAAATATTTGCCAATAAAACAGTCCAAGATATCTGTATTATATAGAGAGAGGGAAAGCAATGGGCTTAGAGCAAACAGCGCAAGGGGAGGAGCAAAATACTTAACGATATATGGAAGTATGTGATATGCTATGTGTGCGTCTGACTGGTCGTCTCAAATCAAATCATTTTATTGAGGAATTCTGAATATTTGTAATTCAAAGTACATCTGAAAATTCTTGTGTGAGCTCCACCCCCGAGGAACCTATGAGGGCACAGCATCTTAGCCAATCAGCTATGTATAGTTGAATCCTAGCCAATCAGCTGTCGGACGGTGTAAAATATATATTATAAATTAAAATATATTTAAAAAAAAAAAAAAAAAAAACACAACAGCAACCTCATGTTTGTATGTATGTATGTATGTATGTATGTATGTATGTATGCGATTGCACATTTTCCCTATATCTTATACCTAGCTGGAGTGGAAGTAACCTTGAAACGTCTGTACTTGAGTGGGATTCCTAACTTGTGTATAATCCAACCTCAAAGCTGTTTGATTCAGCAGGTCATATGCTTAAGGGAAACCATGTTTGATATTGTTATGGATTGCAAGAGTGAAACCTTTGTGGGCACATTTGCATATCCCTGCCAAGTTTCCCAGAATGCAGTGTAATACCTGTATTTCTTAGAATTCTGGGCATGAAATAAGTTTTCAACCTATTTTAGACGTTCAAATGTGAATATATCAATATATATATTTATATACAGTGGTGTTCACAAGTTTGCATACTAGGCAGAAATTGTGAAATTTTGGCATTTATCTTGAAAATTACTGATTATGCAAAAAAATTACTTTTATTGAAGGATAGTGATCATATGAAGTCATTTATTATCACATAGTTGTTTGGCTCCTTTTTAAAATCATAAATGATAACAGAAATCACCCAAATGGCCCTGATCAGAAGTTTACATACCCTTGAATGTTTGGCCTTGTTACAGACACACAAGGTGACACTCACAGGTTAAAAAAGCACGTAAAGGTTAATTTTCCCCACCTGTGGCTTTTTAAATTGCAATTAGTGTCTGTGTATAAATAGTCAATGAGTTTGTTAGCTTTCACAAGAATGCACTGAGCAGGCTAGATACTGAGCCATGGGAAACAGAAAATAAAATGTCAAAAGACCTGCGCAGGTAACAAGGTAATGGAACTTCCTAAAGATGGAAAAAAATATAAAAAGATACCTAAAGCATCGAAAATGCCAGTCAGTACTGTTCAATCACTTAAGAAGTGGAAAATTCAGGGATCTCTTGATAACAAGCCAAGGTCAGGTAGCCCAAGCAAGATTTCAGTCACAACTTCTAGAAGAATTGTTTGGAATACAAATAAAAACTCCCAAGTAGCCTCAGGAGAAATACAGGCTGCTCTGAAAAAAGGTTGTTTCAAGCAGCACAATACGACGATACTTGAACAAAAATGAGCTGCATGGTCAAGTTGCCAGAAAGAAGCCTTTACTGCTCCAATCCCACAAAAAAGCCTGGTTACAATATGCCCGACAACACATTGACACGCCTCACAGCTTCTGGCACACTGTAATCTGGAGTGATGAGACCAAAATAGAGCTTTATGGCCACAACCTTAAGTGCCATGTTTGGAGAGGGGTCACCAAGGCCTATAGTGAAAAGGAAACCATTACCACTGTGAAGCATGGTGGTGGCTCACTGAGGTTTTTTTTTTTGGGGGGGGGGGGGTTAGCTCTAAAGGCACAGGGAAGCTTGTGACAATAGATGGCAAGATGAATGCAGCATGTTATCAGAAAATACTGGCAGACAATTTGTATTCTTCTGCACGAAGGCTGCTCATGGGACGACTTGGACTTTTTCAGCATGATAATGACCCTAAGCACAAGGTCAAGTTGACCCTCCAGTGGTTACAGCAGAAAAAAAGTGAAGGTTGTGGGGTGGCCATCACAATCTCCTGACCTTAATATCATTGAGCCCCTCTGGGGAGATCTCAAACGTGCAGCTTATGCAAGACGACCAAAGACTTTGCATGATCTGGAGGCATTTTGCCAAGACGAATGCGCAGCTATACCGCCTGCAAGAATTAGGGGCCTCATAGACAACTATTACAAAAGACTGCACGCTGGCATTGATGCTAAAAGGGGCAATACACAGTATGGAGAACTAAGGGTATGCAATCGATAAGGGCCATTTGTGTGATTTCTGTTATTATAATTTAAAAAGGAGTGTGTGCGCGCACAAGCGTATATTTGAAGGAGTAATATATATATATATATATATATATATATATATATATATATATATATATATATATATATATATATACACACACACACACAGTGGATATAAAAAGTCTACACACCCCTGGACAAAGATAAATCATTTCAGAACTTTTTCCAACTTAATGTGACCTATAAACTGTACAACTCAATTGAAAAACCAAATGAAATCTTTTAGGTAGAGGGAAGAAAAAATATAAAAATAAAATAGGGTTGCATAAGTATGCACACCCTTAAACTAATACTTTGTTGAAGCACCTTGTGATTTTATTACAGCACTCAGTCTTTTTGGGTATGAGTCCATCAGCATGGCACATTTTGACTTGGCAAGATTTGCCCACTCTTCTTTGCAAAAACACTCCAAATCTGTCAGATTGCAAGGGCATCTCCTGTGCCCAGCCCTCTTCAGATCACCCCACAGATTTTCAATCGGATTCAGGTCTGGGCTCTGGCTGGGCCATTCCAAAACTTTAATCTTCTTCTGGTGAAGCCATTCTTTTGTTGATTTGGATGTATGCTTTGGGTCGTTGTCATGCTGAAAGATGAAGTTCATCTTCATGTTCAGCTTTCTAGCAGAAGCCTGAAGGTTTTGTGCCAATATTAACTGGTATTTGGAACTGTTCATAATTCCCTTTATCTTAACGAAGGCCCCAGTTCCAGCTGAAGAAAAACAGCCCCAAAGCATGATGCTGCCACCACCATGCTTCACTGTGGGTATGGTGTTCTTTTGGTGAGGTGCAGTGTTGTTTTTGTGCCAAACATATCTTTTGGAATTATGGCCAAAAAGTTCAACCTTGGTTTCATCAGACCATAACACCTTTTCCCACATGCTTTTGGGAGACTTCAGATGTGTTTTTGCAAAATGTAGCCTGGCTTGGATGTTTTTCTTCGTAAGAAAAGGCTTTCGTCTTGCCACTCTACCCCATAGCCCAGACATATGAAGAATACGGGAGATTGTTGTCACATGTACCACACAGCCAGTACTTGCCAGATATTCCTGCAGCTCCTTTAATGTTGCTGTAGGCCTCTTGGTAGCCTCCCAGACCAGTTTTCTTCTTGTCTTTTCATCAATTTTGGAGGGAGCTCCAGTTCTTGGTAATGTCACTGTTGTGCCATATTTTCTCCACTTGATGATGACTGTCTTCACTGTGTTCCATGGTATATCTAATGCCTTGGAAATTCTTTTGTACCTTTCTCCTGACTGATGCCTTTTAACAATGAGATCCCTCTGATGCTTTGGAAGCTCTCTGTGGACCATGGCTTTTGCTGTGGCATGCAACTAAGAAAATTTCAGGAAAGAACAACTAGAGCAGCTGAACTTTATTTGGGGTTAATCAGATGCACTTTTAAATAATGGCAGGTGTATGCTGACTCCTATTTAACACGATTTCGAATGTAATTGCCTAATTCTGAACACAGCTACATCCCCAGTTATAAGAGGGTGTGCAGACTTATGCAACCACATTATTTTTCGTTTTCTTTTTTTCTTCCCTCCACCTAAAAGATTTCAGTTTGTTTTTCAATTGAGTTGTACAGTTTATAGGTCACATTAAAGGTGGAAAAAGTTCTGAAATGATTTATCTTTGTCTCATTTTTTTACAGCACAGAAACCTGACATTTTAACAGGGGTGTGTAGACTTTTTATATCCACTGTATATATATATATATATATATATATATATATATATATATATATATATATACACACACACACACATACACATATACATATCAGCTTGTCAATATAAATAAGAAGTTTGACCAATACAAAAGGTATCACAATATACTGCAATACTCATTATTATTAATAACAAATATAAATATATATAGGTTATTAATAATAATGAGTATTGCAGTATATTGTGATACCTTTTGTATTGGTCAAACTTCTTATTTATATTGACGAGCTTTCGAGAGGTTCAACCTCTCTTTATCAAGTCTGAAACAAAACCGACACACACAAACTTCACATTTCATTTTGAACTGATGGTCTTGTTTCTTGGCACAAAACCTTAAAACTAAAAACATAAATAAACAATAATTACATCTAATTAACACTTTCACGGTACTTAGAGGACTTGAGGGCCCAATGGGACGGTGGCGATGTGTTGGAGGAGTGAGGTTATTGCTGGGAACCTTAGTTCTTATAGGCACAGGCTGCACATGGGCTCTTGCAGGCACTAACTACACTACGCCACAGTACAGAACTTTATTTCACTTTGAGACAGGTTGAGGAGTGGAGCAAGACTGTCAGACTTGCCATAACTTCCCTCCCGAAAAGCAAATGTCTTATAATTTAATGGATCTTAAGCATTACCTTGCAGGCATGTGAAATTAGTGCAATTGTTTGAGAATTGGAGCCTTTTTTGATATTGGTGTATAGACTGGCCTTTTCCAGTCCACTGACAATTGCAGAGTTTTGCAAATGTTTGCCTTTACTCTCTTTTTCCCCAAATATATTACTTTGTATTTATATGTATTCTTAAAAAAAAACAGATCCATATAAAACAAACATAAGAAACATCAGGAAATGTGTTTGTCAGTTTTTCTTGAACAACTGAAGCACAACCAGGCTTTGAGCATGTGTGAACATATTATATACATGTGGACAGACACATGAAGCTAATTAAGTAATGGATTTGCATAAAATAGTCATTATATTTGCTATTTGAGTACAAAAAAAAACAAACACACATCAGGAACATCTTAAGCAGGAATGACCCCTCCACACATATTGCTTTCATTTGAACAATAATGTCTGTGGTTCAATTAAGAGAAGCAAAACAGAAGAGTTGTATCATTGCACCCTGAAGCTGGTCTTCCAATCTAAGGACCCTGAGAAGACGTGCAAGTTTATGGTCTCAGAACACAATATAAATGACAAGAGACAGAAAATCCCCAAATGATTAGATGACCAGTTACAGAAATATCAATATAAAGACACAGAGATGCGTCTTAGCTGCAATGACAACCACTAAGGAATCTATACCATAATAAGTTTCAATATCTCTCAAAGGAAAATAAACAGCAATTCACACTGCACTCTGGGAAACTAGGCAAATTAGCCCCCAAAAATGTTTTACTCTAATTCAAACCCACTTTATACATGGCTAATTTTAGGCATATGCTCGATGTATTAAACAGCTTTAAAAGCATAGTATAGGATGGATTATGCATGAGTTTAGACTCATTTGCATGTCCCCGTCCAGTTTCCCAGAGTGCAGTGCAATAAATATTTCTTGGAATTTTGAGCAAAAGATAGGTTTTATAAGACTTACTTTTAGACATTCAAATTGGAACAGAAATGTACTATTTATTTACTGTATTCTGGACAGTTGAGGGTTCTCTTGCTCACCATAAGCTAAATGGTGATGTATTAAAAAAAAAAAAAAAAAAAAAAATATAATAATAATAATAATAATATTAATAAATATATATATATATATATATATATATATATAATTATAGATTTTTTTTTTTTTTTTTTTAACTATTAGTAGCGTTAGCCATATGCAAGACAAAAGACTCAAGAGTATAGCTTAGATTCCTCGGAAGTAACTTAGCTGATTGCCCAGTCTTTTGTTTCGTAGACAATATAATTTCCAATTAATGCCAATAATTTGCCATTAACAAGAAATACCAGTGTCCTAGTGTGTGGGTCAGAAAGCCTGATCCATATAGTTTTAAACCACTGCATAGCTGGAACTTCAGCTTTCTCAAATTGTTTTAACCTAATGTGAATGTCACATTTAGATGACACAATGTCACTAAAAACAACAACAACAACGAAACTACAATATTGTGGAAATCTCACATAAAACATCAATTTATGTCATCAATGATTGGGATTACATGAGCTTGCCAATCGATGGAGCGCTTACCTTTGGATCAGCTAGAGCATTAATGACATTCCCAAGCGCCAGTAACGAGCGATTAATATTCGCCCCCTCTCGTAAACGGTCACCTTTTGCATTGGTGGCGCTGGCGCGCTCTGAGCCCGCCAGATCGATAAGGCACATTTTGGCGATTTTCACGTTCTGATTAATACTTGCAGTTTTGTCTTGCTGCCGCAAGTAAATCTAAAGAAAGAGAATGTATATGTTACATAAAATCAAAAGTGCCTCAAGCCCAAGAAAATTACAATCCATAAATTAAAAAAAACAAAAATGCACTTTATAGACAACTCTATTGACTAATGATAAGGCCTGTATACACTGGGTCCATTGTCTTTAGTGTAGACTTGTGCACGGTGAGCCTGTGCATGTGACTGCACTAAAGACAACTGACTCATTGGCAAAAATCAACTACCACACACTAAAAATGTCAATGATGGGTGAAGGCATTGTCTAGTAGACAGTGCTAAATTTCCAAACACAAAGTTGTATCAAACAATGCTTTACACTGGGTGGAGACTTCATGGACTCTCCTGTGGGGGCTGCCTATGAATGTTTGTTTGGCTGCTTATCTAATGAGATTGTTTTAAAGCACCTGCATCTGAGCCAAACCTCCACTTGCATGACCATGTCAGGGTGGAGACAAACAGCTCAACTGGAGGTTGACACTAATGTAAACTTAATATTGATTATTGCTATAATAAATAGATTGAATTTTGTTAATGATCAATGTATAATTAAAAACAACTATCCCTCTTGTAAAGGCATTGAAGGATACCAGCATACAAATTAATTGGAAACATATAAATATATAGTATAATGAAATAAGCCTAGAACTATACTCTAAACCAGTGTTTGAATGTCTTGATTCATATTTTATATAAATCTCTTTACCTGAAAGACAGCGTGCGATCTTGAGGAGGTTGCGTTCATGTCAGTAGGGTGTTGAGTTCGATTCTTATTTCCATAATCAAGCATGTGAAGGATTTCCTCAGCATTTTTAGGCTACAAATATTAGAATATAAAACAACCTATAAGAATACGCGAGTGCTAAATCATAAAGTAATCATCACTAAAATTGGAAAATACTGCCCATTTATATAATTTATCAGGAGGCGAGCTGCAAGGCCCCAGTGACTGGCTGTTGAGAACTGCTCCTTTAAAGAAATCTGTTTTAAAGGGGAAGCTATTAAATGAGCCTGTTGTACAGTTAACTCCCATAGTTATACGACTTCCCACCTAGCCAATCTTGAGCTCATTAGAACCTGGAGAGTATTTAGCAAGAAACCATTTTTCGAACTGGAGACATCACGCTGGTCTGGAGCAAGTGTCCAGAGCTCTCATGTTGAACTGCTGTGTAGAGTGGTACGAGTTAGTGAGACTACGCTTCACATTCAATGTAGATGTGAATTAACACTAGACATGCACTTAATGTGGCTTCAAACCTCACATTAATTGTCTACTGATAAATATTAAACAATAAATTATCTACCATTGTAAAGCCAATGACAAAGCCGTCCAGTGTGTTGAAACGGCCGACAGGCGATTTCATGTGATTCTATGCTTATATTAATATTTTTTGATAATATATTGGGAAATACCTGAAACAAATTATACTTTACTGTTGAGTATAATATAGTAAAGTATCTCTAGCAAGGACTATATCAATCACATGATTAGATGTCAATTATAACATACAGAGCATATACATAATAAATTCGTAAAATTAAGGGCGATTAGTAAGCCTTTGGGGCCGACACCAGTGTGTATCTTTCCAGTTTAGGAGACATCCTTGCATAGGTGTCAGGTTTCCTTTAGAACTTTCCTCTTGATGTCAGTTTATTTTATACTATACGGCTTGTTTTCACAATAAATTATTTCCTGCTCTTTATTCAGTTCTAGTTATATATTGGCACCTGGGAAATAGTCCTTTTAACTCATTGTCTATGTACATTTATTAATGGATAAATTAATTGTTAAAGGATAAATTATTTCTCAGCCTGTTTTTTCTTAACCCACGTTAAGAAGTGGCACAGCAAAGATCCCAGTTATTGCAGGCAAATATAAATATAGTTGCAATTGTCAGAGTCCATCATGCTTGCAACCAGCCCCTCGGAGTTAATTAATAGCCCTAAATAAAATAACTTGTAAAGATGGAGAACCTTATCTGATAGTTTAAGTAGGTGACTCCCTACATTTATGCCAATTGTGACGAGATCAGTCTCGTCACTGCGAATTGGAGAAGTCTGGTTGCCCACATTCTGCCGTTTGACTACGGCCCATGTTGACTTTCCCCCTACAAAGACATGGAAGCCATGCTTCATTTGGTCAGAAAGGACTATGATCTAACTTTTGAACCACTGGACCAATTTGTATCATTTTGACACATGTTTGTATTTGGAGTATGCTGATTCTGAAAATGTATGTTTTATGTGAATGTGATGCATACTTTTAAAGTTATGAAAAATGTGTAGAAATGTGTTACAGATTCTGACCACCCCCATCTATGAGTCACTAAGGCCAGATGGTTAAGAGCAAATGTTATCTCCAGGCACAGCAGGGGAGATAGCTTAACAAAGGGAGCTCCAGACATACCGACTCCAAAACCCCTGGGGTTTCTCAGCTTTCTTAGCAGGGGCACAGGGTACTGCAAAAGCCATGTTTACCCTCTGGTGGTCAGAAGCCAAATGACTATTAGCCACACCTAGTGGGCGGACCTGGGAGGAGTCTCATATTTCCCACGCTGTGACACTATTTGATTGGCCAGAGGCCATTAGGGGCTGACCTCAGGTAGCCCCACCCTCTACTGTGTATGTGGAAATGGTTTTAATATGTCTTTGTAATTCAATAAAGAAGAGAGTTGACTGCTTGACCCTCAACCACAGAGCTTATGTCTCGTTCTTGGGGGGGATTCATGGGATGCTATTACAGACTGACTGCCAGGAGTGTAAGCATCTTGGGGTGCTTTTCCTGTTCAGCTGCTAGCAGCTATTCGTGAGGTTCCAGTTCCAGACTTGGAGTATTTTCCCCTTGGATCCAGTTTGGAGGGAATGTGTGTCCTGCAGTAGCTGTCCCTATATCACTGGACAGGCGGATCGGCTAAAACGGCTTGGCGCCCCCTTATATGTGTGGGGGTACCGTAACACCAATATTGATGCGATAATTAACCAAATGACAGGAAAAGAGTTAACATAACTTTTATTCTAATTAATAAAATACAGATGTATATTAGAATTTTATTTATTTGAATAAAGTTATGTTTTAACTTTTTTCCTTTACTGCATCCTATTGTCACTTTTTTGGCTGTGCTTTCCACCTTTTTGTTATATATATTGGCCCTCATTCAATTGCAATTTGGCCAATTGAATAGGGGTCTAAATAAGCACATAACATATTTTTTTTAAAGAAGTTTTTAATTAGTAAAAATGTATCCAAAAGCAAGGTTTTCACTAACTAAAAACGTATTTAAAAAAATATATTATGTGCTTATTTAGACCCCTATTCAATTGGCCAAATCGCAACTGAATGACGCCCATTGTGTTTAATTACATTTTATTGGTAAAAGTAATAAGAATTGCATGATACTAAAAACATCTTTTATGAGATAATTGATTTATAGTGTAGAAAATGGATTTCTGAACTGCTAACGATGGTGCTCTTGTTCCCATTGGTTTTAATCAAATCAGCTAAGAGCTCTGGTTTATACTTCTTAACTCTGACAAGATAATGGCCAATCAACACATTTTTATTTTAACTGCCTGTTATAATTTACTTTCCATGTAAAAATAGGCCTTAAAGCGCCACTGACCTCACTTTAAGAGCTCTTCACGGTGTGAAAGAGCAGAATATTGTGTGTTAAATGATCTATTTATTTATTTACATCAACAGCTAAAATATCTGTTTACATAGTTTACACAGTCTATTCTGCCCACTGGCTGTTGCATGAGTAATTAAGCACAGGCCTGAGCCTATCTTGAGTTGTGTGAGTCTCTATGGAGGAAGGCTGTGATTGACTGCAGAGCATCCCCTAGACTCAAGTTACACTGCATTGGCAAATTCACCCATAGCTTTCCTGTTTTAGGTGAGTCCAGTATTCCACACCTGCACAGATAGATGATGTAAGGGTTATTTCTTTGTTTGTTGGGATCACTGCACAGAGCACTAACCCCCCCACCCCCACCCCCTGCATTAGCCAACCTCCAGAGGCAAGAGAGTGTAATCTGGAATTTTCTGCTGGTAAGAAGAAAAAAAAAATAGAACATGTTCCCTTCAAACTAGAAAAAATAAACAGACTGATAAAAACCTTACACACCCTTGCAACCTGAATTAAGTGGACCTTTAACCTGGCAACGCCTTTTAACATAAAAATTTAACGTAACCTTTAACATCATTATAACGATCAGTACCTAATAATGCATTATGGGAAAATATTGATTTGTTTTCAAATACTATTTAACCAAAGCTACAATATATTTATATAATAAAAAGAAGACCATTACTGTAGTAACCTCTGTTGACATTAATACTCTCATACCTGATGTAATGTCAATCCTTGCACCACAACTCCTTTCTGAGCATCTTCTCTTACAGCCAAGGGACCAGAATTTGCCAGAAGGTCACGGATTTGTTCATTATATACCTAGAAATAAAAATAAAAAAAAAGACAGGCTGTTTCTAACCATTCTACCCACTGGCTGTTGAATTAGTAATTAGCAGAACTTAGCAAAGTGTATGAAGCTCTATGGGAGAAGGCTATGACTGATAGCACAGCAGACCCTGGACACAGATTACACAGCACTGACCAGTTAACCCATAGCCTTCCTGTTTAAGTGAGTCCAGTAATCCATAAGTGCATAGATACATGTGGTAATGGTTACATTTCTGTTTGTTGAGATCAGCGGACAGAGCACTACCCCCCCCCCCCCATTTGTCTGCATTGTTCAAATTCCAGAAAGACTAAGAGCAGAAACCTGAATTTTTGGCCAGTAAAAAAAAAAAAAAAAACAAACACACACAACATAGAAAGGAAAGGTATTTAGGTTTTATTTTTTCAAAGGAAATAATTACATATATAATATACTTTATTGCGACCATGTTATCATAAGTAATTTTTTACTATCATTACACCAATTTATATTCAGATTAGTGTAATTTAATAAAGAAAAAATAAATGCCCCAATTAATATCTCTACTCACTTTCTCATTGGTCATTACTGTTCATCAATCCATCCTAGTGTGTCATACTCTGCACTGTTTTATTGTGGTTGCATGCAGTACTATGTTGTTTTAGCAAAATCTAAATACTGCATAGGGAGTGAGAACTTGTACAATAATTGCCCAAACAAACAAGTAAAAAAGTACAGAAGAAGATTAGGACACACTAGGGAGGAAGAAGTAGGAAAGAGTTAAGTACACTGAAAGATGGACTAGCCCTATAGGTGAGCAAATAAAAAATAAAAAAGGTAAAAGTATATAACTTTTTTGTTTGGGGGGGGGATAAATGTGGCTTTAAAAGGCCTCTAACCTCCATATAAGTGCTCTTCATGGTGTGAAAAATAACAAAGATTGTATGTTAAAATGATCTATTTATTACACGAAAGTTTAAATCTTTGTTTACATACAGTATATCCTGCCCACTGGCTGTTACATGATTAATTAGCACAGGGCTCAGTCTATGCACGCGTGAGGCTCTGTGGGGGAAGGCTATGATTTATAACAGCTCATCCCATGAACTCAGGTTTTACGGACCAGTTAACCCATAGCTTTCCTGTTTTAGATGAGTCCAGTATTCATGTCTGCACAGACAGATGTACTAAGGTTACATGTTTGCTTGTTGCATCACCGCACAGAGCAACACCACCACCCCCCACCCCCTGGTCAAACTACAGAGAGGCAAAAAAGAAAAACCTGAACCGGTCAGTAAGAAAAGAATACAACCCGCTCCCTTCAAACTAGAAACATAAGTAGTCTGAAAAAAAAACTTAACATTGACTTGAATGAGGGACACCCTCCTGTAAACGGATTGGTTGCAGACAGAGCAGACTGTGGGCAGTCTTGCAAATATGTAAACATAGATTTGATTTCTCAATGAAAAATGAATGTATTTCAAAAATTCAACAAAATATTTCACCATGCATTTAGGAGATCTTTACAGTGCTTGGATCCAAATTGTGCTGAATTAAGTGACCCTTTATTTACTACCATCACTAATTCACGCTCCAATTGAAAGAACTTTTATTACAGGGTCCCTTTAATATTTACCCATTTGGAACCAATAAACATCTTTACCTCCTGGTATTTTTGTTACATTTAGTGGTTTGTGCCAACGCAGATTTAAGAATCCCTAACAGACATGAGTATTAATAAACTGAACAGAAAATAAGCATTTTTTCATAAATACACTTATTTTGATGTAAAGCTGTGATTTTGATTACTTCCATGAAAAGGCTCTGCAGAGACTCCATGCTGATCTGACAAGAGTCCAAAAGAATGATTTGTAATAGGGATATTTTAACATCAAAGACATATCTTAAGCAGCCAATTGCGCTTCACATACAACAACTCAGAGAGACGCGACAAAACTAATCCGACACGAAATACACATACGGCCATAGAGATGGGACGCCCCACACAATCAGCCATTGTTCAGTGGCACATGCCGTAATCGCCCCAGGTTGGCAAGGCTCTAGTCTTACCCTCGAAGATAAGGCAATATGGACTAACCGAAGATGCTGTGCACCGCCATCCTAAACATTAAACCAATGAGGTGCGGCCCCTAACAATGGCAGCAAGAGGCCCATTTGTCTGCCTATTTTATCTACCTAAAAAGCTTGACCTTAATTAAGTAACAGGAAAGCCTGATGCTTATTATATACCTGTGAATCCATTTACTTTCTATTTTTTTTATACACACATACATACCACAATATAATTTGTCTTATGGTGGGCAAATATGTGATAGAAACCTCCAATGTATAGGAAATACATCATACATTTGTGTCTAAAACTTGTGTTTAGTTGTTTGAACCTGGCACTTCTGCATATGGCTGTGTGCGCGTTATTGAATTTTATCTGCACAAGGAGTTGCGCTTCTCACCCCCCCCCCCTTCTTTCTACAGCAGAAAACTTAATTTTAGATATTCAGATGTGAACACAAAATGTACTATTTATAGTATAATAATATATACATATTTACACATTAAATATAATATAAAAACAAGTAAAAAAAACCTGCTTTCTGCTCAGAATTCCAAGAAAAACAGTTATTACACTGCACTCTGGGAAGCTGAGCAGGGATATGCACATGTGCCCACAAATGCCTCGCTCTTCTATCCATAAACATTTTAAACATGGCTTCCTTTACACTTATACTCGCTGTATTACACAGCTTTCATGCAAAGCCAAGGTTGGGTTATACACAAGCTGAGAACCCTACCCACATACAGCTGTTTCAAGCTTACTGGCTAACGAGATCCCAGCTTGTGTTGTGGCCCTTATGAGTAGGTAGTTCACCACAACAATCATTTAATATATGGTGGGAAAAGAGCGATAGAAGCCCCCACCGTACAGTAGTACATCTAAAGTTCACATTTGAATGTCTAATACAAGTTAAAAAAAAAACATATTTCTTGCTCAGAATTCCGAGAAATACAGTTATTACACTGCATTCTGGGAACCTGGGCACTAACATGCAAATGTGTCCACAATTGTCTCGCTCTTTAATCCCATACCATTTCAAACATGGCTCCTTTTAGGCATATGCCTGCTGTATTACACAGCTTTAAGCAAAGCCCAAGATGGATTGTTTACATATCGCACACGGGAGACATATTCCAAATTTAAGAGGCCCAACCTCAATGCCATGTTCTAACAACTAAACACAAGTTTCAGAAAAACAAACAATACAAAACAAATACATTTGTAACAAACCTCTAGATAGGAAATGGCGACATCACAAATCTTCTCCTCCTTTAGGCTATTAATGCGGTTGTAGAGATCCATCATGGTAAGGTACATGACCCCAGGCTGACCAGGGGACCCCAGCATTGTGTGAGTCTTCCCAGCTCCTGTGGCGCCATAAGCTAGAACTGGAATGAATGCAAAGATTTCTCTATATTAATTAGCTGGTGGAAATGGGTAACTTTGTTATGAGCAGTGAAAATTTCATTTTTATTAGCATTTAAAAAAGGTATCTGGCAGTTTGTGAGATATCCTGAAAGTCTGTCTGATTGGGCGTCTTACATCAAATCATTTGATTGAGGAATTCTGTATAATTGCCATTCCTTGTGTGAGCGCCACCCCCGAGGAACCTATGTAGGCAGAGCATCCTAGCCAATCAGCTGTCCGTATCACAGCTGCCTCCTGAGCAACTTTGTACCTGCCTCTGATTGGCCACAACTAATTATGAATTTTATACTAATTTAGCTTGGATTTTCAGGGGTGTTCCAGTCCTGGACAATGAGCTGTGCGCTATATGCTAGCCAATCAGCTGTCCGATCAGAACTGCAGCTTTGTCTTCACCAGTGATAGGGAAAAAGATTGTAGCTGCCTCTGATTGGCCACAACTAATTATGAATTTGATGCTAATTCTCACTTTGATTTTCGGGGGCGTTCCTTCTCAAAATCAACTAAAGAAATTTTTCGGGTATGTTTATTAAATGTTTATTTGGGGATTTTTTCATCCAAAAAACTTGTTTGCATACACTACTAATTCTCCTATATCAGAAGAAAACTTCCAGATACCTTAAAAAAAAAAAAAAAGGAAAACATACCTGTACAGTTGTACCCGTTCAGTACCCCATCAAGCACAATCTTTGTGGTCTCCTCAAACACTTCCGCCTGAGATGAGTTTTCATCGAACACACCATCAAACACAAATTTAATATCCTTGGTCTTCTTTTTGGTCATATCCCGATTGGACGAGGCCTTGCCGTGGAAAAAGCTCACTTCTTCAACTTTAGGGTCAAATACTAAAATGTGCTTATCCACCACTTGGACCACTCTGCTGAAGTTGGCTTCCTTTTGGTTCTCTGGACGGACGCGCACCACCACCCGGACATGACTGCAAACATTTTCCTCTGCGGACGTCATCTTTAAAAACAATAGGTTCACCTCTCACTTGTCTTCTGAAATAAGGAAAACAAGATCACTATTCATACAAAAATGAGATTGTCAAGACGAAAAAACGGAGCAATTTGTTGTGGAAAAAAAAAAAGACGACTATAGAAGTTGCGCTGTATATACATAACGTATGCATATGGCTCCAGTGTGTGAATGCATGTATGTATGTGCGAAGAACACAAGCTGGTGGCGGCAGCGTTATGGTCTGGGGGATGTTTACGTTGCATCGTCTGTGTCCAATCATACCTATGGAAGGCACTCAACTGATTGGGTTATCGATCCTTGCAGATCAAGTACACCCATAACAGACAAAGTGGAGCCCTCTGTTTATAAAGGGATTCTGATCTTCTCTATATGTGTGTATATGTTCATGGCTCAGCTGCTAATATTGCAGACGTGTTACATATTTCAAGAAAAACTATTTGTTTGTGATCGGTTATCCAGACTGTGAGCTGACAGATGCTGGGATCAGGGGGGCTACTCATATATGTACTTCTGGCTCCTAAATATAGGTACCTCCTTCAAGTCTCCCATACAATCTTCCTGGCTCCTCACTCCTAGATGATTATGTCCTTCCTGATTATACACCGCAGACACCTATATACAGATGCGCACAGACACCTATATAGAGATGCGCACAGATACAGATGCGCACAGACACCTATATAGAGATGCGCACAGATTCAGATGCGCACAGACACTTATATATAGATGCGCACAGACACCTATATAGAGATGAGCACAGATACAGATGCGCACAGACATCTATATAGAGATGCGTGCAGATACAGATGCGCACAGACACCTATATAGAGATGCGCACAGACACCTATATAGAGATGAGCACAGATACAGATGCGCACAGACACCTATATAGAGATGCGTGCAGATACAGATGCGCACAGACATCTATATAGAGATGCGTGCAGATACAGATGCGCACAGACACCTATATAGAGATGCGCACAGACACCTATATAGAGATGAGCACAGATACAGATGCGCACAGACACCTATATAGAGATGAGCACAGATACAGATGCGCACAGACACCTATATAGAGATGAGCACAGATACAGATGCGCACAGACATCTATATAGAGATGCGTGCAGATACAGATGCGCACAGACACCTATATAGAAATGAGCACAGATACAGATGCGCACAGACACCTATATAGAGATGCGCACAGACACCTATATAGAGATGAGCACAGATACAGATGCGCACAGACACCTATATAGAGATGAGCACAGATACAGATGCGCACAGACACCTATATAGAGATGAGCACAGATACAGATGCGCACAGACACCTATATAGAGATGCGCACAGACACCTATATAGAGATGAGCACAGATACAGATGCGCACAGACACCTATATAGAGATGAGCACAGATACAGATGCGCACAGACACCTATATAGAGATGAGCACAGATACAGATGCGCACAGACACCTATATAGAGATGAGCACAGATACAGATGCGCACAGACACCTATATAGAGATGAGCACAGATACAGATGCGCACAGACACCTATATAGAGATGAGCACAGACACAGATGCGCACAGACACCTATATAGAGATGAGCACAGATACAGATGCGCACAGACACCTATATAGAGATGCGCACAGACACCTATATAGAGATGAGCGCAGACACCTATATAGAGATGCGCGCAGACACCTATATAGAGATGCACGCAGACACCTATATAGAGATGCACGCAGACACCTATATAGAGATGCACGCAGACACCTATATAGAGATGCACGCAGACACCTATATAGAGATGCACGCAGACACCTATATAGAGATGCACGCAGACACCTATATAGAGATGCACGCAGACACAGATGCGCACAGACACCTATATAGAGATGCGCACAGACACCTGTATATAGATATGCGTACAGACACCTATAGAGATGCGCACAGACACCTATATAGAGATGCGCGCAGATACAGATGCGCACAGACACCTATATAGAGATGCACGCAGACACCTATATAGAGATGCACGCAGACACCTATATAGAGATGCACGCAGACACCTGTATATAGATATGCGTACAGACACCTATATAGAGATGCGCGCAGACACAGATGCGCACAGACACCTATATAGAGATGCACGCAGACACAGATGCGCACAGACACCTATATAGAGATGCGCACAGATACAGATGCGCACAGACACCTATATAGAGATGCGCACAGATACAGATGCGCACAGACACCTATATAGAGATGCGCAGACACCTATATAGAGATGAGCACAGATACAGATGCGCACAGACATCTATATAGAGATGCGTGCAGATACAGATGCGCACAGACACCTATATAGAGATGAGCACAGATACAGATGCGCACAGACACCTATATAGAGATGCGCACAGACACCTATATAGAGATGAGCACAGACAGATGCGCACAGACACCTATATAGAGATGAGCACAGACAGATGCGCACAGACACCTATATAGAGATGAGCACAGACACCTATATAGAGATGCACGCAGACACCTATATAGAGATGCGCACAGACACCTATATAGAGATGAGCACAGACACAGATGCGCACAGACATCTATATAGAGATGCGTGCAGATACAGATGCGCACAGACACCTATATAGAGATGCGCGCAGATACAGATGCGCACAGACACCTATATAGAGATGCGCACAGACACCTATATAGAGATGAGCACAGATACAGATGCGCACAGACATCTATATAGAGATGCGTGCAGATACAGATGCGCACAGACACCTATATAGAGATGAGCACAGATACAGATGCGCACAGACACCTATATAGAGATGCGCACAGATACAGATGCGCACAGACACCTATATAGAGATGCGCACAGACACCTATATAGAGATGAGCACAGATACAGATGCGCACAGACATCTATATAGAGATGCGTGCAGATACAGATGCGCACAGACACCTATATAGAGATGAGCACAGATACAGATGCGCACAGACACCTATATAGAGATGAGCACAGATACAGATGCGCACAGACACCTATATAGAGATGAGCACAGACACAGATGCGCACAGACACCTATATAGAGATGCGCACAGACACCTATATAGAGATGAGCACAGACACCTATATAGAGATGCACGCAGACACCTATATAGAGATGCACGCAGACACCTATATAGAGACGAGCACAGATACAGATGCGCACAGACACCTATATAGAGATGCGTGCAGATACAGATGCGCACAGACACCTATATAGAGATGAGCGCAGATACAGATGCGCACAGACACCTATATAGAGATGAGCACAGATACAGATGCGCACAGACACCTATATAGAGATGAGCACAGATACAGATGCGCACAGACACCTATATAGAGATGCGCACAGACACCTATATAGAGATGAGCACAGATACAGATGCGCACAGACATCTATATAGAGATGCGTGCAGATACAGATGCGCACAGACATCTATATAGAGATGCGTGCAGATACAGATGCGCACAGACACCTATATAGAGATGAGCACAGATACAGATGCGCACAGACACCTATATAGAGATGCGCACAGATACAGATGCGCACAGACACCTATATAGAGATGCGCACAGACACCTATATAGAGATGAGCACAGATACAGATGCGCACAGACATCTATATAGAGATGCGTGCAGATACAGATGCGCACAGACACCTATATAGAGATGAGCACAGATACAGATGCGCACAGACACCTATATAGAGATGAGCACAGACACAGATGCGCACAGACACCTATATAGAGATGAGCACAGACACAGATGCGCACAGACACCTATATAGAGATGCGCACAGACACCTATATAGAGATGAGCACAGACACCTATATAGAGATGCACGCAGACACCTATATAGAGATGCACGCAGACACCTATATAGAGACGAGCACAGATACAGATGCGCACAGACACCTATATAGAGATGCGTGCAGATACAGATGCGCACAGACACCTATATAGAGATGAGCACAGATACAGATGCGCACAGACACCTATATAGAGATGAGCACAGATACAGATGCGCACAGACACCTATATAGAGATGCGTGCAGATACAGATGCGCACAGACACCTATATAGAGATGAGCACAGATACAGATGCGCACAGACACCTATATAGAGATGAGCACAGATACAGATGCGCACAGACACCTATATAGAGATGAGCACAGATACAGATGCGCACAGACACCTATATAGAGATGAGCACAGACACAGATGCGCACAGACACCTATATAGAGATGAGCACAGACACAGATGCGCACAGACACCTATATAGAGATGAGCACAGATACAGATGCGCACAGACACCTATATAGAGATGAGCACAGACACAGATGCGCACAGACACCTATATAGAGATGCGCACAGACACCTATATAGAGATGAGCACAGACACCTATATAGAGATGCACGCAGACACCTATATAGAGATGCACGCAGACACAGATGCGCACAGACACCTATATAGAGATGCACGCAGACACAGATGCGCACAGACACCTATATAGAGATGCGCACAGATACAGATGCGCACAGACACCTATATAGAGATGCGCACAGATACAGATGCGCACAGACACCTATATAGAGATGCGCAGACACCTATATAGAGATGAGCACAGATACAGATGCGCACAGACATCTATATAGAGATGCGTGCAGATACAGATGCGCACAGACACCTATATAGAGATGAGCACAGATACAGATGCGCACAGACACCTATATAGAGATGCGCACAGACACCTATATAGAGATGAGCACAGACAGATGCGCACAGACACCTATATAGAGATGCGCACAGACACCTATATAGAGATGAGCACAGACACCTATATAGAGATGCACGCAGACACCTATATAGAGATGCGCACAGACACCTATATAGAGATGAGCACAGATATCTATATAGAGATGCGTGCAGATACAGATGCGCACAGACACCTATATAGAGATGAGCACAGATACAGATGCGCACAGACACCTATATAGAGATGCGCACAGACACCTATATAGAGATGAGCACAGATACAGATGCGCACAGACATCTATATAGAGATGCGTGCAGATACAGATGCGCACAGACACCTATATAGAGATGAGCACAGATACAGATGCGCACAGACACCTATATAGAGATGCGCACAGACACCTATATAGAGATGAGCACAGATACAGATGCGCACAGACACCTATATAGAGATGCGCACAGACACCTATATAGAGATGAGCACAGATACAGATGCGCACAGACATCTATATAGAGATGCGTGCAGATACAGATGCGCACAGACACCTATATAGAGATGAGCACAGATACAGATGCGCACAGACACCTATATAGAGATGCGCACAGACACCTATATAGAGATGAGCACAGATACAGATGCGCACAGACACCTATATAGAGATGCGTGCAGATACAGATGCGCACAGACACCTATATAGAGATGAGCACAGATACAGATGCGCACAGACACCTATATAGAGATGAGCACAGACACAGATGCGCACAGACACCTATATAGAGATGCGCACAGACACCTATATAGAGATGAGCACAGACACCTATATAGAGATGCACGCAGACACCTATATAGAGATGCACGCAGACACCTATATAGAGATGCACGCAGACACCTATATAGAGACGAGCACAGATACAGATGCGCACAGACACCTATATAGAGATGCGTGCAGATACAGATGCGCACAGACACCTATATAGAGATGAGCACAGATACAGATGCGCACAGACACCTATATAGAGATGAGCACAGATACAGATGCGCACAGACACCTATATAGAGATGCGTGCAGATACAGATGCGCACAGACACCTATATAGAGATGAGCACAGATACAGATGCGCACAGACACCTATATAGAGATGAGCACAGATACAGATGCGCACAGACACCTATATAGAGATGAGCACAGATACAGATGCGCACAGACACCTATATAGAGATGAGCACAGACACAGATGCGCACAGACACCTATATAGAGATGAGCACAGACACAGATGCGCACAGACACCTATATAGAGATGAGCACAGATACAGATGCGCACAGACACCTATATAGAGATGAGCACAGACACAGATGCGCACAGACACCTATATAGAGATGCGCACAGACACCTATATAGAGATGAGCACAGACACCTATATAGAGATGCACGCAGACACCTATATAGAGATGCACGCAGACACCTATATAGAGATGCACGCAGACACCTATATAGAGATGCACGCAGACACAGATGCGCACAGACACCTATATAGAGATGCGCACAGATACAGATGCGCACAGACACCTATATAGAGATGCGCACAGATACAGATGCGCACAGACACCTATATAGAGATGCGCACAGATACAGATGCGCACAGACACCTATATAGAGATGCGCAGACACCTATATAGAGATGAGCACAGATACAGATGCGCACAGACATCTATATAGAGATGCGTGCAGATACAGATGCGCACAGACACCTATATAGAGATGAGCACAGATACAGATGCGCACAGACACCTATATAGAGATGCGCACAGACACCTATATAGAGATGAGCACAGACAGATGCGCACAGACACCTATATAGAGATGCGCACAGACACCTATATAGAGATGAGCACAGACACCTATATAGAGATGAGCACAGACACCTATATAGAGATGCACGCAGACACCTATATAGAGATGCACGCAGACACCTATATAGAGATGCGCACAGACACCTATATAGAGATGAGCACAGATACAGATGCGCACAGACATCTATATAGAGATGCGTGCAGATACAGATGCGCACAGACACCTATATAGAGATGAGCACAGATACAGATGCGCACAGACACCTATATAGAGATGCGCACAGACACCTATATAGAGATGAGCACAGATACAGATGCGCACAGACATCTATATAGAGATGCGTGCAGATACAGATGCGCACAGACACCTATATAGAGATGAGCACAGATACAGATGCGCACAGACACCTATATAGAGATGCGCACAGACACCTATATAGAGATGAGCACAGATACAGATGCGCACAGACACCTATATAGAGATGAGCACAGATACAGATGCGCACAGACACCTATATAGAGATGAGCACAGATACAGATGCGCACAGACACCTATATAGAGATGAGCACAGACACAGATGCGCACAGACACCTATATAGAGATGAGCACAGACACAGATGCGCACAGACACCTATATAGAGATGCGCACAGACACCTATATAGAGATGAGCACAGACACCTATATAGAGATGCACGCAGACACCTATATAGAGATGCACGCAGACACCTATATAGAGATGCACGCAGACACCTATATAGAGATGCACGCAGACACCTATATAGAGACGAGCACAGACACAGATGCGCACAGACACCTGTATATAGATATGCGTACAGACACCTATAGAGATGCGCACAGACACCTATATAGAGATGCGCGCAGATACAGATGCGCACAGACACCTATATAGAGATGCACGCAGACACCTATATAGAGATGCACGCAGACACCTGTATATAGAGATGCGCACAGACACCTATATAGAGATGAGCACAGACACCTATATAGAGATGCGCGCAGACACCTATATAGAGATGCACGCAGACACCTATATAGAGATGCACGCAGACACAGATGCGCACAGACACCTATATAGAGATGCGCGCAGACACCTATATAGAGATGCGCGCAGACACCTATATAGAGATGCACGCAGACACAGATGCGCACAGACACCTATATAGAGATGCACGCAGACACCTATATAGAGATGCGCGCAGATACAGATGCGCACAGACACCTATATAGAGATGCACGCAGACACCTATATAGAGATGCACGCAGACACCTGTATATAGATATGCGTACAGACACCTATACAGAGATGCGCACAGACACCTATATAGAGATGAGCACAGACACCTATATAGAGATGCACGCAGACACCTATATAGAGATGAGCACAGACACCTATATAGAGATGAGCACAGATACCTGTATATAGATATGCGTACAGATGCAGATATACTGTGTATATATATATATATATATATATATATATATATATATATATATATATATACACACACACACAGATACCTATATACAGATGCACATACTTACAGGTATAGACACATATATAATATAAACTATGTGTAATAACTGTTTGTCTCGGAATTCTGGGCTGGAGGCAGCTTTTTTAACTTGTTTTAGACATTCAAATGTGAACACAGATGTACGGTCTATATATTGTGTATGTGGGTGTGTGTATATATGTATGTGTAATAAATAAATATATATCGTATAGACAAACATGCATAGCCTTGCATAGCCTTCCATGCACAAAGACACATATATACACCCCCTGCCCTGGGCCTGCTCTCACCTCTGCACTCCTCACATCTCCGGCCTGGCCTCTCCTGTAGCGTCGGACACATTCAAACCAAGCCGCCTCTACTCTGCGCAAATCCCATTGGTTGGACGATCCCATGACGTATGCATTCAGCGTCCCCCTCCACGAGCTGTTTCTGGCATGTGATTGGCTGGCGAAAGGCGTGCGCTGACGTCACTTGTTGACGGTTGGGAAACCTCGCTGAAGTTAACTACTTAGGCGCCGAGAGCATCTGCAGTTTCTATGGCGAATCTGTTATGTAACAGCATAGTGAGGCTGCAGTGCCACTGGGAGCCATGAGAGAGTTGGAATAATGATATAGGGGCCTGGGAGTAAAATGCAAAGGACTAATATTAATTATATAGGGGCTGGAGAGTAAAATATAATGGACTAAAAATAATTATAGAGGGACCGGAGAGTAAAATACAAGGGTCTAATAATAATTATATAGGGGCTGAAGAATAAACTAAAAGAGACTAATAATAATTAAAACAATTATATAGGGGCCGGAGAGTAAACTAAAAAGGACTAATAATAATTATTTAGGGTTGGGAATAAAACTAAAAGAGAATGCAAAATTATATAGGGGTTGGAGACTAAATTAAAAGGGACTAATAATAATTATATAGGGGCCCGTGAGTAAAATGCAAGGGTCTAATAATAATTATATAGGGGCCCGTGAGTAAAATGCAAGGGACCAATAATAATTATATAGGGGCCCGTGAGTAAAATGCAAGGGTCTAATAATAATTATATAGGGGCCCGTGAGTAAAATGCAAGGGTCTAATAATAATTATATAGAGGCCCGTGAGTAAAATGCAAGGGACCAATAATAATTATATAGGGGCCTGTGAGTAAAATGCAAGGGTCTAATAATAATTATATAGGGGCCCGTGAGTAAACTGCAAGGGACCAATAATAATTATATAGGGGCCTGTGAGTAAAATGCAAGGGACTAATAATAATTATATAGAGGCCCGTGAGTAAAATGCAAGGGACTAATAATAATTATATAGGGGCCCGTGAGTAAAATGCAAGGGACTAATAATAATTATATAGGGGCCCGTGAGTAAAATGCAAGGGACCAATAATAATTGTATAGGGGCCCGTGAGTAAAATGCAAGGGACTAATAATAATTATATAGAGGCCCGTGAGTAAAATGCAAGGGACCAATAATAATTGTATAGGGGCCCGTGAGTAAAATGCAAGGGTCTAATAATAATTATATAGGGGCCCGTGAGTAAAATGCAAGGGACTAATAATAATTATATAGGGGCCCGTGAGTAAAATGCAAGGGACTAATAATAATTATATAGGGGCCCGTGAGTAAAATGCAAGGGACCAATAATAATTGTATAGGGGCCCGTGAGTAAAATGCAAGGGACTAATAATAATTATATAGAGGCCCGTGAGTAAAATGCAAGGGTCTAATAATAATTATATAGAGGCCCGTGAGTAAAATGCAAGGGACTAATAATAATTATATAGGGGCCCGTGAGTAAAATGCAAGGGACTAATAATAATTATATAGGGGCCCGTGAGTAAAATGCAAGGGACCAATAATAATTGTATAGGGGCCCGTGAGTAAAATGCAAGGGACTAATAATAATTATATAGAGGCCCGTGAGTAAAATGCAAGGGACTAATAATAATTATATAGAGGCCCGTGAGTAAAATGCAAGGGTCTAATAATAATTATATAGGGGCCCGTGAGTAAAATGCAAGGGACTAATAATAATTATATAGGGGCCCGTGAGTAAAATGCAAGGGACTAATAATAATTATATAGGGGCCCGTGAGTAAAATGCAAGGGACCAATAATAATTGTATAGGGGCCCGTGAGTAAAATGCAAGGGACTAATAATAATTATATAGGGGCCCGTGAGTAAAATGCAAGGGTCTAATAATAATTATATAGGGGCCGGAGAGTAAACTAAAAAGGACTAATAATAATTATTTAGGGTTGGGAATAAAACTAAAAGAGAATACAAAATTATATAGGGGTTGGAGACTAAATTAAAAGGGACTAATAATAATTATATAGAGGCCCGTGAGTAAAATGCAAGGGACTAATAATAATTATATAGGGGCCCGTGAGTAAAATGCAAGGGACCAATAATAATTATATAGAGGCCCGTGAGTAAAATGCAAGGGACTAATAATAATTATATAGGGGCCCGTGAGTAAAATGCAAGGGACCAATAATAATTATATAGGGGCCCGTGAGTAAACTGCAAGGGTCTAATAATAATTATATAGGGGCCCGTGAGTAAAATGCAAGGGACTAATAATAATTATATAGGGGTCCGTGAGTAAAATGCAAGGGTCTAATAATAATTATATAGGGGCCCGTGAGTAAAATGCAAGGGACTAATAATAATTATATAGGGGCCCGTGAGTAAAATGCAAGGGACCAATAATAATTATATAGGGGCCCGTGAGTAAAATGCAAGGGACCAATAATAATTGTATAGGGGCCCGTGAGTAAAATGCAAGGGACCAATAATAATTGTATAGGGGCCCGTGAGTAAAATGCAAGGGTCTAATAATAATTATATAGGGGCCCGTGAGTAAAATGCAAGGGACCAATAATAATTGTATAGGGGCCCGTGAGTAAAATGCAAGGGTCTAATAATAATTATATAGGGGCCCGTGAGTAAAATGCAAGGGTCTAATAATAATTATATAGGGGCCCGTGAGTAAAATGCAAGGGACCAATAATAATTATATAGGGGCCCGTGAGTAAAATGCAAGGGACTAATAATAATTATATAGGGACCCGTGAGTAAAATGCAAGGGACCAATAATAATTATATAGGGGCCCGTGAGTAAAATGCAAGGGACCAATAATAATTATATAGGGGCCCGTGAGTAAAATGCAAGGGACCAATAATAATTATATAGGGGCCCGTGAGTAAAATGCAAGGGACCAATAATAATTATATAGGGGCCCATGAGTAAAGTGCAAGGGACCAATAATAATTATATAGGGGCCCATGAGTAAAATGCAAGGGCCCAATAATAATTATATAGGGGCCCGTGAGTAAAATGCAAGGGCCCAATAATAATTATATAGGGGCCCATGAGTAAAATGCAAGGGCCCAATAATAATTATATAGGGGCTGGAGAATACAATATAAGGGACCAATAATAATTACTTAGGGACCGGAGAGTAAAATATGATGGACCAATAATAATTATATAGGGGCTGGAGTGTAACATACAGGGAACTAATAATAATAATATAGGGGCCGGAGAATACAATATAAAGGACCAATAATAATTATTAGGGGCCGGAGAGTACAATACACTGGACCAATAATAATTATATAGGGGCCCATGAGTAAAATGCAAGGGACCAATAATAATTATATAGGGGCTGGAGAGTAACATACAGGGAACTAATAATAATAATATAGGGGCCGGAGATCACAATATAAGGGGCTAATAATAATTATATAGGGGCCGTGAGTGAAATACAAAGGACCAATATTAATTACATAGGGGCCGAAGAGTAAAATACAAGAAAACTTGAAAAAAAAAAGATACGCAAAAAATTACGAGATTAACGGACGAACTGGGAAAACAAAAAAACAATAAAAACACACTAAATACACCAAAAAAAATACAAAAACATCACAGACAGCACGGGGCAACTGCCAGGACGTCTGGGAGGGAGGTGGATCGAGAATTTACACCGATTTAGACGTTTTTCGGCACTCAAAAATCGCCTAATCGAGGAAAAAATTAGACGCTGAAAAAAATGAAAACGAGGCTACATGACCCTGGACCGCGCGAAACACTGACAAACACGTAGCACTTTACACATCAGTCTACGAACTAGAAAATACAATTACAAAAGCCGAAAAAAGGCTCACGAGCCGCGTATCACATTAATAACATTACGACTATACAATGCCGCTTTACACAATAAACCAACGGCTTCACCTCGCGCCCGCAGCCTATTTAGATGCACACTTGGAACATTCATTACACTTTATAAGCAGGGCACCAACACTCACACTGTATATTCTATGCTGTCGGAAAATACAAACAGATTGTTAGCTCTTCAGCCTATCGCTCGCTGCATATAGTAATTATAAATACTTAAAGTATATTAATTTATTCAATAAATAATTCATTATTACTTAACTACATATACATAAAAATATATATCTCTCTTTATCATGACTCATGAAGGTGCTCAGAGGACCAAAGGTACACGACAGGAGCTCAGCGGAAGCCTCGCAATGAGCGCTGAAGGTCCTCAGAGTACAAAACGGTTTCCATTGTGTGTAAAATGTTATTGCCCCGTCATTTTTGACGGGCAAGTCGCTAGTAATTATATAGGGCCTCATTCTATTATCGGCCGCAGCCGTTGCGGGGCCGCAAGGACCGGCCGCAAGCTATTCGGCTATTCTATTTCCCTCCGGCCGGGGATTCCGGCAGGCTTGCGGCCGGTGCCTTGCTATCTCTTGCGGCCGCTCGCGCCAGAGGAAATCCTTTGATGTAAAACGGCCGCAAGGAAATCGCCCGTAATAAAATCCTATTTGCAATTCAATTCCCCCGGGAACCCTCTCTGCAAGGCTAAAAGCGAGCCGCAGCTTACTTGCAGGAAAGAAGTCCCGCTAGCACCAATTAAGCACGAAATATAGCCCAAATAAAGCCATCCTGCACTTTGAGAAGACTATAAAGGGATTTTCGGTGTTATCAAAATTAGCACAAAATTCCCCTATACTCAAATCCGTAAAATATATATTTTTGAATATACGTCAAATATCCATGTAAAAAGTCCATAGGGCTTGGAGCACCTCAGACACGCCCACGCCGCAGCCGGAAAATAAACAGTTAATTTAAACTCGGGTTTGGGCTGATGTGCAAGCTTGAGAGTGGGTTACTTTTAATCCTCATGTCCCCCAATATGATCCCTAGCATTTACAGAGCTGTACAGTGCAGGCTTGAATTTATTTTTCAGAGCTTACGGCCGGTTGCAAGATTTACGGCCGGCCGTAAGGCGAGATCCTTGCGAGGTAACGGGACCCCCGCAAGGAATCGCAGCCTTACGGCCGGTTTACGGCCGATAATAGAATGAGGCCCTGAGTGTCCGGAGAGTAAAATACAAGGTACTAATAAAAATTATGTGTGGACTCATTGTAGCCTAAGTCGCGTGTGCTTCAACTGCTAAGTCCCGCGTGCCTCACTTGCTCGCCTCTGTGCTCATTGCAGCCTAAGTCCTGCGTGCCTCAATTACTCGCCGCTCTTCGCAAGGCTCGCAGTGCAATGAACGCCTTCGGCCTGGAGAGTACAATACAAGGGACTAATAATTATATAGAGAAAAGAGAGTAAAATAGAATGGACAAATAATAAGTATATAAGGGATGAGGAGTAAAATATAAGGGACTAATAATAATTGTATAGGGACCAGAAAGAAATATATAAGGGACTAAAAATAATTATATAGGGACCTGAGATTAAAATACAAGGGACTAATAATTATAGAGGAGCCGGGACTAATAATAATTTTATAGGTGCCGAAGAGTAAACTAAAAGGGACTAGTAATAATTATTTAGAGGCCAGGGAGTAAACTAAAATGAACTAATAATAATAATACAGGGGCCAAAGAATAAGATGCAAGGGACTAATAATTATAAAGGGTCCGAAGAGTACAATATAAGGGACTAATATTAATTATATAGGGTCCGGAGAGTAGATTAAATCAGGCTAATGATAATTATATAGTGGATGGAGAGTTAAATACAAGATACTAATAATAAGTGAATAGAGTCCGGAGACAACAATACAAGGTACCAATAATAGTAATTATATAGGGGCCTTAAAATAAAATACAACCTACTAATAATAAATATATTGGGGCCGGAGAGTAATATATAAGGGATTAATAATAATTATATAGGACCCAGAGAGTAAAATGGAATGGACTAATAATAATTATACAGGGACCGGAGAATAAAGTAAAAGGAATTAATGATATAGGCCAGGGAGTGAACAAAAAGGGACTAATAATAATTATACAGTGTCTGGAGAGTAAAATACAAGGGACTAATAATAATTATATAGGGGCTGGGTAGTAAATTACAAGGAATTAATAATAATTATATAGGTGCAGATATTAATATATAAGGGACTAATAACAATTATGTAGTGGTCTGAAAGTAAAATACAGGGGACTAATAATAATTATATAGGGACCAGAAAGTAAAATAGAATGGACTAATAATAATTATATAGTGGCCCAATAGTAAAATATAGTTACATAGTCATTGAGGTGGAAAAAGTACTTTTAATCCATCGAGTTCAACCTTCTTAGATCTCCTCTGATCTGCAATATGCAGAGCAATTGTTAATTGATACAGGGGAAGGCAAACAGAAAAAAACCCAGTGAAACTTTGCCAATTGTCTCAAAAGGGGAAAAAAATATATAAAATTCCTTCCTGACCCCAGATACTGGCGATCAGATTCCTCCCTGGATCAATACTCCCTCTCAAATTATCTAGGATAACCCTTAAAGCCCTTTTTATTTAAAGTCATGTTACTACCTCAATTATTAGAGAATTCCACAGATTAACCCCCCTTACAGTGAAGAACCATTTTCTTTCTTTAAGGTTGAGTCTTTTTTACTTCTAATCTCAAAGGACATCCTCTTGAAGGTTAAAAACCTCTTGGCACAAAAAGTTCACTTGACAAAGCTTTATACTGACCCTGGATGTATTTATATAAGGTGATCATATCCCCTCTTAGATGCCTTTTTTCAAGAGAAAAAAAGGTAAGATTGGTTAGTCTTTCTTCATAACTTAGCCCCTCCATTCCCTTTATTAGTTTTGTTGCCCTTCTCTGTACTTTGTCCAGCTCTAAAATTTCCTTTTTAGAAGTGGTGCCCAAAATCGTATTCCATCTTCCAAATGAGGGCGTACTAGAGATTTGTATAGTGGCAGTATTATATTTGCATCTCTGACTTTTATACCCTTCTTAATACATGCTAATATTTTACTTGCCTTTGCAGATGCATTAAGACTATAAATTACATGACTATTTTTTCTTCCCAGATGCATAACTTTACATTTATTCGTATTAAATCTCATCTGCCATTTAGTTGTCCATTTCTCTAATTTATGCAAATCCCTTTGGAGGGAAAGTACATCATTATCTGATTTAATTAACTTGCACAACTTAGTGTCATCAGCAAAAATTTAGACAATGCTTTCCAACCCTACTTCTAAGTCATTAATAAAAATGTTAAAAAGGAGAGAACCTAATACTGAAAACTGAGGAACCCCACTTACCACATTAGTCCAATCTGAGTATGTTCCATTTACAACAACCCTTTGCTTCCTGTCTTTTAGCCAGCTCTCAATCCATGAGCAGATATTTATTCCTGTATCCCTTAGTTTGCACAGTAGTCTTCCATGTGGCACGGTACCAAAAGCCTTTGCAAGATCCAAAAAGACTACATCTACAATTAGTTGCCTTGATCCAAGTTCCTACTAACCTTTTCATAGAAACTAATTAGGTTTGTTTGACATGACCTATCCCTCATAAATCTGTGTTGATTCCTACTTATAATCTTAATAACCACCCAGATTAACATTCCAGTCATGAGATTCATCCCACCATGTTTCAGTAATGCCTATTAAATCCCATTTTTCATTAACTGCTAATAATTCTAACTCTCCCATTTTCCTGGCAAGTTTCTGGCATTAGCAAGCATACACTTTATGTTATGATTCTGTAGTTCTGAAGTGCCTGCCACTGTACTTGAGATACTTAACAATACCTCCCTATTGACTATACTAACCCTACCCCCATCTCCTCCACCTTGATTAGTTAATTTGTTTCTTACACCTCTACACTTTCTACCCCATTACTTCTATCTAGTCCCTCCCCCCACCTACTATTTAATTATATATGGGCTGTAGAGTAATATATACGGGACTAATAATAATTATATAGGGACCGTAGAGTAAAATACAGTGGAATAATAATAATTATCTATGGACCATAGAGTAATGTAAAATGGACACATAATTATAATAATATTAGACGGGAGAGTAAAATACAATGGACTAATAATACTTATATAGGAGCAGGAGAGTAAAATCCAAACGACTAATAATAATTATATAAGCCGGAGAGAAAAATACTATGTACTAATCTTAAATATAAGAGAGTAAAATTCAAGGGACTAATAATAATTACGTAGGAGCTAGAGGATAAAATACAAGGAATTAATAATAATTATATAGGGCCAGAGGATTGATCATAAAGGGACTAATAATAATTATATATGGTTCTGGAGAGACAAATACAAGGGACTAATCATAAATATATAAGAGACAGAGTAATATATACAGAAGTAATAATAATATTATAGAGACCGTAGAGTAAAATATAGTGGACTAATAATAATTATAAAGGGGTCGGGTAATAATATACAAGGGACTTATAATATATAGGGGCCGGAGAGTAAAATACAAGAGACTAATAATAATTACCTAGGAGCTGGATAATAAAATACAGGTGTCATGCCCAGGGCCTGACTGGACTGTTTTGGACTATGGCTTGGGCCTGGACTGGGAATAAGTTATCCTATTTATGGTTAAAGCTGTGTATTTTTTATAGCTTATGGTTAAAATTACATATATATTGTATGTATATTGATTATGTACAGTGTTGTTATCTGGTGAAGTCTCCCCGGCCTCACAGGGGCCTTGAGCAGATAAGCAGATAGTCTGAGTAGTTTAAAGTTAACATAATCACCAGGATGAGCTAGTCAGAGGTATAGGCTTTCTCAGTAAGCAGGGACAGCTTATTATTCTACAGTGTTGTTATCTGGTGATAACTCACCCAGTCCCGACCTAAATATAATCATCAGGATGAGATTAAAGCCCTGAGTTCATTAGATGTACAGGGTTTCCCAGTAAGCAGGGGGAAGCCTATTATTTAGGGATGGGGCTTGCTGTGATTAGCCAGCCTGTGTGCCAGGAAATTGTATAAAATGTTGGGTAAGACTAATTATGTACAATGAAAAAGTCAGTCAGTCACAGTAAAATAATTCAGACATTAGCAGATGTAGAGAAGAGCTAATCAGATGTGATATCTACTGAAAGGCCATGTCCAGACTAATGCAAGAGTCAAAGTACTAATAAAGTGCTGAGTATGATAATCTATTTAGTTCTGGTCAGATATCAGTATTATATCAAGACTTTATGAAACATTTATCTGTGGTACAGATAGCGGAAAATCAATTAAGTTAGCTTTGTGGACCTGTGTAACTATGGTGTGGCGGTATGCAAAAGGACCCGCCACTGATCATCGATCAGACTCACACAGTGGTCTCCTGTCTGAGCACACATAGAAAAAATCTAGCCTCTCTCTTCTATAAGCTAATTCCCCAAATAACTTAGTACCACATGCAGCACCAAGTTCTAAATCCTCTGTGTATTCTTCTGTACTGTGTGATGTGAATCATCAAAAAATATTCTCCAGAGACTCGTCCTAGGTCATCTGTATCCAGTCTACATCATCTGTATCCCCACTCACAGAGGTTTGTATGCGTCAGGCAAGTGCACGGGGGTTCCCGGTATCTCAGACTGCTATCCTCGATGGGCTTCTGACTTCATCACTGTGCATCCTCAGGCTTCTTCTTGAAACTTTAGATGGGGATTTGCTGTGATTGGCCAGCCTGTGTGTCAGAAAATGTTATAAAATGTAACAACTAATAAAGGAAAGAGAGTTGTGTCCGTACTTACATAGACAAGGTGTAAGTGTCATTCTGTGCATTAATCCTAATTCTAAGGGATTATATGGTGTTCCTGATATCCTGAGACCATCTTCTGTACCAGAGGTAGTAAGAACTACACAATCCTGCTGGGGTAGGCTTGAACTAGGTTCCTGCCAAGCCTCCTTAAAGAAGCAGGTCGTGACAACAGGGAATTAATAATTATTATATAGGCCCAAGGATTGATCTAAAAGGGCTAATAATAATTATATAGGGGCTGGAGAGAAAAATACAAGGGACTAATCATAAATATATAAGGGCCAGAGACTAATATATAAGAAACTAATAATAACCGGAGAGTAAAATATAGTGGACCAATAATAATTATATAGGGTCTGATAATAGTATACAAGGAACTGGCAATATATAGGGGCCAGAGAGTAAAATACAAGGAAGTAATAATAAGTATATAGAGTCTGGAAGGAAAAACACAAGGTACTAATCATAAAAAAATAGAGGCCGGAGAGTAAATTACAAAGGACTAATAATAATTATATAGGGACCAGAGAGTAAAATACAATGGACTATTATTAATTATATAGGGTCCGGAGAGTAATATATAAGGGACTAATAATAATTATACAGGGGCTGGAGAGTAAAATACAAGGGACTAATAATAATTACATAGGGCCCGTGGAGTGATCAATGAGGGACTAATAATAATTACTACGGTATATAGTGGTTGGAGAGTAAACTACAAGGGACTAATAATAATTTTATAGGGGCCAGAGACAAAAATACAAGGGACTAGTCATAAATATAAAAGGGCCAGAGAGTAATATATAAGTAACTAATAATAATATAGAGACCATAGAGTAAAATATAGTGGACTAATAATAAATAAATAGGGGCCGAGTAATAATATAAAAAGGACTAATAATATATATCTCTTGTGTTACAGGGCTATTAAATTAGAAGGGGCTGCGAGTTATGAGCATAAGACGCAAACCCGTAAATCTTTGGCACGCCTGCAGGCCGTTAATTGGACGTACGAGCTGCGAACGCCGTCAATTAACAGTTGCGTTATAACGTCGCGTGATCAGTCAATAGAAATCAGTAAACTGCAATTAACGACATAGGAAGGCCTTTAAAAGGTAGCTAAATCATTGACTGTGCTGTAGCTGAGCAAGAGAACACAAAGGTTTAGGCATTGGTGGGGGGGGTTTGCAGTGGAGAGAGGGAGAGAGAAGGAGCTTTGTAGGTTTCTAAGATAATTTAACCCTTAATTTACAACACACATAATTACTGATATCACATAATTCACACACAAATATTAATACGAACACATAGCTATACATAGTTACTTAGGGCCTCATTCTATTAGCGGCCGCAGCCGTTGCGGGGCCGCAAGGACCGGCCGCAAGCTATTCTGCTATTCTATTCCCCTCCGGCCGGGGATTCCGGCAGGCTTCCGGCCGGCGCCTTGCTATCTCTTGCGGCCGCTCGCGCCGGAGGAAATCCTTTGATCTAAAACGGCCGCAAGGAAATCGGCCGTAAATAATTCCTATTTGCAATTCAATTGCTCCGGGAACCCTCTCTGCAAGGCTAAAAGCGAGCCGCAGCTTATTTGCAGGAAAGAGGTCCCGCTAGCACCAATTAAGCACATAAAATAGCTCAAATAAAGCCATCCTGCACTTTGCAGAGTCTATAAGGTGATATTCGGTGTTAGCAAAAATATCACATAATTACCTTATACTCAAATCCGCAAAATATATATTTTTTAATATCCGTAAGATATCCATGTAAAAAGTCCAGAGTGCTTGGAGCACCTCAGACACGCCCACGCCGCAGCCGGAAAATAAACAGTTAATTTGAACTCGGGTTTGGGCTGATGTGCAAGCTTGAGAGGGGGTTACTTTTAATCCTCATGTCCCCCAATATGATCCCTAGCATTTACAGAGCTGTACAGTGCAGGCTTGAATTTATTTTTGCGTTTTTAGATTTCACAGCTTACGGCTGGTTCCAAGATATGCGGCCGGCCGTAAGAGGAGATCCTTGCGGGGCCGTATAATAGAATCGCGAGTTAACAGAACCCCCGCAAGGAATCGCAGCCTTACGGCCGATTTACGGCCGGTAATAGAATGAGGCCCATAGCATTTAAGGTTGAAAAAAGACTTTCAGTTCATGAAGTTCAACCTTTTAAGATCTCCTCTGATCTGCAATATGCGGATTAACTACTAATTAATTAGTTGTATAAAAAAAAAAAAAACATACATACAATTACTATACTACACATAACACTCACATTTGTGTTTTACCACATACACATCCACATATATATTTTATTTCTTTATCATTATGTTTATTTCATATATCATAGGAGGGGAGGAGGAAAGTGAGGAGAGAGAGGGGAAAACCGGAGGGAGAGAGTGAGAAGAGCAGAAGAGAGAGGTGAACATCAGAGGAGGAGAGTAACAAGAGCTAGATGTATGGAGGGAAGGAGATCAAGGTCAGGGAGGTCAGGTGGAGGAGAGCAGCAGGGGAGGTCTGTGCCCGCAGATGTAGGCACACAAGGTGGAGGGTCAGGGGCCTCATCCCTGGGGGGGGAGGTAGTGGGGATGAGGGACCAGCCCCAGGGAGAGGACAGGAGCCCCAGACACAGTTGGTAGGGCAAGTGGCTGTGGAAAAGTACAGGGCCCCCAATTCTAGCCCAGAGAAGAGGGAGGTTCTCCTCAGGGAAGTCCGTACCCGCTACCGTATAATAAATGGTGGGAGAGAAGTGAAGGCTAGTGAAAAGAACGAGGCCTGGGCCCATCTAATAGAGACATTAAGTCTGTTAGACCCAGATATGATGACTGCAGGCAGAAGGTGAAGACGAAGATGGCAGAGGACATGAGAGCAGCATGTGCTACCGGTGGTGGGCCTCCTGCTAATATCACCTACAATGCATGGGAGCAGACCCTGAAGGACTGGATGCAGCCTTCGGCAGTGGTGGACCTACCAGGTGGAAATGGGTGTGCCAAGCACTATGCAAAGTGAGTATCATATCATACCACACACATTGCTGTATGGAATGTGGGGCTGGCGGAATGGGGTGGGCAAATACCCTGCAGATATCATGATGTTTGTATGTATGTATAAATAAGATTGTAATCTGGCTGTTGTATCCAATGAGCTGTATCCCTCTAGAATTATTCTGGCTCATACAACCCTGCCCACATGCATAGATAACTGACATACAATAGCACTGTAAGCAATATGGTTATGATTGAAGATGTATGGGGCATCATTTTCATAATTTGTATCAATTAAATGTTCAGCCAATACCTGTATTTCAAACTGATTCTGATTACAATTTGCTTTTATATCAAGATTGATTTGATATTCAAATGAGAGTACATGTCTGGGTGTACACAGACTCTGTAGGACTGCATGTGCGTGTCGTGTACTGTCCTAACCTGGACCATGTCTCAGCTGCATGTTAAAAATCATTGCTGGGAACATGTCACAGATTGGTCAATCTCACACACTGCACAGCAGATCCAGCAGAGCACGTGTCTGATGCACATGCAGTACACATATTCACATGAGCCATGATCCACAATGCTGTGTAACACAAACACCACATTCAATCACAGGTGACCATGATGTTAAGGATATGTAAACACATAGCTGCCAATTGTGTATGGCAACCAACTGAAATATATGTTTATTTCATTTCAGTACCCAGGAGGATAAGGCCAGGCACAGAGCGACAGGAGGAGGCTGGTCATTCAGCAGCATATGAGGAGTGGGAATCAATGCCTGGGCCCTCAACAGCATCAAACAGCTGGCCATGTCCTGGTCCCAGACATCATCAATGCTGCCACCTGCTCCAGCAACATCGCAGCCATGGGGGCAGCCCACAACCACTTCCACACTATGGGGTTCCGCACCATCGGGTTTCCCAACATGGGGTTCCGCACCATGGGGTTACCCAACATGGGCTGATACCCAAGCCTTCCTGACGACACCTCTGCCACTATTGCGGTCACTACTACCACAGATGCGGTCACCTCTACCACAGATGCCAACACCACCACCACCACAGATGCCATCATCTCCGCCACAGATGCCATCACCTAGGCCACAGATGCCATCACCGCTAGCACAGATGCCATCGCCTTGGCCACCGTTGCCATCACCTCGGCCAGCCATGCCATCACCTCGGCCTGCCATGCAGACACCTCCAGCCCTGCAGTCGTCACTTGTGGCCCCAATGCCGGCAACACCACCAGTCCTCACATTGCTGCAAATCATAGCTCGGTTTGCCAGGGAGGATATAGAACACCGGAAACAAGAAAATGAAAGGCTCCAGTTGCTACTGAGGCAGTGCTGGCTCACAAACGCTCTCTTGGCCAGCACAAGATCGCTCCATGCTAGCACAAGATAGCTCCATGCTTTGATGAGGAGGCACAATTGATGGATGGAGAGGTATGAGGAACAGATTCTGGAGAAATGGCAACTTATCATATTTACTGAACGCCAGATTATTTCTCTCAAGCCTTCAGTTGCATAACAGCAACACAAGACCTCTGCCTTCTCATCCCAGACCTCACTCCACACTGCTCCACAACAAGGCTGTGGAAGAGGAAGACCTGCAGCCAGCACGGAAGGTGGTGGCCCAAGGCTGAGGAGTAAGAGGTCTTAGGACCATTGAGGAAGTCCTCCTCCTGATCAATCCTCACTGAATACTGATTGTTATACATGTTGACATAATATTGGCTGGCTACAGAGTGTGTACATGTCTGCTTATGTTTAACATTTCAACAATTGATGTTCAATGTGGATTGACCTTGAGATGAGGTGTTGTATTTAATCAGAATATTGTTATGATTTATATCTTATTTTTGTCTCTGTAGGTGTTAGTAGCCAAATCTCACAAAAATGAAGATATTTTCTTTATCTTCAATCAGTACAATACCATCATGTGAGTAAACACTCAACTCGGTTCCCAACAGGAATTAGATCAGTGTCATTCACCACTGCACATGGATCTGAAATGCAATATATGACTACAAATCTCTTCACTAATGAACATGACTGGTGTGAGTTTCAATTAAGATGATCAGTGTCCCAGATGTAGAGTTGCAGAGTCCCATTAGGATCTGCTCATCCAAAGCAGTAGTTATACATGCATTTTAGTTGCATTTCATAACATTAACAGTATGAAGGCGGATTAATGTATTTCATGTCATCCACATAAAATGGCTAATTCCCTTTGTTTGACATCAGGATCAATGTGCATGTGTTTAGGGGTAATGTGAACAATGTAATCTGTCTGGCCTTGGTACCACCCATATATCAGTGAGATGTGATATCAGCATGGCACAACTATTCCATGTAGATAGTGATAGTACTTTTTGCTGAACGATTGTGTTCACAGTGAAGCATGCCTTGGTGTATTACACATCCTCAACTTATTCCTGAAAGGCTGATTGAACAGGACAGAATCAACCTTCCTCCCTAACATGCTCAGCACTACTCTCTCCCTACTGTACCACATAAAACTTTAACCTTTAGATTGTAAGTCTGCGAGTTTCAATCCTGCGCAGTGCTTTAGGGAAAGCGCTATGGACACTGGATTCCAAGCTCAAAGACAGGGCCACCCACTCTTTGCAATGTATGAATCTTTAACTTGTCATTGCCTGTAACTTAACTTTTGTTTAGCGCTACGGAATATGTTGGCGCGTTACAAATAAACAATAATAATAATAATAATAATATGGTTAGTACTGGTCGTAGATGACGTTCATGTTAATTGGTGTATTGTAGTGTCCGGAGCAAAAACAATGTACAATAATAACAGCTTATGATTACTCTAACACCTCCTCTTCATGTTTTCCAGATTCCTATCATCTATTTGTGCATCAGCAGTAATATATAAAAATACACTGTGTGTGGAATTGATTTGTATCACATGATCCATGATTTCTAGCATGTGTTAAATATGGAAAACATATTGTGGCAGTATGTGCATTAATGTTTTTTCCATTAAATGGAGTGTTATATGTAGTTCCTATGTCACATCCAATTATGGTTACTGTGGTGTCCTGGCTACATGTGATCCTAGTAGATGCTATGCATTATCATTATGATGTTGTCTAACAGTTAACCCTTTAAGTGTCCTTGTATTTGCCACAGCCTCTTGCCATTCCGATATACACCCACACAACACCCATGATATTAATGAACAGTCTTGTCCATTAATGATTGTGCTATGTGTATGAAATAAAATTCTTATACAGTTCTAAAAGTGTGTTGTCAATGTTTGGTGTTATGGGACATCCACATGCGTCACATTTAAATATGTGTAAACGGATGAACCCTAGTTACTATGCAATAGATCCATACCTATCATCATACAGGGAGTGCAGAATTATTAGGCAAGTTGTATTTTTGAGGATTAATTTTATTATTGAACAACAACCATGTTCTCAATGAACACAAAAAACTCATTAATATCAAAGCTGAATATTTTTAGAAGTAGTTTTTAGTTTGTTTTTAGTTTTAGCTATTTTAGGGGGATATCTGTGTGTGCAGGTGACTATTACTGAGCATAATTATTAGGCAACTTAACAAAAAACAAATATATACCCATTTCAATTATTTATTTTTACCAGTGAAACCAATATAACATCTCAACATTCACAAATATACATTTCTGACATTCAAAAACAAAACAAAAACAAATCAGTGACCAATATAGCCACCTTTCTTTGCAAGGAGACTCAAAAGCCTGCCATCCATGGATTCTGTCAGTGTTTTGATCTGTTCACCATCAACATTGCGTGCAGCAGCAACCACAGCCTCCCAGACACTGTTCAGAGAGGTGTACTGTTTTACCTCCGTGTAAATCTCACATTTGATGATGGACCACAGGTTCTCAATGGGGTTCAGATCAGGTGAACAAGGAGGCCATGTCATTAGATTTTCTTCTTTTATACCCTTTCTTGCCAGCCACGCTGTGGAGTACTTGGACGCGTGTGATGGAGCATTGTCCTGCATGAAAATCATGTTTTTCTTGAAGGATGCAGACTTCTTCCTGTACCACTGCTTGAAGAAGGTGTCTTCCAGGAACTGGCAGTAGGACTGGGAGTTGAGCTTGACTCCATCCTCAACCCGAAAAGGCCCCACAAGCTCATCTTTGATGATACCAGCCCAAACCAGTACTCCACCTCCACCTTGCTGGCGTCTGAGTCGGACTGGAGCTCTCTGCCCTTTACCAATCCAGCCACGGGCCCATCCATCTGGCCCATCAAGACTCACTCTCATTTCATCAGTCCATAAAACCTTAGAAAAATCAGTCTTGAGATATTTCTTGGCCCAGTCTTGACGTTTCAGCTTGTGTGTCTTGTTCAGTGGTGGTCGTCTTTCAGCCTTTCTTACCTTGGCCATGTCTCTGAGTATTGCACACCTTGTGCTTTTGGGCACTCCAGTGATGTTGCAGCTCTGAAATATGGCCAAACTGGTGGCAAGTGGCATCGTGGCAGCTGCACGCTTGACTTTTCTCAGTTCATGGGCAGTTATTTTGCGCCTTGGTTTTTCCACACGCTTCTTGCGACCCTGTTGACTATTTTGAATGAAACGCTTGATTGTTCGATGATCACGCTTCAGAAGCTTTGCAATTTTAAGAGATCTGCATCCCTCTGCAAGATATCTCACTATTTTTGACTTTTCTGAGCCTGTCAAGTCCTTCTTTTGACCCATTTTGCCAAAGGAAAGGAAGTTGTCTAATAATTATGCACACCTGATATAGGGTGTTGATGTCATTAGACCACACCCCTTCTCATTACAGAGATGCACATCACCTAATATGCTTAATTGGTAGTAGGCTTTCGGGCCTATACAGCTTGGAGTAAGACAACATGCATAAAGAGGATGATGTGGTCAAAATACTCATTTGCCTAATAATTCTGCACTCCCTGTATATATATAATTGTGGATCTACAAATGTTGGTGATGTTTGCGATGTTGGTCACGCTTTGGGGCCCTCGCAAAGAGAGACCGGGGGGGGGGGGGGGCAAATGAGACAGGGGAGGGAGAGAGGGGGCAAAGAGAGACAGAGAGGGAGAGAGGGCAAAGAGAGGCATGGGAGAAGGGGAAAGTCACAGGGGAGGGAGAGGGGGAAGAGAGACAGGGGAGGGACATAGGGGGCAAAGAGAGGCAGGGGAGGGAGAGAGGGGTTAAAGACATACAGGGTAGGGAGAGAGGGAGCAAAGAGAGATGGGGAGAGAGGGTTTAAAGAGAGACATGGGAGGGAGAGAGGGGGCATAGAGAGACAGGTGTGGGAGAGAGGGGCAAAGAGAGACAGGGGAGGGAGAAAGGGGCAAAGAGAGATAGGGGAGTGAGAGAGGGACAAAGAGAGATGGGAGGGAGAATGAGGGCAAAGAGAGACATTGGAGGGAGAGAGGTGGCAAAGAGAAATGGGAGGGAGAGAGGGAGCAAAGAGAGACAGTGGAGGGAAAAAAGGGGCCAAAGAGAGACAGGGGAGGGAGAGGGGGCAAAGAGAGACAGGGGATGGAGAGAGGGAGCAAATAAAGACAGGCGAGGGAAAGGGGGCAAAGAGAGACAGGGATGAGTGAGGGGGCAAAGAGAGACAGGAGAGTGAGTGAGGGGGCAAAGAACGACAGGGGAGGGAGAGAGGGGCAAAGAGAGACAGAAGAGGGGGCTAAAAAAGAGATAGGGGAGGGAGAGGGGCAAAGAGAGACGGGGAGGGAGAGAGGGGGCAAAGAGGGACAGGGGAGGGAGAGAGGGGGCAGAGATGCGGGAGGAAGAGAGGGGGCAAAGAGAGACGGGGAGGGAGGGAGGGGGCAAAGAGACAGGGGAGGGAGAGAAGGCAGAGACACAGGGCAGGGAGGGGGGGAAGGCACAGGACACGAAAAGAGGGGAAGAGACATAGGGGAGGGAGAGGGGGGGAAAGACCCAGGGGAGGGAGAGGAGGGGGGAAATGAGACACAAGGGAGGGAGAGGAGGGGGAAATGAGACACAAGGGAGGGAGAGGAGGGGGGAAATGAGACACAAGGAAAAGAGAGAGGAGGGGGAAATGAGACACAAGGGAGGGAGAGGGAAATGAGACACAAGAGAGACACAAGGGAGGTAGGGGTGAAATGAGACACAAGGGAAAGAGAGAGGAGGGGGAAATGAGACACAAGGGAGGGAGGGGGAAATGAGACACAAGAGAGACACAAGGGAGGTAGGGGTGAAATGAGACACAAGGGAAGAAGAGGAGGGGGAAATGAGAAACAAAGGAGGGAGAGGAGGGGGGAAATGAGACACAAAGGAGGGAGAGGAGGGGGGAAATGAGACACAAGAGAAGGAGAGGAGGGGAGAAAGTAGACATAAGGGAGGGAGAGGAGGGGGGAAATTATACACAAGGGAGGAAGTAGACAGGGGGAGAGACTCGCAATAAGCGCTTAAGGCAAAGCTTAAAAATGTTACTCCTGTAATTTTTGACAGGAAAGTAGCTAGTAATAAACATAATAGTAATAATAGCATTAGATCCCATATAATAATATATCATATATAATTAACATAAAGGGTAAATACACATGCAAATATCCAGTTAGTGATATTGTGGAGTATGAACATTCCCCTGAGGGCCTAAGAGGAACATGACAGGTGATGCTGGAGTGTGTTGCCAGTTCCTTCTCTAGTGGAGAAGCTAATTGTGCTGCAGTCCATAGAGTCACAGAGAGTCGTGCATGACTGAAGGAATGATACATTAATAATCAAATGTTCACAGGCTACTTGATATATATAATGTCGCGGTCACATATATCCACTATTTGTGTTCCTAAATTTAGATGTGATGAGTGAGATGTATATCAGATGAGGTTTGTATGTTTTTGGGCACAGTAGAGCCTCTTTGAGTGAGAAAGGGTTATCTCTATCAGCCATCTTGATGTAAATGTGTTGCAATTCCATGAAGTTGTGTGTCTGTAAAGGCTTCCAGCATCTTGCAGCATGATTTGTCATGTTTGCATATCCATGACCATTCCAACATCTGTTGTAAGTGCTATGCACATTAATGGTTTCTTCAATCAAATGGAGTGATTTGTGATGATTATTTTTTTCATCAGATTCTGGTTGCAGCGGTGTAGTGACCACATGTGACCCTGGTAGGTGCTATGCTTAATGCTTATTTTAGTGTATCACATTACCCCCTGTAGGTAATATGATAATAATTATATAGGGTCCAAAGAGTATAATACAAGGGACTAATAATTATGCTGGAGCTGGAGAGTAAAATACAAGGCACTAATCATAATTATATAGGGGCCAGAGAGTAAATTACAGGGGACTAAAAATAATTATATAGGGAGCGGAGAGTAAAATACAATTGACTAATAATAATTATACAGGGGCCAGAGAGTAAAATACAAGAGACTATTAAGAATTATTCAGGGGCCGGAGAATAAAATACAATTAATTAATAATTATATAGGGAGTAAACGAAAAAGGACTAGTAATAACTATATAGGGGCTGGAGAGTAAAATACAAGGAACTAATAATAATTCTGTAGGGACCAAAGAATAAAATACAAAGAATTAATAGTAATTGTATAGGAGCCAGAGAGTAAAATACAAGGAACTAATTATAAAAGGGCTGGGGAGTAAACTAAAAGGGACTAATAACAATTATAATAATTATATAAGAGGCGGAGACTAAAATACAAAGAATAATAATAATTATACAGGCGCCGGAGAGTAACATTTAGGGAACTAATAATAAATATATAGGAGCCAGAGAGTAAAATACAAGGAACTGATAATACGGTAGTTATATAGGGGCTGTGGAGTAAACTAATGGGAACTAATAATAATTACAGTATATAGGGGCTGGAGAGTAAATTAAAAGGGACTCATAATCATTATATAGGGGTCGGAGAGTAAAATACAAAGGACTAATAATAATTATATAAGGACCAGAGATTAAAATACAAGGAACTAATAATAATTATGTTAGGAATAGAGAGTAAAATACAAGGGACTAATAATAATTATATAGGGACCGGAGAGTAATATACGTATAAGGGATTAATAATTATTATATAGGGAATGGAGAGTAAAATACAAGGACCAATAATAATTATATAGGGTCCAGAGACTAAAAAACACGGGACTAATAATAATTTCTATAGGGTCCGTAGAGTAAAATACAAGGGACTAATAATAACTATATAGGGACCAGAGAATAAAATACAATGGACCAATGATAATTATATAGGGTCCGGAGAGAAAATTACAATAGACTTATAATAATTATACAGGAGTCGGGGAGTAAACTAAAAGTGACTAATAATAATATAGGGCCCAGAGAGTAAACAAAAAGGGACTAATAATAATTATATAGGTTATGTGGAGTGAACTAACAGGTGCTAATAATAAATATATAGGGTCTGTAGGATAAACTACGAGGGACTAATTATATAGGGGCTGGAGAGTAAACCGAAAGGGACTAATAATAATTATATAGGGGCCAGAGAGTAAAATACAAGGGACTAATTATAATTATATGGGGGTTGGAGAGTAAAGTACAAGGGACTAATAATAATGATATAGGAACCAGATATTAATATACAAGAAACTAATAATAATAATATAGGGACCAGAGAGTAATATATAAGGGATTAATAATAATTATATAGGGATGGAGAGTAAAATACAAGGGACTAATAATAATTATATAGGGATTGCAGAGTAATATATAAGGGATTAAAAATAATTATATAGTGACCAGAGAGTAATGTACAAGGGACTAATAATAGTTATGTAGTGGTCCTAGAGTAAAATACAAGGGACTAATAATAATTTTATAGGGGCCAGATAGTAAAATACAAGGGACTAATAATAATTATACAGGGGCGGAGAATAAAATATAAGGGACTAATAACAATTATACCGGGCCTACAGAGTGAAATACAAGGGACTAATAATATTTATATAGGATTGTGAGTTTTCAATCTTGCATGGTGCTTTTGGGAAAGCTCTATGGACACTGGATTCTAAGTTCAAAAACATAGCCCTCCATCTTTTGTAATGTGTTAATATTGTTTTGCCTTGATCACAACATATGTATAGCGCTACGGAATATGTTGGCGCATTACAAATAAACAATAATAATAATATTAATATATAGGAGTTGAAGAATAAAATATAAGAAAGTAATAATAATTTTGTAGGGGCTGGAGAGTAAATGAAAAGGACCTAATAATAATTACTAAGGGGCAGTATAGTAAAATACAAAGGACTAATAATAATCATATAGGGGATGGAGAGTAAAATACAAGGAACTAATAATAATTATATAGGGAACAGACAGTAAAATACAAGGGACTAATAATAATTATATAGGGTCTGGGAATAAACTAAAAGTGACTAATAATAATTATATAGGGGCTGGAGAGTAAAATACAAGGAACTAATAATAATTATATAGGGACCGGAGAGCAAAATACAAGAGACTACAGGGAACATACAGGGACCTAAAAACATACAATGGACTAATAATAATAATATAGGGGCCAGAAAGTAACATACAGCGAACTAATAATAATTATACAGGGGTCAGATAGTAAAATACAAAAGACTCATAAGAATTATACAGGCGCCGGAGAGTAAAACACAAAGAATTATTAATAATTATATAGGGTCTGGAGAGTAACATTTATGGAATTTATAATAATTCTATACGGACCGGAGAGTAAACTTCATGGAACTTATAATAATTATATAAGGGCCGGGAAGTGAACTAAAAGGGACTAATAATTATTCTAATAATTATATAGAAGCCGGAGAGTGAAATACAAGAAACTTATAATATTTATATAGGAGCAGGGAGTAATCTAAAAGGGACTAATAATAATTATATAGGGGCTGGGAATAAACTAAAAGTGACTAATAATAATTATATAGGTGCTGGAGAGTAAACTAAAAAGGACTCATTATAATTATATAGGGGCCGGAGAGTAAAATACAAGGGACTAATAATAATTATATATTAGACGAAGAATAAAATAAATTGAATAATAATTATATAGGGGCCCTTAATAAAAATTATATAGGGGCTGGAAAGTAAAATGCAAGCAACTAATAATAATTATAAAGGGTCCGGAGAGTAATATTTAGGGAACTAATAATAATTATATAGGGGCCAGTGAGTAAAATACAAGGGACTAATAACAATTATATAGGCACTGGAGAGTAAAATACAAGGGATTAATATTAATTATATAGGGCCTGAAGAGTAACATACAGGAAACTAATAATAATTACCTAGAGACCGGACAGTAAAATACAATGGACTAATAAGAATTCTATAGGGACCGGAAAGTAACATCCAGGGAACTAATAACTATACAGGTGCCGTATAGTAAAATACAAGAGACTGATGAGAATTATACAGGGGCCGGAGAGTAAAATATAAGGGACTAATAATAATTATATATTAGACGGAGAATAAAATACAATGAATTAATAATTACATAGGGGCCCTGGGGAGTAAACTAAAAAGAAATAATAATAATTATTTTTAGGCTGGAGAGTAAAATGCAAGGAAATAATAATAATTATATAGGGACCAGAGACTAAAATACGGGGCTGGAGAGTAATATTTATTGAACTAATAATAATTATATAGGGGTCAGCGAGTAAAATATAAGGGACTAATAATTATATAGGCAATTATATAGACAGTTTCCTCCATTAATTGTTAATTTTGTATAGCTGTAAAAGGAATAAACCAATAAATAAATACCATAAACCAATTTATTATTTTTTTATAAACGTTTTTCAGACATATGAAAGTCTTAACATTCATCAACAGTTATTATTATAATCATCCTTTATTTGTAACTAAAATATATCTATTACACATGTTTTTTACCATAAACAAATAAAAGTAAACAGGATACAATTTTTTTTTTTTTAAATGAAAGAGATTAAAATATGCTGGGTGCAATTGTGTGCAGGGCTTGCATTGTAAGACTGATATTTAGGGACCACCCCAGGCACAGACCTGAATGGCCCCAAGGCACAGACCTGAATCCTTTTAAAATAAATTTACCATTTCAAACTGAATCGTGTTTCCATAAATTTCCCATCTCGGCCAAGGATTAGAGGAGACGCCTTCTGTGCATCCCAAGATGCGCCAAGGGGGTTGAGGCCTCTGTATATGGATCTATTCAGAGAATTGTAAGTGGCCCCTGATGTGCTTACATTTTCTTAACCCTTTCACTTGCAGCCAGCAATGCACTGGTTGCCCCTCTGCCACTGAAATCCTCTGCCAGCAAAAGAGTTACAGAAAAACTTTTATTTACTGAAAAAAATAAACAATAAACAATACAATAAATATAATTGCAATTGGTTATAATTAAACATTCCGTTTACTATAAAATCCATATGGTGACCTCCATCTGTGTAATACAGCATGCATAAGTTTAAAGGAAGCCATGTTTGATAATGGCTACGGATTGAAGAGCGAGGCATTTGTGGGCACATTTATATGTCCCAGCTCAACTTCCCAGAATGCAGTGTAATAACTGTTTTTCTCAGAATTCTGAGCTGGAAGCAGGTTTTTTAACTTGCTTTAGACATTCAAATGTGGACACAGATGTACTTTTTATTTACTATATATATATATTTATAGATAAACAAAATATGACAAGTCAAATTAATGCAGCAGTACAATAGAATTTTTGTACTATCACATATAATAGTTGTCAAACTGCGAGACGTCGTCACGCTTTGCGGGGTGCTCATCACTGCAAGGCGAGCCGTTAAACCGTAGCACTTAGCCGATGTAAGCCTCACAAAGCGAGGCAAGCCGTTACATGGGACTTAGAAAAAAAAAAATACGAGACGCGGGACTCAGAAAAAAAAAAAGACACAAGACACAAAAATGTACGAGATTAGCGGCCGAACAAACAACCCAAAAAACACACTAAATACACCAACAAAAAATGACACAAATATCACAGACAGCATGGGGCAACAGCCAGGACGTCTGTGTGTGAGGTGGAACATGAATTTAACTTGATTTACATGATTTTCGCAACTCAAAAATCGCCTAAGCAAGGAAAAAAATAGGCGCCCAAAAAAAAGAAAACGATGCTGCACGACCCCGGATCGCGCAAAGTACTGCAAAACGCGTAGCACTTTACACATCACACTACGACCTACAAGATACACTATTACAAAAGCCGGAAAATGCTCACGAGACGCGTACCACATTAATAACATTACGACTATACAATGCCGCTTTACACAATAAACCAACGGCTTTACCTCGCGCACGCAGCCTATTTATACTGCACACTTGGAACATTCATTACACTTTATAAGCAGGGCACCAACACTCACAATGTAAATTCTATGCAGACGCAAAATACAAACAGATTGTTAGCTCTTCAGCCTATTGCTCGATACATATATCAATCACATATATAGTTGTGAGCGTATGAGTTGTTGCTAAAGCTTGCGGGCTCGCTGCGGGCCGAAGGCGCTCCTTGCCAGCAACTGCGTCGCTACGCAAACAACACGTCACACCAACTACGACCCTTGCAAACTTTACCTCGCAACGCAAACAACATACGACACACGTTCACACACATTACGACCTCGCAACACTCGGACGCAACTCGCGAACATTACAAAATTCAAAACACAATACATACACACAGCACATACATAAAAAGCTTACCTACAGCAAGAGGGAGCAACCAGGACCTCAAAAATGCAACTTACACCTTCATTTCACTCAAAATAAAAGAGTTTAGACACTAAAAAATTCGCTAAGCGACAGAAAAAATGGCCGCCGAACAAAAAGAAAACGAGGCTACAGCACTCTAAACACGCAAAACACCACAAGAAACTTGCAAAGCACCACAAGAAACTCGCAAAACACCTACGGATTTTCCGCTAAGACGCATACCACACATTACCCGCCATTTTACGCAAATGCGGAGTACACGACTATGCTAACGGTTTCGTCTCGCGCACGCACACTATTACACTGCACACATTCATCACACTTACACAGCAGCTCCACACCACTAATGCTGCAGCAACATGAAAACAGATTGTCAGCTCTTCAACACAATGCTTCAAAATAGGTAAAGTATATTCATTTATTAATGTATTATATATTTCATTATTATACACCAAACAGCATTAGCTACCTTACAATTTCATTGCCGTCATTTTTTGACTAGTTATAAATAATTAAAGTATATTAATTGATTTAAGAAATCATTCATTATTACTTAATTACATATACATAGAAATATATATCTCTCTCAGAGGACCAAAAGGACATGATAGGAGAGGTTTGCAATGAGCGCCAAAGGCGCTCATTGTGAGGCATGCGATGAGCGCCGCAATGAGCGCCGCAGGTCCTCACAGTACAAGACGGTTTCAATTATGTGTCAAACTGCATTCCCATGGCTTCAAATTTTATTGCCCCGTCATTTTTGACGGACAAGTCGCTAGTAATCACATATTTGTCGTAATAGCGAGTTGTCGTCACGCATTGTTAAAAAATACGGGCTTGCACATGCACAATGAGAGCCGAAGACACTCAATACGGGCCTCGCGATGAGTTGATCAGCGCGTGACCAGCAAGACTTTGAAAACGGCTGGCAATGAGCGTTGAAGGCGATCATTGCCAGGCACACGATGACTGCGAGGCATGTAACACGACTGCAAAAATAAAACTTTAACAGGCGCTATTTTTTTCAAGACCGTAACTCGAAGAACGCCAAAAGATGCCAAATGCTTCAAAAATAACCTACAATCTCACACACAGCACAGGGGGAGAGGCAGGGAGCCTGTGAGTGAGGTTGCAAGTTAATTTTAGGTTTAATTGGTGTTTTTAGGAGATCTCAAATCGGCTAAGCGAGGAAAAAAATGCCGACCGTAAACCCGTAATTGTTTGGAAAAAGACTCAAAACGAAGCAGAAAGCAGTAACACTTAGGCGCTCATCGCGAGGCCCTCAAAACTTTCAAAAAAGTACCAATGGCACTCATCGCGAGGCACGCAATACTTGAGTTGGGAGAGAGAGAGGAGAAAGACACAGGGGAGGGAGAGAGGCTCAAAATGAGTGTCAAAGGCGCTCATTGCGGACCTCACGATGAGCGGTGAAGGCGTTCATCGCAGGGATCGCGATGAGCACCAAAGTGGCCTAGCGCAATGAGCGATCATTGCAGGGCTTGCTAGGCTTGTAAAGTAGGGGGGGGGGGAGGCTTGCAATGAGTGCCGAAGGTGCTCATCGCGAGGCCCGCAAGTTAGAGGTGGGAGAGCCTTGCATTGTGTGGCAAACAGCATTGCCAGGCTTGACATTTGATTGCCGTAATTTTTTTCGGGCAAGTCGCTAGTAATAATAAAAAAATGATACAGAAGTTAGATTTATTATATGGATAAATTAACAAAAGAACCATTCTCTTAGGTGAAAGCCTTATCAGCAGCAAATAAATAAGATTAGCCATGTTGTCCTATACAAAAGAGGAGAAGGCCCAGCTGCAATCATGATAATATGTGTATCTGTCACTATTGTTATTTGCCCTGTACTTCTCTGTCACTCTAATTGCTGATGAGAGTCATGAGCACACAGTGTGGAGGTCTCATTTATACACACATAGGACTTATTTCAGTTTGCAGGCACTTCTACTTAGAACCAATGGAATTCAGGTTATGTTTAGGTGGATATTTAGTCGGATAGATATCAGAGAGTGCGCCCCTGTCCCCTCCCTCACCCATCCTGTGGGTAGGGCTGTTTGTGCCCGGAACCCTCTGTCAGTTCTCTGTACCCGGGGGGCTGTGTCCCTTCTCCGGTGTCATTTCCTGCGCTCCGGATCCTGAAGTTGCTGTAAGTGCATAGAGGAGTGAATGATGGGGGGTAGAGAGGATACTAAGGCAGGACCCTCCATGACAGGCGCAGGGACCCTCTATTACAGACAGGACCTTCCATGACAGGAGCAGGGACCCTCTATTACAGACAGGACCCTCCATGACAGGCGCAGGGACCCTCTATTACAGACAGGACCCTCCATGACAGGAGCAGGACCCTCTATTACAGACAGGAGCCTCCATGACAGGAGCAGGGATCCTCTATTACAGACAGGACCCTCCATGACAGGAGCAGGGACCCTCTATTACAGACAGGACCCTCCATGAGAGGAGCAGGGACCCTCTATTACAGACAGGACCCTCCATGACAGGAGCAGGGACCCTCTATTACAGACAGGACCCTCCATGACAGGAGCAGGGACCCTCTATTACAGACAGGACCCTCCATGAGAGGAGCAGGGACCCTCCATTACAGACAGGACCTTCCATGACAGGAGCAGGGACCCTCTATTACATATAGGACCCTCCATGACAGGAGCAGGGACCCTCTATTACAGACAGGACCCTCCATGAGAGGAGCAGGGACCCTCTATTACAGACAGGAGCCTCCATGACAGGAGCAGGGACCCTCTATTACAGACAGGACCTTCCATGACAGGAGCAGGGACCCTCTATTACAGACAGGACTCTCCATGACAGGAGCAGGGACCCTCTATTACAGACAGGACCCTCCATGACAGGAGCAGGGACCCTCTATTACAGACAGGACCCTCCATGACAGGAGCAGGGACCCTCTATTACAGACAGGACCTTCCATGACAGGAGCAGGGACCCTCTATTACAGACAGGACCTTCCATGACAGGAGCAGGGACCCTCTATTACAGACAGGACCTTCCATGACAGGAGCAGGGACCCTCTATTACAGACAGGACCTTCCATGACAGGAGCAGGGACTCTCTATTACAGACAGGACTCTCCATGACAGGAGCAGGGACCCTCTATTACAGACAGGACCCTCCATGACAGAAGCAGGGACCCTCTATTACAGACAGGACCCTCCATGAGAGGAGCAGGGACCCTCTATTACAGACAGGAGCCTCCATGAAAGGGGGACGGGAACCCTCTATTACAGACAGGACCTTCCATGACAGGAGCAGGGACCCTCTATTACAGACAGGACCTTCCATGAGAGGAGCAGGGACCCTCTATTACAGACAGGACCCTCCATGACAGGAGCAGGGACCCTCTATTACAGACAGGACCCTCCATGACAGGAGCAGGGACCCTCTATTACAGACAGGACCCTCCATGACAGGAGCAGGGACCCTCTATTACAGACAGGAGCCTCCATGACAGGAGCAGGGACCCTCTATTACAGACAGGACCCTCCATGACAGGAGCAGGGACCCTCTATTACAGACAGGACCTTCCATGAGAGGAGCAGGGACCCTCTATTACAGACAGGACCTTCCATGACAGGAGCAGGGACCCTCTATTACAGACAGGAGCCTCCATGACAGGAGCAGGGACCCTCTATTACAGACAGGACCCTCCATGACAGGAGCAGAGACCCTCTATTACAGACAGGACCTTCCATGACAGGAGCAGGGACCCTCTATTACAGACAGGAGCCTCCATGACAGGAGCAGGGACCCTCTATTACAGACAGGACCCTCTATTACAGACAGGACCCTCCATGAGAGGAGCAGGGACCCTCTATTACAGACAGGACCTTCCATGACAGGAGCAGGGACCCTCCTTTACAGACAGGACCCTCCATGACAGGAGCAGGGACCCTCTATTACAGACAGGACCTTCCATGACAGGAGCAGAGACCCTCTATTACAGACAGGACTCTCCATGACAGGAGCAGGGACCCTCTATTACAGACAGGACCTTCCATGACAGGAGCAGGGACCCTCTATTACAGACAGGACCCTCCATGACAGGAGCAGGGACCCTCTATTACAGACAGGACCCTCCATGAGAGGAGCAGGGACCCTCTATTACAGACAGGACCCTCCATGACAGGAGCAGGGACCCTCTATTACAGACAGGACCCTCCATGAAAGCTGCAGGGACCCTCTATTACAGACAGGACCCTCCATGACAGGAGCAGGGACCCTCTATTACAGACAGGACCCTCCATGACAGGAGCAAGGACCCTCTATTACAGACAGGACTCTCCATGACAGGAGCAGGACCCTCTATTACAGACAGGAGCCTCCATGACAGGAGCAGGGACCCTCTATTACAGACAGGACCCTCCATGACAGGAGCAGGGACCCTCTATTACAGACAGGACCCTCCATGACAGGAGCAGGGACCCTCTATTACAGACAGGACCCTCCATGAAAGCTGCAGGGACCCTCTATTACAGACAGGACCCTCCATGACAGGAGCAGGGACCCTCTATTACAGACAGGACTCTCCATGACAGGAGCAGGACCCTCTATTACAGACACGAGCCTCCATGACAGGAGCAGGGACCCTCTATTACAGACAGGACCCTCCATGACAGGAGCAGGGACCCTCTATTACAGACAGGACCCTCCATGACAGGAGCAGGGACCCTCTATTACAGACAGGACCCTCCATGAAAGCTGCAGGGACCCTCTATTACAGACAGGACCCTCCATGACAGGAGCAGGGACCCTCTATTACAGACAGGACCCTCCATGACAGGAGCAGGGACCCTCTATTACAGACAGGACCCTCCATGACAGGAGCAGGGACCCTCTATTACAGACAGGACCCTCCATAAAAGCAGCAGGGACCCTCTATTACAGACAGGACCCTCCATGACAGGAGCAGGGACCCTCTATTACAGACAGGACCCTCCATGACAGGAGCAGGGACCCTCTATTACAGACAGGACCCTCCATGACAGGAGCAGGGACCCTCTATTACAGACAGGACCCCCCATGACAGTAGCAGGGACCCTCTATTACAGACAGGACCCTCCATGACAGGAGCAGGGACTCTCTATTACAGACAGGACCCTCCATGACAGGAGCAGGGACCCTCTATTACAGACAGGACCCCCCATGACAGGAGCAGGGACCCTCTATTACAGACAGGACCCTCCATGACAGGAGCAGGGACCCTCTATTACAGACAGGACCCTCCATGACAGGAGCAGGGATCCTCTATTACAGACAGGACCCTCCATGACAGGAGCAGGGACCCTCTATTACAGACAGGACCCTCCATGACAGGAGCAGGGACCCTCTATTACAGACAGGACCCTCCATGAAAGCTGCAGGGACCCTCTATTACAGACAGGACCCTCCATGACAGGAGCAGGGACCCTCTATTACAGACAGGACCCTCCATGACAGGAGCAGGGACCCTCTATTACAGACAGGACCCTCCATAAAAGCAGCAGGGACCCTCTATTACAGACAGGACCCTCCATGAGAGGAGCAGGGACCCTCTATTACAGACAGGACCCCCCATGACAGGAGCAGGTCCCTCTATTACAGACAGGACCCTCCATGACAGGAGCAGGGACCCTCTATTACAGACAGGACCCTCCATAAAAGCAGCAGGGACCCTCTATTACAGACAGGACCCTCCATGAGAGGAGTAGGGACCCTCTATTACAGACAGGACCCTCCATGAGAGGAGCAGGGACCCTCTATTACAGACAGGACCTTCCATGACAGGAGCAGGGACCCTCTATTACAGACAGGACCCTCCATGAGAGGAGCAGGGACCCTCTATTACAGACAGGACCTTCCATGACAGGAGCAGGGACCCTCTATTACAGACAGGACCCTCCATGATAGGAGTAGGGACCCTGCATTACAGACAGGACCCCCCATGACAGGAGCAGGGACCCTCCATTACTGACAGGACCCTCCATGACAGGAGCAGGGACCCTCCATGACAGGAGCAGGGACCCTCCATGACAGGAGCAGGGACCCTCTATTACAGACAGGACCCTCCATTACAGGAACAGGGACCCTCCATTACAGACAGGACCCTCCATGACAGGAATAGGGACCCTCTATTACAGACAGGACCCTCCATGAGAGGAGCAGGGACCCTCTATTACAGACAGGACCCTCCATGACAGGAGCAGGGACCCTCTATTACAGACAGGACCCTCCATGACAGGAGCAGGGACCCTCCATGACAGGAGCAGGGACCCTCTATTACAGACAGGACCCTCCATTACAGGAACAGGGACCCTCCATTACAGACAGGACCCTCCATGACAGGAGCAGGGACCCTCTATTACAGACAGGACCCTCCATGACAGGAGCAGGGACCCTCTATTACAGACAGGACCCTCCATGACAGGAGCAGGGACCCTCTATTACAGACAGGACCCTCCATGAGAGGATCAGGGACCCTCTATTACAGACAGGACCCTCCATGAGAGGAGCAGGGACCCTCTATTACAGACAGGACCCTCCATGACAGGAGCAGGGACCCTCTATTACAGACAGGACCCTCCATGACAGGAGCAGGGACCCTCTATTACAGACAGGACCTTCCATGACAGGAGCAGGGACCCTCCATTACAGACAGGACCCTCCATGAGAGGAGTAGGGACCCTCCATTACAGACAGGACCCCCCATGACAGGAGCAGGGACCCTCCATTACAGACAGGACCCTCCATGACAGGAGCAGGGACCCTCCATTACATACAGAATCCTCCATGGGAGGAGCAGAGACCCTCCATTACAGACAGGACCCCCCATGACAGGAGCAGAGACCCTCCATTACAGACAGGACCCTCCATGAGAGGAGCAGGGACCCTCCTTTACAGACAGGACCCTCCATGAGAGGAGCAGGGACCCTCCTTTACAGACAGGACCCTCCATGAGAGGAGCAGGGACCCTCCTTTACAGACAGGACCCTCCATGACAGGAGCAGGGACCCTCCATTACAGACAGGACCTTCCATGACAGGAGCAGGGACCCTCCATTACAGACAGGACCCTCCATGACAGGAGCAGGGACCCTCCATTACAGACAGGACCTTCCATTACAGGAACAGGGACCCTCTATTACAGACAGGACCTTCCATTACAGGAGCAGGGACCCTCTATTACAGACAGGACCCTCCATGACAGGAGCAGGGACCCTCTATTACAGACAGGACCCTCCATGACAGGAGCAGGGACCCTCTATTACAGACAGGGCCCTCCATGACAGGAGCAGGGACCCTCTATTACAGACAGGACCTTCCATGACAGGAGCAGGGACCCTCTATTACAGACAGGACCCTCCATGACAGGAGCAGGGACCCTCTATTACAGACAGGACCCTCCATGACAGGAGCAGGGACCCTCTATTACAGACAGGACCCTCCATGAGAGGAGTAGGGACCCTCCATTACAGACAGGACCCCCCATGACAGGAGCAGGGACCCTCCATTACAGACAGGACCCTCCATGACAGGAGCAGGGACCCTCCATTACATACAGAATCCTCCATGAGAGGAGCAGGGACCCTCCATTACAGACAGGACCCCCCATGAGAGGAGCAGGGACCCTCTATTACATACAGAATCCTCCATGAGAGGAGCAGGGACCCTCCTTTACAGACAGGACCCTCCATGAGAGGAGCAGGGACCCTCCATTACAGACAGGACCCTCCATGAGAGGAGCAGGGACCCTCTATTACAGACAGGACCCTCCATGACAGGAGCAGGGACCCTCTAATACAGACAGGACCTTCCATGAGAGGAGCAGGGACCCTCTATTACAGACAGGACCCTCCATGACAGGAGCAGGGACCCTCTATTACAGACAGGACCTTCCATGACAGGAGCAGGGACCCTCTATTACAGACAGGACCTTCCATGACAGGAGCAGGGACCCTCTATTACAGACAGGACCTTCCATGACAGGAGCAGGGACCCTCCATTACAGACAGGACCCTCCATGACAGGAGCAGGGACCCTCCATTACAGACAGGACCCTCCATGAGAGGAGTAGGGACCCTCTATTACAGACAGGACCCTCCATGACAGGAGCAGGGACCCTCCATTACAGACAGGACCCTCCATGACAGGAGCAGGGACCCTCCATTACAGACAGGACCCTCCATGAGAGGAGCAGGGACCCTCTATTACAGACAGGACCTTCCATGACAGGAGCAGGGACCCTCTATTACAGACAGGACCCTCCATGACAGGATCAGGGACCCTCTATTACAGACAGGACCTACCATGACAGGAGCAGGGACCCTCCATTACAGACAGGACCCTCCATGACAGGAGCAGGGACCCTCTATTACAGACAGGACCTTCCATGACAGGAGCAGGGACCCTCCATTACAGACAGGACCCTCCATGACAGGAGCAGGGACCCTCCATTACAGACAGGACCCTCCATGAGAGGAGTAGGGACCCTCTATTACAGACAGGACCCTCCATGACAGGAGCAGGGACCCTCCATTACAGACAGGACCCTCCATGACAGGAGCAGGGACCCTCCATTACAGACAGGACCCTCCATGAGAGGAGCAGGGACCCTCTATTACAGACAGGACCTTCCATGACAGGAGCAGGGACCCTCTATTACAGACAGGACCCTCCATGACAGGATCAGGGACCCTCTATTACAGACAGGACCTACCATGACAGGAGCAGGGACCCTCCATTACAGACAGGACCCTCCATGACAGGAGCAGGGACCCTCTATTACAGACAGGACCCTCCATGAGAGGAGCAGGGACCCTCTATTACATACAGAATCCTCCATGAGAGGAGCAGGGACCCTCTATTACAGACAGGACCCTCCATGACAGGAGCAGGGACCCTCTATTACATACAGAATCCTCCATGAGAGGAGCAGGGACCCTCTATTACAGACAGGACCCTCCATGACAGGAGCAGGGACCCTCCTTTACAGACAGGACCTTCCATGACAGGAGCAGGGACCCTCCTTTACAGACAGGACCCTCCATGACAGGAGCAGGGACCCTCCATTACAGACAGGACCTTCCATGACAGGAGCAGGGACCCTCTATTACAGACAGGACCCTCCATGAGAGGAGCAGGGACCCTCTATTACAGACAGGACCCTCCATGAGAGGAGCAGGGACCCTCTATTAGAGACAGGACCTTCCATGACAGGAGCAGGGACCCTCTATTACAGACAGGACCCTCCATGAGAGGAGCAGGGACCCTCTATTACAGACAGGACCCTCCATGACAGGAGCAGGGACCCTCTATTACAGACAGGACCCTCCATGAGAGGAGCAGGGACCCTCTATTACAGACAAGACCCTCCATGAGAGGAGCAGGGACCCTCTATTACAGACAGGACCCTCCATGAGAGGAGCAGGGACCCTGCATTACAGACAGGACCCCCCATGACAGGAGCAGGGACCCTCTATTACAGACAGGACCTTCCATGACAGGAGCAGGGACCCTCTATTACAGACAGGACCCTCCATGAGAGGAGCAGGGACCCTCTATTACAGACAGGACCCTCCATGACAGGAGCAGGGACCCTCTATTACAGACAGGACCTTCCATGACAGGAGCAGGGACCCTCTATTACAGACAGGACCTTCCATGACAGGAGCAGGGACCCTCTATTACAGACAGGAGCCTCCATGACAGGAACAGGGACCCTCTATTACAGACAGGACCCTCCATGAGAGGAGCAGGGACCCTGCATTACAGACAGGACCCCCCATGACAGGAGCAGGGACCCTCTATTACAGACAGGACCTTCCATGACAGGAGCAGGGACCCTCTATTACAGACAGGACCCTCCATGAGAGGAGCAGGGACCCTCTATTACAGACAGGACCCTCCATGACAGGAGCAGGGACCCTCTATTACAGACAGGACCTTCCATGACAGGAGCAGGGACCCTCTATTACAGACAGGAGCCTCCATGACAGGAACAGGGACCCTCTATTACAGACAGGACCTTCCATGACAGGAGCAGGGACCCTCTATTACAGACAGGAGCCTCCATGACAGGAGCAGGGACCCTCTGTTACAGACAGGACCCTCCATGAGAGGAGCAGGGACCCTGCATTACAGACAGGACCCTCCATGACAGGAGCAGGGACCCTCTATTACAGACAGGACCTTCCATGACAGGAGCAGGGACCCTCCATTACAGACAGGACCCTCCATGACAGGAGCAGGGACCCTCTATTACAGACAGGACCCTCCATGAGAGGAGCAGGGACCCTCTATTACAGACAGGACCCTCCATGAGAGGAGCAGGGACCCTCTGTTATAGACAGGACCCTCCATGACAGGAGCAGGGACCCTCTATTACAGATAGGACCCTCCATGAGAGGAGCAGGGACCCTGCATTACAGACAGGATCCCCCATGACAGGAGCAGGGACCCTCTATTACAGACAGGACCTTCCATGACAGGAGCAGGGACCCTCTATTACAGACAGGACCCTCCATGAGAGGAGCAGGGACCCTCTATTACAGACAGGACCCTCCATGACAGGAGCAGGGATCCTCTATTACAGACAGGACCCTCCATGACAGGAGCAGGGACCCTCTATTACAGACAGGACCCTCCATGACAGGAGCAGGGACCCTCTATTACAGACAGGACCCTCCATGACAGGAGCAGGGACCCTCTATTACAGTCAGGACCTTCCATGACAGGAGCAGGGACCCTCCATTACAGACAGGACCTTCCATGACAGGAGCAGGGACCCTCTATTACAGACAGGACCCTCCATGATAGGAGCAGGGACCCTCTATTACAGACAGGAGCCTCCATGACAGGAACAGGGTCCCTCTATTACAGACAGGACCCTCCATGACAGGAGCAGGGACCCTCTATTACAGACAGGACCCTCCATGAGAGGAGTAGGGACCCTCTATTACAGACAGGACCCTCCATGAGAGGAGCAGGGACCCTCTATTACAGACAGGACCCTCCATGATAGGAGCAGGGACCCTCTATTACAGACAGGAGCCTCCATGACAGGAACAGGGTCCCTCTATTACAGACAGGACCCTCCATGACAGGAGCAGGGACCCTCTATTACAGACAGGACCCTCCATGACAGGAGCAGGGACCCTCTGTTACAGACAGGACCCTCCATGAGAGGAGCAGGGACCCTGCATTACAGACAGGACCCTCCATGACAGGAGCAGGGACCCTCTATTACAGACAGGACCTTCCATGACAGGAGCAGGGACCCTCTGTTATAGACAGGACCCTCCATGACAGGAGCAGGGACCCTCTATTACAGATAGGACCTTCCATGAGAGGAGCAGGGACCCTGCATTACAGACAGGATCCCCCATGACAGGAGCAGGGACCCTCTATTACAGACAGGACCCTCCATGAGAGGAGCAGGGACCCTCTATTACAGACAGGACCCTCCATGACAGGAGCAGGGATCCTCTATTACAGACAGGACCCTCCATGACAGGAGCAGGGACCCTCTATTACAGACAGGACCCTCCATGACAGGAGCAGGGACCCTCTATTACAGACAGGACCCTCCATGACAGGAGCAGGGACCCTCTATTACAGTCAGGACCTTCCATGACAGGAGCAGGGACCCTCCATTACAGACAGGACCTTCCATGACAGGAGCAGGGACCCTCTATTACAGACAGGACCCTCCATGATAGGAGCAGGGACCCTCTATTACAGACAGGAGCCTCCATGACAGGAACAGGGTCCCTCTATTACAGACAGGACCCTCCATGACAGGAGCAGGGACCCTCTATTACAGACAGGACCCTCCATGAGAGGAGTAGGGACCCTCTATTACAGACAGGACCCTCCATGAGAGGAGCAGGGACCCTCCATTACAGACAGGACCCTCCATGACAGGAGCAGGGACCCTCTATTACAGACAGGAGCCTCCATGAGAGGAGCAGGGACCCTCTATTACAGACAGGAGCCTCCATGACAGGAACAGGGACCATCTATTACAGACAGGACCCTCCATGACAGGAGCAGGGACCCTCTATTACAGTCAGAACCCTACATAACAGTTAGCCAATGTGAGGGATGGGTAAGGTATCCTGTGCTGAAATCTTATCTGAAGCCACAATCATTGGTCCAGTCACCCTCCCTCCTCCTTCTTCTGGTCTAGATAGATAATACAAATTAGATAGCTCTTAGGCAGTAATGCTCTAATTTTACTGTCTAAAATCAAACAAATAGTCCCTGCGTGGGTTTGCCCACTGCAGCTCATGAAGACACAGACTCTGCTGTGCCTTCTCATACTAACCAATCAGTGACCAACTCTCAGCAACTTTCTGCTGAGAGGTATCCTAGCCTATCAGGGGCACTACACTGCACTTTCATCCCTACAGAGTCTGTGTCTTCGTGCACTGCAGAGGGCAGACCCATACAAGGACTATTTGTATGTCTATACTATTTGTAGTCAGTAAAAACAAATAATTTAATAAAATAAAAGTCAATAGATACACTGGGATATGATATACCTAGTAACATCCATAGGCCTTTTAACATAACCGCACATCACATGGCTGGAGGGGAGGACAACAAGGCAGAGGGGAAATAAATGATATATAATCAATATAATGATTAAATCTGCTGTTTTACACACAATATAAAACATGTGATACCTGTGACCCTTTAATACTGACTGGTCAGATTTCTCTTTGAGGATAACCTTAGCAATGTATAAATAAATTGTTACAAGGTGTTTTCTCTTTGGCGCAATGTTACAACAACGCTGCTGTTTGAAAACAAAAGAAACATTAATATTTAAACACTTCTCTTTTAAGTTTGTGCTCCACAAATGTGTTAGTTTAGTGTCCTCATTTGGCCTTTCAAGTGGATAATGTTTTGCAGAGCTAAGTAATAATATGCATTGATTGCATTGTCTGCCTGTCTGGAATCAAATAGTTAAAGAGATTCTGACGTCATGCATAGTGCTCTGCCCTCAAAATCAAGTGGAAAATGTGTAAAAAAAGATCTATCTATCTATCTATCTATTATATATTACAAGCAACTTGCCCGCCCAAAATTACAGGAAAAACATTTTAAGGCTGGGAATGCTGTACCTTCAATGCAATGAGCGACTTTTGCGCTCATCGTGTGGCTCGCAGTGCGCGCCTTCTCGCTGATTGCAACACTTTCCTCCCGCCTACTGTTCAGCTCTCTCATTGCAGGGTTCATTAACCTGCAAGTTTAGTGCTTGGGAACGCCATGTGTCTCTTTCCACCATCTCCCCCTGTCCCTTCCCTGTGTCTTTCTCCTCTGTGTGTCTGCTGAATGTTTGAGTGGCGCGCGCTGACTGCTGCTGGTTTCATTTTCAGGTCCTGCATGCCTGGCGTTGTTTGGGTAAGTGTTATTGTCTTTGCCGTTGTGTATTTTCTAAGTCCGGCGTGCCTGGCATTGCTCAGCCTCGTTTTCATACAGTTTCAGAATTTTTATGTTTTTCAGCCGACATTTTTTTCCTCGCTTAGCCGATTTTGTATTGACGAAAACCCCCCAAATATGACTCAAATTCGCTTGCAACCTCACTCCCAGGATTCCTGGCTCTAACCCCTGTGCTGTGTGTTATTATATTTGTTAAATTATTTTGTTTGTTTTTCGGGTTCTTAGAGTTACCCGTTTGGCTCGCAGTTGCACCTCCAAGACGACCTCTGCCTTGCTAAAGAAGCTGAAGGTAAAGGTGATGAACTGGCCAATCATGTCTCCAGACCTAAACCCTTATGAGCATCTGTGGGGCATCCTCAGATGGAAGGTGGGGGAGTGCAAGGTTTCTAAGTTAGGCTGCAATGAGCGCTGAAGGCGCTCATTGCACTGCGAGCCTTGCAAAGCGAGGCGAGCATTTGAAGCATGCATAACTTAGGCTGCAAGTGCTGAGTGCTGAAGGCGCTCATTGCAGGAGTAGACAGGTGGGACTTAGCTGGCACTCATCACTAGACACGCAGGACTTAAATGCAATGAGGTATCATCGCAAGGCCCCTGGACTTTACAACGGACGCAAAATTACGGCCCGTATGACTTAGGACACAAAACACATAGATGGACTGCGGGGCTCACAAAAATATGACTTTAACGGCCGAACCACCGAACTGGAAAAGCCTGAAAAAACACACAAATATGCCTCAAATTAACTTACACACTCACACACAGCGCAGGGGAAGAGCCAGGGAGCCTGTGAGTGAGGTTGCAAATTCATTTGAGGCATATTTTGTCTTTTTTAACTATCGAAAATCCCAGAAGCGGGAAAAAACATGGTGGCCGAAAAAACGTAAAAATTCTGAAACAGGATGAAAACGAGGCTCAGCAAGGCCAGGCACGCAGAACTTAGAATATACACAACGCCGAAGACGGTAACACTTACACGAACAACTCCAGGTATGTGGTATTTTGAAAATAAAACAAACAGCGGTCATCGCACGCCACGCAAATGGTGCTCAGAGGAGCAAAAGCCTCAAATTGTGTGGCAAACAGCATTGCCAGCCTTACAATTTTTTCTCGTCATTTTTAATGGGCAATTTCCTAGTATATATATATTTATTTAATATATGGTGGGCAAAAGAGCGATAGAAGCCTCCACTGTACAGTAGTACAGTAAATAAATAGTACATTTTTGAGCCGTTAACTCACCGCACTTAGGCAATGAGCGTAACGAGCCATTAAGGCACTAAAACTCGCAGCACTTGGGCGATGAGCGAGGCGAGCAGTGGAGGATATGAAACATGCGGGGCTTACCCTCCAAACACTTGGGAAACGCAGGATCACCTTAGGCTGCAAGCACTTGGCAAACGCGGGACTATATATATATATATATATATATATATATATATATATATATATATATATAAATAAAATAATAATAATATTTTTTTTTTTTTTTTTAGCCATTTAGTCTTCAGGTTTTCTTGTCAAACTTACAGGAGTGTGTTTCCAGTTCCAGTGGACCGTTATTTGTTTGACCCCTCTACTGTGACCTGCCCATCTTAGGTGACCCTACGTGGCATAGCTCACAGCTAGTATATATTTGTGAGTATGAATATTGTTCAGTATCCTGGTGACCTGTCTGTTTCCGGCTCTTGTTATAGTTGGTCTAATGGCCCTGTTAGACGATACATCATTACTAGGTGTGGACCGTAATGAACACGCAGCCATAGAATGGATCTGATCCTCCAAAACAAGCTGTAATAAAAGTGAATAATTGGGCTCTGCAGTCAGTGGGAGTGAGGTGAGGAAATACAAATCTTGTTTGCTCTCCATTAATGAGAGGAAGTTTGGTGTTTGAGCTATAAATTGAGATCTGGGGGTGGTATTTGCTGTAGAATAGAGCGCAGCAGGCTGGAGATTCTCATAGTTCCCACTTTTGAATATTGAAATCTCGAAGCTGTCAACTGGTCCCTTTACGTCATCTTTGTTTGTTGGGGATTGCACATCAACTTAACTCCCTCGCACACTATTTCCAGACTGTTCTGCAATCTCCTGAATTTCATATGTTTTAAATAGTATATGGGGGCTAGATAATATATAGCAGGTATTATTTATTACTCAATGTTCAACACCTGTCATGAAGCCCTACAACAGCATAGATCTCTCTCTCTCTCCCCCTCTCTCCTTCTCTCCTTCTCTCCTTCTCTCTCCCTCTCTCCTTCTCTCTCCCTCTCTCCTTCTCTCTCTCTCTCCCCCCTTTTCTCTCTCCCCCCTTTTCTCTCTCTCCCCTTTTCTCTCTCTCCCCTTTTCTCTCTCTCCCCTTTTCTCTCTCTCCCCTTTTCTCTCTCTCCCCTTTTCTCTCTCTCCCCTTTTCTCTCTCTCCCCTTTTCTCTCTCTCCCCTTTTCTCTCTCTCCCCCCTTCTCTCTCTCTCTCCCTCTCTCCTTCTCTCTCTCTCTACTTCTCTCTCTCTCTCTCTCTCTTTCTCTCTTTCTCTCTCTCTCTCTCCCCTTTTCTCTCTCTCCCCTTTTCTCTCTCTCCCCTTTTCTCTCTCTCCCCTTTTCTCTCTCTCCCCTTTTCTCTCTCTCCCCTTTTCTCTCTCTCCCCTTTTCTCTCTCTCCCCTTTTCTCTCTCTCCCCTTTTCTCTCTCCCCCCTTTTCTCTCTCTCCCCCCTTTTCTCTCTCTCCCCTTTTCTCTCTCTCCCCTTTTCTCTCTCTCCCTCCTTCTCTCTCTCTCTCTCTCTCTCTCTCTCTCTCTCTCCTTCTCTCTCTCTCTCTCTCCTTCTCTCTCTCTCTCCTTCTCTCTCTCTTTCCTTCTCTCTCTCTCTCCCCTTCTCTCTCTCTCTCCCCTTTTCTCTCTCTCTCTCTCTCCCCTTCTCTCTTCCCTTCTCTCTCCCCTTCTCTCTCCCCTTCTCTCTCCCCTTCTCTCTCTCCTTCTCTCTCTCTCCTTCTCTCTCTCTCCTTCTCTCTCTCTCCTTCTCTCTCTCTCCTTCTCTCTCTCTCCTTCTCTCTCTCTCCTTCTCTCTCTCTCCTTCTCTCTCTCTCCTTCTCTCTCTCTCCTTCTCTCTCTCTCCTTCTCTCTCTCTCCTTCTCTCTCTCTCCTTCTCTCTCTCTCCTTATCTCTCTCTCCTTATCTCTCTCTCCTTATCTCTCTCCTGCTCTCTCTCTCCTTATCTCTCTCCTGCTCTCTCTCTCTCTCTCTCTCTCTCTCTCCTTTCTCTCTCTCCTTTCTCTCTCTCTCATAAAAAAATAGTTTCCCAGAGTGCATTGCAATAACTGTATTTATGGAAATTTTTATTTTTTTTACTTATTTTAGACATTCAAATGGGAACACACATGTATATGTATGTGTGTATATATATATATATATATATATATATATATATATATATATATATATATATACTATATATCACTCCCACTAACACCTCCCTTAATATTTTATAGTTCAGTTTGTTACACAAATGGGAACGTTAGTTTTATTGCTCTGGTTGCAAAAACATGAAAGCTGATATATTTTCCCCATGGACTAAGTACAGATTTTGGTAAGTCGCCCACTGGATCTGAGTTATGTAAGGGTTGCCTTATATAGCTCCCAGGTGATTATTTAAAGGGATTCTGTCACCCCAAAATCCACATTTTTTCTCTCTCAAAGAGCATGAAAAACTAGTCATACATTTTACTACCCATTTTTTTCCTAAAGTGAACCGTCCTTGACATGTTTACCATTTTTTGAGCTGTGTTAATATGCAAATGAGCAGCTACCAAACACTGGTTAGCTGCTTTGATGTACTAATTAGTATCCAGTCTGCTTGTCTGTCTGTGATGGCAAAAACAGTATACTCCAATGTTGTTATACAGTTAGCTCCCATTATCATTTCCACTACTAATTAGCACAATTAACCCCATATTAGTCTAAAGAATCCTCAGAATCATTTGTTGAATAGGTCCTTACCTAATACCCAGTTATTCTTGTGGTTCACAGCTTTTGCTTATTGATAATTACCGTTCATCTCCCGTCTCCAGTACAATGAGGTGGATAGTTACAGAAAGCTTGGTGGGCCTCCGCAGACCTCCTTATAATAAGGCAGCGTTAGTGACTTTGGTTCACTACAGACCTCTGCCAACAGTACATGTATAATATAAAATCTCAATATAAAATAATGACCCTTGAACAATATGCTCAAAGGGCTAATGAAAATGTGAATTATTTAGGATTCAGAGTACATTTTATATGTAATTAAAATGTGAGACTAGCAGGAGGTACTAAATCATAGCAGTACCTGTTCATCCTCTTAAAGGTGCCTTGCAAAAGTATTCACCCCTTGACCATTTACCTATTTTGTTACATTACAGCCTTAAGTTCAATGTTTTGTTAATCAGAATTTTATGTGATGGATCAGAACACAATAGTCTAAGTTGGTGAAGTGAAATGAGAAAAATATATACATAAAACTATTTTTTAGAAATAGAAAACAGAAACTTGGCATGTGCGTTTGTATTCACCCCCTTTGTTATGAAGCCCATAAAAAGCTCTGGTGCAACCAATTACCTTCAGAAGTCACATAATTAGTGAAATGATGTCCACCTGTGTGCAATCTAAGTGTCACATGATCTGTCATTACATATACACACCTTTTTTGAAAGGCCCCAGAGGCTGCAACACCTAAGCAAGAGGCACCACCAACCAAACACTGCCATGAAGACCAAGGAACTCTCTAAACAAGTAAGGGTCAATGTGGTTGAGAAGTACAAGTCAGGGTTAGGTTATAAAAAATATCCAAATCTTTGATGATGCCCAGGAGCACCATCAAATCTATCATAACCAGATGGAAAGAACATGGCACAACAGCAAACATGCCAAGAGACGGCCGCCCACCAAAACTCACGGACCGGGCAAGGAGGGCATTAATCAGAGAGGCAGCACAGAGACCTAAGGTAACCCTGGAGGAGCTGCAGAGATCCACAGCAGAGACTGGAGTATCTGTACATAGGACGACAATAAGCCGTACGCCCCATAGAGTTGGGCTTTATGGCAGAGTGGCCAGAAGAAAGCCATTCCTTTCAGCAAAAAACAAAATGGCACATTTTGAGTTTGTGAAAAGGCATGTGGGAGACTCCCAAAATATAAGGAGGAAGGTGCTCTGGTCTGATGAGACTAAAATTGAACTTTTCGGCCATCAAAGAAAACGCTATGTCTGGTGCAAACCCAACACATTACATCACCCAAAGAACACCATCCCCACAGTGAAACATGGTGGTGGCAGCATCATGCTGGGGGGATGTTTTTCAGCAGCCGGGACTGGGAAACTGGTCAGAGTTGAGGGAAAGATGGATGGTGCTAAATACAGGGATATTCTTGAGCAAAACCTGTACCACTCTGTGTGTTATTTGAGGCTAGGACGGAGGGTCACCTTCCAGCAGGACTATGACCCCAAACACACTGCTAAAGTAACACTTGGGGGGTTTAAGGGAAAACATGTAAATGTGTTGGAATGGCCGAGTCACAGCCCAGACCTCAATCCAATAGAAAATCTGTGGTCAGACTTAAAGATTGCTGTTCACAAGCGCAAACCATCCAACTTGAAGGAGCTGGAGCCGTTTTGCCAGGAGGAATGGGCAAAAATCCCAGTGGTAAGATGTGGCAAGCTCATAGAGACTTATCCAAAGCGACTTGGAGCTGTGATTGCCGCAAAAGGTGGCTCTACAAAGTATTGACTTTAGGGGGTGAATAGTTATGCACATTGACTTTTTCTGTTATTTTGTCCTATTTGTTGTTTGCTTCACAATAAAGTTGTGGCATGTTCTGTAAATTAAATGATGCAATTCCTCAACCAATCCATGTTAATTCCAGGTTGTGAGGCAACAAAACACGAAAAATGCCAAGGGGGTGAATACTTTTGCAAGGCACTGTGTGTGTGTGTGTGTGTATATATATATATATATATATATATATATATATATATATATTATACATACAGTCAGGTCCATAAATATTGGGACATCGACACAATTCTAATCTTTTTGGCTCTATACACCACCACAATGGATTTGAAATGAAACAAACAAGATGTGCTTTAACTGCAGACTTTCAGCTTTAATTTCAGGGTATTTACATCCAAATCAGGTGAACGGTGTAGGAATTACAACAGTTTGTATATGTGCCTCCCACTTTTTAAGGGACCAAAAGTAATGGGACAGATTAACAGTCATAAAACAAACTTTCACTTTTTAATACTTGGTTGCAAATCCTTTACAGTCAATTACAGCCTGAAGTCTGGAACGCATAGACATCACCAGACGCTGGGTTTCATCCCTGGTGATGCTCTGCCAGACCTCTATTGCAACTGTCTTCAGTTCCTGCTTGTTCTTGGGGCATTTTCCCTTCAGTTTTGTCTTCAGCAAGTGAAATGCATGCTCAATCGGATTCAGGTCAGGTGATTGACTTGGCCATTGCATAACATTCCACTTTTTTCCCTTAAAAAAACTCTTTGGTTGCTTTTGCAGTATACTTCGGGTCATTGCCTATCTGCACTGTGAAGCACCGTCCAATGAGTTCTGAAGCATTTGGCTGAATAATAGCAGATAATATTGCCCGAAACACTTCAGAAATCCTCCTGCTGCTTTTGTCAGCAGTCACATCATCAATAAATACAAGAGAACCAGTTCCATTGGCAGCCATACATGCCCACGCCATGACACTACCACCACCATGCTTCACTGATGAGGTGGTATGCTTTGGATCATGAGCAGTTCCTTTCCTTCTCCATACTCTTCTCTTCCCATCACTCTGGTACACATTGATCTTAGTCTCATCTGTCCATAGGATGTTGTTCCAGAACTGTGAAGGCTTTTTTAGGTGTTGGTGGAAAACTCTAATCTTGCCTTCCCATTTTTGAGGCTCACCAATGGTTTACATCTTGTGGTGAACCCTCTGTATTCACTCTGGTGAAGTCTTCTCTTGATTGTTGACTTTGACACACATACACCTACCTCTTGGGGAGTGTTCTTGATCTGGCCAACTGTTGTGAAGGGTGTTTTCTTCACCAGGGAAATAATTCTTCGGTCATCCACCACAGTTGTTTTCCGTGGTCTTCCGGGTCTTTTGGTGTTGCTGAGCTCACCGGTGCGTTCTTTCTTTTTAAGGATGTTCCAAACAGTTGATTTGGTCACACCTAATGTTTTTGCTATCTCTCTGATGGGTTTGTTTTGTTTTTTCAGCCTAATGATGGCTTGCTTCACTGATAGTGACAGCTCTTTGGATCTCATATTGAGAGTTAACAGCAACAAATGCAAATAGCACACTTGAAACGAACACTGGAGCTTGTATCTGCTCTTTGTAAATGGGATAAGGAGGGAATAACACACACCTGGCCATGGAACAGCTGAACAGCCAATTGTCCCATTAATTTTGGTCCCTTAAAAAGTGGGAGGCACATATACAAACTGTTGTAATTCCTACACAGTTCACCTGATTTGAATGTAAATACCCTCAAATTAAAGCTGGAAGTCTGCAGTTAAACCACATCTTGTTCGTTTCATTTCAAATCCATTGTGGTGGTGTATAGAGCCAAAAAGATTAGAATTGTGTCGATGTCCCAATATTTATGGACCTGACTACATACACTGCTCAAAAAAATAAAGGGAACACTTAAACAACACAATGTATCTCCAAGTCAATCACACTTCTGTAAAATCAAACTGTCCACTTAGGAAGCAACACTGAGTGACAATCCATTTCACATGCTGTTGTGCAAATGGGATAGACAACAGGTGGAAATTATAGGCAATTAGCAAGACACCCCCAATAAAGGAGTGATTTTGCAGGTGGTGACCACAGACCACTTCTCAGTTCCTATGCTTTCTGGCTGATGTTTTGGTCACTTTTTAATGCTGGTGGTGCTTTCACTCTAGTGGTAGCATGAGACAGAGTCTACAACCCACACAAGTGGCTCAGGTAGTGCAGCTCATCCAGGATAGCACATCAATGCGAGCTGTGGCAAGAAGGTTTGCTGTGTCTGTCAGCGTAGTGTCCAGAGCATGGAGGCGCTACCAGGAGACAGGCCCGTACATCAGGAGATGTGGAGGAGGCCGTATGAGGGCAACAACCCAGCATCAGGACCGCTACCTCCGCCTTTGTGCAAGGACGAACAGGAAGAGCACTGCCAGAGCCCTGCAAAATGACCTCCAGGAGGTCACAAATGTGCATGTGTCTGCTCAAACAGTCAGAAACAGACTCCATGAGGGTGGTATGATGGCCCGACATCCACCGGTGGGGGTTGCGCTTACAGCCCAACACTGTGCAGCATTTTTGGCATTTGCCAGAGAACACCAAGATTGGCAAATTTGCCACTGGCGCCCTGTGCTCTTCACAGATGAAAGCAGGTTCACACTGAGCACATGTGACAGACGTGACAGGGTCTGGAGACGCTGTGGAGAACGTTCTGCTGCCTGCAACATCATCCAGCATGTCTGGTTTGGCAGTGGATCAGTAATGGTGTGGGGTGGCATTTCTTTGGGGGGCCACACAGCCCTCCATGTGCTCGCCAGAGGTAGCCTGACTGCCAATAGGTACCGAGATGAGATCCTCAGACCCCTTGTGAGACCATATGCTAGGGTGGTTGGCCCTGGGTTCCTCCTAATGCAAGACAATGCTAGACCTCATGTGGCTGGAGTGTATCAGCAGTTCCTGCAAGACAAAGGCATTGATGCTATGGACTGGCCCGCCAGTTCCACAGACTTGAATCCAATTGAGCACATCTGGGACATCATGTCTCGCTCCATCCACCAACGTCACGTTACACCACAGACTGTCCAGGAGTTGGCAGATGCTTTAGTCCAGGTCTTGGAGGAGAACCCTCAGGAGACCATCCGCCACCACATCAGGAGCATGCCCAGGCATTGTAGGGAGGTCATACAGGCACGTGGAGGCCACACACACTACTGAGCCTCATGTTGACTTGTTTTAAGGACATTACATCAAAGTTGGATCAGCCTGTAGTGTGTTTTTCCACTTTCATAATGGGGGTGACTCCACATTTTTCAACCCATGGAGGTCTGGATTTGATTTCCATTTTTTTATTTTTGTGTGATTTTGTTGTCAGCACATTCAACTATGTAAAGAACAAAGTATTTCATAAGAATATTTAATTCATTCAGATCTAGGATGTGTTATTTTAGTGTTCCCTTTATTTTTTTGAGCACTGTATATATATATATACTAGCGTATTGCCCGTCAAAAAATGACGGCAATGAGATGTGTATGTTTGGAAAGTTGTATAGTTATTAATATACATATGGAATTGTAAGGTAGCTAATGGTGTTTTGTGTGAAATATATAAGTTAAAATAATAAATAATTAATGAATGACTATACTTTACCAATTTGTATGCATTGTGTTTAAGAGCTGGCAATCTGTAGTGATGTTGCAGCAGCATTGGTGGTGTGGAGGTGCTGTGTAAGCGTTTAGAACGTGTGCAGTGTAATAGTGTGCGTGCGCAAGCTGAAACCGTTAGCGTAGTACTTTAGTTCTGCATTATCGTAAAATGGCAGGTAATGTGTGTTATGCGTCTTATCGGATTATCCGTACGTGTTTTCCGTGGTTATAGTGCTGTAGCCTCGTTTTCGTTTTTTTCGGCCGCCATTTTTTCTCTCGCTTCGAGACTTTTTTAGTGTCTAAACTGTTTTATTTTTAATAAAATGAAGGTGTAACTTGTTTTTTTGAGGTCGTGGATGCTCCCTCTTGCTGTCGGTAAGCTTTTTATGTATGTGCTGTGTGTATTTATTGTGATTGTATTTTTTTTTCCTGTTCGCGAGTTGCGGCCGTATTTTTGTTCTGCGTATTAACGCTGATTGGCAAAGTGCTCCGTATTAACGGCTCGCCTCGCTACGCGAGGCTCGCCTGCAATGAGCGCCTGCGGCGCTCATTGCCAAAGTGCTCCATATTAACGGCGCGCCTCGCCTGCAATGAGCGCCTGTGGCGCTCATTGCCAAAGTGCTATGGTTTAACAGTGTAACGGCTCGCCTCGCTGCGCGAGGCTCGCCCGGCGATGAGCGCCTGCGGCGCTCATCGCTAAGCCCGCAAAGTCGTACGGACCACGCAAACAGCGTGACGACGACTCGTAGTAAGACAATTATAATATGTGATATATATATATATATATATATATATATATATATATATATATATATATATATATATATAATCTGAGAAATAAAAATAATATTTTCACTGAGATTGAGCTCAGCTAGATTTTTTTTACCCAAATACATGTGATCCCTTCTGTATCTCTATCTTGTTGTGGTCCATGCTGGATCTCTATCTTGTTGTGAATCTCATTGAAGCTGTGAGTTATACCATGTAGGGTCACCCAAGATGGGTAGGTCATAGTAGAGATGTCAGACAAACCGCGGTCCACTGGAGAAGGAACTGGCAATCCACTCCAGTATCTATGCCCTGACAACCCTATGGATGAGCACAACCACACACAAGATGTGCCTGGAGTGATGCAGTCCATTGGGTCATGGAGAGTCAGGCACTACTGAACAGACATACAGAGAATAGAACAAACTAAACTATAAACTACACATCATGTCCCAAAAGTGAACAAGGGAATGCATTTATAACATATTAAAGGGATATGAAAGGTTCCCTGTTTGTAATATTAATATGTGTGTTGCATCTAAAGAGCATTTTAATATCAAGTGCTTAAAAGCTCTGTTTTCACTCAATAAAACCTTCCAAACAGTCCATGCAAATGTCTCCCCCCAGCAGCTCATACAAGCAATGTTTCTATAGTACACAAAAATAAGTTTTTTTGCTAGCAGGTTTCCTTTAGGAAACTTAAAGCACCTCTTTTAAAAACCCAGATTTATTCTTCTCCTTTTTCAGGTTAATAGTAATTACCAATTATTGCCAGTTATTTGCTTTATAATAATAATATGCATGTCCCTGAGCCACATATCCTGAAATGAAAGCGAGAGATGAGTCACTGTCTACTGTAAAATCCTGATAGAAAATGTATAATTGAATTTCTTCTGTTAACTTTTCTTTGGTAATTCAATTTATTAGCTTCTCCGTGGTGGATATGTTAACCAATTACTTACCAGGTGTATGTGTAGAATGCATATCCTTACATATTAAGGATATATTAATGGCCTCTGCTCTATTCAATAGTGTTTAAAGGCATGTGGACATTTTTTTTATTTCTGTTTACATTTTTTGCTGAATTGATGGAGTTTTTGGTTGTGGAAATGAATCGTTGCATGAACTGAGCTGCAGTATATATTATGTGGCTGCACCAAATGAGGGGATCATCATTTGGCCATAGCGCTGTATAGATTTATACACTTTAGTTCCTTTTGTGCTGCTCAGTCATGTCCAACTCTTCATAACCCTATAGTCCAGAGCACTCCAGGTACATCTATCATTATGTCAGGTTCTCTTGGCGTAGATACTGGAGTGGGTTCAGTTCCTTCTCCAGTGGACCGCCATTTCTCTGACCTACCCATCTTGGATGACCCTAAATGTTATTGCTCCTCGCTTCATTGGTAGCGATCAAGGAGGAGTTAAGTCATATCTGACTAAAGTGCACGAGATGGGTTCAAATTCAGATGCGCTCTCTTTTTTAACCTCACATACTTTCAATCAATCTCTCTCTTTCACACAGAGTTAAAGCATATTATAGGATGGGTTAAACACAGGTTAGGAGACCTAACCACAGACAGCTGTTTCGCTCCTAAATGGATCTCATCCGTGTAGGGCTGATACCTAACTCCTGCTATAGATTTTGTTGTAAGGCTATTTATCATGTCATCGCTCTTTTGCCCACATAAGCTAAATGATAGCAGCCTCCATCCATACAGTAAATAAATAGTAAAATTCTGTTCACATTTAAATCTCTAAAAATAAGTTCTCTACTCAGAATCTCAGAAATACAGTTTTTTTCCTCTTATGCTCGGGGTCATGTTCGGTGAAACTCACCCTCTGGGTGCGTCCAAATCGGTGCTTTGTGAAGCTGTGCTCCAATGAAGCTTTCAGGTCCCCTCCCCCCCCACTTTGAGGGCTTGAGGAATCCCTTTGTCTTCCGGGGTCTTGCCCTAAGGTCCAGGGACTCCGGTCGGCCATCTATCCACCCCACCCTAGGAAATGGTGGGTCTTTCTACTACCTTCAGGCCAGAGCTCTCTGATGTGGACAGCATCTTCGCTATGGGACAGCTGTCTCCAGTCCACCCTTGCTCAGAACAGCTGCAACCAACTCCACCCAAGTCCTTCCAAGGGGTGCCCGGCCAAAAGGCATTGTCCCTTTAAGGACAGGCAAGACCACTCTGTCTTCACTGGCATGAAGAGTGGAAAGTGCCCTATTCAAAGAAACGTGCTTGTATCCTTTACTGTGCGATAATCAGTTTCATAAAATCAAAAAGTGGTTAGATATGGTACCTGCCCTATCCCAAATCTGACTTCATGTGAGGCCAGAGGGGGTAAGTGCTGGGGTGCACTTTGCAGTGCTTCCCCAACCTGGAGGCTGGAGGGAGGTAATCAGATAAGGGTCATTGCACTCTGGGAAACTGGACAGGGACTTACAAATGAAACTCCATCTTCAAAAATGTTTTATAGATTAGGTTGACAATTCTTCTAAAGAGGAGGAGAATATAAAGACCAAACAGATTAAATACAATATATAATAAAGGCTCATTATTTTTACTATATTCCCTAATGCAGAGGAGGAGTAGATACCAAGGGTTGATCTGATGAGTAATGTTGCTATTAATTTATAGATATCACAGCTCAATATGTTATTATATATCTGCTATTATATATCTGTTATTCTCTCTTTCGCTCTATATTCAGTATCATGCAGTCGTCAATCAGATGGGTGATATTCAGAGGCTATAGCCGGTTACATCAACATGTGGCAAACCGACACCTTCAGTATACACAGACCCAGCGCACTCCGGAGTCTCTGAATATGGACGGCACAAAAGCACTGCACGTACCGGTAATGGTTAATGAAGTAATTGACTGCTTGGTGCCTCAAGACGGCCAGGTAGGTCCAGTTAGCAGTTTGAACCATTGAGCTAATGGAAACATATATGTTGGTAAATGACTGTCTCCACTTCTGGGTCTTTACCTTGTCGTGTTGGCGGGGCTTGTGTACCTCAATGAAGCTGTGAGCTATACCATGTAGGGTCACCCAAGATGGGCAGGTCATAGCATATAGGTCAGACAAATTGTGACCTGCTGGAGAAGGAACTGGCAACCTACTCCAGCATCTGCCAGGTACACCTTATGGATAAGCTCGACCAGAGACATAATGATAGATGTGCCTAGAGTACTGCGGTCTATAGGGTCACTAAGAGTTAGATACGACTGAAAGACTAAATGTCAACACCCAGAGATGAGGGGCCTTGTGCTCCCCAAGACTCTCCTGCCTTCTGTTACAGGAACCCCTTGAGGTTGTGAATATGGGGTTCAATCACTCAGCGTCCAGCATTTCAATTCAGATCAGGACATTATTCATGGAGAAGCAGGAAAAATCAGATCCCTTTAGTTAGGATACTAGAAATATGCATGTGCACTGGTTTAGTGCTTGAGACAGACTCCCTTTATTCTCGCTCACCGCACATATTTAAAACAGTCCAATATCTAATCATATTACCTCTGTTACCTGACTATGTGGTTTTGATTGACAGGCTTGTGCTCTCCCTGTCACCCCCTTCCTTCAGCAACAAACATTGTCCAAAAAACAGTCTATTAACTGTATCACTACTATTATGATGTCAGGGTTATTAATTACCTCCCGGGGCTTAAGAGTCCGAAAGTCTTTAGAGAGATTTAACCATTTGCTCTCTTTCCTGCTTTCTATACTCTGTTTTGGGTACTTAGAGAGCCATGGTTTCCCTTTTTATTATCTTGCCTCTTCTGATCTAAAAAATCATGAACTGACCCTGCTAGGAGGTGACAAATGGCTTGTGACACCATAGCGTCTGAGTAGAGGTTTGCAGAATACAGTTATGGCAGAAACATGACAACATGACGCCCTTTTCCTCCATCCCAAATTCTTGTCTTCCAAAAAAAAAAAAATGAGTGCATTCACATTTAACCCCTTTCAAATTAATATTTTGGCAGTAACCATCCAACTAGTAAAGATAAACAATTACAATCATTATCACTACTACATCATGTCACTCTTGTAAACATTATAACATTACTAGATATTTTGGTATTTTTCTTTTTAAAGAGTCTTGGCATAACAGAGGCCTGTCCTAGTATGTTCTGGCCACCACCTGAACACGAACCATTACAAACAATTCTGAGTACAAGCCTCATGTCCATTTTGAGAGTCTTTTGGATCTTAGTAATCAGATGGGTTAGGGTTTCAACAACAGAGTTACTTGTGGGGTTCAGGGAGTTCCCCCCAAAACGTCAGTCATGACACTAAACAACAACAACAAAATGATTGTCTAGTTTGATTTCTATTCTCACAGCTATCTCTACCTCTTTCATTCCAATTATATTATTAGAAGCACCAATCTGATCAGATACTTATCAATCAAGTTCCGTATATAAAAAGATAAAACCTCTACCATGTGCTATTACCAGTTGCTCGGTATACAAACAGTATTGCAATTAAAGGTATATTGAAGTCTCATGAATTATGAATGCATATGATGGAAAGGAATCAGTAGCGTATGAAAACATTTTTTTGTATGAAAACATTTTTTTGTATGAAAACCCCTAAAATAAAGATTAATACACTTACCCTTAAGTTTGTAAAAAATCTTCCTTTGATTTTGAGAAGGAAGCCCCTGAAAATGTAAGATAAATTAGCATAAAATGCATACTTAGTTATGTCAAATTAGAGGCAGGTGCAACAATGTATTGTTTGCTGAGAAAAAGCTGCAGCTGTGATACTGACAGCTGATTGGCTAGGACACAACTCTGCACAGCTCATTGCCAAGGACACTTTGCATACGTAGGTGCCTCGGGGTGGAGCTCACAGAAGAAATTTAAAATGTACTGGGTGTCTCTCATCAAATTATTTTATTGAGGAATTCTGTATATTTGTCTTTAAGACAAACTTACACACACAATATCCCACAAACTACCAAATACCATTAATATACAATTTTGCATTTCAGAGTAAATATGCTGCTGTCTGTAGGGTCAAGTAGAGTTGGACTCGACTGAACTACTGAACAACAACAATTTTAATGAATGTGGGCTGCAAGTTTATAAAAAAGGAAGCATTTACAGCCTTGTTTGTTGTGATAATTTGCCAATACATATTACAGTGATCATACTTACATTTTATTACAATGCTTTTAATTACATTTCTGATAATGAGGCTGTTCTTAAGGCAAAGGTACAAAAAGGTCCCATGAATTAATTATTTGAATACATTGACTGAAGCTGTTTTTAATTAATGTGCATATTATGGGCTCCATATACATGGTCACATCTCTGAGTTCTAGAGAAAACTGTAGCAGGTGAAAAGTGTGGGTGTGCCAGTGGGTGTTGGAAGCCATGAACTATGCAAATGCTGAGACACTGTGCAAGACTGCAATTAAAAGATCCTACAGTGGACACGGCAGACCCCCTGAGGGGGAGCACATAATGAGGGGATCAAAGGCCATTTGATTCCTAACCTAATCACTACTTCAGAAAGATACATAAACAGAGTTTTTTTATTTTTTATTGTGCCATTAAACAATAAAGGACTTCCGGACAATGCAGAAAATACATATTTATCTGATCAAGAGCATAATTAAGCAAGAAAAAGGTCATACAGCTAGTTTAGATTAAATAAGTAAAAATGATACCTCTGCAACAGTCCAATGATACTTTGTCAATACCCGTTCTTCATTGGGCTTGAAAAGGCCAAGAGACCAATCCTACCCGCAGGTTGCTAGGTTCCTTTATCCCCAGACACAGGATAGCTTAACCTGAGATTAGGACAAGTTGATGATCCTCCAAGGTGCAGAGGCTCAGGAAATGTTGTTGTGTACCAGGACAAGTTGCAGAAATTAATTTCTGATTAAAAAAATAATAATCTCCTTCCCTCCAAATGAAAAACACCTTGCATATGTGTCCCAAACAGTTAATGCACCTTCAGTTGTAACTTTTTCGCACCTTATGCCCCCTTTGAACTATCCCAACATGGACCAGGGTGTCTCCAAGGACCTGGTGCCAGGTTGTCTCCTTCCCTACCTAGGTACCAAGGAGTCTATGACCCCTGTTATCAGCTACCTCCGGGCAGGGGTTAATTAGGTAGTGTAACTGCTGGAGAAAGAGTATCTGGGTGAGGGGTCGGAGTATTACTTGCCCGAGGAATCATATACCTGGGACATGTAAAGTTTAGCCTATCGGGGATAGGCTCTCTGTTGAGGGACCCAGCGTATGATGCCGCAACGGAGTACCTCCTGAACGGAGAGGTAACAGTGGTAATGCCCACTGAATTCAGGGGACTATGTAGTCTGGTCTACCCGCTCCCTAGCTGACCTCTCCTCTGATAGACATACCATAATGAGAGATAAGGCGGCTACGGGCTGTACTTGGTTTTGGAGTACAACCTGCAGGATTTCCCTAGTAATTCTAGACAGTCAGGCTCCTTATTAGATTGAATGAGAGGTCATGAACAATGGCTAAGGTCAAGTACTTCCTGATTTGTAGGTAACTACA
>CM050175.1:77463066-77713066 GCA_027410445.1 Discoglossus pictus | reverse complement strand
CATCTTTCACATATGGGTGCTACGATGAACAGAGGCGGGGCTTCCACACTCATTTATTGTGACACGTGAGGACAAAATGTGGCGATATCTAAATGTATCTTTTTTTATATTCTTTACCTGCAGTGTATTATTATTAAATATAATGATTATGGTTAAAAAGCAGGAATTAAAGGAATAGGTAATTACTGTTCTTGTTGCACTTTTTATCCTTCCTTAAAGAACCACAAAAGTTACCATATGTGTTATGCACCATCAGTTAGAGGATTTGAAATTGTGTTTACCTTTTTACATGTGACCAAGAAGTGACTTTTTAGTTTAGGCATTGAAGCCGTCCTACAAAAACCTGCACAAATAATAAGTCTGTTTTTTCAAAGTCCCGCGTTTGTGAAGTGCTTGTAGGCTAATGCGATTGTGCGTTTACTAAGTGTTTGTTGGCTAAGTCCTGCATGTTTCATTGGCTTGACTGCGCGAGGCGAGCAGGCAGTGAGCGCCTTTGGCACTCATTGCCTTTGTGCCTTAACCGCTCGCCTAAGTACTATGCACTTAAAATCTGTGGCGCTCGTCTCCTAACTCGTACGCACCACGCAGAGCGTGACAACGTCTCGCAGTTTGACTATTACATGTGACTAGCGACTTGCCCGTCAAAAATGACGGCAGTAAAATTGTAAGGCAGGGAATGCTGTTTGGTCGAGACATTAATTTTGTTGGTGGTCCGAGATCCTTCGACGCTCATTGCGAGGCTGTTGATTGTTGTATTTTTTTTTCTGATAGACGCTTTTGCTGTTATTGTTTGGTCAGCGCTGATCTGGTTTTTGCACTTATTGCAAGGCTTTGTGTGCTATGAGCAGTGTTGGCGTTGTGAGTGGCGCGGTGAATGGCTTTTGTGTTTATTGTGAGAGTGTATTTTATTTTGCATGCTAATTAAATATTAATAAATGAATATACTTTGCCTATTTTGAAGTAATATATGCAGGAAGCATTGTGCTGAAGAGCTGACAATCTGTTTCGATGTTCCTGCAGCATACAATGTCGGTTTGCAGTGTTGTGGAGCTGAGGTGTAAGTGTCAGCAATGTGTGCAGTGTGTAGTGTAAATAGGCTGCGTGCGCAAGGGGAAGCCGTTAGGGTAGCTGGGTACTTCCGCAATGTGTAAGTTGTTGTAAAATGGCGGCGAATGTGTATGTGGTACGCGGCTGTGGATGATGTTGCGTCCTTGGTAAGAGTGTATCTTGTACCTCGTACGGCTTTTTTGAAAATCCGTCTGTGCTTGGTGGTGTTTTGCCTCTTTAGAGTCCTGTAGCCTCGTTTTCGTTTTTTTCAGCTGCCATTTTTTCTCTCACTTAGGGGATTTTCGTGTATTTAAATTCATGAATTTGGACTAAAATTAAGGTGTGACTTCACTTGCAGAGGTCCTGGGTGCTCTTCCCCCTGCTGTGGGTGAGTTTTTTGATGTACTTTTTGTGTGCATTTATTGTGTTTCTAATGTTTCCGGTGCGCGCGGTTCGGCCGTTAAGGTCGTATTTTTGCGAAGTTGTAATGTTTTTTTTTTCTAAGTCCTGCGTCTCGTATTTTTTTGTGTAAGTCCGTATATAGTGATTGCGTGTTAGATCTATTTTGGTAAAGGGCCACTTGTGTGGGTGTTTGTAACCGCATGTGAGGCGCCGTAGAGCCTCCACCTCCGCAAATGCGGCAGCCTTCGGCTCATTGCAGCCGACGTTGGAGCCTCCACCTTCCACAAATGCGGCCCCTCGCTTCGTGATGAGCACTTAACAATTAATGCGCGTTTTGCAGATCAGAGGAGATCTAAAAGGTTGAACTTTATTGACTAAACATTTTTGTTCAACCTCAATAACTACGTAACACTATTAGACTCCAGTAAGAGAAGGCCACAAGGTCTGCCCTTTTTATGTATTTTTGAACACTGGCTAGTTTTATACTTTTTCTGCCTTGTCGTATTCAGCATAAAATGCATCTATTTCATCGGAATTATTATTATTTATAAATCATATATTGTTTGTTTCTCATATTTAGAAGCCAGAAGTTGTTATACTTACAAAGCTGTGAGCATACCGGTGCAATAAATGTTTATATAGCAATTTATGAGTAACTCACTTCCATTGGGATTAAACTCCAGTCCATTTGAGAATATTATGAGACTGTTATTAGAGCTTCCTCATGATAAATTGGATTGTGAAAGTTTTAATAATGTTCTGCTTCAGTCAAAGATATGTAAACTCTATTGAATTAGACAACTACAATTTATAAACTCGGCTTTTTATCTAATTAATGTATTGTGAGTCTTGAGAACAAAGTGAGCAGCGATGTATTTGTATAGGGATTGTATTCAGCAAGACCAAATGCTTATGTTAACTACAATTTAGGTTATTTATGGGCAGATGTGAGATTTTAACATCCTGAGATTTAAACAAGCAGACATTAAAAGGAATAAATCATGAAAGGTTCTCTCTCTCTTCTTCTCCTCTCCTCTCTTCTCTCCCTGTCTTTTTCACCTATTTCTCCTTCCACCCTTTTTGTCCTTCCACTTTCCTGTCTCTCTTTCCTCCTCTCTCTCCAGAACACCTTACTCTCTCTGTCTCTCTCCCTGTCTTTTTCACCCTCTCTCTCGTCTCTCTCTCTTCACCCTTTTTCTTTCCCTTCCCCTTCCTGTCTCTCTCCCCCTCTCTTACCCCACTTCTTCCCACCCCTCCTTCTTTCTCTCTTTCCACCCTCTCCCTCTCTTTCTCTCTCTCTCCACCTTACTGTCTCTCTCTCTCGCTCTCTCTCTCCCTCTCACCCCCTCCCCCTCTCCTCCTCCCTTCTCTCTCTTTTTCTCCCCTGTCTCTTTCCCTTCCCTCTCTTTTTATCTTTCCCTTTCCTGTCTCTCTCTCCCTATCTTCCTCCCTCTCTGTCCACCACCCCTCCCTCTCTTTCTCTCCATCTTCCTCTCTCTCTCTCTCCTCCTCCTCGCTTTCTTTCTTTCTTTCTTTCTTTCTTTCTTTCTTTCTTTCATTCTCTCTCTCTCCCGTCTCTCTCCCTGTCTTTCTCACCCTCTCTCTCTCATCTCTCTCTTCACCTTTTTTCTCTCTCCCCTTCCTTTCTCTCTTTCCCCCTCTCTCTCCACCACACATCCCTCTTTCTATCCACCCTCCTTCTCTCTGTGTTGCCCTCTCTGTTTCCACCCCTCCCTCTCTGTTTCCTCCCCTCCCTCTCTGTTTCCTCCCCTCCCTCTCTGTTTCCTCCCCTCCCTCTCTGTTTCCACCCCTCCCTCTCTGTTTCCACCCCTCCCTCTCTGTTTCCACCCCCCCTCTCTGTTTCCACCCTCCCTCTCTCTTTCCACCACTCCCTCTCTCTTTCCACCACTCCCTATCTCTTTCTACCACTCCCTCTCTCTTTTCTCCTCTTCCACCACTCCATCTCTCTTTCCACCACTCCATCTCTCTTTCCACCACTCCATCTCTCTTTCCACCACTCCCTCTTTCTTTCCACCACTCCCTCTCTCTCTCCACCACTCCCTCTCTCTCTCCACCACTCCCCCTCTCTCTCTCCACCACTCCCCCTCTCTCTCTCCACCACTCCCCCTCTCTCTCTCCACCACTCCCTCTCTCTCTCCACCCCCACCTTTCTCCATCCACCATCCCCCTCTCTTTCTCCCTCTCTCACCCCCCTCTCTCACCCCCCTCTCTGACCCCCCTCTCTGACCCCCCTCTCTCACACACTCTCTGACCCCCCTCTCTCACACACTCTCTGACCCCCCTCTCTCACACGCTCTCTGACCCCCCTCTCTCACCCACTCTCTGACCCCCCTCTCTCACCCACTCTCTGACCCCCCTCTCTCACCCACTCTCTGACCCCCCTCTCTCACCCACTCTCTCCCCCTTCCCCTCTCTCTCTCTCTTTCTTTCTTTCTTTCTTTCTCTCTCTCTCTCTCTCTCTCTCTCTCTCTCTCTCTCTCTCTCTCTCTCTCTCTCTCTCTCTCTCTCTCTCTCTCTCTCTCCACTCCTCCTTCTTTCTCTCAATCGCCCTCTCTCTCCTTCCCCCTCACTCTCTCCACCCCTCCCTCTCACTCTCTCCACCCCTCCCTCTCACTCTCTGCACCCCTCCCTCTCTCTCTCTCCACCCCTCCCTCTCTCTCTCTCCACCCCTCCCTCTCTCTCTCTCCACCCCTCCCTCTCTCTCTATCTCCACCCCTCCTTCTCTCTGTCTCTCCACCCCTCTCTCTCTCTGTCCACCCCTCCCTCTCTCTCTCTCCACCTCTCCCTCTATCCCCCTCTCTCTTTCTCTCCACCCCTCCCTCTCTCTTTCTCTCCATCATCCTCTCCCTCTCTTTCTCTTTCTCCCTCTCTTCCACTTCCTGTCTCTCTCCCCCTCTCCCCCCCCCCCCAAGAAAACGGGCCTGGTAGGTGGGAGTGATGATGGCGTTGTCAACAGTGAGAGATTTTTGAGGAGAGGAAGCTGTGGTAGAGGGGGGACGATTGTCATACAATTGATATGACATAAAATATTACAATGTATAGATTAATTGAGTTAAAGGATCAATTTATCGACAAGTATTCGCTGTGTGCAGAAATAGCATGTATTGGTATAGCAATAAATATCAAGGATAAACAATTATAAGTGTTTACACTTGTAAGCTTTGATATTTGTTAGATCACAATATACAATCAACCTGACGTGTATTACAATCTCTTTTGGATGATTGGATAACAATTAGTCTTAACACACTTATATTTAGTTAGATCTTTTCTCCACTTCCACCACTCCATCTCTCTTTCCACCACTTCCTCTCTCTTTCCACCACTCCCTCTTTCTTTCCACCACTCCCTCTTTCTTTCCACCACTCCCTCTCTTTCTTTCCACCACTCCCTCTTTCTTTCCACCACTCCCTCTTTCTTTCCACCACTCCCTCTCTCTTTCCACCACTCCCTCTCTCTCTCCACCACTCCCCCTCTCTCCACCACTCCCTCTCTCTCTCCACCCCCGCCTTTCTCCATCCACCATCCCCCTCTCTTTCTCCCTCTCTCACTCCCCTCTCTCACTCCCCTCTCTCACTCCCCTCTCTCACCCCCCTCTCTCACCCCCCTCTCTCACACACTCTCTGACCCCACTCTCTCACCCACTCTCTCACCCACTCTCTCACCCACTCTCTTTCCACCACTCCCTCTCTCTTTCCACCTATCCCTCTCTCTTTCCTCCACTCCCTCTCTCTCTCCACCACTCCCTCTCTCTCTCCACCACTCACCCTCTCTCTCTCCACCCCCGCCTTTCTCCATCCACCATCCCCCTCTCTTTCTCCCTCTCTCACTACCCTCTCTCACTACCCTCTCTCACTACCCTCTCTCACTCCCCTCTCTCACCCCCCTCTCTCACCCCCCTCTCTCACCCCCCTCTCTCACACACTCTCTGACCCCCTCTCTCACACACTCTTTCACCCACTCTCTCACCCACTCTCTCTCTCTCCCCCTCTCCCCCTTCCCCTCTCTTTCTTTCTTTCTTTCTTTCTTTCTTTCTTTCTCTCTCTCTCTCTCTCTCTCTTTCTCTCTCTCTTTTTTTTCTCTCTCTCTTTTTTTTCTCTCTCTCTCTCTCCACTCCCCTTTCTTTCTCTCAATCACCCTCTCTCTCCTTCCCCCTCACTCTCTCCACCCCTCCCTCTCACTCTCTCCATCCCTCCCTCTCACTCTCTCCACCCCTCCCTCTCACTCTCTCCACCCCTCCCTCTCTCTCTCTCCACCCCTCCTTCTCTCTGTCTCTCCACCCCTCTCTCTCTCTGTCCACCCCTCCCTCTCTCTCTCTCTCTCCACCCCTCCCTCTATCCCCCCCTCTCTCTTTTTCTCCACCCCTCCCTCTCTCTTTCTCTCCATCATCCTCTCCCTCTCTTTCTCTTTCTCCCTCTCTTCCACTTCCTGTCTCTCTCACCCTCCCCCCCCCCCAAGAAAACGGGCCTGGTAGGTGGGAGTGATGATGGCGTTGTCAACAGTGAGAGATTTTTGAGGAGAGGAAGCTGTGGTAGAGGGGGGACGATTGTCATACAATTGATATGACATAAAATATTACCCTGTATAAATGAATATAGTTTCTTAAAATATTACAATGTATAGATTAATTGTCGATAAATTGATCCTTTAACACAAGTATTCGCTGTGTGCAGAAATAGCATGTATTGGTATAGCAATAAATATCAAGGATAAACAATTATAAGTGTTTACACTTGTAAGCTTTGATATTTGTTAGATCACAATATACAATCAACCTGACGTGTATTACAATCTCTTTTGGATGATTGGATAACCATTAACACACTTATATTTAGTTAGATCAGTAAGCAGTGTATACAATTTATCAAATGTGGATTAGCAATTTGTTTTAAGTATAGGAGTATATAAACCGTGTATATAATCTTATAAAGTTTGGTTAGAACAGTATTTGGTTAGTGCAATACAGAAATTTTATGCAAAGTGTATAAACAACCAGCTGTCTATTTGATACAGTATATATAATATTAATAATTAGCAATAAAACCTGTTACTCAATGAAAGCAGTAAATATCGTATAACAATTTATATGGCAGTTAGAATATAGAAATATTTATTGAAGCTATATGTACTAGCATCTTGCCCGTCAAGAATGATGGCAATTAAATTTTAAGGCTGTTTGCCACACAATGCGAGCCTTTCCTCCTGTCTACATTACGGGCCTCGCGATCAGCGCCTTTGGCGATCATCATGAGCCCCGCAATCAGTGGCTGTGACGCTCATTACAGGCCTCTGCAACCTGGTACTTTTATGCTTGGCACCTTTGGCGCTCATTGCGAGCCTCCCCCCTGTGTAGTTTACGGTCCTCGCGATGATCGCTCATAGCAGACATTGTGCAACCCGACAATTTTGTGCCTCGCGCTCATCGCAAGGCCTGCAATGAGCGCCTTCGGCTCTCTGACCCATGTGTCTGTTTTCCCCTCCCTCCTCCTCTCCCTCCCCCTTGTCTTGTGTATCCTCCCCCCCATGTCTCTTTTCCTCCGTCTCTCAGTCCTGTCTCTTTCCACCATCTCCCCCCTCTTCCTCCTCTGTGTCTTTCTCCTCTGTGTCTCTCTTCAAGTTTTGCGTGGCTCGCGATGAGTGCCGTTGCTTTTATTTTCAAAGTCCTACCTTTGGCCTCGTACTACAGCCTCGTTTTGATCCCATTTGAGAAAATGTACGTTTAGCCGATTTTCGATCTCCGAGAAATGGCAACTAAGCCTAAAATGAGCTTGCAACCTCACTCACAGGCTCCCTGGGTCTCCCCATGTGCTGTGTGTGAGTTTGTAAGTTAATTTGTTTAATTAATTAGCATTTTTACGTGCATGCAATTTTTTTGGCCCTTAAAGTAGTAATGTTTTCCAAGTCTTACATGCCTTGCGATCAGCGCCAAAGTGCTACTCACTTCGGCAGTGTTTGCGAGCCTTGCCATGTGCGCCCTTAATCCGTGTCCATTTTCCATCGGTGTAGGGTCTTTGTCAAAATAACAACCCTGTCTGGCCAGATGACCCTTAGAGGGACCCTGCGAGGCCACCATTTCTTGCCTTTGGCGCTCATTGCCTAAGTTGTGCGAGCCTCATTTAACATGGCGTGACGGATAAAAACGTAAGATGACAACTATTATATGTGATGTGAGATTGCAAGCTAACTAACTTTGTATTTAGGCATTGGCAAGCTATTATTTGGTTATTGGTCTTGTATCAAAATTGATTACATTTAATTTAATTTATCAAATCGGTCAATACAATCAATAATGATGTAAAACAGTTTTGTTGATTGTGTGATACAAGACTATATATCTTGAGTATTGCTAAGTATGGTTTGCTGTATAGGTGTTTTTAATAATTTGTTTTTTTTTAACAGAGTTAAATGGTTAAATTTTTGAATAAAGTCAATCAGTCTGTTTGAGGGAATATGGAGCAGATTGAAATATATTGATTAACACCTACAGTCCGGAATGAAGGTGCTAATTAGTCTTGGTTCTGTGACCACTCCCAAAAGGTTAACAGAAGGATTGTGGTAATTGGATTAATTTACCTCTACTACAAATATAGAAAGTGAAACAAGTTTGTACATTACCTATGTATAGGATTTCAGGATAATACCTGTCTCATTTTAGGATCCCTTCTCAAGATAGCCTGAAGTAATCCATTTTTATGTTATTGGTTTGTTGGAAAGAATTGTAGAGATAGAATAGAATTTGGATAGAGACAGATATAGTAGGATATCTTATAGACGATATGAAGGGGGCATAGGTTAATGCCACAGAATGACAGTCAGGTATGTTCACAGAACAGGACTGTCAGATAAGACAGAAAAGACCAGCCAGAAATTAGTACAGAAGAAAAAGACCCAAGCAAGACAATACAGAAGCAGAAAAGACCATGATCCTCTTCTCTGCCTATTAGATAAACCATTTCTTCTTCATCTTCACAAGGTTGGTTTCCACCAATCATAAATAGTTACACCCTGTTCAAAAGCATAGGCATAATTAGAATATATTGATAAATATGTTGTGTAAATCTGTCTCTGCGCGCTTGAGAGCGCGGTGGTTACAAGTATTAAAATTAATGATTATTAATATGTGTGACCTCTGTCCCAGATCGTGGCTGCCAAGTATTTTTAGTTGGAGACTAGGCCATTGTGCCCTTAATCTAAACACCTGCTTGATAATGTTATTTGGGACAATGGAGTACTGAAGTGAGATGCATATGTCTCAGAGCATGCTATCTTGAGACCTTCACAATGTTTCATCTTGAGGAGCCTTTATCACCCGTGTGAAAAAATCTAATACTTGGCCTGGCACAACATATTTACCAACTTAGAGATTTATTTTATTTTAACAAGAAAATGTTTTAACTCTTTGTTTGTTAAAAAGGCATACTATAAGTGTATGTGTATGTTTACAATGGTAATAGCAATACCAATGGACAACCATGTAATGCAGCTAATATTTAGATATAACCTCTTTCTTTTACCCAACAAAATGCACAACAAGATGAAGATCTCAGTCTTTGACATGTTGAGTTTTTGAGTCGGTGGGCAGACATCCAGGAGGATATGCTAGAGAGGCAGTTGGCCACTCAAGCTAGAATAAAAGGGAATAGATCTGGCACTGAGTTAGATAATATTGAAATCCATGAGATTTAGTTATGGTACCAAGGGAGGATGTATAGATGGAAAAAAAGGAGGGGTCCCAGGACTGAACCTTAAGGTATTCCAACCGACAGAGGGCAAGGCGAAGAAGAGTCAGAGAAGGAGACACTAAGTGTACATTCTACTAGATACTATGTGGACCATAAGAGAACAGGGTCACGGATGCCAAGAGAGTGGAGAACTTGGATTCGAAGAGGGTGATCAACTGTGCCAGAAACAGCAGAAAGATCCAGGAGAATTAGAATTAAGAAATGTCTCTTTTGACTTGGTGGTGAGCAAGTCATTAGTGACTTTAGTGAGAGCTGTCTCTGTGGAGTATTGGGGCCAGAAGCCACATTGGAACGGGTCAAGAAGAGAATTTGAGGAAATACATTCGGTGAGGTGATTGTAGACAAGTGGCTTAAGCAGTTTGGAAACAGTAGAGCGATTTGACGGTAATTTGATGGAGAAGGCCGATCAGATGAGGGCTTCTTAAGAATGGGATTTAATTATGACATATTTTAAAACTAGTGGAAACGTGCCCGTGTTTAGCGATAGGTTGAATAGATGTGTGAGAGCTGGGATAAGTGTGGAAGAAAAAAGTTGTGAGGGAATAGGGTTGTGTGGGCAGGTTGTAAGGCGAGAGGATGATAGTAGATAGTAATAGTTGATAGTAATTCCCATGGTGCAGATGAAACTTCATCCCCATACAAACCAAAAGGGACATATTTGTATATAACAAAGTAAAAAAAAATCTGCATTATAATTTTTTTTTCCATAGTAGCCTGTTTTAAATGTTGTTTTTCAAATGAGTGTACTTTTAAATATAGGATCAAAATTTTACTTTTATGCATAGAACAATTCCTCAATGTGGAAATAAATGCTACAAACGGCAATTAACACCTTTTAATTAAATTGTTCTGCTTTCCTAAATGATGTGCAAGCAATGATGTTTTGGTGGTTTTATCAGCAGAAAGAAAGATGTTTTACGTTCTACAGGAAAGGAAGGATTCCTGACTCATTTTAGACTAATTTCCTAGGAGGTCAATAATCTAGACAGAAATGAATCAAAAATCACATGTAGGGGCCAGACAGACGCTGGGAAATCCTATAAGAAAAGCATTTGAAATAATCCACTTTTGCACAAAGTCTTGACTTGTTCCTCTAGGTTCATTAGACTATATTTTGATTTAATGAGCAGGAAATGGAGGACAGTAGAATTACTTTATAAAAAAATGTACATCGTTGACGACGGACAAATTACTGGAATTTGTTTAATGCATTTTTTGCTTACCAGATCCATGGAAAAGAAATGGATGATAATATAGAAATAAAAGCAAAAAAGGGGCAAATGAATGATGAGTGAAAAGAAAAAGGGATTATTAAGTATCATCAAGGTCACCAATTTAAAATAACTAAACTACACTAAAGCATATTTATTTTTCTAATTAAAAAAATAAATAATACAACCTCTAATTTTATATTTCAGATTCTAATGCACAAGTTCCTGAGGTTGGGGGAAACTTTGAATATTCAGGAAGTTTATACTTCCACAATGGGAAATTGACAGATTTGTTGTTTAGTCATTCAATCTTGTTCAACACTCCCTTAGCACATCAGGAACATCTATCAGCCACTGCCCCTCTGAGCTCCCTCAAGTTCATGTTCATTGCTTCAATTACCTCATCTATCCATCACTTCCTCTGACGTCCCCTTCTTCTTGTGCCTTCAATCTTTCCCAGCATTGTAGTCTTCTCTGGGGAATCCTGTCTTCTCATGATATGGCCAAGTATTTAAGAATTAACCTCCTGATCAAACCTTCCAGTGAACAGTTTGTCTTGTTTTCCTGAAGTACTGATTTATGGAATCTTCTTGCAGTCTAAGGGACTCTTAAGTAGTTTTCTCCAACACCACAATTCAAAGGTGTCAATTCTCCAGCGCTCAGACTTCTTTATGGTCCAGCACTCCTCACATCCGTATGTTACTACTGGGAATACCAGAGTTCTAATTATGCAGACTTTTCTTCATAGTGTAATATCTTTACTTATTTCTAGCTTGTCCAGAATTGCCATTGCTAATTGACAGCTACATCTGATATTTATCTCATTAGCTGTTCTGCAAAGCTTGTTAGTTTACTAGGACACATCCTGTTGAGACAGAAGTGGCATTCTTAGTAAATAAAACCTGCAGAAAAGAATAATTGCTAATAAGAGTTAAAAATGTAATGACAATAATAAGGTTTTGTTATTTAACCATATAAAAAATGACCACATTACAATGAAAAAAAGAGGGGATTTACATTTCTAGAGATCAGAGTTTGTCTTTGTTAATGCAAGCAGTATGGTCAAAGTCGGTGAGATCCAATTATCTAATATATCATCCTCGTCTCTCCCTCTTCCCCTGTCCACCCTTCCCTCCACTGGGTGGTAAAAGAACACAACCCTCATGCTCAGTTCTTGATCTGCAATGGTCCTTTAATGAGAGATGAAGATGATTGAGAAGGAAATTGTCTTATGAAGAAGAGTGGGATAACCTGGAGGTCAGAAAGGGAGGAAGAGGGGATGTGGGAAAGGGCATGAGGGTAATTGATTTGGAGGAGAGAAAATGTGAGTGAGTAATCATAAAATCAGAGATGAGTGATGGGAAAGAGAGATGAGGGGAATGGAGTAAATGATGGTGATGAGAGAATCACAGTGCATAAATGATTGGCTGTAGAGGCCAACTCACAAAGGAGGCTGAGCAAACACTTCAGTGAACAAATATCTTCATGACTTGGACTATATATGTGAATAAAGAGCTGGATTGGGTGCAACGAGTCAACTGTTCTCCTAGCACTTGATTCTGGCCATGTTACATGAGGTGAATTCCTCACAATGCAAACTAATTTGGATTTATAGGACTCATTTTATATGCTGACTATATACCGCAGGATGGTAAAGAAGTCAGTGGTGCAATGATCTGCAAGCTTACTACTAGTCTATCTAGAATGGTGGAACCCTACTAGTCTATCTGGAATGGTGGAACCCTACTAGTCTATCTGGAATGGTGGAACCATACTAGTCTATCTGGAATGGTGAAGATGAAAGGCACAGAGTAAAGCAGGAATATGAGGATCCAAGGCTGATCCTGCTGGTCATACATCTTCCCATTCATCTTCTAGAACAGGGGTGGGCAAGTTTGGTCCTGGAGGGTCATACATGCCTGGATTTGAAGATATCCTTACTGTGCACAGGTGAGTCAATCAAAATGACTGAAGAAGTGATTGACTCACTTGTGCACAGCAGGGATATCATCAAATCCAGCCTGTGTTTGGCCATTCAGGACCAAACTTGCCCATCCCTGCTCTAGAATCAACCACCAGTGGAATTCTACTAGTTTATCTATGATTGTAGAGAAACATTGTGAATTCTATCTAGGAGACCACAAAACCTATAGCTCTAACAGAGCCTATACAGCAAAGTTAACATGTAAAACTGGATAAACAACTTTAAATCCTGCGCATGTATGATATAAATAATACAATTAGTACAAACATATGTACATAACCATACTCAGTGAAGTGGTATGGGACCATATAGTGAACAAAAAATATATCTCACAAATACAGATGTCAAAGATCCACCATACAATACACCAAGTATAGATAAATAAACGAAAATGGAAACCAAATATATCTTATTGGTTTCCCTACAAAGTCCCAAGTATTAGGTGACAAGTCTCTGAAGAGGTATACAACCTTAATAATGATGATCTCAAATAGGGTGAGTACTGATGTTGTTTTGTAGGGATAGTATCACCAGTTCTCCTGTAGCAGTAGAGAAAACTTAGTCCGTGATTGTCACAATTCCTCACATCGGTCTGCAGCTTCTTCTTGAGACATTTTTTAATGGTGCTCGTAAGTATAGAAGACAAGAAGGTAAGGGGAGAGAGAAGCGCAAAACACCAATAGTGTAGATATAATTGGTTTATTCCACAGAAAGTAAAATCGCATCCAAACAATGGTAGTATATTGCACTCACATTTATAACCCTCAGCAAAAATGAGGTATGAAAGCAGTATGGTAATCAAATTATAGGGTCACACAGTATATATCCCCCCACACATATCGGATAATATGGGTACTGGACAAAATAGCCTCAGTGCATGGATACTGCTGGAGAAACAATAAGAGTACAATAACTACCTAGAAGAATATGTGTACATACAAATAAAAGACTGATCTTGCTGGACATACATCTTACCATTCATACTCTAGAAACAACCACCAGTGGGATCCTTCTAGTTTATCTCGGATGGTGAAGATGAAGGGCATAGAGTAAAGCAGGAAGATGAGGATCCAATGCTGCAGGCCATACATCTTTCCATTTATCCTCTAGAACAGGGGTGGGCAAGTTTGGTCTTGGAGGGCCACACACAAACCTGACTGTGCACAGGTGAGTCAATCTGAAAAAGTGATTGACTCACTTCTGCGCAACCGGGATATAATCAAATCCTCTCGAACAATGGTTCCCAAACCTCTCCTCAGGGCTCTCCAGGCAGGTCGGGACTTCAATTTAACAGAGTGTGAACATAGGTAATTAGAGTCTCCATTGCCTGTTGAATACTAATTGCCTCACCTGTGTTCACACAAACTGAAATCCCAATCTGTCTGGAGAGGCCTGAGGAGAGATTTGGGGACCACTGCTGTAGAATCAATCACCAGTGGAATCCTACTAGTCTATCTGGGATGGTGAAGATGAAAGGCATAGAGTAAAGCAGGTACATGAACTTTCAAGACTGATCCCGCTGGACATACTCTTTCCGTTTATTCTCTAGAATCGACCACCAGTGGAATCCTACTAATCTATCTGGGATAGTGAAGATGAAAGGCATAGAGTAAAGCAGGTACACAAGCTTCCAAGACTGATCCCGCTGGACATACTCTTTCCGTTCATTCTCTAGAATTGACCTCCAGTGGAATCCTACTAGTCTATCTGGGATGGTGAAGATGAAAGGCATAGAGTAAAGCAGGTACACAAGCTTCCAAGACTGATCCCGCTGGACATACTCTTTCCGTTCATTCTCTAGAATTGACCTCCAGTGGAATCCTACTAGTCTATCTGGGATGGTGAAGATGAAAGGCATAGAGTAAAGCAGGTACACAAGCTTCCAAGACTGATCCCGCTGGACATACTCTTTCCGTTCATTCTCTAGAATTGACCACCAGTGGAATCCTACTAGTCTATCTGGGATGGTAAAGATGAAAGGCATAGAGTAAAGCAGGTACACGAGCTTCCAAGACTAATCCCGCTGGACATACTCTTTCCGTTCATTCTCTAGAATTGACCTCCAGTGGAATCCTACTAGTCTATCTGGGATGGTGAAGATGAAAGGCATAGAGTAAAGCAGGTACATGAGCTTCCAAGACTGATCCCGCTGGACATACTCTTTCCGTTCATTCTCTAGAATTGACCACCAGTGGAATCCTACTAGTCTATCTGGGATGGTGAAGATGAAAGGCATAGAGTAAAGCAGGTACACAAGCTTCCAAGACTGATCCCACTGGACATACTCTTTCCGTTCATTCTCTAGAATTGACCTCCAGTGGAATCCTACTAGTCTATCTGGGATGGTGAAGATGAAAGGCATAGAGTAAAGCAGGTACACAAGCTTCCAAGACTGATCCCGCTGGACATACTCTTTCCGTTCATTCTCTAGAATCGACCACCAGTGGAATCCTACTAGTCTATCTAGGATGGTGAAGATGAAAGGCATAGAGTACACGAGCTTCCAAGACTGATCCCGCTGGACATACTCTTTCCGTTCATTCTCTAGAATCGACCACCAGTGGAATCCTACTAGTCTATCTGGGATGGTGAAGATGAAAGGCATAGAGTAAAGCAGGTACACAAGCTTCCAAGACTGATCCCGCTGGACATACTCTTTCCGTTCATTCTCTAGAATCGACCACCAGTGGAATCCTACTAGTCTATCTGGGATGGTGAAGATGAAAGACAAAGAGTAAAGCAGGTACACAAGCTTCCAAGACTGATCCCGCTGGACATACTCTTTCCGTTCATTCTCTAGAATCGACCACCAGTGGAATCCTACTAGTCTATCTGGGATGGTGAAGATGAAAGACAAAGAGTAAAGCAGGTACATGAGCTTCCAAGACTGATCCCGCTGGACATATGTCTTCCTGTGCCTTAGATAATAGGCCCCCTTGGTCTAATATACACATTTATACCTGGTGTTTCGTGTCTGGTAATGTATAGTTCAAAAAAGATTAACTGATAGATCTGTTATTGTTGTTTCTGAAAATGTGACCCTGAACGAGCAATTTTACTATGGTAATTAGATTCCTGATTTTGTTTATCCTATAAATGTTCTGGTGATACCGCATGATCTTTTCCATAGCTCGATCTCTGGATATTCAGTGAGAAGGAGCCGCTGGCACTCACTGCTACAGACGTGTGAAGGTGCCAGTCCTCTCTCCAGACACAATAGAGCTTCTTCACGCATATCAATCTATACATACTTACACAAACACAACAATGAAGGTATTATTTTTAAAGGATCACTGAAATATTATGTCTATTATACACTTGCACAATGATTTTTGGAAAGGTAAATAAATAAATAAACACAGCTTTTAATTTCAGCAGTTATTTTTAATTTTGCTTTCACTGTTTCAGAGATTTTTCTTTTGTTTGTAACCGGATTAGACACCTGAGTGCAATGGGATGAACTGTGTATTGAGGTAACATCTCTATTTAGTTCTATTGAAAGACCGAAACTACAAAGTCCCCTTTTGCATCGCGGCCTTGTCGTGGTGAAGGGGCTTGTGTAACTCAATGAAGCCATGTAGGGTCAGCAATGATGGTCAGGTCATAGCAGAGAGCTGAGACACATTGTGGTCCACTGGAGAAAGAACACTCTCTATATTTGCCAAGAAAACTTTATGTATAGGCACAACTAGAGACAAAACCATAGATGCAGTGCAGCGGCGCTGTGTGAGGCTCTATGGGGGAAGGCTATGATAGATAGGCACAGCATCGCCATGGACTCAGGTTACACTTCATTGACCAGCTAACCCATAGCTTTCCATGCCTGTGCAGATAGATTTGTTAAGGGTTAATATACACAGAGCATAGAGCATACCCCCTGCATTGGTCTGCATTGCACAAATTCAGTGAGGCAAGAGAGCAGAAACCTCAATTTTCTGCCAGATGTGCCTGGTGTACTGTGGTCCTTATGGTCACGGAAAGTCAGACACAACTATAAGACTAAATAACAACAACTACCAGGTAGCACTTGATTATAGGACTGAATAGAGAGCAATCCACAGTAGGATAACCTTCCCTTTAGACCCCAGAAAGACTAGCTGTCTAAGCTGGAGACTTCCATGACACAAACAGGTCTGCTAAACTGAACATTTTCTTTTAATGTTTATATGCTGCTCATGTTGCTAGTTTGTTATTTACATCACAAACCTGTGCGGTTTTTCTCAAGCTCATCCGCAACATTAGAAGGCCCTTCTCTTTCCGGTATGCACCCAGCCATTGCAATACACTTTCACCCGGCTCCCGAGACACTGATATAAGACATTTCTTCCCTTATTACAAGTTCATCCAATTAAACGACCTGGCCATTTACATAATTATCACTGCCCTTTAAAACCCCCTAGAACTTTCTGCCGCTACCTCCTAAACTTCACAGCGCTGTTACTATCAGGGATTCTGCTGAGAAGGTCGTTGAACTCTTCTCTTTTTGATCTGTATCTTTGCCGGTTCTTGGATATTTTCTTCTCCTGTTACTAAAGTTTTGTGCAGAATGAGTCAGCTCACTGACTCATAGCCAGCGTGAAGCCTGTAGTGCTCTAGACTAACTAATTGGAAACAGTCTCAGATTTAATTAAAGCGCAGTTGTCAGTTCGCCGTGGCTGACTGACATCCTACTGAAGTATTTTGTCTCGAGCAAGTTGTTTTAATTGTTGTTTGGTATTTACTTTTTATGTTTAGATCATTGTTTGCGGTGTTAATGATAATCTGCAGCTATGAGCTTTATGAGAGTTATTCGTGTAATTGATGTATTCAGTAACATTTAGAAATATAATTTTATGTTGAATGTTAAAGCCTACACACGCTAATTACAGATTGATAGAACATTAAACTTGTATGGGCGTACATTGGGAACTGCAAATAAAAAGCATTGGAACGGGTATATTATCAGGTAGTGATGCTAATATATGTATTCAGACTTCTTCTAGTCCACCTAAGGGTGCCAAGGGGCTCCAGATGTGGACCCCTCTCAATGGGCCTTAGGGAGTTCAGCTACACACCATTGATGAGGCCCAACTAAGGCTGAAACATATGTCTGGGGTTTGCCATTTCTCATGATCAGGGTAGAATTGCCTGGTATTTTGGGGCTGGGTCGCTCTACTGAGTGAGACCAGGCTGATATACTACAGATAATTCTCTCTGTGAAGGGCACAAGTGAGTAAAATCAGCTGCTCTCTGAGTGGGTTAATATGCCCAAAACCGCGCCTGGGGTTTACCACCCTCACATACATGTTCTATGTGAGTGACAAGATCCAGAATGACTTTAAACAGTGTGTTTTTGCATTGTTAAGTTGTGTCCGACTCTCTGTGAGCTCATGAACCGCAACACACCATGCTGATCCACTTGGTATTCATGGCAGAGATACTGGAGTGGGTTGCCAGTTCCTTTTCCAGTGGGCCACAGCATACAGCTTCTGGTATTCCTAAGTGGTCTCCCATCCAAGTACTGACCAGGCCCAACCCGGCATGGCTTCAGGGTGGTATGACCTCTTGGTTCCCTGAATCAGACCCAGGTCACAGCGGTGAAAACACTGAATCCTAACTTCGGCACTTCGATACTTCCAATGTTGGTGCTATGTAATGATACAGATAATGGAAGTACTATAAGCATGCCCTGTACCTTTACGTGTTGTCAGGATCTCTCCCGTCCATCCCAGCGTGGTGATGCTTTATGTGCTAGTTAGTTGATCTCGCTCTACGTGGGTCAGCTGTTTTTTATCTGTCAAGCTACTGATTAAAAACATATAATAAAAAGACCGGCTCTGTGCGCGTGAAAGAAACGTTAATGTGCCAAAAGCAAACAAAGGTTACAGAATCGCTTTGAAGATTGACAGTAATTGCAAAGTGAGTGGTAGATAAGTGCAGCCGAACTAAATTACCATTCATTTACAAATTAGGTAATAGCAGCGCAATTGCGAAATATTTCAGAAAAACAGTCTGTGTTATGACTAATGAAATTGGGGCATCATTATCCGGCATGAATAGGAGTCTCAATGATACTTGACGAGCTAAAATATTGTGTGTAAAGGATATAAATATCACAACGGATAATCATTTAGAGATTTAGTTTGTGTTACTAGACAGATAGATCTCAACAAACCGCGCGGTACTATTGGAATTGATGGTTTATTTTAAGAGCACATGGAACACCCAAGTTTTCTATCATGAATTTAAATGACATTTTGTAAATATTTATTCCACGCTGGATGTTTTTTTACAATGAAAGTTGAGCTAATGTCAAGAAAGTTTATGTGCAAGTTATAGCTCCACCCGCCCTTATTTTATATCCGTGTGTGTGTGTATATATATATATATATATAGTTGTTAGCGTACGAGTTGTTGCTAACGCTTGCGGGCTCGCGTAACGAGGGCTGCGGGCGAGGGCCTCAGTTGCTGGCATGGCGCTCCTTGCCAGCAACTGCGACCCTCGCAAACTTTACGTCGCAACGCAAATAACACGACACACCAACTACGACCCTCGCAAACTTTACATCGCAACGCAAACAACACGACACACCAACTACGACCCTCGCAAACTTTACATCGCAACGCAAACAACACGACACACCAACTACGACCCTCGCAAACTTAACATCGCAACGCAAACAACACGACACACCAACTACGACCCTCGCAAACTTTACATCGCAACGCAAACAACACGACACACCAACTACGACCCTCGCAAACTTTACCTTGCAACGCAAACAACATACGAGACACGTTAACACACATTACGACCTCGCAACACTCGGACGCAACTCGCGAACATGAAAAAATTAAAAACACAATACATACACACAGCACATACATAAAAACCTTACCAACACCAAGAGGGAGCACCCAGGACCTCAAAAAAGCAACTTACACCTTCATTTAACTAAAAATAAAAGAGTTTACACACTAAAAAATTCGCTAAGTGAGAGAAAAAATGGCCGCCGAACAAAACGAAAACGAGGCTACAGCACTCTAAACACGCAAAACACCACAAGAAACTTGCAAAATACCACAAAAGACCTACAGATATTCCGCTAAGACGCATACCACACATTACCCGCCATTTTACGCCAATGCGGAAGTACACGACTACGCTAACGGTTTGGTCTCGCGCACGCACAGTGTTACACTGCACACATTCAGCACGCTTACACAGCACCTCCACACCACTAATGCTGCAGCAACATCAACACAGATTGCCAGCTCTTCATCACAATGCTTCAAAATACGTAAAGTATATTCATTTATTAATGTATTATATATTTTATTATTATACACCAAACAGCATTATCTACCTTACAATTTCATTGCCGTCATTTTTTGACGGGCAATTCACTAGTAGAGATATAAAACCTTGGGTTTGCATGAAAGCTGTGTAATGCAGCAGGCATAAGCTTAAAGGAAGCCATGTTTAAAATGGCTATGGATTGAAAAGCATGGCATTTGTGGGTACATTTGCATGTCCCAGCTCAGCTTCCCAGAATGCAGTGTAATAACTGTTTTTCTTGGAATTCTGAGCTGGAAACAGTTTTTTAAATTGTTTTATACATTTAAATGTGAACCTCCATCTTCTCCCCTCGTCTTTTCTCTCCTCTCTGCGAGCTTCATAACTTGGCAAGCGTTGCACACAAACTCGCAGTACGACAACTATATTAGTGATATATATGAAGAGTGAGGTAGCCGTGATTGTCCAGTAGTCTAGTTTAATAATACGAGTATTGCAGCATATAGTGACACCTTTTTCATATTTTTTATATGTATGTGTGTGTGTGTATATATATATATATATATATATATATATATATATATATATATATATATATATATATACATAAACAGAATTAAGGGATGTATCTGTAGATAGATAGTAAAAGTAAGACCAGCCATCTTGTGAGTTTTTTTAACACATTTTTAAATTAAAGCAGGCACCCCCCCATTGGCACGTTGAGGCCTAAGAGGGAAAGAGACAGAGGGGGGAAAGGAGAAAAAGACACAGGGGTGGGAGGAGGGGGAAAGAGACACCGGGGAGGGAAATGGGGGGGAAGAGGCAAAGAGGAGGGAGGGGAAAGAGACACAGGGGAGTGTGAGGACAGGAAAGAGACACCGAGGAGGGAGGGGAGGAAGAGACACATTTATTATGTCATTTATGATGGGGAAATGACTAGTTTATTAATAAAAATGCCCATTGTACCCAGGCCAAGGGGAGTAAGTAATTGCCCAAATTAGCTGCAATATATCTAAACTTTGAATTAACATTTTTTTTTGACCCAACATTTTTTTCCAAACAATGTAGTTGAGATATTATAAGTTAACGATTCTTTTATACAGATATATATTGTTAAATGAATATCACACTATATTAAATCCAAGTTATCTCATTAATAAGTAACTGGATATCCACGTTAATAGGAACGGTGTAAACAAAAGGTGCAGTCAGACAGTAATCGGAGGGCAATGGAAGGCGCCGCGTTATCCTATTAATGTGAAACACAAACACACCCCTTAAATCTTTATGTTTGCAGGATTTTATAGACAAAGATGAAAGGCTTGTAGACCTCGCGTGCTCTTGAATGAAATTAGTTCATAAACTATACACTAAATACACTAAAGTATTCTACGTTCTTTTTCTTTTTTTAATAAACAATGTGTGTGTGTGTATATATATATATATATATATATATATATATATATATATATATATATATATATAGTACATTTGTGTTCACATTTGAACATCTGAAATAAGTTAAAAGAAAATGTTTCCTGCCCAGAATTCCGAAAAATGATTTAAGATGCCAATGAGCTCACAAAGGTTTCACTTTTTGATTCAATACTATTTTAAACATGGCTCCTATGCTCGTTGTAACATTGCCTTAAAACATAGCATAGGAAACCTACCCACATATATATATATTTTACCTTGCAAAAGTATTCACCCCCCTTGGCATTTTTCGTGTTTTGTTGCCTCACAACCTGGAATTAACATGGATTGTTTGAGGATTTGCATCATTTAATTTACAGAACATGCCACAACTTTGAAGATGTTTTTTTTTTTTTTTTTTATTGTGAAGCAAACAACAAATAGGACAAAATAACAGAAAAGTCAATGTGCATAACTATTCACCCCCCTAAAGTCAATACTTTGTAGAGCCACCTTTTGCGGCAATCACAGCTCCAAGTGTCTTTGGATAAGTCTCTATGAGCTTGCCACATCTTACCACTGGGATTTTTGCCCATTCCTCCTTGCTGCTCCAGCTCCTTCAGGTTGGATGGTTTGCGCTTGTGAACAGCAATCTTTAAGTCTGACCACAGATTTCCTATTGGATTGAGGTCTGGGCTGTGACTCGGCCATTCCAACACATTTACATGTTTCCACTTAAACCCCCCAAGTGTTGCTTTAGCAGTGTGTTTGGGGTCATTGTCCTGCTGGAAGGTGACCCTCCGTCCTAGCCTCAAATCACGCACAGAGTGGTACAGGTTTTGCTCAAGAATATCCCTGTATTTAGCACCATCCATCTTTCCCTCAACTCTGACCAGTTTCCCAGTCCCAGCTGCTGAAAAACATCCCCACAGCATGATGCTGCCACCGCCATGTTTCACTGTTGGTGTTCTTTGGGTGATGTGATGTGTTGGGTTTGCGCCAGACATAGCGTTTTCTTTAATGGGCGAAAAGTTCAATTTTAGTCTCATCAGACCAGAGCACCTTCCTCTATACATTTTGGGAGTCTCCCACATGCCTTTTCGAAAACCCAAAACGTGCCATTTTGTTTTTTGCTGAAAGTAATGGCTTTCTTCTGGCCACTCTGCCTTAAAGCTCAACTCTATGGGGCGTACGGCTTATTGTCGTCCTATGTACAGATACTCCAGTCTCTGCTGTGGAACTCTCCAGCTCCTCCGGGGTTACCTTAGGTCTTTGTGCTGCCTCTCTGATTAATGCCCTCCTTGCCCGGTCCGTGAGTTTTGGTGGGCGGCCGTCTCTTGGCAGGTTTGCTGTTGTGCCATGCTCTTTCCATTTGGTTATGATAGATTTCATGGTGCTCCTGAGGATCAGCAAAGATTTGGATATTTTTTTATAACCTAACTCTGACTTGTACTTCTCAACAACATTGTCCCTTACTTGTTTGGAGAGTTCCTTGGTCTTCGTGGCAGTGTTTGGTTAGTGGTGCCTCTTGCTTAGGTGTTGCAGCCTCTGGGGCCTTTCAAAAAAGGTGTGTATATGTAATGACAGATCATGTGACACTTAGATTGCACACAGGTGGACATCATTTCACTAATTATGTGACTTCTGAAGGTAATTGGTTGCACCAGAGCTTTTTATGGGCTTCATAACAAAGGGGGTGAATACATACGCACATGCCTAGTTTCTGTTTTCTATTTCTAAAAAATAGTTTTATGTATATATTTTTCTCATTTCACGTCACCAACTTAGACTATTGTGTTCTGATCCATCACATAAAATTCAGATTAACAAACCATTGAACTTAAGGCTGTAATGTAACAAAATAGGTAAAAAGTCAAGGGGGGTGAATGCAGTGTAATAACTGTATGTCTCGGAATTCTGGTCATGAAACAAGTAATTTAACTTGTTTTAGACATTCAAATGTGAACACAGATGTCCTATTTATTTACTGTACTACTGTACGGTGGAGGCTTCTATCGCTGTTTTGCCCGCCATATATTAAATGATTGTTGTGGTGAACTACCTACTCAAAATATCCTCTAAACAAGCTAGGAACCGGCTGCACACTGATGATAGGCAGTAACCTTGAAACAGCTGTACGTGGGTGGGATTCCTAGCTTGTGTATTAGCCAACCCTAGCTTTGCTCAAAGCTGTTTGATACAGCTGCTTAAGGGAAGCCATGTTTGATATAATTATGGATTGCAAGAGTGACGCCTTTGTAGGCACATTTGCATGTCCCTGCCAAGGTTCCCAGAATGCAGTGTAATTATTGTATTTCTCGGAATTCTGGGCATGTAACAAGTTTTTTTAGACCTTCAAATGTGAACACAAATGTATTATTTACATACTATACTGTATATATACTAGCGAATTGCCCGTCAAAAAATGACGGGCATGAAATCGAAAGGCAGGGAATGTTGTTTTATCCATTTTTTACCATGAGGACCTTCAGCGCTCATTGCGAGGCTTACACTGAGCGCCTTTGGCGCTCATCGCATGCCTTGCAATGAGCGCCTTCGGCACTCATTGCGCGGCTATTTTTTTTGTTATTACAGGGGCTTTTTGTGTGTATATGTATTCTTGTGTGCCAATGAAATAATGAATAAATGAATATACTTCACCTATTCCTAAGTAATATATGCAGGAAGCATTGTGCTGAAGAGCTGACAATCTGTTTTGATGTTCCTGCAGCATATAATGTAGGTTTGCAGTGTTGTGGAGCTGAGGTGTAAGTGTCAGCAATGTGTGCAGTGTGCAGTGTAAGTAGGCTGCGTGCGTGAGGGGAAGCCGTTACTGTAGTTGTGTACTTCCGCATTGTGTGTTAGTTAGTGTTGTGAAATGCCGCGAATGTGTATGTGTTACGCTGGTGTGTATGATTTTCCGTCGTACGGCTTTTTAGAAAATCCGGATGTGCTTGGTGGTGTTTTGCGGCTTTAGGGTCGCATAGCCTCGTTTTCGTTTTCTCTGCCGCCATTTTTTCTCTGGCTTAGTGGATTTTCGTGTGTGTAAACTCGTGAATTTGGAGTTAAATCGAGGTGTAACTTCACTTGCAGAGGTCCTTGGTGCCCCCCCTTGCTGTGGGTAAGCGTTTTACTTATTTTTTGTGTGTATAATGTTTTCATGTGCGCGCGGTTCGGCCGTTAGGGTCGTATTTTTGCAAGGTCTTAATGTTTTTTTTTCTAAGTCCCGCTTCTCGTATTTTTGTCTGCTAAGTCCGTAAATTTACTGTTCGAAGTCCTGCGGTTTGTATTTTTGTGTGTAAGTCCGTATATATTGATTGCGTGTTAGATCTATTTTGGTAAAGTGCCGCTTGTGTGGGTGTTTGTAACCGCGTGTGAGGTGGCGTAGAGCCTCCACCTCCGCAAATGCTTTGCGAGGGTCCGATGTTTGAGCCTCCTCCTTTATAAAGCACCAACAAACTCCAAAGTACATTTGACATTTCTTTTGTGAGCTCCACCCCTGAGGAACATATGTAGGCAGAGCATCCTAGCCTATGAGCTGTGCGGAGTTGTGTCCTAGCCAAACAGCTGTCAGTATTACGGCTTCCTCCCAAGCAACTTTATGAGAGGGGAACAGATACATTGCTGTACCAGCCTCTGATTAGCCACAACTAAACGTCTGTTTGGTGATTATTCGTGCAAAAACATGTTTTCATACACTACTGATTCTCCTCTATCAGATGCTCCTAATCCATTATACTTCCATATACCTTTAATGCCTGCGCCTGTATTGCAGTCAGTTGTTTGGATTTGGTGTCCTATAAATTCATAATGAGTTAACAAGAAGGGAAGTTTACACATTCCCAAAATAAATCCTCTTAATGAATTTCGCAATACTAAGCAAACAAAGGTTACGCCGCGGCATCTCCAAACCTGAAAGATACTTAGACAATAATTAAGGACTTCATGTATTGTCTCCCACTCTTCTCTGGGGATATACTGTGTGTTTTCATTTGTTTTAGTGCAGAGATGAGTCTTTTTTTTTCTTTTTCTTACGCCATGTTCGTGGTGAGAAATTAATCTTGCTCTAATTGCCTAATGATTCGTTTTAAAGCTGACCCCATATACGCATAAATCAGTATAACTGCCTGGCCTTTAATAATATATTAGGGTATTGTACCTGCATAACAGATGTGAATGTGAGGATCTCATGTTAAGGTGTGCTTGAGGTCATTAGGTTCTCTGCTTCAGGATGTTTGACAGTAGCATGCCAGATATGGGCCATTGTATGTTCGGTAAAACTTCACGTGTTTGTGAAATATGCAATAAATAAGTAGTACATTTGTGTTCACATTTGAACATCTAAAACAAGTAAAAAAAACTTTTTCCTGCTCAGTATTCCAACAAATACAGTTATTTCACTGCATTCTGGGAATCTGGGCAGGGACATGCAAATGTGACCACCAAGGCTTCTCTCTTTAATCCAAATACCATTTCAAACATGGCTTCTTCGAAGCATATGCTGCTTTATTACACAGCTTTAAGCAAAGCTAAGGATGGATCATGCACAAGCCGGGAACTGACAGACAGCACTGTTTCAAGGTTACTGCAGGGGCCGGTTCCTAGCTTGTGTAGTAGATTTTAGGAGTAGGTAGTTCACCGCAACAATCATTTAATTTTTGGTGGGCAAAAGAGCGACAGAAGCCTCCACCGTACAGTAGTACAGTAAATAAATAGTACATTTGGGTTCACATCTGAATGTCTAAAACAAGTAAAAAAAACTTGTTTCCTGCTCAGAATTCCAAGAAATGCAGTTATTTCACTGCATTCTGGGAAACTTAGCAGGGACATGCAAATGTGCCCACAAATGCTTCACTCTTTTAATCCATTACCATTTTAAACATGGCTTCCTTTAAGCATATGCCTACTGCATTACACAGCTTTGAGCAAAGCTCAGGATGGATTATACACAAGCTAGGAATTCTACTCACATACAGCTGTTTCAAGGTTACTGCCTCTCATCAGCGTGGGACCAGTTTCTAGCCTGTGTAGTAGATTTTATGAGGAAGTAGCTCACCACAACAATCATTTAATTTAAGGTGGGCAAAAATAAATAATCAATCAATAGTCAATAATCTCTGTAAGAAAGCAACCCAGCAGGTGAATCTGTAATATGTGTGCCTGTGCTCTGTGTGAGAATGCAACACAGAAGGTGCCTTCTTCTCCGGCATGTTTTCGACTAACTCACCCTCTGACTGTTGGTGTACCCCAAGGTTCATTCCTAGGCCCCCTCCTCTTCTCCATCTATACATCCTCACTTGGAACTATAATAAAATCTTTTTTTTATTTCAGTATCATATGTAAGCACATGACACTCAAATCTACCTCTCAACACCAGATCTATCCCCTTCTCTTCTAAAACACATGTCTACAGCTGCCTCTCAAGTATATCTTTCTCGATGTCTGCTCATCACATCAATCTCAACATGTCCAAGACCGAACTCCTAATCTTCCCTCCCTCTACTTCAGCTTCAATCCCTCACATCTCTCTCACTGTCGACAATGCCATCATCACTCCCACCTCCCAACCGTGTTGCGTTGGGGTTCTACTGGACCCTGCCCTCTCTTTCATCCCACACATACAGTCTCTAACCAAATCCTGTCTGCTTCATCTTAAAAACGTCTCTAAAATACGTCATTACCTTACACAAGACACTACTAAGATTCTAATACACTCTCTTATCATATCTCGTCTTGACTACTGCAACTCCTTCCTTGTTGGCCTCCCCATCCCCGGCTTGTCACCTCTTCAATCCATAATGAATGCCTCCGCTAAACTCTACCATACCCAAAGGTTCAGTGTCTGCAGATCCTCTCTCTCAATCACTCCACTGGCTTCCTGTTCCCTCCAGAATAACTTTTTAAATCATGACCCTAATTTAAAAAGTCCTCAACAACAGTGCACCCCCTCATTCCTCTGCTCTCATCTTCACATACTCCCCCACCTGCCCTCTTCATTCTTCTAACGACCTTCTTCTTTCCACGTCTCTTATCTGCTCTCACTCCTGTCGACAGGACTTTTCTTGTGCTGCCCCTATTCTCTGGAACTCCTTGCATCGCTCCACTAGACTTTCTCCCTGCCTCAAAACCTTCAAATCCTCACTAAAAAAATTATTTGCCATCTTGGAATGATATAAGTGAAGTAGTTTCCTGTAATAGGTTAATAAAGATGGATTATATAGACTCTCACAATGAGGTCAAGAATAAGATAAAATTGAAATGGTCCCTATGGAATCAATACATATTTAGTATTGAAAGACCTTCCTGACCTTGGCCCCTATTCAATTGCAAGCCTGCAGATTGCGTTATACAGGCCGTATGTCTGCAGGCTTGAGATTTGCTACAATTACAGAGTGATTCAATTGAACAAACCCGCAAGTTACGGGCTGAAAGCCGAAACTGTAAACTATGCACCCATAAGTAGCATTTTAGATCATGATCAATTAAGGAAGGCCGTAACAAAGATGTAGAAACAGCCAATAGAAAATTAAACCATCATCATTAGGTCAGTAAAACATGGAGGTCACATGTCCATCAATTAGCATTAAGAGGTCTGTGTTGTGATTGGACTTGCAAACCCGCAATGTACAATATAATAAAACTGAATGAAGGAAATGTTCTAGTCCATGTGGGTAGCCTGATAGGTATTAACTGATTGATTCCCGAGATTGATATAACACGGAAATTACACATAAAAAAAAATATTTTTTAATTGCAGGTTTGCGAGCTTGAGACTGTTGTGCAATTAATTCTAATGTCTGTCATCGCTTTCTCCGTCTTTTAAAGTGTAGTATTTATTTTTTATTTGCAGTTTTATGAAGAGGTGTTTAACCCCCTTGCGAGTCCTTTATGGTACCCGTAGGATTTCCATCCACATTTGACATTTACGGGAGTGAAAATATCTTCACAGGACCTGAGGAATTATAGCAATTGAATAGAGATTTGCGATTTTGACTCTTACGGGCTTGAAAGATCAAAGGCTTAGATGGGTTGTAAGTTACGATCTTGCCAACCGCAGGGATTTTCAGCCTGTAACCCATCGATCTTTTGCGGCTTGCTAAAAGACGCCAGTTGAATAGCAAATTACAGGCTCCATTACAGGCTCCCGTAAACAACTGAATCAACGCCCTTGTGTGCTCTCTTCTCCTCCCTTGATTGATGTATGTATCCTATATATGTTATATACCTTATACAATTGCTTGTCTGGTTTTAATTCAGACATCAATTCAATGTTAATGTGTATTGTTGTATTTTTTGTACATATGTTTGTCCTTGTAAGAAAAACTTTTAATTGCAAAAAAAAAAAAATGTCCTTTTAAATGCATGATGGATTTTTTTGCAGTGGCCCTTTAATATGACCGCTATATATTTGGCTATGGATGCCGGGCTTTAGTGGCATGAGATCTACAGTATCTTACAAAAGTGATTACTCACATTTTTGTAAATATATTATTATATCTTTTCGTGTGACAACCCTGAAGACATGCCCCTCTGCTACAATGTGACGTAGTAAGTGTACGGCCTGTATAACAGTGTAATGTGCTGTCCCCCCAAAATAACTCAACACACAGCCATTAATGTCCAAACTGTTGGCAACAAAAGTGAGTACACCCCTAATGTCCAAATTGGTCCCAAAGTGTAAATATTTTGTGTGGCCACCATTATTTTCCAGCACTGCCTTAACCCTCATGGGCATGGAGTTCACCAGAGCATCACAGGTTGCCACTGGAGTCCTCTTCCACTCCTCCATGATGACATCCCGGAGCTAGTGGATGTTAAAGACCTTGCACTCCCCCACCTTCCATTTGAGGATGCCCCACAGATGCTCAATAGGGTTTAGGTTTGGTGACATGCTTGGCCAGTCCATCACCTTTACCTTCAGCTTCTTTAGCAAGGCAGTGGTCGTTGAGGTGTACTCACTTTTGTGAGATACTGTACCTTTTCAGTAGTCATCTTAACAAAATCTAGTGACCTAACAAAATGGTGTCAGTTGCAACTCATATTCACATTTAAACATGTTCCACAACAATAACAGCATCTTCTTTATCGACCACATCTCCATAAAGTGATGAACAACCAACGCCCAGCCAAAGCCCATAATGTTCCCCTTGCATTGCAAATTTTGTAATTTTCCATACAGATTGACTCTTCTTTGTCTCGCACATCTGCCCAAAAAGTTACCCAACCAATACCCAATCAAAGCCCAATGCCAAACCAAAGCCCACCTGATGTCTTCCAATGCCCAAGAAATGCCCAGCCAGTGGAAAACCAAAGCCAACCAGTCCCCAACCAATGCCCGGCTAAAACCCATACTGTTCCCTTGTCATAGCAAAATGTGTAATATTCCATACAGATGGACTTGATATACAGACCATCTCTCCAACATCTTCCTGACACTCATTGGAGAATTTAATATTATCATATTCTGTCCCTGTACATGTACATTACATTTCTTTCATGCTAATTTGAATGATTTTGGTGATTATTTTGATAATGATTCACCGCATGACGTAGTTCGACCCAACACAGACAATAAATCGAATTGACAACATCACCTTTATGAGAGGTGCCGTCTTTTATACATCTGAACCCAACGTACCACATCGCCGTGCGTATTACATTTATTTTTGTTCACTTTAATTGGTTTAATTTGATTTGCCATCTTTCTAGTGATGGGCGCCAGTTATTGTTTCTCAGTTTTTTTTATGCTCTTATTAAAGTGCTTTTGACAATGAGGATGTGGTAATAAACGACTCGTTAATGTTGAGTGGTTGTTTGTATTAATCTGTCTTCGTGAAACCATTTACCATTCTGTAGCGCGACCATTACGTGTAATGTGTAAATGTATATTAATATGTGTAATCATGATTTGGTAGGTGTTGGGTTGCAAAGTCATTTTCTTTCTGTGTGTGATGATTAACGAAGAACAGCAGCGAGATTTCTACGCTGCGCGGTCACTAAACAAGTGGTAATCTGAATCCAGCCATGAACTTCAGGTGACAGAAAAAAGACCCCCTACTGTATGTTTAACAGAATGAAAGTGATCCTGCTGCAATCAATCTCATTTTCATAGGCTGTTTGTTACCATAACGAGCTTCTTCAAAGATACGACCAACGGCTATTTTAGATTGTTCTGTGAAACTGAGCTCCGAGCGCACTTTGTCTGAAGCTGTGCGCTAGTAACATAAGTGGGAATATTTAGCGCTCCAGTCCTGGGAGCTAAACTTCTAGAGTTCCATAAAGCAGAATAAGTAATAAGTAAATTGTATTCATTAGTGTAATGTCCTCGGCTAGGTTGTAACCGGCCATATAATACTTTGTGTGGAGAGGAGGTTCTTGGCACTTAAAGGGGTCATTTTACACAACAGGTCAGAGAAAATGTTTTTTTAAATGGTTTATTGATGTAATTTGTCATTAAAGTAACCCTGCTGAACATAAATTTAGAGTGCATTTTAATCTATGAGTTGTACTTCCTCCGTTCGTCAAGTCCTAAGCAACAGTGACATCTAAATGGGTTCTTCAAGCTTAAAACGAAACCGGAAAACATATAAGATATACTTGAGAATGTATAGAACATGCTTTGATATATTCAGACGTGTCTGTGAGACACTGCACCTCTGAGCTCCCCCTATCTCAGTTATCCATGTTGTCTTCTTGGCAATGATACTGGAGTGAGTTGCCAGATCCTTCTCCAGTGGACCACAATTTGTCTGAACTCTTTGCTATGATCTGTCCATCTTGTGTTACCCTACATGGTATAGCTCACAGCTTCATTGACATACACAAGCCCCTTCACCCCAACAATGTATCAGTCCAAAAGGGGAATGTGAAGGTGCCAGCTCCAATGTATAATGTTTTCATTTATTTATTAACCTGTCCTCTGAACATACAGACACAGACATTAAACTAGAAGCAGAAGCATATTTTATTCTTCAATCGAATGTTATATTCAATGAAAAAAAAAAAAAAATGTCATATTTGTCGATAAGTGTATTAATTCGATTTTGATGCAAAGTTATTTGTGTATGGTCAGGATATTTCAAACATACCTCTCCTCACTGACTTACACTATCATAATTCAAGATTTTTGTTGTTGTTTAGTTGTTCAGTCGTGTCCAACACTCTGTGACCTTATGGTCCGCAGCACACCAGGCATATCTGTCAGCCACTGCCTCTCTGAGCCCCATCAAGCTCATATTCATTGATTCGATTACCTCTTCTGTCCGTCTGCCGCCCCTTTCTTCATGTGCCTTCAATCTTTCCCAGCATCAGAGTATTCTCTAGGGAATCCTGTTTTCTCATGATATGGCCAAAATACTTGAGCTTCAGCCTCATGATCAAACCTTCTAGTGAACAGTTTGGCTTCATTTTCTGTAGTATTAAATAATTGAATCTTCTTGCAGTCCTAGGGACTCAAAGTAGTTTTTTCCAACACTGCAATTCAAAGGCGTCAATTCTACAGCACTCAGCCTTCATTATGTTCCAGCTCTCACATGCATATGTTACTAATGGGAGATTTTGAAGGCCCTGGATCATCCTTTGGGTGCATTCCTGACGTGAAGGCGCCAGCTGTTGTTTTCTGGTTGCCATGAAGACCTAACAACTGGATTTTGTTGAACCTTGGTATAGAAGATGGAAACGGTGTATATTATACTAAAAGTAATCCAAGAACAGTGGACTTATCTCAGTACCACATATATCACACCATGACTGGCTAACAATCTTCATTTCAGATGTTCTCCTTTTTTGTTTGTTCTTGATATTCCTGAGATTGTGTATGATGTGCATTTCTCCATCTTAAGTGCAGATCTCATACTTTATTGATGATCTTTGTTTTGTACCTTTTTGACTCAGGGCTGTTAGACGTTTCTTCCAGTCTCTTCTAACAGGTTATATATGTGGTGGTACCTGATAGTTTGGCCATACATAATCTCTTGTTTAGTTTGAGGGGCTAGAGCTCTGGAGAAGACTTGACAGATGTCTGTTACTTTTTATGATGGTATCTAGGAAGTTTATGTGATCTGTAGAAATATACATTTTTAACGTAATATTTGGGTTGAATGAATTCAAATATGACTTCTTTATTTTCTTCCCCTTCTATTCCTATCATAATTGTATAATGTAACAATGATATTTATAAGGTTTATGGCAGTTTCAGAAGGAATCCCTGTTCAAGGTCAGCAATAAATAGATTAACATGAAGTGTTACAGGTGAAATAATTATATGTGAGGCTGTATTTCACAAGTTTGATACTAATTATATAGCTAAATAGCCAAGATGAAAATCCACTTCTCATTCATCCTCCATGACTTTTTCTGTTTTTTTTCCAGCAAACTATCTAGTCAAAAAAAACTGACGCGTTTCAGCCTTTATGGGCCTCGTCAGTGAGGTGCAGCTGAACTCCCTAAGGCACAGTGAGCAAGGGGTCCACGTATGGAGTCCACTATTGCCCTTAGGGAGACTAAACCCTAAGGGTAATTTGCATAAACAAAAAAACTAAGTCAGAGGCGCTCATCAGAGAACGAACCAACCTTAATAGGTTAGTTCTATAGCCATGATAAGCCACTCTGAGAGCAACCTCTTTTAGCTCACTTGTGCCCTTCACAGGGAGAAATATCCTGTAGTATATCAGTCTGGTCCCACTCAAAAGAGTGACCCGGCCCCGAAATACCAGGCAATTCTACCCTGAACAGGAGAAACCGCAAACCCCAGACGTGTTTCGGCCTTTATGGGCCTCATCAGTGAGGTTCAGTTGAACTCCCTAAGGCACAGTCAGCAAGGGGTCCACGTCTGGAGTCCCCTATTGCCCTTGGGGAGACTAAACCCTAAGGGTAATTTGCATAAACAAAAAAACTAAGTCAGAGGCGCTCATCAGAGAACGAACCAACCTTAATAAGTGAGTTCTATGGCCATGATAAGCCACTCTGAGAGCAACCTCTTTTAGCTCACTTGTGCACTTCATATATTTCTCTCCACCAACTCCTTCAGTCTCTTATTTGTGTATGTCTTCTTCTCCACTACCTCTCTCTGCGGTGGTACCACAAGGCTCAGTCTTGGTCCCTGTTTTCTTCAGTAAATTAATTGATAAGTTCTCCTTCTGAGAAATCCAAACTCTTATAATCTGTGTATTAGCCAACAGCAAATCCTTGTACGTTATATTTATTATTTGTAAAAGAAATTACAAATCAGATTCTCAGATTCAATCTCAGTGAATTTGAAACGGTAACAAGTCAGAGTGAGAGTTTGTTGGATTGTTGTTTGATCACTCCATTTGACTTTAGGATCCACTCACTTTCCAACATGGCTGGATATTCAGGTCTATAGTCTTCTCACTTGAACCCATCAGAACTTGCTGCTTATCCTCTCACTAATGTGAATGAACATTCACCTCTCTACTTATATTATCAGTACATTTTGAAGACCACACAATATACCGTTCTTAAGATATTCACACAAACAAACCCCATCGTGAACCATTACCATGAGAAATTGTGTTTTTCTTATAACATTCAGCAACTCCATGGCTCTGAATATTTTGTTATAACCTTCATAACACCAAGATACTACAAACTGCAAATTACTTCTCCTGACTGTAATTTGACCTATTTTGTTCAGCACACATTTAAATATTAGTTGGTTAAGATTTCCTTGGTCTCCATGTATCGAAGCACAACCTCAGTAATAACCAATTGCTCTCTGCTTATTTTCACGGTGTGATTTGACCAACCTTATTTCACACAGATTTGATAGAGTTTCTTATTTATGATTACTGTAAGATCAGGAGGAATATATCAGGCTAGATCTTGTACTGTTCATGTTAGGCACAGATGGTCTTCATCAATAACTTCTGATTAGATATAAGGATTAAATGTTTTTGGAATACTAAGGATCCTCAGTTTGTAGGTTTTAAATGCATGAAATAAAAACAGGATGTGACTTACTTTCTCTGTCATAGTAGGGTGAGATCATGTATGATGGGATCACTGTCACAATCTATAGATACCCCCAGTACCTTGGCTTCCACTCATTGACATGGTGGCACCTAGCTACCTCCAGGGAATTACGATGGAAAGAGACTGAGTCGGATGAATATAGAATCCATAGGAATTAACTAAAATTGGAATAACCTTTTCCCAGCCCTGACTCTGATACATCACATATAATAGTTGTCGTAATTGCGAGTTTGTATGAATGTCAAAAGTTATGGGTTGCGCATGTGCAATGACCGCCGAAGACGCTCATTGCGGGACCCGTAATGGGGGGAGACACCAATTGAATAGAAAAATAGCTATCAACCTTACTTACAGCCTTCCTGCCTCCCACTGGGGTAGAAAGCTAATTTGCTATTCATTTTGGCGTCTTTTGGCGGCCTCCCAACGTTTTCTGAGTTACAGCTTTGAAAAAAAAATGGCGGAAGTTAAACCTGTAACTTTTTTTCAAGCCTGCAAGGCATTGAGCAATAGCGATTTAAGCTTCAAGCCTTTGCAGGCTTGAAAAAAAGTTACAGGTTCAACCGCCGCCAAGCCCGCAAATGAGAGAGGGGAGGGAATGGGGGGAAAGAGATACAGGGGAGGGAAAGGGGTGAAAGAGACTCTGCGGAGGGAGAGAGGGGAAGAGACAAAGGGGAGGGAGAGGGGGGAAGAGACAAAGGGGAGAGAACGGGGGGGAGGGAGACACAGGGGAAGGAGAGGGGGTCAAAGAGACACGGGAAAGGGAGAGGGGGTAAAGAGACACAGGGGTGACAGTTAGTCTGTCTGGAATGCTCACAACGTTACGGGCTTACGAATGAGCACAGCGCATTCCGCAGCCTGCAATGAGCACAGCGCGATGAGCGCCAAAGGAGCTCTTCCAGAGGACCATAAAGTAGAGGGGGGGAGAGGCTTGTAATGAGCGCCAAAGGCGCTCATCGTGAGGCCTTCAAGTTGGGGGGGGGGGGGGGGAGAGCCTTACAATGTGTGTCAAATAGATAAAAATTTAACTAGAACATTTCCTTTACTGAGGAGAGATGATGGCAGAAGCTGAAGAGGAGCTAAGGAAGAGTCACCTTCCATTAAACATCGGGTAACTTAGGTGATCATTGTCTTTTTTTGTCCCTTTCCCGTTGATTCACTCGATGTATGTAAGAACTTGTCTGATGTTTTCTGATTTCTTAAAATTTTGTGACTAATATTGCATTTTTTGATGAATATCGAAACCTTTTTTCGCCTAAAAAAATTAATTAATATTGGATTTGACAAATATAGGGGTTCCACTGTATATTCTTTTCAAGCACTATAAATTAAAATAGGCAAGCGTTTTAGAATGTAATACTATTATTGTTATTTTTGCAATTTTTAAATCTAAAGTGTTAGGAGTTCTTAGTCTAAACACCAATAAAACAAGTTGAGCTGGAAATATGTTTGCAATACCACTTTAAAATTAAACAAAATACTTTATTCCAATAAATTGCTCATGTAAAATTGGAAAACTGATCATATCAGGTGGTGAATAGCATTTTATCAGGAAATGGGCAAATATTGCATGCGTTAGGCATGGCCCTCTGCTGATGCTGGTGAAAGCGAAAGGATAAAAAAAAGGCCTGTGATCCTCGAAGGTGCCTCCTATCTGGAAGGCTGTCCCAAATCTGACTAAATTCCCTAATATGATAGATTAAAACAGAAACACCCTAAAGCATAAAGTGTGTGAAATTGAGATATCCTGTAGATAGAACCCAGTGGCCAATCTTGGTAATCAGCCTGAATATGGCAGACAATAGTGGTCCAATAATATGTTATAGAAAGAAATGATTGGAGTAAAGACCATCCGCTGGATCTGACCAGTATCCATCCGCTTCCAAATCAGGAGTTCTTAGTCCCTTTAAAATACAAATCTACTTTTTAAACAGCCAAATGTGATTACATTATCTGTTCTTCATCCAGATAGAGAGCGTTATATGGGTGATTGAGTAATAGCAGACACATAATGCAAATGTAAAATGTTGTTTCAGGTAAACAAAAACATAATCTATGTTTGTTTGTGTGTTCCGAAGAATAATTCATGGGATATTGTAACGAAATGTATCATTTTGAGAAATAGTCGGTTGTCAACTTGTCAGATAGAAGAGTTTCAGAAACAGGAATCGTCTATATGTGATTGATTCTGGGAGACAAACAGAGTAGTGAGCGGACCGAACAAGTATTTCTACGTCTCCGTTTGCTGCACAGGTGTTAAATGTGCCACAGTAAATCAGCGCAATCCTGACATTTAAGGGGCAATTATCTGCCAACATTGGTGGTGTGGTTTGCCAGTGTCAACTCCAGTGGATTGCGATTTGTCTGACCTCTCAGCCATACCATGTAGGGCCACCCCAAGCCCCTTCACCACGACTAGGTAGCTATTCAGTAGGGAGTTGTGTGATCTACCATTTTGCTTTTTGTTGATCAACGTCCTGAGATGGGAAGAGATATTACATACAGAGGAATTTTCTGGTCATACACTAGGATTGTGACAACTGCAACTGCCAGTGCATTTCTTCGGCTTTATCAAGTGCTCATTACTTTACAAGGACATACCCTTGTGTGAAAGTAATTGGTAGGATCAGCTGATAAAAGAAAAAAGATTCATATAGTAATGAATAAGTTATTCAAGGAACCATCTAGAAACAGAGATACCACAGTGATCCTTTAACAACTGATTAAAAATGTAATCTGCATCTAATAAAACATTTCAATGTAGCTTTTAAAAATTACACTTTTTAGTGTTTAAGATAGTTCTACTTTATTTATTCAACTTATACGGAGAGTACATCATGCGTAAGGTCAGGCTGGATGAACCAAAAGCCGGAATCAATATTGCTGGAAGGGATATCAACAACCTCAGATACGCCGATGATACTACTCTGATGGCTGAAAGTGAGGAGGAGCTAAATTACTTATTGATGAGGGTAAAAGAAGAGAGTGCAAAAGCTGGCCTCAACGTTGAAAAGAGGAAGATCATGGCAAACGGCAATCTCACTTCCTGGCAAATAGATGGGGGCAGAAGTGGAGGCAGTGACAGATTTTTTTTCCCCTTGGCTCTAAGATGTCGTCAGTTCGTGACTGTAGCTACAGTATAAAATTAAGATGTTTGCTTCCAAGGAGAAAAGCAATTGGAAGTCTGGACAAACGAGTAAAAGTTAAATATATTACACTATCAACAAAGGTCTGCATAGTTAGAACTATAGTATTCCTAGTAGTAACATACGGAGGTGAGAGCTGGACCATAAAGAAGTCTCAGCGCTGGAGAATTGACGCCTTGGAATTCTGAGGTCGGAAAAAACTGCTTAGAGTTTTTTGACTGCAAGAAGATCAAGTCAATCAATATTACAGGAAATGAAGCCAAACTGTTCACTGGGAGGTTTGATCATAAGGCTGAAGCTCAAATATTTTGGCCATATCATGAGAAGGCAGGATTCCCTCAAGAAGACTGATGCTGGGAAAGATTGAAGGCACATGGAGAAGGGAACGGCAGAGGTGGAGAAGGATAGATGACGTTATTGAAGCAATAGACATGAGCTTGAGGGAGCCCAAAGGGGCAATGGATGACAGATGTGCCTAATGTGCTACGGTCCATAGGGTCACAGAGAGTCGAACAACAACTGCTTCTCTCAACTCCATATCAAGGGGTGAGAGAAGATCTAGTAATGATGCCAAAACGTTATATCTTTAGCGCCCTTATTGCCTGCAGTATTATTTAACTCTAACTTGAGCACCCATGGTCTAATTAATTGTCATTAAGAAACATTTGTCATAATTAGAGCATCTATGGGTGTAATTAAAGCTTAACACAGATAAAACTAACACCAGAAAACAAGCATTTTATTAGAGAGCAAAAATATATATATATATTTTTATTCTGGGCACACAATGAAGCAATTTTATTTGTGCAAAGAATGGACACTTCTACACACTTTTCTTTATGACTTTCAAATGCTTGTAACTATGGAAATCACAGATACTAGAAAGGATTAAAGAAAATATTATTTTTCTACATCTTAGTAAAAAAAAAAAGAAAACTGATCATATTGTTCCCATGAATAATATAATATGGTAATTTATACATGTGAGTCTTAAAATGTTAATTTAGAAAATAACTTTAGTCTTCAAGTTTTTTTTTTGTTTTTTTTTAATATACTACCTTGCATTAAAGTAAAAAAATAAATAAAAAAAATACTGTATATACTCGAGTATAAGCCGAGTTTTTCAGCCCTTTTTTAAAGTTGAAAAAGGCCATCTCGGCTTATACTCGAGTCACCCTGTGACTATTTTCCCCCCTGTGTCTCTCCACCCCTGTGTCTCTTCCCCTCCTCTCCCTCCCCTGTGTCTCTTTCCCCCCCTCTCCCTCGTGTCTCTTTCCCCCCCTCTCCCTCGTGTCTCTTTCCCTCCCCCTCCCTTACCATCTTCCTTTCTTAACCCCCCTCCTCATCCTCAACCCCCTTCCTCATCCTCAACCTCCCTCCTCAAACTCAACCCCCCTCCTCAACCCCCATCCTCATCCCCCCTCCTCATCACTTTACCCCTCTCTAATTACCTCCCCCTCTCCCTTTCACCTCTCTTACCTTCCATCAGCTGCTCCTCCGTTCCTCCGTGCGTCTTCCTGCTGTGTCGGAAGCCGGCATATGCTAATGACGCATCACGTCATTAGCGCATCACGTCATTAGCATTGGCCGGCTCCAGACACAGCTGGATGACGCGCGGAGGAGCAGGTGATAGAAGGTAAGAGAGGGGAGAGGTAATAAGAGAGGGCTAAAATGATGAGGAGGGAGGATGAGGTTGAGGAGGGAGATTGAGGATGAGGAGGGGGGATGAAGAAGGGGTTGAGGTTGTGGAGGTGGATTGAGGTGGGAGGATGAGAATGGGGGTTGAGGAGGGGGGTTGAGGATGAGGAGGGGGTTGAGGTTGTGGAGGGGGGTTGAGGTTGAGGAGGGGGTTGAGGTTGTTCAGAATGGTTGAGGATGAGGAGAGGGTTGAGGAGGGAGGTTGAGGAGGGAGGATGAGGAGGGGGGTTGAGGATGAGGAGGTGGTTGAGGAGAGATGATGAGGAGGGGGGTTGAGGATGTGAAGGGAGGATGAGGAGAGAGGATGAGGTGGATGATAAGGGAGGGGAGGGAAAGAGACACGAGGGAGAGGGGGGAAGAGACACAGGGGAGGGAGGGGGGAAGAGACACAGGGGAGAGAGAGGGGGAATAGACAGAGGGGAGGGAGAGGAGGGGAAGAGACACAGGGGAGTGAGGGGGGAGAGACACAGGGGAGGGAGAGGGGGGAAGACACACAGGGGAGAGAGAGGGGGGGCACAAGAAAGGGGCACAGAGGGCACTAGAGGGACACCGGGGGCAGCACATTTCCCACCCTCGGCTTATACTCGAGTCACTAAGTTTTCCCAGTATTTTGTGATAAAATAGGTGCCTCGGCTTATACTTGGGTCTGCTTATATTCGAGTATATACGGGTGTATAAATATATATATATATATATCTGTGGGTGTATAGCCAGGTATTACCTGGGTTTGTGGGAGGGGCCCTTTCCCATCACACCTCTTCCCATGGGATGGGTTCTCTCAGCCTTCATAAGCACTTCTGGCCCTCCTCTGCATTACACATCTCATTTTGAATCTGTGCCTGGAGGGTGTTTCTCCGCAATTCCTTGTCTTTGGTTTCACCAAGCCCTGCTTTTGCAGGCTTCAGCTGTTTGGTCTCGGCTCCAATCCTTTCTCCTACTCTGGGCACTCATCTGTATTGAGACAGCCACAACGGCTCCCAAAATACAACATACCAGTGCACATAATCAAGGCCGGGAGCCGCTGGGGAGCTTTTTGTTTTCACAGGTAAGTAGGGCTGTTGGTCCTTCAGTCAGTTTTTGGCCCTTGAGGCTGTGCGTAGGGGCATTTACACTGCTGGAGAGCAAGGGCTTCAAGGGCTTTCCATAAGTCCTTTACATATTTTGCTAAGCATTTAATTTTGTATTTGACTTCTTCAAGGCCTACATTTGCAGATGTCATCTCTTTTCAAAGCTTTTTGGCCTCTTTTTGCATCATCTTGGCTTTCCATAAGACCTAAATCACCATTCGCTAGGCACTATCTCGATCATTTTGCGATGCCAAAGGACACGCCACCTTTTTCATCATCACGTGGCTTTCAACAAGCCCTCATTGTAGGTTCAGCCTATATGTAGTAAAAAGCGTCCTTGCCCATATTTCAAGGTAACGCCTTCGGCTTTCGTCAAGCTCCTCATTGCTGATTTGACCCTATCAGCATCCTTATTCGTGCCAAGTTGAGAATTGATTTACAAAAAGCATATCTGATGGATGGTATTTTGGCCATATCACAGAGAATGTGCAGAGGGCTAATTATTATTAATTGAATGGGGCCATTTCCTATGACTCTAGAAGAAGAGTTTCTACACTTTCATATTGTATGGTAGACTCCAAGTCAATATAATAAACTATTTGTTGCAGAGTTTTCCTACTGGTTTATATGGAAGGCACAAAAGCATGTTGCTTATATGTTACCGTTTCCCTTCAAGGTTCACTTTCAGATTACCTAGAATGGAAATAATTGATACAGAAGGTGCCTTGAACTCAAGCTATATCTGTTATTTCCTTGCCAACCCTGAGATCCACCTGAACGTACATCAATATGAACCTGACAACTTGCCAGGATGACATTGGTGGCCTTAGATCAAAGTGTATGTTAATCCTTTGATTAAATCCTGCAGCACATCCATTTCCAGTGGAGGGCGGAGGGTTTCAGCTTAACGAGGTGAAGCACCAAGGCTAGAAAGTAAAAATACGCTTATATATTTCTGAACAAATAAATGTCTAATTGCCACATAAAAACAGATTATGTGATAACAGCAAATGGCTCCTAATTCATGTCGAATCTGTGCGGCAGTCCTCCGGGTTCTCAATATGATTTCCTTAACACTTCAAATCCTCTTGTACGGAGTATTATTTTCATAGATGTCCCATACATGGGTATTCGATTCTTTTTTGTAGAAATGTGAAAATTCTAGAATTCATCTTTATTCTGCAGGTACAGTCAGAAGTATTATTAATAAAATCACATTCAAAAAGGCACAGGAGGAAAATAATAGATACAGAAAAAGGACACAATTGAACTAATTCAGTGGAATCTCTATATTGGTCATTAATCTGTTTCTGAGGGATGGCGCATGCTGAATCGGACAATTATAGAATCCATTTTTCGATAGGAATTAACTACAATTGGAATAATCCGTTCCCAACTCCTAATCTGTAACCAGAACCTTTCCTTAGGAATGATGATGTCAGGAGCTGGAGATGAGCAAAGGAATTATTGTTTAGAAGGGAACTCACCTTCTGTTAAACATAAGATAACTCCAAATCTGGTGATCAATGTCTTTTTAGTCCCTTTTCGGACCATTCACCCCCACTCGATTTAGCAAAGAACCTGTCCATTATTGTCTTTTTCTGTCTGTTTTTTTATTTTGGGAATAATATTGGATTTTTGGATGAATATAGGATTTTTTTTTGCCTATGTTGCATTTGACAAATGTAGGGGTGGAAGAATATGAAGGTTCCACAGTAATTTATTTAAGAATTTGGAAGCTTTATTATAGGAAAATAATACATTTTTAATGAGGGCGGTAGAGACCCAGAAAACATATAAAACATTGGAGGTTTTGATTCAGACCTAGTTCCCCACATTTTTGACTACCTATGTAATATACAGGGTATGTTTATATATTACTGTTATTACTGAGGTTTCTTAACTAAAGTACGTAAACATTCAGCTGGACCACGTCTGCCACTGGTTGCACAAAAGTAACTCAACTCTTACTGGTAATAATGACAAAAACTACTAACTATTATAGAAGAATACCCAATGTTTTATACAACAGTTCTCAACATGATTGTATTTATTGTCTTTACTAGAATATTGCCTGTCAAAAAATGACGGCAATGAAATTGTAAGTGAGCTAATGGTGTTTGGTGTATATAATGTGGCTGATGTAGCGTCGTTCGTTTTCTATGTCGTGCGACTTTTTCGTAATATCCGTAGGTGTTTGGTGGTGTTTTGCGTGTTTAGGGACCTTTAGCCTCGTTTTCGTTTTGTTCGGCGGCCATTTTTTCTCTCGCTTAGGTGATTTTCGGGTCTCTAAACTCCGAAATTTGTGCTTAAATGGAGGTGTAACTTCACTTGCAGAGGTCCTCGGTGCCCCCCCCCCCTTGCTGTGAGTAACCTTTTTATGTGTTTGTTGTTTGTATATATTGTGTTTGTAATGTTTTTGGGGTTGCGCGGGTTGCGTCCTTGTTTTTTAATCTCGTAGGTGTTTTTCGGCAAATCCGTAGGTGTTTGGTGGTGTTTTCCGTGTTTAGACTGCTGTAGCCTTGTTTTCGTTTTTTTGGCGGCCATTTTTTCTCTTGCTTAGAGAATTTTTTAGTGTTTAAACTCTTTTAATTTGAGTTAAATTGAGGTGTAACTTCAGTTTTCGAGGTCCTGGATGCTCCCTCTTCCTGTAAGTAAGCTTTTTATGTATTTGTTGTGTCTATTTGTTGTATTTTTCATGTTTTGATGTGCGCGTGTTGCGGACGATTTTTGCGAGGTCGTAATCGGTCGTAACGTGTCTCGTATTTTCTTTGTAGTTGCTGGCAAGGAGCGCCTTCGGCTCCAATTCGCATGTTTACAACTATATATGTGATACCACCCTAAGATCTTGTTTTCTTTTGTAGTTCGTGTAGTTTGGAAATTGATTATTCTTGACATTTATATACATTTTATCCTGCATTATATTTATTTATAAGGAGTAAATAAGTGAATAGAGACCCCTGAGATATATTCCTGTAAGTTTGTATCAAAGAAAGTGCTGTATCAACTGTCAATAGTCATCGCTATAATTTGGTGTTTATGCTTTGCTTTAAATATGGGGACCTTCCCAAGCGACACAGACTTGGACAACATGTTTCTCTATCTCTTGCCGTCCTGCTGAGCCGGGGTTCCTCAGCCTTGTGTGATAGAACAGCTGAAGCTAAGTATATAATAAACATTGCTATATGATTATTATTACATTTGTGTTGGTTGATTTGTCAGGGTTGGATACATACACCACAAGCCAAAGGAGCTCAGGGGACGACACTTTTGATCCTCACCACGTTAATATGATTCCATTAGGTAAGAACTTCCTCAGTTGATTTCTTATCCTCCAAAGCCATACTTTCAAGTAGAATGGTTCTTTCCATGAACTGTTCAACCTGAAGTGGAGGAATACAAATGTGCAGGAGGAATCTCTGCCATGGACTGAAGCCAGGTACCATGAAGGATGTAGCCCATAGTGCTAGATAACAAGGTAGTAACATAGAAATTACATTCTTTACTTGATTTTTTTTTAAATTGTAAAGCGTTGACAGAATTAAGTCACAACAGTCTGACTTCAAGCTCTACTGTGTTATGAACCAAACTCTTCGGCCTTAATTATTTCAAATGTGTATCATTCAGAATGGCTCCGGTGTCAACACCCTTTTTAACACACTTCATGGACTGCCCCTTACATAGAATACCTTATAAACCAAGTCATATTCCCATTGCCCTCAATTGAGATTATTATTTGTTGTTGACCGTTTTATGTAACACGCCAACATTTTCTGTAGTGCTTTACAAGGGTTACTTTCAAAGAAAAAAATACAATATTAAACACATGGCAAAATGTTGAGGGTCCTGTCTGAGTTTAAAATCTTAAGTACATAATGCCATGTTCAAAGCACCTTACAATATTGAAAACTTGCAGATTTACAATCTAAAGGGGATTAATGAAACAAAAGAAGTAATTAAGGCAGACACAAGGGCTTGGCAAGAAAAGGAGAATAGAGGATTAATTAGTGATTAAGCCTGTGGGCGTATCAACTATGGAAAATGGAGATGATAGCGCAGAAACCTGCACTATAAATTAACACAAATCATAGGTGGGTGGGGGCAGGGTAGGTGGTAGAGGATGTTATAGGAGTTCAGAGATAGAAGAGTATAAGGCTATAGGTCTAGAGGCAAAAGAAACCAAGCATGGTATATGGAACTGTGAAAAATGGATGTTGTGAGGCCCAGTGACACTGACTGAGCCCCTGCAGAAGTGACTGCTCAGTCCTGATGGTAAACGGAATAGTGAAAAGTGTCAGTTGGTGAGTGATTCTGCATTTGTAAATTATTTATTCTATGTAATATGTATCATTATTATATTGGAGAGTTGAATTATAAATAAACTACTCCCCCACAGATTATGCAATTTGTATCAGTGGTCGAGCAACAGGGAATGAGCTCAAGCGTGAGATGTACACAAAAAATCTCTGTGGTAATTTAAACTCCAAGTGATATACTTAACTTGCTACAAGAACATTGATATCTACATTAATGTAGTCCTGCCACATTTGAAATAAGATCCATGTGTTTTTTGAATATAGAACTCCCAGTAGTAACATATGGATGTGAGAGTTGGACCATAAAGAAGTCTGAGCGCCGTAGAACTGACGCCTTTGAATTGTGGTGTTGGCGAAAACTGCTTAGAATCCCTTGGCCAGCAAGAAGATCCAATCAATCAATACTACAGGAAATGAAACCAAACTGTTTACTGGAAGTTTGATCTTGTGACTAAAGCTCAAAGATTTTACACAACACAAGAAAGCAGGATTACCTAGATATAAGACTCTGTCTCTGGGAAAGATTGATGGTACTCGAAGAAGGGGATGGCAGAGGTGGAGATGGATAGATGAGGTAATTGAAGCAACAGTCATGAGCTTGATGTAGCTCAGAGGAGCATTGGCTGACAGATGTGCCTGGCGTGCTGCAGTCACGAGAGTCGGACATGACTGAATAACTAAACAACAACAAAATATTGTGCAATTGTGTGGATCTTGCCCTTAACTAATTTTTGGACAATGTGTGGTCCCCGGGGCCACTTGCTACCCTTGAAGGTATTCTATGTGCCGCTCAACTGATTTTCTGGAGTGGATAAGGTCGTCTTTGGCACATCACAAACTTCTTGCTCTCACTGTTACTAGCCATTGATGGAATTCCTTGTCTCATACTGTGCATTCTGCAGTACATAAAAGATCATTGTAGTAGTAAAACAAGCCATAGCTCCTTAAAAGTATGCCTTGCATCTCTCCCTCCTCAGAGCTTGTCACTATATACAGGCGCTCCTTCACACTCGCTGCTGTAGGAATCTCGGTCTTCGCATTCATGTCCCCCCCCCCCCCATTTTAACACAAGATTTCAATTACATGAGAACTGAGCCCTCCCCTGAGGGACAGGGGGATGCTTTGCTCCACCCCAATCAGCCAAAAAGCGCACTTGGGCCCTTGGTGGCAGGCCCAAAAGCAGCCTTTTCCCCAGGGGTTTGTTCCATCTGACCCCTAGCCCTCTTCCCAAGGGACATCAGGCAAGTGAAGGTACTATTTTCCATGTTAAGTTATTTCCATTTTTTCAGCTTTTGTAGGGGCTTGTGAATGTCAAGGGTCAGCTGTAATGTGGGCAGGCAACAAGCTGTAAGCACCAAAAACTTGTGGACCAAAAAGAAGCAACTGGCCATGATGTAAGCACTGAAATCCTGGACATTTTCTGCTTGCTTCCAGCCCACCTCATAGGTGATACCCTGTAAGGAATGGGAGGAGGGAGAGGGACCAATATGGCAGTCCCCTTGAAACTTGCATAGAAAAAATTAAAAAATATATAATTATTTAATAACAGGGCTAATCGTTTTTATTGTGCTACAATATTCCTCTAAAGATGAGCCCAGAGCCAGGGCCTGTTAGATGAATAAAGTATAGAGGAACTTGCCAATCATATTTTTTTAAATGGCCCATTTTCACGACAATGTGGCCAAGTTGGACAGAACAGGCCAAATGTCATGGTTTAATGCCTTAGTGGTTCGACCTAGTCCGTTGTCTTTGGCACAGTTACACTGTGGGCTAGTACTGCCCATAGAAACAGGAAGATTGTGAGTGGAGCTTGAAGTTTATAGCTTGCCAAACATGTCCTTATTTTTTTTTAAATTAATTTTAAATGTTAAAAACATTTGTTTTGTTATAAACTCATAATTAGTAATATGTATAATGTTGAGAACACTCACAGACTTTAGAATTACTATATTCATCCATATTCATGCTACGTATTATCTTCACGATCTTATGATAATAATTTCACATTCCAAGACGTGATATTGACAAAAAAAAAACTAAATTTTCATACATAAAATCTCTGGGAAACAATGTATCTTTCAATATATTACTTACTATAAATTTTGAGTTAAACAGTTAAACCCACAGGGCAAATAGGAATTTTCAAAAGTGAGCAGTGGCAAATGGCTTCTGAAATTCCACTGGGTAGATGTGCCAAACCATCATAACTTAACTAAAGGAGTGTGACTCATAGCAATGCGAAGCCGTCTGACATTCCCTTCTGTTATTCACAGGGACATGGGGAAATAATATGATTTACTTATATTTGATTAAAAAGAATTGGACTTGATCGTCAAGGCAACATTTTCACAGGCAGCTTTTTATATTGTTTCAAAGCAGCACAGAGGATTTGAAGCTCTTGTTTATTTTATTTTCTTAATTTAAATCATATCCGGACATTTACATAGACAAGTACAGTAGTCAGATGCAATCTGAAATGCTTATATGACATGAACGTGTATGTGCACATCTCAAATGGTCACCAGACATCTGTTCCCGGTTTATATCTGGTCCATGAAAATCTCTCAGTCTGGAGAATAGTTGGGGACTGGTAGGGTTTTATATATACTATTAAAGGACCACTGAACTCACTGTATTATCAGTTTCCAAGAGCAACGTGCACTGTGTGAAGCTCTATGGGGAAAGGCTATGATAGCACAGCTTCCCCTGGACTCAGGTTACAGTTCACTCATCACTTTACCTATAACTTTCCTGTTTTGTCGAGTCCAGCATTCCATGCCTGCACAGATAAATGTGGTAAGGGTTACATTTTTGTTTCTTTGGATCACGGCACAGAGCACTAACCCCCCTGCATTGATCTGCATTGCTCAAATTCTAGAGAGGCAAGAGAGCAGAAACCTGAATTTTATGCTAGTAACACAAAAATAGAACCCGTTTTCTTTAAACTGGAAATATAAGCAGTCTGACAAAAACTTTACCATTGACTTGAATGGGGACTCATCCCTGCAACCTGATTAGTTGCAGGAATGAAGCAGTCTGTGGGCAGTCTTTCACACATATAACAGAGTTTATTTGATTTGATTTCTCTGTGAAAAATGCACGTTTTTTCAAAAATGAAAACAAGTATTTTAACATGCTTTTAGGAGACCTTTACTCTGATGTGGTCAAAATTGTGCTGAATTAAGTGGCCCATTAATTTGGATTGTTCAGCCAAACATTTATAATTTAAAGCTCCTAATTTATAGCTAGGTGGGTTGGCTGACTTGGCAATGGTTTGGGTACTGGTGATATTTTACGTTATACTAGTTCAAGAAAAGCAGCACTTGTTTGTGAAATATGTAACAAACTGCCAACAATAGCAGCTATGGAAATAAAACATAATCAGAATTCTTTTTTTCTTTTTTTTCTTCAGTTTCTACGAATAACAAACAGATTTTACAAAATTATACGAAACACAAATATACAAATATAAGATATATTACAGTCATACAAAAAAAAAAAAGAAAAAAAGAGTTATGTCTTATGAGTTTAAAGAATGAAAATATTTATCCCAAGTCAGCCAACTGTTAAACCTGGATAAAACAATGCCCATGTCGTATAAATTCCTTTCTAATTCTCTGTTCTTTTTCAGAATTGTTAATACTTCATTCAGTGATGGAATAAGTTCTGATTTCCAGCATTTGGCAATAAGCCATTTGACTACTGAGACTTCCTGTATAATTAAAGCTTGTTCTTCCATCTTAAGCCTATTGTCCATGATGTGAAGAATAGCCATTTCACATGTCGGCTTAATGATTTTACCGCACATTTTAGAAATATATTCAAAAATCAAACTCCAAAGTTTCTTAATAGGGTCACAGTCCCACCAAATATGTGTGTGCATCCCCTGCTGATTACAAAGCCTCCAACAAAGCCCCTTATTAGGATTATTGTTAATAATTGCTATCTTTACTGGGACAAAGTACCACCTCTGGATCACTTTAAAATTGACTTCTCTATATGCTTGATATTTAATAATTTTCTGTGAGAACGCAAACGCTCTTGGCCAATTTTCCAGGTCAATTAAGAATTCTTAAAGACTTTGTTTATGTATAGAAGAATCATTTTATATTTGCATAATTTTTTTCTTGGATGAGGGAGAGGTAAGGAGGATCTGTTTTGTAATTGGATTTCTCTGGGTTTTACTCCAACCCCTTTCCCCATACATGCTTAGAAACAAGCAGCTTGTATCTATGATTGAGAGTGTTGCTATACAGAAATGTAAACGCCCCTCTGACACAAACACACAACCTTTACCAATTAAACACTAGATTTATTACTTTTTTCCTTTCTATGTATGCTCTTTTCCAATGTTTTTTAAGTGCACAAAAGTCCTTTAAATAGTGCATTTTATTGGATTTATTTTTAGGGATATATTATAAATCACTGATGCTGCTTCTTTTGCTCATTGAGAATCACCACATTATCGCCAAACATTTTTATAGACTTTACAATTGTATCAAAATGAAGAACTTTCTACCCCAACAAGATTCAATTGAGGCTCAAGCCAACAAGACCCTACCTAGTTTAATTTAAAGACTAATTTTAAGTTGGTTTCAATGATGCAATACATAATTCCTTAGACATAGAGCACTTTTTTTATGGTAATGTGCTTATTTGCAAGGTGGTCCCACAGGTGCTCTAAGAGGTTCAGGTCCGGGGAATTTGGAGGCCAGAGAAGTACTTGGAAGTCGTTGTCATGCTCCTTTAACCACTCCTAGTCAATTCTGGCCATATTACACATCTGCTTGAAGATAGCATCTGCTCCAGGGAAGACAGTCAACATTTATGAGTGTACTTGAATCTACAAGGATTGAGAGTGCCTTCCAGAGGTATGAGTGGACCCTGACAATGCCAAGAAAACATTCCCCAGACCTTAATGCTGCCACCACCAGCTTGTTTCTTCCAACAATGGTTGCAGAGTGTTTGTTCTCAGAGGTTTCGCACCTGACACACCAACGTCTATCCAGTCAATGGATCATAAAACTTAACTCATTAGAGAAGGCAACTCTTTTTCAATCATAAGAGGTCCAATGAAGGTACTGTTGTGCAAATTGAAGCCGTTTCTGCTGATGAGCCCTAGTCAGCATGGGTGCAGTGACCAGCCATTTCCTTCAGAGCTCCATACACAATAGGGTTTGCTGTAATGTGGTTTTAGACACACGTCTGGTAGCCCTTAAAGTGAGTTGCTCAACCTTAGCATGTCGCTTTGACCATCACACACCCTTACAGCCGAGGTTCATCTCTGACATCAATGGCACATGAGGCTCAGCAGTTTTTACACCGTTTATTCGCAATGGTGTCGTTTGTCCAGTTCACAAACTGTGCTGTTTCAGAAATACTGTCACCCTTAGCCTAAAAGCCTATTATCTTCATCCCCTTTTCAAATACAGATAAATTGCAGGTTTTACCCATGACAGCGATGGTTGATATGCTTGCAGAATGCCTACATGCAACTTTATATAACCACCAAGCCAGCTCATGATATGTGCCTTATTTAATTGGCTACAAGCTGCTTACGTCAAAGATAGATGGTGGTCATAATGTGACTTGACCCTGTATATGTAACATCTACACATCACTAAATAAAATTACGTATGGTTTTGTGAAGTGTTATATCCTGTATTTATGAATAAAATACTTGCATACATTGTATATTTTGCTATTTATGCCTGTGTAGCTTATTATTATTATTACTAGTAACTTGCCCATCAAAAATGACAGGATGTTTGAGGTCTCTTCCCCCATCCCCTGTGTCACTCAAGCCCTCCCCTCCCTTGTGTCTCTTCCCCCCCTCATGTCTCTTTTCCCATGTCTCTTTCCCCCTGCTCTTTCCCCTGCTCCTTCCCCTGTTTATCTTTCCGCTCTCTCTCACCTGTGTCTCTTTCCCCTAGGTCTCTTTCCCCCGTCCCCAGTCTCTTCCCCTCCCATGTGTCTTTTCTCTCCTCCCTCCCTCCCCTGTGTCTCTTTCCCATCCTCCCTCCGTCTCCTGTACCTTGCTCCCCTCCTCCCTCCTTTCTGAGATATAAGGGAGTGCACTTTAGTTGAGGGCTTTATACGTTGGGGTCATGATTTTACGTTTTATTCTAGAGGCTATGGGAATAACAGAGAGGAGCCGCAAACACTGAGCGTTGAGTATGGTAGATTAGTCTATCAGAGGCGTTCATTATGGATTGGATTGGGGACATATGTGTGATGGGAAGGAGAGAGCTGCAGTAGTTGAGATCTGGCCTGCATGCCCTATATCTGTGATTTTAAACCTCTAAACATTTTATGTAATCAAGTCTAGTTTATTATATTTCAGTGTCTTTTTGTTCTAGATTTTCTTGGATATGACCTTTGGGGCTGGAGGCCACACTACATCTATTTTGAAGCAAGTTCCCAATATTAAAGTACTGGCACTGGACAGAGACCCAGCAGCTTATGCAATAGCACATAATCTATCACAACTAAATGGGTAAGTTTTTACTATACTTTATATTAATAAACTGGGCATTTGTTGTAGAAGGACACCCAGGTATGATGTTGGATCACCACTATAACCAATTTGCATTCTCAGGTGGTAAGGCTTTAGATGTGAGATATATTTTAAGAAGTGAGTGATCAAAGTGAGGAGATGATGATCAAATAGTAGAAGGAAGATCTGTGAACATTGAATCATCGGCAAGGGTGATAATCTATGACACCGTAATAATGGAAAGGTTTAATAATCTACAAGGAGGATGATCTATGACACAATGCAAATATTGAATAATCTGAAATGCTGATGATCTATGTGCAATAGATCAGGTTTGATCTATAGAGCGTTATCAATATATTTGGGGTGATAATTTGACAGATGTTAAACTGAGATATGTTAAATGATCATGAATGATGATGATCTTTGAGGAAGTTCAAGGAGAAGGTGGATGATTTGTTAAGATGAAGAGCTGCTATATAAGGACTAATAAGGGATGAGTTCTCTAGAAAGTACGATTATTCATAAGATAAATATCAAGGAGAAGGTGGATGATCTTTAATAATGACAATTTTTTAGGAAGTTCAAGGAGAAAGTAGGATGATCTGTAAGGGTGATGTACTGTTGTATATAGGATTGATAATGGCTCCGAAAAGGATACTTATTCATAAGAGAAAGATCGAGCAGAAAGTGGATGATTTTTATTGTGCAATGATCAGGGAGAAGGTGCAGGGAGAGGGGGCAAGGTTTGTAATGACCGTTATGATCCATAAGATGGTTTAAGTTCTGTGGAAGATGTTCTCCTTTCTTATCACTGCAGTTGAAGATGCATAATCTGTACTTAATCTTTATGTTCAAAACAGGACATTGCCAACAACCACATGGAAGTGGGGAAACATTTCCCTGAATATAAACTCTTAGCATTGAACTTTGGTAATAAAAGAACCCTGTTTCATTTAATACTCAATAGATAAATTATTAAGGTCATACTTCATATTTCTTTATTCCATCAGTGCAGCGATTTGGAGTGTCGCTGACTGTGAAACGAGTAATTAAGCAAAAAAGTTTGAATCCCACTTAATGACAAAGTGTGTTAAACCTTAATACATCATGGTGGGTGGACAACAAGCTGTGAATCTCAATATGGCATCCCTGTGTGCAGACAGTATGGCCAATGACTCCTATAAATCAACACAATTATGCATTTGAAATTGTAGTATGCTCACAGCTTACTGCAAATGCGCAGTGGCGGTGCCTACTGCGCAACGCATGCACATTGCACTTGGGGAGGGGAGGAGTAGGTGAGAAAGACACAGAGGATGGAGGAGGTGAGAGACACGGGAGGGGGGGGAAGAGACACAGGGGAGGGGGGGGAAAGAGACACAGGGGAGGGGGGAAAGAGACACAGGGGAGGGGGCAAAAGACACAGGGGAGGGGGGAAAGAGACCCAAAGAAGGGGGGAGGAGACACAGAGGAGGGGGGAAGAGACACAGGGGAGGGGGGAAAGAGACACATGGGAGGGGGGAAAGAGACCCAGGGGAGGGGGGAAAAGAGACCCAGGGGAGAGGGGATAGAGACACAGGGGAGGGGGGGAAGAGACCTAGGGGAGGGAGTGAAAGAGATACAGTGGAGGGAGGGAGCAGGGGAATGAGACACAGGGGAAGGAGAGGGATGGAAAGAGACATGGCAGGGAGAAGGGGGGGAGACACAGGGTAGGGGGCAAAGAGGCATTGGGGAGAGACAGGGGAGGGGGGAAGAGACACAGGGGAGGAGAGGGGGGAAGAGACCCAATACATATTATCCCGTCATTTTTGATGGGCAAGTTACTAGTATATAATATATATACAGTAGATGCTCAGTTATCCCGCACCCACAGGGATTGGTAGATGCCAGACAAATGTAGCTTCTGGTTGCTTGAGAAACACTATTAAAAGAGGCCTATATTAGCTGCACATAGGATGCTCTGCTAAGTAGATTTGTCAGTGAAGGCTGTTCTAGCAGCAGCAGTTTTCACTCCTCACACTGAATTGTAAAGACATATAGTGGATGAAATTTAAGTTCCTGATTTAGAATCAGGCGCAACCTTAAACGCTTAAATGCATGCGCCCTTAGGCTAGTGCCTAACTCGTCCTATGGATGATTTGGCCATGACATGTTACACACCCATGGTGTTTTAAGTGAAGCAGCTTAATCTTTATCTGTTTTCATGAACCCCCAAGTCTATTTTGAACATGTTCAAATCAGAGACCTTTCTGAGCTTTTAGAAAGCTCCAGGATATTGGTATAGACAAAAAAGATCAGGACCTTGAGGTTTGTGAGGGCATTCTGGAAATGGTTGATAAATGATCACCTGAAGATCTCCGGTCATGACTTGGAACATAAGGAGTGAGGATACTTCTGGTAGCTGGGGAATTCATCATGTAGAGCTTTGATTGTCATCAGAACAAGCTTGAAATATATGTGGTCTTCATAGGGAGTCAATATAGGGCATGGAGGACCTAAGGAGTGAGGATCCTTCATAGTATAATCAATAGGGAGGTAGTACTAAGTAACTCAAGTACAGTGGCAAGCACTTCAGAACTACACACTCATAACATAAGATGTATGCTCGCTAATGCCAGAAGCTTGCCAGGAAAATGGGAGAATTAGAATTATTATCAATTAATGAAAAATGGGATTTAATAGGCATTACCGAAACGTGGTGGGATGAACCTCATGACTGGACTGTTTATCTGGATGGTTATAATCTATTTAGGAAAGATAGGGGCAATGGTAAAAGAGGAGGACTGATTTGTCTGTATGTTAAGCCTGAATTTAAGCCTATAGTCAGAGAAGATATTTATGGTGGACCTAGTGATAAAGTTGAATGTTTGTGGGTAGAGATAAATAGCGGAGCAGCAAATTCCAAAAGAATATTAGTAGGAGTATGCTATAAACCCCCAAATATAGCTGAAAGTGAGGAAATACAATTTTTTTTTATAGATTCCAAATGCAGCAAAGCATGGACACGTTCTAATAATGGGAGATTTTAATTACCCTGTAATAAACTGCATAAATGAGACCAGCAGTTCAGCTATGGGGAGCAGGTTCTTGAGTATACTCAGAGATCATTATCTGGCCCAGGTTATGCAAGAACCTACTAGAAATGAAGCTATCTTAGATTTAGTCATCACAAATAATATTGATATAGTATCAAATGTTGAAATAGGGCAATCTTTCGGAAACACAAAATATAGACTGGGACAGAGAACTGATGGGTAAAAATACTGAACATAAATGGACACCATTTAAATCCTTATTAAATATACATACACATTGGCAAATACCATGTGGGAATAAAAGTAAAAGGAGTAAATCCCATCCAATGTGGCTTAACAATGATTTAAATATCAAGATACAGAGTAAAAAACAGGCATTTAAATTATACAAACGAGGGGACAGAGACTGCTTTACGGGAATACAAGGAAATCACCAAGGCTTGCAAAAGGGCAATTAGACTGGCTAAAATAGAAAATGAAAAATTTATTGCAAAAAAAAAAGTAAGGCTAACCCTAAAATATTTTTTAAGTATATTAATTAGAAGAAGGCGATGAAGGAAGCTATAGGAACATTACAATGTGACACAGGCCGAGCAAATCCGGGGAAGCTTTTAGAAGGGTTAATAAGGGATAATAAACAAGAATATGTCTATTTGAACAGGATTATAAGTAGGAGTCAACATGGATTCATGAGAGATAAGTCATGTCAAACAAATCTAATTAGTTTCTATGAGGAGGTTAGTAAGAACCTGGATCAAGGCAACTCAGTGGATGTAGTCTTTGTGGATTTTGCACAGGCTTTTGATACAGTGCCACATGGGAGACTATTGTGCAAACTAAGAGATACAGGAATTGCATTAATTATCTGCTCATGGATTGAGAGCTGGCTAAAAGACAGGAAGCAGAGGGTTGTTGTAAATGGAACATACTCCGATTGGACTAATGTGGTAAGTGGGATTCTCAGGGTTCAGTATTAGGTCCTTTCCTTTTTAACATATTTATTAATGACTTAGAAGTGAGACTGGGAAGTAGTTTCTCCATTTTTGCTGATGACGTGAAGTTGTGCAAGGTAATTAAATCAGATAATGATGTGCTTTCCCTCCAAATAGATTTACATAAAATTGAGGAATGGGCATCTAAATGGCAAATGAGATTTAATATGAATAAATGTAACTTTCTGGGAAGGAAAAATAGCCATGCAATTTATAATCTTAATGGAGCAAATCTAGGTGTATCAGATATTGAAAGGGATTTGGGAGTACTAGTGGACAACCACCTAGGTAACAGCGCTCAAAGCCAAGCAGCAGCTGCAAAGGCAAATAAAATATTAGCATGTATTAGGAAGGGTATAGAAGCAAGGGAAGCTAATATAATTCTGCCACTATACAAATCTCTAGTACGCCCTCATTTGGAATATGGAGGACAATTTTGGGCACCACTTCACAAAAAGGACATTTTAGAGCTGGAAAAGGTACAGAGGAGGGCAACAAAACTAATAAGGGAATGGAGGGGCCCAAGTTATGATGAAATACTAAACAAATTAAACGTATTTTCTCTAGAAAAAAGGTGTCTAAGAGGAGATATGATTACCTTATATAAATACATCCAGGGTCAGTATAAGGCTTTGTCAAGGGAGCTTTTTGTGCCAAGAGGTTTTCAACTGACAAGAGGACATCCCTTGAAGTTAGAAGTAAAAATATTCCACCTTAAAGAAAGAAAAGGGTTCTTCCCAGTAAGGGTGGTTAAACTGTGGAATTCTCTACCAGAGGAGGTGGTGACAGCGGATTCGATAAATAACTTTAAAAGGAGACTGGATTTATTTCTAATTAAAAAAGGAATTCAGGGTTATCCTGGATAATTAGAGAGAGCGTATTGATCCAGGGAGAAATCCGATCGCCAGTATCTGGGTCAGGAAGGAAATATTTTTTTTCCCTTTGAGACGATTGGCTAATTGAGTCTCACTTGTTTTTTTTTTTTCTGTTTACCTTCCTCTGGATTAATTAATAATTAAAAAAAAAATGAAATAATTGATTAATAATTAATTAACAACTGATTAATTAATATTTAATCTGCATTTTGTAGATCAGAGGAGATCTTAAAAGGTTGAACTTGATGGACTGAAAGTCTTTTTTCAACCTTAATTACTATGTAACTATGTAGAGCTTTGTGTGTCGGCAGACAAAGCTTGGAAATGTATGTGGTCTTCCATAGGGAGAGTGCATGGAGGACCTAAGGAGTTAGGATCCTTCATCATGTAGAGCTTTATTTGTCAGCAGACCAAGCTTGAAATATATGTGGGAGTATGCTATAAACCCCCAAATATATTTGAAAGTGAGGAAATACAATTATTGTTACAGATTGGAAATGCAGCTAAGCATGGGCAAGTTCTAATAATGGGAGACTTTAATTTCCCTGAAATAAACTGGATAAATGAGACCAGCAGCTCAGCTAAGGGGAGCAGGTTCTTGAGTACACTCAGGGATCATTATATGGCCCAAGTAATACAAGAACCTACTAGAAATGGGGCCATCTTGGATTTAGTCATCACAACTAATATTGATATAGTATCAAATGTTAAAATAGGGGAACCTTTGGGAAACAGTGATCACAACACAGTCTCATTTGAGATTGAATACAAAAAACAGAGTTGTAAGGGGCCAACAAAAACTCTACATTTTAAAAGGGCTAACTTTAATGGGCTACGGGCAGCAATACAACATATAGACTGGGACAAAGAACTTACAGGGAAGAATACTGAAAATAAATGGACAACATTCAAATCCTTAATAAATAAACATACTCATCAGCATGTACCATGTGGAAATAAAATGAATAGGAGTAAATCACATCCCATGTGGCTTAACAATATCCCTACAAGGGGATATGATTACCTTATTTAAATATATCCAGGGTCAATATAAGGCTTTTTCAAGTGAACTTTTTGTGCCAAGAGATTTTCAGCTGACAATAGGACATCTTTTGAGGTTAGAGGAAAAAAGATTTCACCTTAAACAAAGAAAAGGGTTCTTCACAGTAAGGGTGGTTAATCTGTGGAATTCTCTACCAAAGGAGGTGGTGACAGCGAATTCGATAGACAACTTCAAAAAGGGGTTAGATATATTTTTGAATAAATAGGGCATTCAAGGCTATCCTAGATAACTAGTGAAGGAATATTGATCCAGGAAGAAATTTGATCGCCAGTTTCTGGGGTCAGGAAGGAATTTTGCTTTTTCTTCCCCTTATGAGACAATTGGCAAAGTTTCAATGTTTCACATATAGCTAATCTTCCCTAGGGAGACAGTGAAGGGCATGGTGGAGCACTCTATACCAACTCTAAAAGATACATCTCTGATATATCTCAGTTCTAGACCCCTAGATAATTGCAGTTGCAGCAGACCAGTCATATCTACATATCACTAATACTATTGTGACTTTTCTTCACACTAGGATCGTTAGTGTACACTGCTCGTTAAATGAACATCACCATTCTGTCTATAATTTGCCTTTTTTCTTGAACACATATCAATAAACGAGTAAGTGTCTGTGAAAGTGATCACCATATGGCTGAAGGAACAGATTCCATGCACCACACTTTGCTCACAAATTCCAAGTTTAGTTAAAAACAAGAATATAATAAAAACAACATGATTTAGTCACATTTATTTAGTCAGATAATTTATGCTTTAATTATTTTATATGGTTTTCATTGCAGAGAAATTCTGTTTTAGTTTCTGCATTTTATATCAATCTCGTTTTATAGGCTAACCAAAAAAATAGTTATAGGACGCAGTACATTTTGTTATTTATTCATTTAAAGGGCCACTGCAGTCTTATATGTAAAATATACTCTTTTGAAGAACTACACTTGAAAATATTGAAAAAAATTCTGGAATGTTAGAAAAAACACATCTTATAATTTATTACATTGGTTATACAATTTTGGTGCTTTGGAATCTGCCATTTTGGCTTCTGCTGATCAACTTCCTGAGATGGGAGGAGGCTTTGAATGCACAGACGTTTCTAATGGAAGTGTGGCAGCTACAAGTCCCAGTGGCTTTATTGGATCTAATTGAAGTCTCTTTAGTTTACAAGAACACAGCCAAAGAAAGCAGCAGTAGAATCAGCAGAGAGAAGAAAATGGAACCAAGCAGTAGAAAAATAATTGCATTCATGTATAAATCAGTGTATTTGAATCAAAGTGCTGTATAAATATAGAATTGCATGTTATAGTTGAAATGTAAAGGCTCCATTATTTCCCTGTCCACAGTGGCCCTTTAAGTAGCCGAATACAGCAGGTTATATCTCCTGGCCCTGACTAGTGATTTTTATGCAGGTCATGATTTCAGAGGTGGGATAATATCCTTGTGCTTTGGAGGTTTCAGAATAGATTTTGACCCCTACAGATGCCCTGAGTAAGCTGCTTGCTTATCCCTGAATGGAAAGGTCATCTTGCTGTGTATGCGCCTGCACTGCATGTTTTATTAAAGGGGCCGAAGCACCAGACTGTACAGTGGGGGGGAAAAGTATTTGATCCCCTAATGATTTTGAACATTTGTCCACTGACAAAGAAATGGTCAGTCTGTAATTTTAATGGTGGGTGTAATTTAACAGTGGGAGACAGAATAACAAAACAACAAAACGTATGTCAAAAAAGTTATAAGTTGATTTGTAGGTCAGTGAGGGAAATAAGTATTTGATCCCCTATCAATCAGCAAGATTTCTGGCTCCCTGGTGTCTTTTATACAGGTAACGAGCTGAGATTAGGAGCACTCTCTTAAAAGACACCTGTCCACAAAATCAATCAATCAATCAGATTCCAAACTCTCCACTATGGCCAAGACCAAAGAGCTGTCCAAGGATGTCAGAAACAAGATTGTAGACCTACACAAGGCTGGAATGGGCTACAAGACCATCGCCAAGCAGCTTGGTGAGAAGGTGACAACGAAGGTGCGATTATTCGCAAATGGAAGAAACACAAAATAACTGCCAGTCTCCCTCGGTCTGGTGCTCCATGCAAGATCTCACCTCGTGGAGTTTCAATGATCATGAGAACGGTGAGGAATCAGCCAAGAACAACATAGGAGAATCTTGTTAATGATCTCAAGGCAGCTGGGACCATAGTCAACAAGAAAACAATAGGTAACACACTACACCATGAAGGACTGAAATCCTGTAGCGCCCGCAAGGACCCCCTGCTCAAGAAAGCACATGTACAGGGGCCCGTCTCTGATGTTGTGCCAGTGAACTTCTGAATGATTCAGAGGAGAACTGAGTGAAAGTGTTGTGGTCAGATGCTCTTTTGCATCAACTCAACTCACCGTGTTTGGAGAAGCAGGATTGCTGCCTATAACCCCAAGAACACCATCCCCACCGTCCAACATGGAGGTGGAAACATTATGCTTTGAAGGTGTTTTTCTGCTAAGGGGACAGGACAACTGCACCGCATCAAAGGGACGATGGACGAGGCCATGTACCTTCAAATCTTGGGTGAGAACCTCCTTCCCTCAGCCAGGACATTAAAAATGGGTCATGGATGGGTATTCCAGCAGGACAATGACCCAAAACCCACAGCCAAGGCAACAAAGGAGTGGCTCAAGAAGAAGCACATTAAGGTCCTGGAGTGGCCTAGCCAGTCGCCAAACCTTAATCCCATAGAAAATCTGTGGAGGGAGCTGAAGGTTCGAGTTGCCAAACATCAACCTCAAAACCTTAATGACCTGGAGAGTATCTTCAAAGAGGAGTGGGACAAAATCCCTCCTGAGATTTGTGAAAACCTGGTGGCCAACTACATGAAGCGTCTGACCTCTTTGATTGCCAACAGGGGTTTTGCCACCAAGACAAAGGGGTCAAATACTTATTTCCCTCATTGACCTGCAAATCAATTTATAACTTTTTTGACATCATTTTTTTTCTTGTTTGTTTTTTTTGTTATTCTGTCTCTCAGTGGTAAAATACACCGACCATTAAAATTATAGACGGATCATTTCTTTGTCAATAAACAAACATTCAAAATCAGCAGGGGATCAAATACTCCCCCCCCCAATGTATACTAGTAATCATTTGCTGTTGTTTGTTTGTTTGGTTTGATTTTAAACATTATATTTAACTGCAGTCTCCTAACTACAACGTGATCCTCTTTGGAAAACTGAAATACAGAGAGCAACCATGAAGTGATATGGTGAGCTAAATTGTGACCGAAATACCATCCACTGTGTATACAATAAGAAAAAGTAATTCAGAGCACATGGACATGTCCCACACAGTGCAGAAGAGTGTCTATTTGACAATGTTTGCTGTTTCTACTGTTAAGAGTAGAATTGCCTGGTATTTCAGGGCTGGACCACTCTAGTTAGTGGGATCAGACTGATATATTACAGGATATTTCTCCCTGTGAATGGCACAAGTGGCTAAAAGAGGTTGCTCTCAGAGTTGTTTATCATGTTCATAGAACTAACCTATTAAGGTTAGTTTGTTCTCTGATTGAGCACCTCTATTTTTGTTGTTGCTTATCCAGATGACCCGTGACTCTTAGTCTCACTAAGAGTTATATTGGGCTCCAGACGTGGACTCCTTACTCACTGTGCCTTAGGGAATTCAACTACTCCCTACTGACGAGGCCCAACATAGGTTGAAACGAATGTCAGGGGTTTGCTGTATCCTATTAAGGTTAGTTTGTTCTCTGATTTAGCGCCTCTATTTTTGTTGTTGCTTATACAGATGATCCTTGACTCTTAGTCTCCCTAAGAGTTATATGGCGCTCCAGACATAGACTCCTTACTCACTGTGGCTTAGGGAATTCAACTACTCCCTATGACAAGGCCTAGGTAAGATTGAAACGAATGTCAGGGGGTTGCTGTAACCTATTAAGGTTAGTTAGTTCTCGGAGTCCCTCTATTTTTGTTGTTGCTTATTCAGATGTCCCTTGATGCTAAGTCTCCCTAAGGGTGAAAGGGGCTCCAGACAAGAACTCCTTACTGACTGTGCCTTAGGGACTTCAACTACTCCATACTGACGAGGCCCAACTAAGGTTGAAACGAATGTCAGGGGGTTGTAGTAACCTATTAGGTTTGTTTGTTGTCTGATTGAGCTTAAATGGTATCACTACCCAGTAGAAGATTTATATCAATTTCATGTTACTGCCGTGTTTGAGACATGTACATTTTTTCAAGATGGCTCTTTTGTACTATACATACACTGGGGCTATTTCAGTCACTTTTATACCCACCATAACATATGTAGTGTCTGGGTCAGATTCTCTCTCCAGCCTCATTTCACCATTACCAGAACCAACCTCACACTCATGAGTACCATATTACGGCAAATTGGCAGCCTAGGAGTTTGTTTCTGGCTCTGTACCCTACTCCTGGGCTATGTCTTAAGGCTGCCTGAGAGCAGTGCATATATGTCTGAGAGTGCCTCATGTTAAGTGGGCAAGAGGCACAAAAGTATACATTTGAGCCTCATTTGCTACCCTACCCAGAATACTTAGCAGTAGTTGAAACACTATTAGAAAACATGTCTCTTTTGGTTTGGATGATCATTGAGAGAATTGTGGAAGGGAACTTCCATTACAATTCCCAGATCCAAAAGGTTCAAGACCACCACCACATACTCTGGGAAAGGTAGACTTTGGGTCACCACATATCATAGTCAAGTGGTGGAACATCCGTAAGGCTAAGATATATTGGAGCATTATTTGCCTACTACTCTGAGCTATATTAGGGTATTTTTCTGACCATCTGTCCAGGTCTAACACTTCATTTGTTCATGTTCCCATATATGTAGAATATTGCTTCTGGAGGACAAGTGGGTGGAGTTAGGAGAGTCATAAAGTCTCAAGGTAAGGCCTTTGATGGTATTTGACCAGTAGATGAGAATGAATTGGTTAGGGGAGTATCGATTGATTTACACCATCAGTTCCCCTAGACGCCGCAGCAAGTCTGTGAACTGAAGTATTTCCTTTTTCACACCAAACAGCATTTTGTAGTGTTAAATGAGGCGACCTTCAAAGGGAAGAGCCCCTAGGCAGCTGACCTAATGGTTGACCTAATGTGAAATCTGGCCATGCAGTGGAGCCAGCTGCAGTGTGATGAAGTGGAGTATCAGACAATAGTGAAAATTAATGTTATGGTCAGTTATCTGACATCATATTTAAAGTTGTATGACATTGTCCTGGGTTATGAATGCTGATAGAGGAGAATCAGTAGTGCATAAAAATATTATATACTAGCCAATTGCCCGTCAAAAAATGACGGCAATGAAATTGTAAGTGAGCTAAGGGTGCTTGGTGTATATAATGTGGCTGATGTAGCGTCGTTCGTTTTCTATGTCGTGCAAGTTTTTCGGAATATTCGTTTTCTATGTCGTGCGAGTTTTTCGGAATATCCGTAGCTGTTTGGTGGGCTTTTTCGGAATATCCGTAGGTGTTTGGTGGTGTTTTGCGTGTTTATGGTAGTGTTTTGCGTGTTTAGGGACCTTTAGCCTCGTTTCCGTTTTGCTCGCCGGCCATTTTTTCTCTCGCTTAGGTGATTTTCGGGTCTCTAAACTCCGAAATTTGTGGTTAAATGGAGGTGTAACTTCACTTGCAGAGGTCCTCGGTGCCCCCCCTTGCTGTGAGTAACCTTTTTATGTGTTTGATGTTTGTATTTGTTGTGTTTGTAATGTTTTTGGGGTTGTGCGGGTTGCGTCCTTGTTTTCTAATTTCGTAGGTGTTTTTAGGCAAATACGTAGGTGTTTGGTGGTGTTTTGCGTCTTTAGACTGCTGTAGCCTCGTTTTCGTTTTTTTTCGGCAGCCATTTTTTCTCTCGCTTAGAGGATTTTTTAGTGTCTAAACTCTTTTAATTTGACTTAAATTGAGGTGTAACTTTATTTTTCGAGGTCCTGGGTGTCCCCTCTTGCTGTAAGTAAGCTTTTTATGTATTTGTTGTGTGTATGTGTTGTATTTTTCATGTTTTAATGTGCGCGTGTTGCGGCCGATTTTTGCATGGTCGGACCTGATCGTAACGTGTCTCGTATTTTGTTTGCGTTACGACCTAAATTTTGCGAGGGTCGCAGTTGCAGGCAAGGAGTGCCTTCTGTGGTTTTGGTATTTTTCGATGTACGCGGTTCGGCCATTAACTTCGGATTTTTTCTACATCTTATTTTATTTATTTTCTAAGTCCGGCAGCTTGTATTTTTTTTTTTAGTCACGGTTTTCTCGGTTGTGTTTTACAGAGATTGAGGTGCCGTAGAGCATTTGCGGTCTGCAATGTGCCTTCTGCTCATTGCAGCAGACGTGGGAGACTCCAACCCAGCAAATGCGGCCCTCGCTTCGCGAGTCCAAGGGACTCCAAATGCTCGTGAACCACATAGCACATACACAAACAACTTTACTTTATACTCTGAACTTGCACATCACAACATTACGCATCTACAGTAGCGCTTTATACAAATAAACCAACAGTTTGCCCTCGCGCACGCAGCCTACTTCTAATACACAGTTGGGACATTCATAAAACTATCTCCACAGGCCAGCAACAGTCCCACTGGACATTATATGCTGCGGGAAAATGACAACAGATTGTTATCTCTTTAGCCTATTGATCGATGGATATATTAATTACAAATAGGTAAAGTATATTCATTAAACTAACTAATTAGTTGACTAGTATTTACAAAAATATAAACATATGTATCTGTCTTTGTGATTAGCCCAGAGGCTTCTCAGAGGAGCAAATGTACACCAGAGGAGAGGCTCGCAATGAGCGCTGAAGGTCCTCACAGTACAAAAACCTTCACATTATGTGGCAAACAGCATTGCCATGGCTTCAAATTTTATTGACCGTCAGTTTTTGTCACTAGTGTATATATATATATATATATTATTAGCCTTTATTTGTAATGCACGGACATATTCCGTAGCGCTAAACAGGGAAGATACTATCAAAAGGAACTTAACAAATTATGTAATGCATACAAAGTGTTTTCTCTAAAGCACCCAACAAGACTGAAAACTCACAAACTTACAGTCTAAAGGGTATGGGTGAGGTATAGAAAGGAGAGGTACAATATTTAGTGTAAATTAAGGCTGAAGGTGATAAGCGTCTTTAAATAGATTCGTTTTTAGTGAGGTTTTGAGGGAGTTCAGACAGTAGGATAGTCTAGTGGAGTGAGGCAAGGAGTTTCATAGAATAGTGGCATGCAAGAAAAGTCCTGAAGACGGGAATGAGAGGAGATGACAAGAGAGGAGGATGGTAGATGAGTCTCGCGGAGGCATTCATTATGGACTGAAGTGGAGAGAGACGGGTGATGGCGAGGCCAGCAAGGGGTGAGTTGCAGTGGTCGAGGCAGGATATGATAAGAGAGTGTATTAGAATATTAGTTGGGTCTTGTGAGAGAAAGTGACGTATTTTGGAAATGCTTTTAGGGGAAAATGACAATATTTAATGATGTATTGTATGTGAGGTATGAAAGATTTGGCAGGAACCAGTCGAACTTCAAGACAATAGGCCTGAGAGGTGGGCGTGATGACAGCATTGTCAATGTTAGGAGTAGAAGCTGTGGAAGAGGGTGGAGAGATTAGGAGTTCCATCTTTGATATATTGAGTTTGAGTTGACGGGCAGACATCCAAGAGGATATGCTAGAGAGGCAGTTGGCAACATGAGTTAGAAAATGTAAATTTTGGTGTCATCAGCATACATATGGTATTGAAATCCAAAAGAGTTTATTAGGGTACCAAGCGAGGAAGTGTAGATGGAGAAAAGGCGGGGACCTAAGACAGAACCTTGAGGTACGCCAATGGTCACAGGGCGAGGCAATGAATAGAAGCCAGAGAAGAAGACACTAAATGTTCAATTTTCTAGATATGATGTGAACCAAGAGAGAGCAGTGTCACGAATGCCAAGAGTGTGGAGAATTTGGATAAGAAGAGGATGGTCAACTGTGGCAAAGACAGCGGAGAGATCCGGGAGAATAAGAATAAAGATATGACCTTTTGACTTGGCGGTGAGCAAGTCATTAGTGACTTTAATGAGAGCGATCTCTGTGGAGTGTTGGCACCGGAAGCCAAATTGGAAAGGGTCAAGGAGGGTGTTGGAGAAAATAAACTGAAGACGATACATTCAAGTCATTTAGAAACCAGAGGGAGTACAGCGATAGAGCACTAATTAGATGGAGAAGCTGGATCGGATGGGGGCTTCTTAAGAATGGGTGTAACAATGTCATGTTTTAAATGTGATGGAAACATGCCAGTGTTGAGGGAAAGGTTAAAAAGATGTGTGAGAGCTGGGATAAGTGTGGAAGAGAGGGGAGGGATCAGCTGTGATGGAATAGGTTCATATTGACAAGTTGTAAGAAGAGAGGTAGATAAAATACTAGAGATTTCATGCTCAGTTACAGGGTCAAAGGTTTCCATTATGGATGAGGGAATGGGTAAGGATGAAGGCTGGGTGTTGTCAGTTTGTTGAGAGGAGAGTGAGTTACGGATGCTTTCAATTTTATTATTAAAGTGGCTACATTTTTTTCCCTTGTAACACTGAGATATTTTTTTTATGACATTATTCACCAATTTCACCACCAAAAATCTTATGGTAAAGCCATTTATAAAACTGACAATGTCTGAAAATGATTATTTTTTGTTCCTGACAATTGAAATAAAGTCGACAACTTGAATTTGCGGACCGTTTCTCACGACATTAACACACTTGCTCGCTGTCATGCTGAACGCTTATGTGTGATGTTATCTGTCAAAAAGAGCTGCCACATTGGTCAGATACAAGTTGTCATAATATGTCAAATCCGATATAAACATGAAGGTGTAAACAGGACAGGAAACGATAAGTATGAGCGAGTGCAGGAGCTGCACAAATACGGAAACAAAATGATTTTCAGGTGCCAAAATAGATTTAATTTTTCTTTCTATTTATAAATCCTTGTAAGATGGTTTAGTTCTTCCTTCTGGCAATGCTTCACACGTACAACACCATTCATTCGTTTAGGACGGTATCTTGGCTTTAGCATCTTAGACATTCTTCACATTTTATACATTGTATTTGCCTGAATGAAAACAACAGGAAATCTACTATATTTCCAAAAGAGCCCAACACTAAAGAAGAATTAAAAATGGAAACAGATATCATCAATATTGAAATAACGTTACAATAAATTATCTTTACATATTTATTGATGCAATAATTACTGTTGGTTATTGTATCAATAAATATGTATGTATATTGTATTGTATATGGATATTTTATTGTTATTTCACTAATTCATGATATTTGTTTCCATTTTTGACTATTTTATCTGCCTGTAAACATTTTTTTAATAATTCTGTTATGTTCGTCCCACTTAACTAATATATTATACTAACGATACGGCTGCCAAGAACTCTGGTAATGTAGGTGTTATCATATTAAGACGCTATTATTTTTATCTGGGATCTTATATGAATACAGATCAATACTTGGAGTGTGGTGTCACATTATGGATTGCCCTCCAGCAACAACAATCACTATCTCCGCACCTCTTGGGCAGAGATTGAAATATTTAAGGTATACTATTTAAGCTATAATAGTATACAGCTTGTAACGTTAGTGAGGTGCGTTCTGAGCTGGCGTTGCTCACAAGCTACTATAGCTAAATTTTGGAAAATGGCGCATACGTGGATAAGTAGCAACTGCACATGCAATATGACATAGTGCATGCGCAGCTGCTTCATATTCGCGCATGAGGGGGAGGATGGGAGGGGGAGTGAGGGAGAGGATGGGAAGGGAGAGGGTGGGGTGCGTTCTGCGCTGGCGTTGCTCACAAGCTACTATAGCTAAATTTTGGAAAATGGCGCATACGTGGATAAGTAGCAACTGCACATGCAGTATGACATAGTGCATGCGCAGCTGCTTCATATTCGCGCATGAGGGGGAGGATGGGAGGGGGAGTGAGGGAGAGGATGGGAAGGGAGAGGGTGGGAAGGAGTGAGGGAAGGGAGAGGATGGGAAGGAGCGAGGGAAGGGAGCGGGAGGGAAGGAGTGAGGGAAGGGAGAGGATGGGAAGATGTGAGGTAGGGGAGAGGGTGGGAAGGAGTGAGGGAAGGGAGAGGATGGGAAGGAGCGAGGGAAGGGAGCGGGAGGGAAGGAGTGAGGGAAGGGAGAGGATGGGAAGATGTGAGGTAGGGGAGAGGGTGGGAAGGAGTGAGGGAAGAGAGAGAGAGGGGGGGAAGGAGTGAGGGAAGAGAGAGAGAGGGGGAGAGGATGCGAAGGGAGAGGGTGGGAAGGAGTGAGGGAAGGGAGAGGATGGGAAGGAGCGAGGGAAGGGAGCGGGAGGGAAGGAGTGAGGGAAGGGAGAGGATGGGAAGATGTGAGGTAGGGGAGAGGATGGGAAGGTGTGAGGTAGGGGAGAGGGTGGGAAGGAGTGAGGGAAGAGAGAGAGAGGGTGAGAGGGTGGGAAGGAGTGAGGGAAGAGAGAGAGAGGGGGAGAGGATGCAAAGGGAGAGGGTGGGAAGGAGTGAGGGAAGGGAGAGGATGGGAAGGAGGGAGGGAAGGGAGCGGGAGGGAAGGACTGAGGTAGGGGAGAGGGTGGGAAGGAGTGAGGTAGGGGAGAGGATGGGAAGGAGTGAGGGAAGGGAGCAGGAGGGAAGGTGTGAGGTAGGGGAGAGGATGGGAAGGTGTGAGGTAGGGGAGAGGGTGGGAAGGAGTGAGGGAAGAGAGAGAGAGGGTGGGAAGGAGTGAGGGAAGAGAGAGAGGGAGAGGATGGGAAGGGAGAGGGTGGGAAGGAGTGAGGGAAAGGAGTGGATGGGAAGGAGTGAGGGAGGGGAGCGGGAGGGAAGGAGTGAGGTAGGGGAGAGGGTGGGAAGGAGTGAGGGGAGAGAGAGAGAGAGAGGGAGAGGGTGGGAAGGAGTGAGGGAAGGGAGAGGGTGGGAAGGAGTGAAGGAAGGGAGAAAGAAAGACATGAGAGAGAGACAGAAACAAGACACAGGGAGAGAAAGAGAGGTACAGAGGCAGGGGAGAGGGGGGGTGGGACAGACAGGAGATAGAATCAGAGAGAGAAACATAAAATTGTATGATATCGTCATTTATGGTGGACAAGTTATTAGTATATATATAATTGAAGAGTGAAACTTAGACATGGAAGGCATCTGGATGTTACTAGGTATATAATAAACCTTTGTATCTATTTTCTTTTTATGTACTTTGTTATTAAAAAGTGATTATAAGCTCTGTATTCACTGCCTAAAATCAAGTCAATTCCTGAGTGGACCTGCCATCTGCAGCTCATGAAAATACAGACTCTGCAGTACTTGCTCTGCTGTGTGACCATCTCTCAGCAACGTGCTGCTGAAATGTGGTCCCTGATAGGCTAGGACACTACACTGCACATCCAGACCTACAGAGTCTATGGGCCTCATTCTATTATCGGCCGCAGCCGTTGCGGGGCCGCAAGGACCGGCCGCAAGCTATTCTGCTATTCTATTCCCTTACGGCCGGAGGCTCCGGCAGGCTTGCGGCCGGCGCCTTGCTATCTCTTGCGGCCGCTCGCGCCGGAGGAAAGCCTTTGATCTAAAACGGCCGCAAGAGATTTGCAATTCAATTACTCCGGGAACCCTCTCTGCAAGGCTAAAAACGAGCCGCAGCTTACTTGCAGGAAAGAGGTCTCGCTAGCACCAATTAAGCACATAAAATAGCTCAAATAAAGCCATCCTGCACTTTGAGAAGACTATAAAGGGATTTTAGGTGTTAGAAAAAATAGCACATAATTATCCTGTACTCAAATCCGTAAAATAATTTTCTTTTAATATACGTAAAATATACATGTAAAAAGTCCAGAGTGCTTGGAGCACCTCAGACACACCCACGCCGCAGCCGGAAAATAAACAGTTAATTTGAACTCGGGTTTGGGCTGATGTGCAAGCTTGAGAGTGGGTTCCTTTTAATCCTCATGTCCCCCAATATGATCCCTAGCATTTACAGAGCTGTACAGTGCAGGCTTGAATTTATATTTGAGTTTTTATATTTCAGAGCTTACGGCCGGTTCCAAGATATGCGGCCGGCCGTAAAAGGAGATCCTTGCGGGGCCGTATAATAGAATCGCGAGTTAACTGAACCCTCGCAAGGAATCGCAGCCTTACGGCCGATTTACGGCCGATAATAGAATGAGGCCCTTTGTCTGCACACACAGCAGTGGGTAGACCCATACAGAGACTATTTGTTTGATTTTAAGCAGGAAAATCAGAGCTCATAAGCCCTTCTTAATAAAATAAAGTTCAGAACAATAAATAAATTCACAGGGAAATTATATATCTAGTTATAAATTATATACCAGAAACCACTGTATTCAATGTAAATAAAGTAAACACAGGAAATACACGTATTGAATATTAGTGGAGTGTTATCTAGCTATGCATCTTTTAATACTATATGATATGTATATATATATATATATATATATATATATATATATATATATAGTTAATAAATAGTACATCTGTGCTCACATTTGAATTTCTAAAACAAGTTAAAAAACCTGCTTCCAGCTCAGAATTCCGAGAAAATTACAATTACACTGCATTCTGGGAAGCTGAGCTGGGACATGCAAATGTGCCCGCAAATATTTATAAATAAAATTAACAATGTATCTGCCTAATATATAGTTTGCTGCCCTCTCCCCTCATGGTGCCTAGTCGTTAGCTCTTTCTCTGTTTGAGTTTATTTATATATATATATATATATATATAAAAATGTGTGTGTGTATGTATATATATATATATATATATAAATATGTGTGTGTGGTATATATTTGATTTATCATTTTATGATATATAGCTTTGCTGCCCTCTCCCCTCCTCCTACATCAAACATTATTGTCCCCAGGCAGCAGTCTCTCTAGCTGTCGGTGCTATAGAGACACCTAGACGACCAGTCGTCTTGCAGCAACATCGGACCTGCCAGCAGAATGTTACTAGCTGCATTTTGCACATTTTTAGATCTGTATGCATATAAAATAACTTTCTAATAGTTTTTTTGCTTGTCAGCTTTTCTTTCCTTGCGTTACACGTCAGTTTTTAATTATACAAGTTCATATTTCTTCAGTAAAACATTGAATTCTGTATTACAGCAAAAAAATAGCCCTTGAAGCAGCAGAGATATCAGCCGACCCCTCTTATACTCCAGGGGTTCAAATTATTGTGTGCACCCCCAGAACAAGCCAGTTTTTAATGTGCCTTTTTATTATATGTACTACTACTTTAACAAGGAAAAAATGGGTCAGGTCTTGTTAGCTATTCAGTGCGTGGGTAGGAATCCTTTGACGAGCTTTCTGGGGAAGCCTCTGACTTGGGAATTGCTGCTGAGATTCAGAGAGAAGACAGATAAAATTCTGTCAGTAGCAATATCTATTACAAAATAAACCCTTTCACGCCCACAGGAAAAAAAAAGGCAAGAAAGGTGCATGATATCTCCCAATTAACCAATATCATTGCAAGGCTTTAAAGCAGAGAAGCCTACGCATAGCCTACACACAGGAGACAGTGTGTTCTTTTTAATATACTGCATAGTATCTGAAATAATGGCACGGAAACAAGACTTAATGAATACTGCAGTGCAAAGTTTCATCATTTGCACCACTGCAGTATTTTATAGAGGAAATCCTCTGCAGTCTGTTTAACATTTGTGTGTGTGCCCCGGTGTCAATTAAAAAGATATGGAAGTTTCCCTGTTTTTAATATTAAAAGATAAACTACGTAAGTGTGTGTTTTCAGATCTAAACGTCATTTTATTAACAAGTGTTTACACTCACTCAAACCTTCCAGAGGCAATCTGCAAGACCTTAGTACATCTAGTTCTGCATAGACACTTTGCACATGAGCTGTTGGAGGCAGAACTTTGTAGGGACTGTTTGGAAGGTTTGAGTGAGTCTGACAGAGGAAGAGTGTTCCACAGGGTGGGAGCAGGACAAGAAAATTCTTGGAGATGAGGGTGTGCAGTGATGATGATTGGTGAAGTTAAACGTATGACAGTTAGGGGAGTACCTGGAGATTAGATCTGATATGTAGGAGGGTGCGATTAGGGGTGCATTTGGAGATTAGATCTGATAGGTCTGTTGGTGCGCTTAGGGGAGTATCTGCAGACTAGATCTGATCTGATTTGTCGGAGGGTGCAGTTAAGGGAGTATCTGATATGATGATATGTAGGAGGTTGTGTTTAGGGGAGCATATCTACATTAGATCTCATATGTAGGAGAAGGCATTTCGGGGAGTATCTGCAGATTTGATCTTATATGTAGAAGGTGGCAGGTAGGGGAGTATCTGGAGATTCAACCTGATATGTAGGAGGTTGCGGTTTGGGGAGTATCTGGAGATTCGACCTGATATGTAGGAGGTTGCGGTTTGGGGAGTATCTGGAGATTCGACCTGATATGTAGGAGGTTGCGGTTTGGGGAGTATCTGGAGATTCGACCTGATATGACGGAGGTTGCGGTTTGGGGAGTATCTGGAGATTAGATCTGATATGTAGGAGGTTGCGGTTTGGGGAGTATCTGGAGATTCGACCTGATATGTAGGAGGTTGCGGTTTGGGGAGTATCTGGAGATTCGACCTGATATGACGGAGGTTGCGGTTTGGGGAGTATCTGGAGATTAGATCTGATATGTAGGAGGTTGCAGTTAGGGAAGTATCTGGAGATTAGATCTGATATGTAGGATGGTGCTTCTTAGGGGCGTATCTGGAGATTAAATCTGATATGAAGGAGGTTGCAGTTTGGGGAGCATCTGTACATTAGATCTGATGTGTAGGAGAGTGTGGTTAGGGGAGTATCTGGAGATTAGATCTGATACGTAGGATGATGCGGTTAGGGGCGTATCTGAATATTAGATCTGATATGATCTGATATGTAGGAAGATACGGTTAGGGCAGTATCTGGACATTAGATCCGATATGTAGGTGGGTGCGTTTAGGGGCATATCTGGAGATTAGATCTGATATGTAGGAGAGTACTGTTAGGCGAGAATCTGGGCATTAGATCTGATATGTAGGCGGGTGCAGTTAAGGGCGTATCTGGACATTAGATACGATATGTAGCTGGGTGCGGTCTGGAGATAAGATCTGATATCTAGGAGGTTGCGGTTAGGGGAATATCTGGAGATTTGATCTGATATGTAGGCGGATGTGGGTAGGGCATACCTGGAGATTAGATCTGATATGTAGGATGGTGCAGTTAGGGGAGTATCTGGAGATTAGATCTGATGCACAGTTTTGAAAATAAATAATTTATAAGGAACAAAATATTTTTAGAAAGTAAGTCTATATATATATATAGCTCCTACTTTATTAATTAATATAAGCATTTGCCTTGTTGGAGTCGAGTGGAATATTTCAATTGAAGCAGCTAGATATTTGTTATCATTTAAGCACATCAACAGAATGAAAAATGGTGTCTTCCATTACAAACTAATGACTGTATTTATTTATTTAATTTTTTTACCTTCTAAATACATTTTGATCTCTATAAAGTGTAGTTCTATAGTAGAGATTGAAAATATGGAGCTAAAATGGTCCCTTGTGTCAAAGTCAAAAATAATGTTGTTGAAAAACATCTAGGAACATGATACACATGAGTCCTATATGATGCGGCGGTAAATGGTGACACAGGGAGTGATTAGTATATATTGTTTTGTCTGTATAAAGCACTAGGTATGAAGTTCAATTTTGATATTGTTCTCATAGTGTAAAGCAATACTTTTAAATTATATTTTGATATTGTTTTAAAACTTGACTTTATTTTATTTTATTACGTAATAAATACTTTATTATATTTTATAAATATATTAATAAACCCCATCATATTTATCATAATGAAACCTGACAGTTCCACCAGCTTGGGAAAAGAGGACTTTGAAGGGCACAAGTGGCTAAAAGAGGTGGTTTATCATGTCCATAGAACTAAGGTTAGTTCAAGATCTCAGTCCTGGAGAGCCTAACACAGTCCTAGATTTCTTTATTTCTCTGATGTGCACAGGTAACTCAGTCACTGCATCAGCCATTCAGATTGACTCACCTGTCCACAGCAGGACATGCTTATTACCTTTACAGGTTCCTAACCCCTGTCTATAAATCTCTACATGACATTACATCTGCATACAGTGTCTCACTTATCTCCCCCTATACGAGCAGGGGTACTTAAGTTTGGTCCTGGAGGGCCACGCAAATACCTGGATTTGAAGATATCCTTTCTGTGCACAGGTGAGTCAATCAGGATGACCAAAGAAGTGATTGACTCACCTGTGCACAGCAGGGATATCATCGAATTCAGGTGTGATGACCTGCAAATTGGGGCTATACAAGCCCAGGGCCACCTGCTATGGACAACAGGTCATCTACCCACAAGGACCGGTGGGTTCTATGAAATCTCTTCACCAACACCCTGGTTTCCTTCCTCCACCTTATAGGGGTATAGCCAACAGTCCATTTCCTCTTGTAGTGTATCCTCTGCTAGCTAAGCAAGCAGTTCCTCATACTCTTTATCTAAATCATTTTTTTTATGGACCAACGGTTTAAGCAACATTTCTTCTGCTGCACCTGGCTCAATTTCCACATCCTTTTGCTCCTGTGCAAACATGATTTCCCAGCGCTCTGCGGTTCCAAGGCCACACTTTGGATCTCCCTGCAGCACATCCGGGAGCCCTTACACCAGTACAAGCCTGTAGAAGGAGGGCCCTTGTGATGCAGGAGTTGGAGGCATTAGGTCCACATACTCATGTTCCAAGTTGAGCTCCAACCACACCAGGTCTTCAAGTCGCTCTGCTAGCTTCTCACCCGGCAGGAGCCCAAGGGAAACCATCCACTGATTTTAGAATAGCTGTCCACCTATTCTCGTCTGTGGCTATCCGTTGCCTTTGCTGCTCCAGCATACAATTGATGAGGCTCCTTTTCTCCCTGATCACCGCTGTTCCGCAGGCCTCCATGTGGACCCTGACCCCATCTATCCAGTGCTGGCCTTCTTTGGACTTGGTCCTGGATTTGAAGGTTTGGATAATTTGCAGAATTACTGGACTTCAAAACTGCATAGATCACAATATTCCATCCTAGCTGCTGGTTCTTGCATCGAGATTCCATCACTGCTGACTAGTTGCAATGATCAGCAAGTAGGGGCTATACAAGCCCAGAGCTACCTGCTATGGACTACAGGTTATCTACCCACAAGGACCGTTGGGTTCTTTGAAATCTATGCACCAGCACCCTGATATCTGGCTTCTGCATCAGCCAGAGCCTCTCCATCAGGAATCAGCGTTTTCAGGAGTTCCAGTAACCTTCCTCTGGTAGTGAGCAGGACAGGTTACTTGTAGGGTGGAGATAGGTTCAGTATCACAGCCACCAGGAACAGAATCAGAGATACATGATTTCTATGTATCTCCAAGTGATTTATTTTTGAAAATCACAGCAGTATTTATAGCAGTTAGACACAGAGGGGGTGTGGCAGACAATCACAGGAGATGACCCCACATCCTGAGAACAATAGGATTAACTCCAATGCACATCATACCGTCTCTAGCACATATCAGACATGATTAACTCAATCTGACCTCCTCTCTTCCTGATGGGATTAGCTTAAACTGGCAAACAATGAAACCAAGCAGGTTTACAGATACAATAGGTGTCCATGCAGATAATCCAGTGGCGGAGCCAAGAAGTCTGTACTTTGATTAACTTAATGGGCCAACACTTAATGGGCATGTGTGTGGCCCTGTAGTACCGAACTTGAGTACCCCGCTCCAGAGTCTTATATTGACAATCACTGCCTTGAATGATATCGCCAACTTATTGGTCACTATAAAGATGTATACTGCCACGTTAAATTTTAAAGTAATGTTTGTCTCAGTAAATGTTACTTTTTAGAGACTCCTTCTGGATTGCTACCTTGTTGTGGTGTACCTCAATGAAGCTGGGAGCTATACCATATAGGGTCACCCAAGATGGACAGGTCATAGAGAGGTCAGACTAATCATTGATTACTGGAGAAGGAACTGGCAACTCACTCCAGTGTCTTTTCCAAGGAAATCTATGGATAAGCAAGACCAGAGACATAACGATTAACTGCAGCCCATAGGATCACAGAGAGATGGACATGACTGAATGACTAAACAACAACTTTTCAGAGAGCCAAGTGAAAATTCTACATTGATGGGTCACTGAGAATTTGTAACTCTAAAGCGTTCTTTTTCAGGAGTCTACTGGTCAAACCTATATCAAGGCTTTCAGCGCCTCCCTCCTAGGGATGTTGATCAGAGCCTCTCTCCTAAGGAGGACGAACAGAGACCCCTCCTAGGGAGGACGAACAGAGACCCCTCCTAGGGAGGACAATCAGATCCCCCATGTCAGGGAGGGCAATCAGGGCCCCTGTCGGGGGATCTAAGAAGTCTCATCTCACTTTTGGGGAAAAAATTAAAAGAGACATAAAAAAATCACTTGACAGAATTATTAAAGGTCCACTCGCTGTACAATTAAAAAATTCCAACTAAGAAACAAGTAATTAAGCTAGTTTTATAAATAGAACAAAATAAATGTTGATGGCTCTGCCTGACTCTGAAGTCATTCATGATACATGGGTGGATGTTTTGTGTTTGAATGGGGAGATTACATTTCTTTAGAGCAACTATTGCATTTCCTGATTCAAGTAGACTCTTTCTGGAAGTAGCTCTATCAGAAAGAGTCTGTGAGAGGAAAGGGGTGTGGTGTCTGACCCGAAGCTTTCTGCCCTCTCCTTGTTCCGTCCTTCTCGTCCCCTCCCTCCACTGAGGAAGTGATGTAGCAAACACAAAATAATATTATTCAGAAAGAGCCACCAAAAAGATCCCAAAAATGTTTTTATATCCATATCTTACTTAGCTTCTCATGTTGTTAGTTTGTTACATTCTTCTCAAACAAGTGCCCTTTTCTTGAACTTTAGTAGTCCCTTAGAATAAAAGACAGAAGGAAAAGAACATTGAATGATATTGAATCATATTTATCTTTTAGCAGCTTACTGCCCAAATCTATTAAAATATTCCTTATAATTGGTCTAGACCACAAATGCCAAAGAAAACATTACATAAACAAATAGAGACAAATGAGCAACAGTGTGAATTTATTTGCTAGGAAATACTGTTTCCCAGAATGCTTTGTGATCATGAGTTTTGTCTTTCAGAAGTACTAGGAAATGCTTTGTATCTGGTTCTGACGATGTGCTGTCAGAAGGTCCCACGCTTATATTTTCATTTCAAATGATCTGAAATGTGTTGGTGTTTTTGCAAAATACAAAAATCTAACAAGCTTCAAAATACATTTATAACCATCCCATTCCAAATATTCAGGATCCAAATTCACACAAATAATAAAATGACTTGTTTTCCTCGCTCATTCCTGTAGCCCAAAGCCAATTTATTACATGTCTGCTCCCGTATAATCATTGTACTTAAAGAAATGGGAAAGTCTTAAATATGTATCATCTGTTGAAAGCTTTGCATTTTCAGGTCTTATGAGTGGAAAACAACAAAAAATCTAAATTCTTGTCACAATACTCCCTCTACATCCTTTGTTTGTCCCACCACCTACTAGATAGAGAATGCATCTTATAGACTTTGCATATGGTGGCTCCATGTGCATACAGTCTTCAAAGTTAGACAATGTCACTCAGCAAATAGGTAATATGTTTATGATTCATCAGGAATATAGATGAAACACCAGGAGGGCCAAAGGTAAGACTTGTAATAAAATGGTCTTTGACCAGAGGCGATAGCAAATTGTCATACATGGCAGGTTATGCAAAATGGGCAATGGTTCATACATTTTTTGTTGTTCAGTCATGTGTGACTCTATAGACCACATCACACTAGGCCCATCAAATCAGACATATCTGGCTGTGCTTATCCACAAGATTTTCTTGGCAAATACACTGGAGTGGGTTGTCAATCCCTTCTTAAGTGGCCCACCATTTGTCTGACCTCTCTGCTATGACCTACCCACCTTGGGTGACCCTACATGATATGGCTCACAGCCTTCTGAGGTACACAAGCCCCTTCACCATAACAAAGTAGTGATACAGGAGGGGATTTTTCACGAACCAGATGAGGGGCTCAGTACACCCCTAATTCTCCTATTATAGCTTATAAGAGCAATTTGCAGGTTGTGACTTTATATTCATCACTGCACCCAGCAATTCAGATCAGGACATCATTCATAGAGAAGCAGAGAAATCAGATGGTAAACACCCTTAGTGCAGAGCCGACTGGCAACTTTATTCTTTCTACAGAGATATTTAACCAACACAAAAAGATCTCACCCACACCTTTCCCACCCCCTTCCCAACATTCCTTCCTCCCAGATATATCTGATCTGGTTTGTTTCTCCCGTCCATAGGTTGGGAGAAGGGTTTAAATTTCTCTTGCTCCCCAAAGCTGATTTGCTTAACCATATTATTTGTTTATATGTGCCATTGGGGAGGGAAACATCCAACACAACAACAATAGACAATAAATGCACAAATTAAACAAGCAACAAGATATACACATTAGTCGCTTTTAACATAACATTGAATGTCCATTTTGATAGCCTTAGTGTTAGCAATGAGATGTGTAAGAGTCTCAGATAAGTTGTGGGGTGCAGGGGGATCCCATCTTGGCCCCAAATTCAGTCATGAAAGGATTATTGTTCTTATGCTGGTTTAACTCTTTCCATCTATTCCTTAGTAGTCAAAACATCTTGTAACTAAAACTTGGCTATTTTAATATATTTATGAATTTATTCTGCATGTTTGCACACACCTTCTACACACAATGCAACCATTCTAAAGTTTAGAATAGAGTGACCACACCTCCTATTTAATGAGGAATGTATATGGAAACCCCTTCTGGATCTCAACCTTGTCCTTGTGAAGGGCCTTGTGTACCTCAATGGAGCTGTGAACTAAACCATACAGAGTCACCCAAGGTGGGTAGGTCACAGCAGAGCGGTCTGACAAATTGCGGTCCACTGGAGAAAGAACTGGCAACCCCGTTCTAGCATCTTTGCCAAGAAAAAGCACAACCAGACACAAGATGTGCCTGGTGCGTTCTTCTGTATTATGCCTGTTAAATAGCATCTTGATCTAGGTGAGCCCTCCTGTATTCTGTATTAAAGTGCATGATAAGTTCAATTTGATTTATATTTTTCCTTTTTTTTTTTTAGATGGATACTTATACATATAATATGTTGCGTGTACTAATATTGCAATTACATTCAGTGTTTCCCACTGGTATTATATATGCTGTTGGCATCCTCCCTCACAGACAGTTGACCACATTAGTATGCTCACGATCTGTGCAGTTCTATCAGGTTTTTCTGAGTCACCCGAGTTTTCTAATTAATCAACTCAAAACACAAAGGAACACATTTATCAAGCCTAACTAATTCAAAGGCGACAGCAATATTTGTTTATAGATCTTTTGTGGATACGAAGCAAATCAAAAAGTGTCTCAACACAGGGATTCTTCAGCCAACTCAACTGAACGTTATAATATGCCAAGGGCTAATGTGCATATTGCTGGTTTTGGTGGCTCACACAGTGTTCAGATAAAAGGAGCTCTTTTTAGGCATTTTTTTTCTAATTAGGTGACTTAATTTTTATCCTACTCAAATTTACATGTGACTTCTAAGGAGATGCCACAGTAATAAAATCTTACCTTCTGGAACTTCCTTTTTTTTCTTTCTGTTCTCTCTCATATAGGGTGTCATTTTTAGGTGTAGAAATGTTTTCCACCCAATGCAAGTCTGTTCCCCCTTAACCTTTTCTTTTTTTTTTTTTTTTTTTTTTTTTTTAATATGTTTTATTTTTCAATGTTATATTCCATATGTATGTAAAAGTAGAGAAATAAATGATATTACATATTTCGCAGGGATCGGGTTCGTGGTTGGGGTTGTTCTGTTAAGTGTTACTTCGTTCACAATCCTCTTCACTGTCTTTTGCTAAGTGTTACTGTGTTCGGGCTAGTTTTATGTCCTTCTGCCTCTTTTTCATGGTTTTTCGTTTTTTCGGCAGCCATTTTTTTCTCGCTTAAGCGACGTTTGTTCTTTAAAAAAATTCAAATATGCCTCAAATTAATTTGCAACCTCACTCACACGCTCCTTTTCTTTCGCCCCTGTGCTTTGTGTGAGTGTGTAAGTTCATTTGAGGCCTATTTCTTTTCATTTCCGTGGTTCGGGCGTGAAATTTGTTTTTTTGCGACCCGCACAGTGCATGTATGTGTTTTGTTTCAAAGTTGTACGGGTCGTAAGTCCTGCGTGCCTCAACTGGTTACCTCGCATGGCGAGGTTCGCAGTTTGTGCAAAGTTTCACGGGCTTCGCAATGAGCGCCTTTGACGCTCATTGCAGCCTAAGTCCCGTTTGCCTCAACTGCTCGTCTCTCTTTGCGAGGCTCGCAGTGCAATGAGCGCCTTCAGCGCTCATTGCAGCCTAAGCCCACGTGTCGACAGCTTGACTTGCTTTGCGATCAGGCTCACAAAGTATGACCAACATCTCAAACGTTACACACACTGACAACTGTATATGTGATATATACTGTGTGTACATGTATATGTGTGTATGTGCATTAAAGCTGTGTAATACAGCATGCATAAGCTTAAAGGAAGCCATGTTTGATAATGGCTACGGAATGAAGAGCGAGGCATTTGTGGGCACATTTTCATATCCCAGCTCAGCTTCCCAGAATGCAGTGTAATAACTGTTTTTCTCAGAATTCTGAGCTGGAAGCAGGTTTTTTAACTTGTTTTAGACATTCAGATGTGAACACAGATGTACTATTTATTTACTGTACTACTGTACGGTGGGGGCTTCGATCACTCTTTTGCCCACCATATTATAAATGATTGTTGTGGTGAACTACCTACTCATAAGGTCCACAACACAGGCTGGGATCCCGCTCCATGCTGATGATAGCCAGTAAGCTTGAAACAGCTGTACATGGATTGGATACTCAGCTTGTGTTTATTCCAACCTTGGCTTTGCATTTAAGCTGTGTAATACAGCATGCATAAGCTTAAAGGAAGCCATGTTTGATAATGGCTACGGAATGAAGAGAGAGGCATTTGTGGGCACATTTGTATGTCCCAGCTCAACTTCCCAGAATGCAGTGTAATAATCTGTGTTTCTCGGAACTCTGAGCTGGAAGCAGGTTTTTTAGCTTGCTTTAGACATTCAAGTGTGACACAGATGTACTTTTTATTTATTATATATATATATATATATATATATATATATATATATATATATATATATATATATGTATATCAATGTTGTTTCTGAAGCACAACCCAAGCAACAACAAACTTAGAGTTGCTCAATCAGAGAACAAACTAACCACCTTAATAGGTTAGTTCAGTGGACATGATAACCTAGCCCCAAAATATGACGCATGACCTATGATCATGTTCTTTAAATTCCCATGGAATATATATTATATACTCTATAGGCAACAGGAAAACTGCTAGAATATGTTATTTTCTTAGCAAGCATTCCTGTATTTAGGGCAATGGTAGGCATTATTGTCAGTAATGGAGATAATAGAGTCAGTACTGCACATAATAAGCATTAAGACTATTTTAATTTTTTGAACCTTCTAAAAAGTTTTCCCATTATCTTTTCTACCTTCTAACATTTTGCCCTTTAAGAAGAGTTTACTGCGGTCCTTATATTAGAAATATATTGTAATCCGTTTTTTGTAAGATATTGACCCACCACACTGACTATGACATGATTCATGTAATACAGTCAGGCCAAATCCATCTGCTTTTTAAATCACTAAGCTGTTACAGCCTTTGCTATATTTAGATGGAGTACAAGATAATACGTATTTGGCATGCTTAGCAAAAAACGTGTCTTTAGTTTAACTTCTGGTTATATTACAGGAAAAAAATAGTTCAAGTTTGAAAAATATATTTGGGTCCATGGACCAAAGTCAACTGTGCAGAGGTGTCCTGCTGGAGCTCGGTAGTGAGGAAGGCAGGACAAATGTCATCAAGCAATTTTCAAATTGGAAAAAAAAGAATTGATGCCTGTGCTGGTCTCATGATACTTTGATGATGGATGCATATATGATAGGGGTGTTTACTTTTCTTGAGAGCAGGCCTTGTAGTTATTGTAATGATCTGCATGCTCCTGAGCATGTGTGTTGGAAGGTGTCAAATACCAAAACCTCCAATAATATAACTTCCACCCTCTCCCTTATCCCCCATATCTGCTCCACTGGTCCATAGAAAATAACTTTCCCTCCAAGCTAGCAGGAAGTGTGCACGTCAAACAAGATGGAAACTTTCTATACACAAATAGAGCCTTCAATGGTTTTCTCAAAAAAAATGTTCTCAAAAAATAATTTTATTCTACTGTCTTATATAGCTGCTATTGTTGTTAGGCAGTGAAGCGGAGGAGCCCCTGTGAGTGAGTACGCAAGGTATGCACGGACCCATTTTTTCCTTTTCTGTACGTGTAAGTTCCCTTTCTTTTTGTAACTGTCTTGTTCTAGGTGGTTACTCCATAGTAGCCAGTCTATGAACTGCAACATTTCATTTTTTTTAAGAAGTGGCGCCCCTCATAGGGAAGCACCCTTGGGCGGCTGCCTAGTTGGCCTAATGGGTAATGCGGTGATGACTGTACAGTGTTTCTTTAATCTCTATAAAAGAATCAATGCTCAGACTTAGAGGGCGGCACGTTCCGACGTAACACGTCCAAGGACACAGGCAAAGGAATGGTCAGACCAACCAAAGATAAGGGGCCGGCAGAAATCCAACGAGGGCTGTGACAGCTGGGATCAGCAGCAAAAGGATCAGTCAAATAGGGAACAAGAACTGTAGCCAAACAGAGCAGGAAGACACAGGAGCAGCCAGGAGTATTCCAGTCACAGGAACCTACAACAGGCACTGAGAGGAGGCCAGAGCAGCAATATATAGTCCAAGATGAGGTGTGATTGGCTGGTAGAAAGACCGGGGCTTAACAACAACCAATCAGGAGAAACCACATCCAAAGCTAAGAGAGCTTCTGTCTGATCTGTCTCTAGAACACATAGCTGTTGTAAATGTCGTGCTAAGTTGTGAAATCTGTCACAAGACCAAACCCGAGCCCAGACCCTGACAGGAACCCCACCTCTCTTTGCACACATTGTTTTGTTTTGATCATTAATTACTTTCTTTAGCTTTTCAAGATCCGGTAAGTTATGTCTTGGACTATAAAAAAAATCTTGCACAGACAGTACATATAATTGCCCGCTTTTTATCACTTATACATAGCAACATGTAATTTGGGTTGAAAGAAGACTTTTAGTCCATCAATAGTAATCAATTGTAATAACTGAATTGTTAATCGATCCAGAGAAAGACAAAGAAAAAGCACCCTTGAAACATTGCTAATTGTCTCATAAGGGGAAAAGAAATTCCTTCCCGACCACAGAACACTGACAATCATATTACACCCTGGATCAATACTCCTTGTTAATGTTACCTTTTGAATCTGTTGTCACAACCTTTGGAGGGGACTCCGCCCTTACTGCGTAGAACCCTTTTCTTTATTTAAGGTGGAATGTTTTTCTTCTCACCTCAAGGGATACCCTCTAGAAGTCGAAAATCCATTGGCACAAAAAAGTTCCCCTTGATAATTCATTATATTTACCTTATATAATTATCCAAAGCTTATCATATCTCCTCTTAGGCTTCTTTTTTCTACAAAAATTAAGTTTAATTTGGCTAGTCTTCCTTTTGTTTTGTTGCCCTTCTCTGTACATTTTCCAGCCTTAAATTGTACTACATATCCCAAACAAGAGCGTACTAGGATTTCTGTATTAGCAGGACTTCAGGATCATTGCCTCTCTAAAAATGTTAAAACATACGGCAGCAAACCTTGCTATCCCTTCTCTGGTAATACATCAATCTTTAGTAAACCTTGCTTATTGTGTCTGAATATTGTATCATAGAGTTGCCCATTCTCATCTCCTATCTCTGCCCACTGTAATGCATCTTTGATTCTGATGCCAGCCTTACCATTCCCACTCGTATTTCTTCAACTGCCATCTGCCTTTGCAAATCCCTGTGTTTCTTCTACTGTTTTCAATAATTTTGTCAAATGTCTTCATGGTCACTTATTATGACCTCCACAATGATGTTCTAAATTGTAAATATTCTAAATTTTTTACTATCCTAAAAATTCTACAGTGGAACTTCTATATTCATCAGTCCCTGTATTCATCAAATCCAATATTAGGCAATAAAATGCTCCTATATTCATCCAAAAATCTAATAATACCCCCCCCCCCCCCCAAAAAAAAAGACAGACAGAAACAGACAACATTGTACAAGTTCTTTGCTAAATCGAGTTTGAGTGAATCATATGGAAAGGGACAAACAAGTCCTCAATCACCAGTATTGGCGTTACCTAATGTTTAGTGGAAGGTGAACAATAATTCCTTTGCTCCTTTTCAGCTTCTGCCATTATCGTTCCTCAATAAAGGCAAAGTTCTGGTTACATTTTAATTTACTTATGTATCAGAGTTGGGGATGGGAACAGGTTCTTCCAATTTTACTTAATTCTTATGGAAAAATTGATTGCATATACACCTGTCCAGCAGTCAAGGGGGAATTGAAGTCTACCTGTGTCCTGAAGAGAATGAAGCTCTAAGTCCTGTTATGCAAACTAATAAAGATCATAATGGAAACCTTGCGAAGACCAATTCCAAAGATTTGTCCTCATATTCATGTGATTCAGTATCTGTCTGTCCCTCAGGAACGTATTAATGATGAATAGAGAGGTTCCGCTAACCCTTTGTTCCAGTACTGACCCACCACTTGCTTCTTCTTTTACTATTCTTCCTTATCTCATGGTGTACTCTACATGTAGAACTATTCTTTTACATTCTGAAAAAAATGTAGGCACACCTTGAAACTCACATAATTAGGAATGCATATCAACATCATCCAAGACTCTTTGCTTGCGTCGTTAAATTGTTTCCGACTCTCCGTGACCTCATGGACCGCAATGCACCATGCTGATCCACTTGGTATTCATGGCAGAGATACTGGAGTGAGTTGCCAGTTCCTTCTTCAGTGGGCAACAGCATTCTATTCCAAGGTGGTCCCATCCAAGTACTGACCAGGCCCAACCCTGAATGACTTCAGGGTGGTGCGACCTCTTGATTCGCCAACTAGAATCAAACACAGGCCGCAGCAGTAAAAGCACTGAATCCCAACCACTGGACCACCAGGGAACTCCCCAATGCTCCTTTCTCAACTCACAGTTGACTTCATAAAATTTGATAAACTTTTGTTAATATAATCTTGATGCAAATTTTTTTTGAATTTATTTCCAGTATAAATCTTGCATTCCAATAATTTTTATTATTGGTCATTATTTATTAAACTCCATCACTTTCCATATCATTATTTAGAAGAGTTCAATAAATATATAGTAAATAACTTGTTAAAAAACATATTTAAACAGTGATTTTGATGGCGAAAATGCTACTCCGCTACTCCAACATTAAATCTGTCTGAATGTATTTATTATTATTATTATTATTATTATTATTATTATTATTATTATAGTTAATTTATCACGCACTGACATATTCCGTAGCGCTGTACATAAATTAAGTTCAGACAAAGATAAATACAAATTAAAATTTAGCAAAGCAAGTAGGGCCCTGTCTGTGAGCTAGGAATCCAATGTCCATGGTGAATTCCCAAAGTACTTAGGATAGAAACTCGCAGACTTACAATCTAAGGTATAGTGAGTGGTAAAAGAAGGAGAGAGAGGTGATAAGTGTGTTAGGGGGGAAGGTGATATGCTTCTTTAAAGAGATGCATTTTAAGTGAGCTTTTAAATGTTTTGATGCAAGATGATGGTGGAGCGAGGCAAGGAGTTCCAGAGACTGGAGGCGGGAGTGAGAAGAGGTGACAAGAGTTGTAGAAAGAAGAAGGCCATTAGCAGAACGAGGAGGGTGGGTGGGGGGAGTATTTGGAGATGAGAGCAGAGATGTTTGGCGGAGCGTTATTGTTGAGGGCTTTGTAAGTTAGGATTTTAAATGTTATTCTTGAGGCTAAGGGAAGCCCGTGGACTGACAGAGAGGTGATGCTGACACTGAACATTGTGTACGGAAGATGAGTCTAGCAAAGGCCTTTATAATGGATTGAAGTGGAGATAGTCGGGTGGTGGGTAGGCCAACAAGAAGCGAGTTGCAGTAGTCTAGTCGAGAGATGATGAGAGAGTGTATAAGGATTTTAGTTGTGTCTTGTGTAAGGTAGTGACAAATTCTGGAGATGTTTTTTAGATGTAGAAGACAAGATTTAGTTAGTGACTGTACTGTATGTGAGGAATGAAAGACAGGGCGGGTCCAGTAGAACTCCAAGACAACGGGCTTGGGAGGAGGGGGTGATGATGTCATTGTTGACAGTGAGAGAGATGGGAGTAATTGACCCTGTGGGAGAGGGAAGATTAGGAGTTCAGTTTTAGACATGTTGAGTTTGGGATGGTGGGTGGACATCCAAGAGGATATACTAGAGAGGCAGTTGGAGACGTGTGTTAGAAGAGAGGGGGATAGATCTGGTGATGAGAGGTAGATTTGGGTGTCATCTGCATAGAGGTGATACTGAAGCCCAAAAGAGTTTATGAGGGTACCAAGTGAAGAAGTGTAGATGGAGAAGAGGAGGGGGGCTAGGATTGATCATTGGGGTACACCAGCAGACAAGCAATAGTTAAGAAGGGTTTATATATCCAAAACGGTCATGACTAAAGCGTGCAGGAAAGGATCTTATTTAAAATACACAATGTTTACTTACACAATGTTTAAACATCCTGTTTTTCTACCTACAAATCTCAACTTTGCCCCAAACTCACCTCCATTAATCACTAAGTTATAACATGTATTACCAGAAGAAAAAAAATGGCTCTAAATGGTAATACAAAGACAATTCAATTCAATAAGACATTTTGTTGCAACAGAGTTGAGGTCCCTATACTGTAGAGCTTACAATCTAGACACGTAATTGCAAAAAATAAACACCAATAGATTCATAGACACCAACACATTTATCAGTAAACATTTCTTGAGTATTTCCATAAATATGCAATCGTATAGCAAGAGAAAGCAGTTTAAGTGGCTTAACATGTGTCTCATATATGGGAATACTTATGAAGTAGATTTTTTTTTGTTTAGTCAAAAACTTGTTCTCAATAATGTAATAATGCTCAATATGCGATAACGATATTAAGAGTAAGCCCAGGGATTATTTTTAGGGTTTATAATTCTAATGTCTAGTTAAGTAAGGAGAGCATAACAGCCCTACAAATAATTCTCTTGTTGCAGCTCATTTTGGAGTTGCAGTTTACTAATTAAGATCACTGGGAATAGTCCCCATCCCTAAAATAAATTCCATCCTATTAATACATTTTTTCTGGCTCTGCTTCCATTTGTGTATTGTTTGCATGCTGCTGAATTACGTTCATTCATTGTGTCTTGATTTCAGCCATCAGTCAGATGGGTAATTTCGACCAGCTTTGACGCACATTGCAAAAGAAAGGTCGGGTCATGGAATATTTTAAGTCTCAATATCAATTTAAACAGAGCTTTGTGGAAGAAAATACTCTGTGATGCCTTTCCAAGACTAAACAAACACTCCATGATTATTGGTTTTCTGATGTTGTTCTGTGCTATAATCAAGTTTTAGAGATACATCAGGTTGCTCCAGATGGAGAGTTAACGATTGATAAGTCTTTACATAGCCTTTGCGTCACTTTTTATTTTCAAATCAGTTGTTAACGAGGCACCCCAGGGCGAAATATTGACCAATGAAATAGCCAGAAGGATCATGTCAGAAAATTAATGCTGATGAAAATGGAATAAAAGAACAGAAGAGAAGTTCCCTCCAGTCTCATTTTCTTGCTGTGCTTGTGATTGATGTTTGGATACTTGCATCCCCTCAGATTGAAATCCAAACATTATTGTATTCATCTAATATATATCTATATCCATCTGTGTAATCTTAGTAGGGGGTTCACAACAATGGGCGACCAATGAGATCAGTGGGAGAAAATTAAGCACACTCGACAATTCTTTCACTTCCTCTCCTAAAGCCATTGCAGATGTTTCAATTGTATAACAAATAACACTCAAAGGCTCACTGAAATAACACTGAAAGTACCACCACGTAGTGCATTTACTTCTTCTGTAATTTTAATGAATGGTTAATAATAAGCAAATTATATGCACAAGTGCTCACTGTAATGTGTCCGTGCTGTTGCTGGATTGAATTTGGATCTAGATTGTACCTCATCAACTTAAAAAGCCTCAATAATAAAATTTAAAAACATGACCCTAACTTACAAAGTCCTCAACAATAATGCTCCCCCTTACATCTCTGCTCTCATCTCCAAATACTCCCCCATCTGCCCTCTTCGTTCTGCTATTGACCTTCTTTTTTCAACTTTTGTAACCTTCTCTCACTCCCGCCTCCAGTATTTTTCTCGTACTGCCTCTAGTCTCTGGAACTCCTTGCCTCGTTCCACCAGATTATACTGTTGCCTCAAAACATTTAAAACCTCACTTAAAACGCATCTCTTTAAAGAAGCGTATCACCTTCCACCCTAACACACGTATCACCTCTCTCTGCCTCTTTTACCACTCACTATACCTTAGGTTGTAAGTCTGCGAGTTTCTATCCTAAGTACTTTGGGAATTCACCATGGACATTGGATTTCTAGGTCAAAGACAGGGCCCTCCTTGCTTTGCTATATGTTAATTTGTATTTATCTTAGTCTAAACTTAATTTATGTACAGTGCTACGGAATATGTTGGCGTGTTATAAATGAACTATAATAATAATGACATACAGTACTTCGATTTCTCCCAATGTGGTTGTTTTCTTGAGACAGGTTCTAGTGCTGTTGGTGGAATGTTGTTGTGTTGGGCGAGACATGGATCCTGGTGCATGCCAGCATTCACAATGCTTTGGTATCTTCAGCGAGCATCCAAACAAATTTACGAACACCAAAAATCTAGGTATGCACTTGAAGAAATTTGTCAAAACCTCAAAATTGGCAAATTATATATTGTACAATGGAAAAAAGAATCAGTGACTGACATTTCAAACTCTAACTCATGTGGATCTGAGTATCGGGGGCAGCTACCCCCAACCTCATCAGTTTCACAATCTCAGTGATAAAGGACAGGGATAAAGCTCATGACAAAAACTTGGTGGGTAGGTAAAGCTAGTAGTAGACCTTATATTATTGTCCTAAACAGTCACTACCACTATCTTCCTGCCCTCCCTTACTTAAAGGTGATGGGCCAGCGTCCTATGAGAGACTTATAGACCCTGTTGCATGGCTGGACATATGTGTATTTAGGATTCATGTTTCCTTGGAAAAACACAGATGAATTGTTAATGAATGGAATCAAAAATCTATTTTTCACTCACAGGCAGTAAAATGATATAATGTGATTGTATAGATAGTTTACCACATGCAGTCATTATCAAATTGGTTACTAATCTGAGTAGCCTTTAGTAACAAAGTTTGTCTCATGGCTCAATAAGCAATAGTGTAATACTTCCAAAACCATGAGAATCCCAATTGCGCACAAGCAAGGGGAGAATGGATAACACTGACACTTGATGCAGATCTCTTAACGTCACACCAATGTCTACATCTTAATGATTCCAAAGCCTAACAGTTGCCCAAAATGACTTATTTTGGATATTATAAAACTAAACGTCTTACATATAAATGGTTGAAGAGCTTCAAGTGACCTTTTTAAGTAAGAGCTCTCTGGTGCACTTTTTCATCTTGGCAAGATTTTGCAGTCATGGCTTGAGAGGTCAATTCCTTTAAAATGTAACAGTTTTAACCTCAACAGATATATAAACGACGATGCTCTGAAATGTCTGGAAAGAGCACATAAGTCCATGAACACGAATATCTCACAAGCAGGATAACCCACTACTTCACTACAGCACTTCCTCTTTTTTGTAGACATAAGAGCTCATCTTTCAGACATTGTCTTATTTGCCAAACTGTGGTACTCGGCAAATAGTACCACTGCACCTACGCCATAGTTGACAACCTGTAGAGTCTTCAAAGAAAAAAGAAGAAAAAACACCTATTCCAATCGGTTTACCCTTTATCATAATAATCCAAAACATTTTTCATAATAAAATATACATTTTATTAATTTAAAATTAAGAAGATAGTTGATATATTAAAATAATTTTAAATTATAAAAATTAAAAACGATCACTGATGCTTAATTATCCAATTACAATAGTAAATGATTCCAATGAGGAATCAAATTGTAAACAGAGATACCACAATTTATTTGTAACAATATTAATATTATAGGACTCTCCTAAGAAACTAAATTACTAAATACTCCAAAAAATGGTATCAATTATCAAGCTAGCAATTTGCCAGACAGGTGGAAACACAGGCACTGCATGCAGTCCAACTGTGAGGAATTGACTCTGCTGGGTTTTGAACCCTGGTCCCCAGGCTGCTGAACCTCTTCCCTGCCACTGCGCCAGCCTGCCTTTGTGAATTTCCTTGAGATCTGATAAACCTTGACTCTGCTAGCAATAGTATCAGTGACTAGTCTCTTCAGCTGTGTCTGGTCAGGTGTCTGGTCCTTGGCCTATATAAGGCACTTCCTGTCTCTGTACCTGGCCAGATTATTGTGGTTCCTGTTCCCTTCAATAAAGCTTGTTCCTGTTTCACCTACAAGTTGCTGAATTGGATCATTGCTGACCTAGGCTGCTGGTCTCCAAAACCTTGTGATTCCTATATCATTACAGAATAATCTGGCCTTTTCATGGAGACCGCCGGGTCAGATTCTGCATTGGCCCAGCAGGTTGCTTTTACTGCAAGAACTGTGCAGACCCAGGCACAGACCATTCAAGTGCTGCAGGACCAGGTAGCTGAACTGCAAAATAAAGTTCAGTCAATGCACAGTGAGTATACCAGCTACAGGGCATGTGATGTTGCGGCTGCTACTGTTACACCTGCACAAGATGCCCGCTTGCCCCTACCAGAAAAGTTTGGAGGAGATCGCAAAAGATTTAGGGGTTTCCTAAATCAATGCTGTTTGCACTTCATGATGTTACCTCACCATTTTCCATCTGAAAGAGAGAAGGTGGGATTTATTTTCTCTCTATTCAAAGATGAAGCCCTGGCTTGGGGCTCCCCTCTTCTGGAACAGGACAGTCCAGTCTTGGGTAATTTAAATGACTTTCTTGAGGCCATGTGCCTAGTTTTTGATGACCTCAATCGATGTGCTACAGCAGAAGCCACTCTCCTTCATTTGCATCAAGGGAGGCGCTCTGTGGCTGAATATGCTGCTGAATTCAGACAGTGGGTTGCTGATACTACCTGGAACCAATCAGCCCAGAGGTTCCACTTCAGGAAAAGGTCTTTAGAAGCTATAAAAGATGAGCTAGCTCGTGTTGATCTTCCTACTGACTTTGATGCATTTGTGTATTTGGCTATCCATATTGATCGGAGACTTTCTGAAAGAAAATTGGAAAGACAGGGCTCTTTTAGACCAAGTGCTACTCCTATTTCCTATTCAAGAATTTCTACTCCGACCCCACAAACACCTACAGACTCTGAGCCTGAGGCTATGCAGGTAAATCTAATAAGAGGGCCATTATCCAATGAAGAAAAACAGTGGCGACAGACTCTAGGGGACTGTGCCATCAATTGCCCTAGCAAATCCAAAAGAATAATAGCTATGGCTGCTGAGGGTGCACAGATTCGACACCAATCCCAGATTTCAGATCAACTGGATTCTGTCACACAACCCTTGTTTTCTCTGGCTCATGGTGAAGAGGGTATGTTGACTCAACATCCTCATTTTGTGGTGCCTATCAGGTTGCAATGTGGTGATTGTAAAATTTCAACTACTGCCATGATAGATTCTGGAGCAGGCGGAAACTTTATGGACATCAAGTTTGCAGCAGGAAATAGAATTCTGTCTATCCCTAACTCTTCACCTGTTTTAATGGAGACAGTAGATGGTTCTCCACTTACGTCAGGCCCGGTTACACATGAGACTGTGCCCTTAAAGTTAACTCTGGAAGTGAATCACCATGAGGCTATATCTTTCCACCTAATTTCCTCAACACAGTTTCCAGTGATTTTGGGGGTACCTTGGCTTGCTCTGCATAACCCACAGATTGATTGGAAGACCAGAACTTTGTCCTTTCCTTCAGAACACTGCTTTTTGAATTGTCAACCGTCTAAGGTAACACCTGTTGCCACAACAATTAATGAAATGTTTGCTACAAACTTGACTAAGCTTCCTCTACATTATTGGGATTTTGCAGATGTCTGTGATAAGAAGAATGCTGATCAGCTTCCACCCCACAGGCCTTATGATTGCCCAATAGAGCTGTTACCTGGGGCTGCTATCCCATTTGGCCATATATATTCCCTTTCTGAGCCTGAATTGAAAGCTCTTCGTGAATACATACAAGAGAATCTTGCCAGAGGCTTTATTCGACCATCTACTTCTCCAGCAGGAGCTCCTATATTCTTTGTAGAAAAGAAAGATGGCAGCCTACAGCCATGCGTTGACTACAGGGACATTAATAACATGACTGTTAAAAAACGCTACCCCTTGCCTCTCATTCCTGAACTTTTGGAGAGACTTTGCTCAGCTAAAATATTTACGAAGCTTGATCTTCGGGTGGGGGGGGGGGGGGGGGGGGCATATAATCTGGTTCGCATAAGACCAAATGATGAATGGAAAACAGCTTTCAGAACCAGGTACGGGCATTACGAATATCTAGTAATGCCATTTGGGCTTTGTAATGCCCCTGCAACTTTCCAGCATCTTATCAATGATGTACTACGAGATCTACTGGATTAGTTTGTTGTGGCATATTTGGATAATATCCTAATATTTTCTGATAATCTTGAAAACCACAGAAAACAGGTCCGTATAGTTCTGTTGCGCCTTCATACCCACCACCTTTACATTAAACTGGAAAAATGTGAGTTTGAACAAACAGAAATTCAATTCTTGGGGTATGTAATAACTCATAAAGGTTTAAGTATGGACGCAAGTAAAATGAAATCTGTGCTGGACTGGCCCATCCCCAAGAATGAAAAAGATATTCAGAGATTTGTGGGGTTTGCCAATTTTTACAGGCGTTTCATTAAGAATTTCTCTGCTGTTATTACACCGATCACTGAACTTACACGTAAAGGGACTCCTTTTCCGTGGTCCGATAAGGCTGATACAGCATTCTCCCGTTTAAAGACTCTGTTTACATCTGCCCCCGTCCTGGTACATCCTCAGCCGGAATGACCATTTATTGTGGAAGTTGATGCTTCTGATTCAGCTGTTGGTGCTATACTGTCTCAAAGGACTGGACCTAAGATGCTGTTACATCCGTGTGCCTTCTATTCCCGCCAGATGGTGCCAGCAGAAAGAAACTATGACATAGGGAATAAAGAACTATTGGCTATAAAAGCTGCCTTCACCGAATGGAGACATCTCTTGGAGGGAGCTACCCATCCAATTACTGTCCTCACAGATCACAAAAATCTGGAATGTATTCGATCAGCTAAGAGACTGTCAGCCAGACAAGCACGCTGGTCCCTATTCTTCTCGAGGTTTAATTTTTTGGTTACATACTGTCCTGGCTCCAAGAATGGTAAGGTGGATACCTTGTCTAGAATAGCTGACCCCCTCCTTACTACCGTAACCAAGACCACCATCTTGCCGGAGGATATATTTATTGGAGTTACATTTCCTTCTGATCTGATGTCTCGTATTAAAAAGGGCTACGCTGAAGATCCAGTTCTTCGTGATCCTCCTCGTGATCTCCATATGACGATGCTTAATGGGTTTTGGATTTTTCAACAACGTCTGTTTGCTCCGGAGTCAGTGCGACTGGACCTTTTACGTCTCTACCATGACTCAAAACCAGCAGGTCATCCAGGAATCCGAAAGACACAAGAGTTACTCGCCCGATCCTTTTCGTGGCCGAAGTATTATGAGGATGTTAAGAAGTATTTGTCCTCTTGTGATGTATGTGCCAGACATAAGACTCCTCTCTCATCCCCTGTTGGCTTGCTTCAGCCTCTTCCGATTCCTCATCGTCCCTGGGGATCTATATCCATGGATTTTATTGTGGAACTACCTCCCTCTAAGGAACACACTACCATTCTTGTTTTTGTGGACAGGTTATTTAAGATGGGTCATTTCATACCAGCTCGTGGTCTCCCTTCAGCTAAACAGACGGCTGACCTGGTTATTCGGGAAATATTTTGCTTGCATGGAGTGCCTGATGAAGTAGTTTCTGACAGGGGAGTGCAGTTTACATCTCGTTTTTGGAAACATTTTTGGTCTAATATAGGTATTAATGTAAATCTGTCGTCAGCTTTTTATCCACAAAGTAATGGACAGACTGAGCGAACCAACCAGACTTTAGAGCAATATTTGCGGTGCTATATTAGTTACCTTCAGGACGACTGGCTGGGTTTTCTACCCACTGCAGAGTTTGCCTATAACAATGCCCAACTTCTCCACTTCTCTGAGCCCATTTTTTGCCAACTATGGTTACCATCCAACCTTTCTAGTGAGTCTCCCAATTACTACTTCCATTCCTGCAGTCACTGATCGGCTAACCACCTTACGAGATTCCCAAGACCTGTTGAAGGAGACTCAGGAATGTTACAAGAGAGCTGCTGATAGGCATAGAACGGAGGCCCCAGTTTATCATGGTGGTGACAAGGTTTGGCTGTCAACAAGGAATCTTAAGCTTAGGGTTCCTTCTCATAAATTGGGTCAGAGGTTCATGGGACCTTTTGAGATCATCGCTCAGATCAATGCTGTTACTTTTCGTTTGCAACTTCCAGATTCCATGAGAATACATCCGGTGTTTCACGTTGCACTGCTGAAACCTTTCCATGACAACACCTTCCCTGGCTGAGTCCTGCCTGCCCCACCTCCAGTCCTCGGGGATGGGGAGGATGAATACGAGGTGGAGAAAATTCTGGACTCCTGGATCTTCCACAACAAGCTTCAGTATCTGGTTCGTTGGAAAGGCTATGGTGAGGAGGATAGTTTGTGGGAATCAGTGGACAATATTCACGCTCCTGATCTTCTTCGGTCTTTTCATGTGCAGTACCCTGTTAAACCGGGTAATAGGGCATCCAGAGGCTGCACCTATAGAGGCGGGGGTAATGTGAGGAATTGACACTGCTGGGTTTTGAACCCTGGTCCCCAGGCTGCTGAACCTTTTCCCTACCACTGCGCCAGCCTGCCTTTGTGAATTTCCTTGAGATCTGATAAACCTTGACTCTGCTAGCAATAGTATCAGTGACTAGTCTCTTCAGCTGTGTCTGGCCAGCTGTCTGGTCCTTGGCCTATATAAGGCACTTCCTGTCTATGTACATTGCCAGATTATTGTGGTTCCTGTTCCCTTCAATAAAGCTTGTTCCTGTTTCACCTACAAGTTGCTGAATTGGATCATTGCTGACCTAGGCTGCTGGTCTCCAAAACCTTGTGATTCCTATATCATTACACCAACAGTGTAGAATCAAGAGCTCAAGATTTATTAAACAAGTATTAAAGTGTATTAAATAATAAATAAATAGTGAGTTTAAGGAGTAAATATTACTCAATGTAAAATAGTGAAAAAATTGTAAATTTATAATGCTCTAGATATACAGTGGTAGGCTACCAATAACAGCAATCCTCCTGTCTAACAACAGCAAGCTGAATTAAAGTGCATCTAATTATTATACATTGCACATATATAGCTCTAGATAATAAATATTAAAAACCATATAGTATCCACTATAAGGTTAAGTACCAAACAGAAGTTTTATTAAAGTGCGTCTAATTAATGTGCATAGTGCATATATGGCTCGGATAATAATTGTTTTAACATCACACAGTATCCACTATCTGATTAAAAAACGTATTTAAATTAGTAATTATTTATATAGTAAGCATAATACATGAAAAAATATCTTGTTTACAATCTAATATGAATCATAGCTCTTAATATTGTTATAGAGTATGCTAATTGTATATCAGATTCTTTAATTACAGTATAAATACCAATGGCTATGTATCATTACAATATTCTTGTATCTTTCCAATATTCATAGATATATAGCTCTTAATATTGTTACAGAGTATGCCAATTGTATATCAGATTCTTTAATCACTGTATGAATAGCACTGTATCCATTTAGCTATGTATCATTACAATATTCCTAGATATATGCATCAAGACACACTTATCTTTTTAAGTAATCTTATTGTAGTGCACAGATCAATAGCACATCAGCGCAAGCAGTTTCTTGGGTTTACTAGATGTGTGATGTCATCAGTGATCATCGCAGAACCGGTTGACACACGTTTCACGTATGCTTCCTCCAGACCTGTCTATGTCTTTTATTGTGCCTTTCCTGTTATTACTAGGAATACCATAGTTCTACTTATACAAACCCTTGTTAATAGTGATATATATTTACTTTGTAATATATTGTCCAGTCTTGCCGAAACACCTATTTGTTTGTTCTTTGTGCCAATCCGTCATGTCCAACTCTCCGCGACCTCATGGACAGCAACAAACCATGTTGATCCATCTGTTATTCATGGCAGAGATACTGGAGTGGGTTGCCAGTTCCTTCTTAAGTGGGTCACAGCATATTCCTAGGTGGTCTTCCACCCAAATACTGACCAGGTCAAACCCTACATGGCTTCACATTGGTGTGACCTCTTGGTTCCCCAACTGGAATCAAACCCAGATTGCAGCAGTGACAGCACCAAATCCCAATCACTGGACCACCAGGGAACCTGCTAGCACACCTAGGCAGGTCCAAAATCGAAGTCAATGGACAGCAGGATCCAGGAGGACACCAGCCCATATACTCTTCAACTATTGTGCAGCCAAGTTCTATTACATTTAATTTATTGTATGAGCACTCAATTTAGCAAACAACTTGTCCAATGTTGTCTGTTTTTTTTTATTTTTTTTACCAATATTGAATTTTTGGATGAATATTGGAGATTTTTTTTGCCTAAAATATATTGGGCTTGATGAATATAGGGGCTAATAAATATAGAGGTTCCTGTGCATATTAAAACACATACATTTGGTTAATTTGTAATATAATTCCAACAAAAAAATTTAATTAAAAAAATGACAAGTCTTTTTGTCAACTTTTTAAAGTGTTATTAATAAAATGATCGTGAAGACAAATTATGTTGTTTTTCTCTTTAGTGCTGAAACATTAGGTCAGCCAGTACGATAATATACTATTTTTGAATCATCTATCACCTTTGTTAACGTTTTGCTGGTTATAAATCATATAATGTGAGGTTGCATAGCGACAATTTTGTTCACCGTGCATTCTATTTTTGTAACTTTATTTAAAACTGAAAAATAACTTGGTGTACCTGAAACCCCAAGTGAGCCAGTTATTGGAGTGTAACAAAGTTTGACGTCAGAACAGCTATTTATTCCACTGGAGAGCATTAGCGATGCATTACCCTTTGGCACTTCTGTTTTCAGAAGCAGAGTTAAAATTTTATGAATGGTTTTGACCAATTATTATTTATTTTTAGCACTCGAAGAGCAAGTGTCTTGTATATATACATAAGCCACATGTCTGGTAGAAATGAAAACTGTAATTGTTGAGCAATATTACTATTATAAGAGGCTTTCCTATTTTAATTGGTGACAATTTGAAAGATTCCGTGTGAATGAATTGACTTTCTTTGCTAAGCTGTAGAGATTTTCCGAATTCCTATATTCATAACAGGATCATATTCTAAAGACATTTTCATTTTTCTAATTTTCACTGAACTTCCCATGGGCTCTTAAAATACTCACTATTTACCGGTGCATGGATTTAGTTCCTTTTCTGTAATTTTAGGGTGACATTCTCAGGATGTACTGTGTAATGAGTTGTATTTGTTTTATTCTCAAATATAATTTAGTTAATTATGTTTTAGAGAGATTTTTTAACAAGTGATATTAAACATTGTTGCCAAATATATAACAATACTCGTAAATAATTAAGCCCAACAACTAAGGTGAATAATATATGTAACATAATACTTGTGTTGTTGTTTAGTCATTCAGTCATATCCGACTAGCCATTATTCTTTGGACCACAGCCTTTAGGGGCCCTAAGATTTTGGTGCCTCCATATATAACTAATTCAAAATATAAACAATAATAAACTGTTGCAATGTACATCATTTACCTCTACTATTCCTATTTTATTATTATTTATATATATATTTATATATATATATATATATATATATATATATATGCAATTTTTAATTTATTGTAGGAACTCCTTTTTGTGGAACCTGGTTCTGCTGCTCTATTTGCACTTAGATCCATGGTAAATGCGTCAACAGAATTTTTTTGTGGTGCCCCCTTCCGTTGATGCCCTAAGCACATGCTTATTTTGCTTAATGGTTAATCCAGCCCTGACCACAGAACACCAGTAAAATCTATCATTATATCTCTGGTTGTACTTATCCATAAGGTTTTCTTGGCCGAGATACTGGAGTGGGTTGCCAATTCGTTCTCCAGTGGATCTCGAATTGTCTGACCTTAATATAGGGCAATACCTATGGTTATTCTTGTCCATAAGATTTTCTTGGCAAAGATACTGGTGTGGGTTGCCAGTTTGTTCTCCATTGGACCTCAATTTGTCTGACCTTTCTACTATGACCTGCCCATCTTGGGTGACCCTGCATAGCTCACAGCTTCACCGAGGTACACAATCCCCTTCACCATGACAAGGTAGGGATCCAGAATGAGAACATAGTTCTTAAGTTAATGTAATGTATATATTGCAGTACAGTTCTTTATATACCATTATACTAGAACTCAGTATTTATAAATTTATCTTGTTACTGGATTGTAATAGTAACATGTAGTTATTTATCCAATTATTTATTCTTATTTATTGTTTAATTTTTCAGTTGTGTCTGACTCTCCGTAACCCTATGAATTGCAGCATGTCAGGCACATCTGTCAGTCACTGCCCATCTGAGCTTCATGAAGCTCAGGTTCATTGCATCAATGACTGCATCCATCCATCTCTTCCTCTGCCGTACCTCTTCTTTGTGTGCCTTTTTCCAGCTTATCCAGACTTGCATCACACCTAGTCAGGATCAAAAGTTAAGGGAGTGCAATCTCCAGGATGCAGGATCACACCGGCCTCTATCCTCTAGATATTGAGTCTTCCAATAAAAACAGCACAGCCGGCAGCTTTTTATCGATCCACATGTCATCTGGTTCTCCCTTCTGTCCTAGAAGCTATACCACAGGACTGTGTGAACCAATAGAAAGCCACTGGCCATGCTGTGTGATTTACAAGATGCTATATGGAGATTTACAGCTTGCTGCCTTTCACATCACAACGTGATGCATACTAAGGAGGGAGAGAGTCTTCTAGAGGTGCTCAAAGGGAAGTTAAAATAGTCATAACTTTATATAGTTGGCTAACAGAGGTGTCGTTATTTGGATGTAATTTATACTTTTTGAAGGTAATTACTTTTTATTACTATGCTTGTCCATTAGTACTTTTCATATCCTACTTTTCATTAGAAGGTGGTTATACGTACAGTATATACCACCATTTAAAGAAATTACATCTCTATATGCTACCATCCATCTTCAAACCATGGCTTATAGCTTTAGTATTGGTCTTTTTGCTGCAAAAAATATACATGATGACCATCTAGCAAAGAATGGTGAATGTATATTCAGCTTGCCACCTGCCTGCCAGTACCTATACTACTACCGAGTTTGATTTGGGAGTAATATTTGATTGCCTTCTCGTGCCCACCTTCCAATTAAGACATTAATTCTCAAACAATTCCAAAAGTGTCCATCTCATAGCCCTAGACCAGGGTTGGGCAAGTTCAGTCCCACACAGGCCTGGATTTGAGGATATCTTGCTGCTGTGTAAAGGCGAGATTATCACGTCTTCAGTTATCCTCATTTACTAACCTGTGCACAGAGAGGAAATCCTCAAATACAGGCATGTGTGGGGCTCTCCAGGACTGAACCTGCCCACCCATGCCCTAGACCATGATTCCCAATGCTCTCATGAAGGACCTCATGACTTGGGTTTAACACTATCTGTTCAGGAGAGGTAATTAGGTTCCATGGCCTGTTGACTACTAATTGCCTCACCAGTGGTTACATCTGGTAAACCTAAACCATGGGCTGTCAACAGCTTGGAAAATATGTTTAGTATAATTAGATGTTATTTAATCATGGACTGATATACGGTACATCCTTAGAGAGATCAGTGGCATCTACAACCTGTTTAGTCGACTGTGATATGCTGCCAGTAAAAGTCTCAAAATGACTCGTAACAATAGTTTTGCTATTTTGTTGCTACTAATAAATGCCTTTTCATCAGGTTTAATGGGGGTCCCATGGTTCATGTACTCCATGCAAATGGTCTACATAGCAAAGGAAACAATATTACTAGAACAAATACAGATATTAGATTCTATTGTTTATAAGTACAGAGGTTATACTCATGGGTGTAGGAACTGGGGGGTCTGGAGAAAACAACCCCCCCCCCCCCAGATTTTTCTATTTTACGGCTTGTGTATACAATGAGCTGCATCCCCCCAAAAAATCATTCTGGATCCTACACCCCCTGGTTATACTCAAATGTTCTATAGCAAATGTAAAATAGTGAAGACACCACACAATATTCAGTTTGTCCCAGAAAACCCAAAGCTATATTTAAATGGTCCCCCCCCAAAAAGTTTGGGATCCACTGCCTTATACTATGTTAATGCTGCTATCATTTTTATATGTTCTTTTCAAGACTGGCATTAAATTGACTCTTTAGGTAATTCTATTATAGAATTGTTGTATCTGGGTGACTTAATTGTATCCTCCTCAATGTAATTGGCATATAAAATGTATACATATACTTATTTCTAAGAAGCCCCCAGAGTAAGAGATTGTCACCTTCAGGAACCTGCCCCTTTCTTCTGGTTTTTTCTCATGCCATGTTTTGCAACTGTGACCACAGGCCTCTCCCACAGGGGAGGAGTTTCACACAACATGTGTCTCAAACTGCTAAGAAACACAGCATGCCATTGTCATGACACTGAGAGAGAACATGAAAGAGAACAAAAAAGAAAAACAGAAAGTTCCTGAAGGTGAGAATCCTGTTATTCTGGAGGCTTCTCAGAAGCGCTATACAAGGGTAAGTACAAGGAAAAAACAATATTAACACATTGCAACAGAATGGAGGGCCCTATTATTGAGCTTAGAATTTAAAGCACAAAGAGCTTGTTCCCAAAGCAATAACACAATATTGAAAACTCACAAACTTACAATATAAAGGTTTTTGTTGTGACAGGCACAAGATGTCGATGTGTAAGAAATCAGGCTCAATCACATGGAGGTGTCCGTGTGTTGCACTGTAGATTTTGCTTGTGAGTGATATAATGCTGTGGAGTGTACCGTTGTTCATATTAAGGATGAAGGTGAAGCTTCTTTAAACAGATGTGTTTTTAGTGACTTTTTGAAGGTCTTGATAATCCAGTGGACAGCACTAAGGAGTCCCATAGAGTAGGGGCGGCATGAGAAAAGTCCTGAAGGCAGGCGTGATAGAAGGTGATAAGAGAGGAGGAAAGAAGAAGGTCATTAGCAGAGTGAAGAGGGCAGTTGGGGGAGTATTTTGAGACAAGAGCAGAGATATAAGGGGTTTTACATTTTATTTTAGAGGCTATGTATTCTTTATTTTCCAGGATGCATTGTAGAGATATTCTCCCGTGCAATATCACACTTAGTAGCAGATAAAAATCCTATTGACAGTGTTGAAACTCCTGCTGTTATCTGGCTCCTGTTTATTTGAAATTCACACGTCAAAAAACTACAAGACATATAAGCAGTGAAAGCCTGAACATAACTCACAAATACATCAGTCTGTGGGCTGCTAGGTAAAGTCTGTGAAGCCTGATCACTAAAGGTTGACGGACCACCGTAGTTCAAGAAAAATCTCTATGGTTTGTGATATACGTAACACACTAACAACTGTGTAAGATGTAAGCATAAAAATATTTTAGAGAAAATCATCTGTTTGAGTGTTGTATGTGGTGACATTTTATATTTATGGTACAGGTAGATAATCCGGCATCCTCTGTTGAGGGGCATTGCCGGATTAACCACTTTCCTGTTCCCTTACCTGACTACAGTAACTCTGTGAGAACCTGCAACCACCTGTTCAATGAGGCTGTGCAGTGATCAGGAAACTAACTGACATCGGAAGCCGTGATCATCTGTCCGTTCAGCGATTAGTGCAGCGGGGAGGAGACTGCCAAATTACAGGAGGTGCCGAATTCCGATGCCAAATTACAGGAGATGTCGAATTCTGATGCCGGATTACAGGAGATGCCGAATTCCGATGCCAAATTACAGGAGGTGCCGAATTCCGATGCCAAATTACAGGAGTTGCCGAATTCCGATGTCGGATTACAGGAGGTGCAGAATTCCGATGCCAAATTACAGGAGGTGCCAAATTCCGATGCCAAATTACAGGAGGTGCCAAATTCCGATGCCGGATTACAGGAGGCGCCGAATTTCGATGCCGGATTACAGGAGGCGCCGAATTTCGATGCCGGATTACAGGAGGTGCCGAATTTCGATGCCGGATTACAGGAGGTGCCGAATTTCGATGCCGGATTACAGGAGGTGCCGGATTCCAATGTTGGATTACCAGTGTCCTACCTGTATCGTGATGACGTTACACGACTCTGTGTGGGTGGTTCTGACATTATTTTTTTCAGACTTCCATCGTTGGAGAACGGTGGCTGCAGAACGTTTATGTAGTCTCTGAGTTGCTTGAAAATTGGGTTGTAAATGATGGCTACATGGGACCATTCAGTTTGTGTTTTTTGGTTCTCATTCAAGCCATATTTCTTTTGGCATATAATGGCTTGTACCATTCCTTTATCTTAATGTTCTTATCCACTCCCCAATATTTCCTAAAACAAGCAGACACTACATGTTATATTATGTATTATAGGTTTAAACCTCGGCCAAATCCCAAACATGATATTGTATATACGACTGGAATCTGCCATTAATCAGCCTCAACTAAAACCACTAACTTCACGAAGTTACTTTGATTTTTCTAAACTCTTTTTACGTTTGTACTAATAAGATTATAGCTAACTTTGACAGCTTTACAAAACTCAGAAGATTGTCGCCTACTCAGCTGTTTGTGAATATGAAGTTTCAATCGTGGAGGAATACGAGGAGGTGCGAAATACTGGAGGAGTGTGATGGAGATGATTTGTAGAACTTGTTGGTTGAAAAAGTTCCACATCAATAGTTGACCAGAGTTATTAAAAATACTGTGTGATTGCCATAAATTTCCCAAAGACTACATGAGAAAAATGTTTTATAAGCATCATTTTTGTGTATTTAGTGTAAATATTACATCTCTGGAATATGTATTTGATATGCTGAAATGTGTATGTGATTCATTTTCACAGAAAGTAATGTTTTGGCATTTCGTAAAGCAATATTTCTTACACTTCTCGATCGAGCAGTGAACTTATTGAAGCAGAAGAACTTTGGAGCTTAAAATGTATATTTTCCCATCATGAAAGATATTTTTGTTCTACAACACTGAACACATAACCCTTTAAATGGTCATGAGAGGCTACAACTGGAGATTTGTAATTGCATCATAAAACAGAGGTTTAATTGTGATCCCGGCTATATTACTGAATTGAGCAGACAGATATTGGAGATTAAGAATGAAAACACATTTAATCACCCCAGGCAACCCAGCACAGATGAATTTTAATGGCAAAATATAAAGATTCATCAGATGTATAAGCTGAGACGTGCACCATTTAACCCTTTAGCACGAGATGGGCATGTTATCCAGTCGGTCAGATATGATCGAAGACTTCTTATCTCTTGTAGTATTCGTTGCGTGATAGAGTTGTCCAGCTTCATTTGGATTTCTTGGCACTGACACCAAATCTTTAGACAGTGGTACATTGTGTTTATTTCAGAAGCATTTCTGAACAAGAAAGCTATCCGACACACTCATTTCTTTCACACAAAACAACAGTCGTGAACTTTGTCCAGTGTGAATAGATTGTAAACCCACAGGCTATGTGTTTTGGAAGACTTCAATCCTGACCCTTTTCTTCTCAATATTACATTTTTTTTATCTTGTTTTCTTCAGAAGAAGACTCAAGGTCGTGGAAGTTCAAATTTAAACTTATCCTTCTTATGGGTGACTTCCTCTATAGACTATTTTTTTCTGAAGATCTAATGATTAAAGTTTCATGTCTCTAATGACCAGTAGGATCACTGTCAATGAGTATCAAAGGGGCAATGTAAAGATTGCATATATTTAGATATCTTTCATCACAATTATATTTTGGACCCCCAAAGGCAAAGACAGATTTTAATAGTTCAGAAATTAATACTTTTGAGACAAATAAGTATTGTGATGCTCATCTTTCTATTAAGTATCAGTGAATTATATTTTGGTATTAGCAATAATTCTGCTATGGCTTTTCAAGTGCAGGTAGGACACTGATGATTCTGCATCTTCAATTCCAGCTCCTTGCCAGATTAACTGATTTGCTGGACCAGAGGTGTTTCGGCAAATCAACTGAATCCGGCAAAGCCACCTGATTCATTCACTGCCCACAGTAACCCTGTGGGCTCCTAAAACCCTCCACCCGAGGGCATGATGAGAGTAGTGAGGTTGTGCGGGGCAATGACTTACAGCAGGAAGACCGTCGGATTAAAGGAGCTGGATTATCGTTAAATATTCCACATATCACATGTGGCAGGTGCAGGCTTGGGTGCAGATCCAGGCAGCACGCAGGTGCATCCAAAGATACTCCTTGAAGACAGAGAGAAGCTAATTGCTAGAGTAGCCACAAGATGGTTTGGTATTGTGGCATGAAGGCTTCATAAGGATGCTCATCTCTATGCACAAAGTTCAGGCCCTCAACAAACAATACTTATGGTGTCAATTTATAAAAAATGACAACAAGTGTACATCAATCTTGCACTCTTGACTGTCTGTGGTCCACTTGTTTGTCACAAGTCTTCCTTTGTAACTTAGACCCCTATGCAAATCTTGTGTTGTAAATTGCCACAGTGCCGAAAATCGTCTGCGGTAGTTTTCCCCCCCACATTAATGTAAATCTTTAGCTCCCCCGCATTATGGCAATCAGGCCATATCCGTAAACCATGCTTAAACCAAGGGGCTGGATTACGGCCCCCTAGCAAAAATTCACTAATCAATTAACAGTTACACTTTTTCTTGTTGTGCCGCAGCCAGTGAAAATCGGACAACGGATTAGTGATTGACAGGCATACTGTATATATTTGTGACTTTCTTGTTCAATCGATGACTGTGTGGAAGATTTTCTCTTATTAGCACGCAGGAGTTGATGGTTTTTGGATAGAGAGAGACAGAGTTCAGAAGATGTGGAAGGTTGGTGAGGTAGAGGGAGGGTGGCATGAGCTCATACATGTATGCACACGTAGTTTAGAGTAAGAGGGGGAGGGGCCTGATCTCAGGGAGGTAGTGGGGGGAAGAGACAGGCTACAGGGTCAGAGCAGGGAAGTTCAGATCCCAGTCCACAGTCTGGAGGACAAGAGGCTGGAGCCAAACACACAGCCCCTAACTATAGGCCAGAGGAGATGGTGGTACTCCCCAATTCCATCCGTGCCCGCACCCATATTACTACTGGACGATTCCAGAGAGCAAGGCCTGGAAGGAGGTAGCTACAGTTGCAGGTTGCAGGTTGGTTATGCACATAGGGATGTGAGGTCTGTTAGGCATTGTTATGATGACAGCCTGGCAAAGGTCAGAAGGATGATGGACCAGCAGCACTTGCAAGTGGTGGCCCCAGATGGACTTCCATTACTAGCAGTGGGAGAGGATAGTGAAGGAGATGATGGAAGTGGGGCCGGCCTCTTACCTCCGAACCTGGTTGCTACATAGGACCCAGCCTCCTTGCCAGGTGAATATCTTATACATCCAAATGTACACAAGATGTACACCACACACGCATAGATAACTCTAATAACATGGAATGCTGCACAACAATGAGAGTGACATGTCATCTCTCTAGATTTCACTAGGGATAGATGGATTGTCTATTCCTCATCAAATCCAGGAACCTCACCTCACCATCAGGCCCACCAGCACCTTTCTATGCTCCTCAGCACCACCCCACTTGGCCACCACCACCGCTTCCTCCCACAGCCATGCCCGGCCAACCGAGACCTCCATTCCCAGGCCCACCTTTGGAGGCTACCATGGGGCAGATGATGTTTCTCATCAGAGAATGCAGAAACCGTATCCGGGGATCCACGCCAGCATCTCCTCCCACTACAGTAGGGACTAGGAGCAGTGTCACGGGGGTGGGCGCCCTGTGGCAAAGCAGAAGAGGAGATAGGGGCTACCCCTGAGCTTTGTGCTCTTCTAAATCGCTCCTCAGAGACCATCTATTGGTCCAGAGGAGGGCAAACAAAAAACAAACAAACAATTGAAACAGTGTCAATTGTTTCTTAAGGGAAGAAAAAAAATCTTCAGGGAAATCCGGCATTATGTTGTTCCATGAAGGGCATCTTCCTCTTACTACCAAAATATAGGGTCACCTAAATTGTGTCTTTCGATTTTTCTTGTTTCAAGTTGATTCAAGGAACATCCACCCCAGAGCTCCAATCAATGTTATATTATATAAATGTAAGAATATCATCCTGAGTTCTGTAATTGTGTAGTTTGAGCGATGCAATTACTATTATTATTACCTTTTATTTGTAATACACCAACATATTCCGTAGCACTATACAAGGATTAAGTCAAATACAATTTTAACACATTGCAAAAGAATGGAGGGCCCTATACACATACTTTGATTTAAAGCCTAGTTATTGATAGTAATACCATAATCCACTACAATAAGCAAATTTAAACACTGTAAAATGGAAAATTCGGTTCAACTCTATTAATTAATTTTGGTGAACAATGCCTCAGTGAGTAATTAAAATAATATCATTATACTGAGATAGTAGAATCAATTGGCATCTAGGCCAATATGGTATTAATGCAGGCAAGCAACTAACATTTGGGCAGATAGTATTCCGACTGCAAAATACTTATTTTTGGAGGATAGCAAAGAACCTCGCATTGTTCATATATTATGGGACAAAACAATATTCTTTTCCCAGTCCAATCATGATTTCTGCCTATTGTCGTCTACACCTTGCCCCAATGTCAATACTAATCTCTTTACTTTTCATATACTGGCCCTTCTGTGATATCAATATCTAACAAGCCACACACTAATATTGTTTGCTATTGCAGAACGTAAGAAATATAAGTTGTGTTCTATACCACTTGTTATATATCGCAGAATCAGTAGATATATATTTCTTGTGTTTACAAAGTTTCTTTAAAATATTTCTTGCAAACCCTATATGGGTGTTCCTATCTTTTCTTTCCATTATGAAATAAAGGAATGTACAGGATATTATTTGATATTTTATGTGTCAGCGTGATTATTGATAAACGTATTTCTAAGGCTTGAATTTATAAATGCCCTTCTAGAATTTTTACATTTTTCCTTTGAAGTTCTGCTTTCCTCAACATTGTCTTATAAAAAACAGCAACTTGCTTATTTTATTCTTCAGAGATCATTAATAATTGTTGCACTCAGTCAATAAATGAGTTCAATCATTTTTTGTCACATGTCTTGATAATAAAAGATAGATATTATAAATAAGCTGTTGCGGTCAATCTCTTAATGTATAATATGGATTTATGAGATTTAGTTCTTATGTGCTTCAAACTTTAGTTGTCTACTTTGTAGGTACAGCTAGCAAACTACTTTAACTTAATTTAGCTTTTGACAAAGGCGCATGTAGCATCGAAACGGTCCGTCAGTCTTTTGTCAAATACACCTGGTAAACTCAGCCCAACATTGAACTGTAGAAATAAAATGTTATTAATTTACCGTCTAGATTCTATCCAATCCAGTCCATACCAAACATATGATTACCATTCTTGTAGCATTTGATCTTTATACAGTATTATAATAAGAAAACTATATTTGAGTGTTGGATAAACTCTGGACATGTAATTTGTTTCTCATATAAACATACAGATTATGTAGCATCCTTCTACATGACATAATAAAGACTATACTTCCTGATATTAGGGAATGTGTCTACTTATTTTGTGAGTCATCGTGAAATTTCAGTAATACATTTGTCTTTTTTGTAATAATGTTAACAGATGTTTACTTCTGTATTTTGTACAATACCTTTTTATTAATACTACAAATTCCTAATCTTTTTCAGCTTATTTGTGTTATACTCCAAAACGCATTTGCCTCAGTGTTATTTGAACTGACAAAGGTAAACTCTTGAAAATATTTGATTGTGACATTTTGTATTTTCTATCCTCATTTTTTAGACACAGGATCCAGCCATTGCTGGGAAGGTTTAGTGAATCAGAGGAAATCCTGAGATCCGCGGGGGTGGAGCCAGGATCTATAGATGGAGTCCTGCTGGATGCTGGATGCTCCTCTATGCAATTTGACACACCAGAACGGGGCTTCTCACTTTCTAAAGATGGTCCTTTGGACATGAGAATGGACAGTGACAGGTAAATAAAAGCAGTAAACAAATAAATCTATTTTCTCAATCTTATATATATATATAGAATGTGTTCACTAAATGTATCTAACACAGTTACATTATCATAAATATTGCTAATAGTTTACATCAGATTTAATTGAAATCAGTGAAATGCTCTATAGCATTAAAAATATTTTGGCTCTAATAAGGACTTTTTAATGTAAGGTTACTTTAATGCAAGTGTTTTCTACAAGAACTTACTTATCCCCCACTATCTCCTGTTTTCTCAAACAGAGAATTGCCATATTGTTATATTTCTATCCCGACATTGCTAACCTTGATAATCTCCAAAAACACACTCTTGTAAATGCATAAAAAAATAATTGTGTACCATGTCCCTTTAAACATGTCTATTAAAACACATTTAATTTGATGCTATAATATAAACAGGAGAATCTGCCACAAATTTAGTTATTTCTGTGAAATTTATGAAGAATGCTCCACATCATCAAAAATATATGCCATAAGCTATATGAATATTTAGAGGTAGCTTGTGATTTTTGGTCCATTCGGGATCTGATAGAATGTGCCTATATGCTCAGTTATTCATACAGTGCATGGACTCCTGTAAAATCTAAAATGTGGGTGCTGTAAAAGCTATCACAGCCGCATTTTAAACAACTATAAGTTATAAATGTTCTACTTGATGGTGCAGACTAGTATTCCTGAGTTTACAGTTTCTTTAAATATACAGATATATCACACGGGGCGGGACATATGTAGATATTGCAAATAATAACTGCATTTTTAAATCTATTAAGTCAAGTTTCAGTCTGTAAAACCAGACACAAAGGCTGTAGTTAGTCATTGCTCAATGTCAGACAATAGTTAAGCCGAGCTCTAATACGCAGGTCACACACAGGCGATGCAAAAGGAGAAGACGCAACATTCAGTCAAAGTCCAATTATAAAGTTTTGTTGTAGAAATAAAACCTCGTCCTCCCACCTCTCCTTCATACGCCGAGAACAGAGAATGTCATTAAATGTGATCTGAAATTCCTCCTCCGGAGTGTGGGCAGAAACATAACAAAAATAGTCCTCAGACCAACGTGCATCCCCGAAACGCAAAAAATCACAGATTCCCCTGAAACCTAATAATACAATTACAGTCACAAGTTTAACTCCTGCAGTTCCAGTGTATGTATAAGCCATTGGCAGATCGGATTGTTCTCAGGATCTCATCGTCTGGCTGTATTCATAAACACTATTTCCTTATGATCAGCCACTATTTACATGTTTAGTCATGTCCGACTCTCAATGACCATATGGACCTCAGCATGCCAGATGTATTGTTAAGTCTCTCATTGTGCTTATCCGTACTGGAGTAGGTTGCCAGTTCCTTCTTCAATGGATCTCGATGTGTGTGACCTCTCTGCTATGACCAGCCCATCTTGGGTGACCCTGCATAATATAGCTCAGAACTTCAATGACGTACACAAGCCCGTTAACCAGTCCAGCGATCCAGAAACGGGTTTGCATACATAATGTAATAAATAATCAAGGTTGAAAAAAGACTTTAAGTCCAATCATGTCCAATATTTGAGATCTTTTCTGATCCTTGCAGTATGCAAAATAATTGTTAATTTATCTAGAGGAAGGCAATCAAAACTCCATTGAAACATTGTCTCAAATAGGGGGAGTTCTTCCTGACCTCAAATTCTGGCAATCTAATTCCTCCCTGGGTCAATACTCCTCCTTCTCTAGTTATTCAGCATAACACTGAATGCCCTTTTTATTCAAAATATATTCAACACCCTTTTAAAGTTATCTATCAAATTCACTGTCACAATCTCCTTTGGTAGAGAGTTCCACAGTCTGACTGCCCTTACTATGAAAACCTATTTCTTTCTTTAAGGTGGAATCTTTTTCCTTCTAACCTCAAAGGATGACCACTAAAAATCTGTTCCCCTGACAATCCTTATATTGACTTTGGAGATATTTATATAAGGTGATCATATCCCCTCGTAGGCGCCTTTAAATATTTTTAATTTGGTTAGGCTGTCTTCATAGCTTAGTCCGCTCATTCCCCTTTATAAGCTTTATAATATATTGTCTCATAAATGTTACAACAATACAGAGAGCACCAGAAAAATCATTTAAGTGGTGCACTCACAGGCCTAGGAGAATGTAAAATAAATACATAATAAAACTTAACTTTTATTCATGTGATATTCTAAAAAGTATCAATTGCCATAAAATTGAAAAAAATTAAATAACACAGTCTTAAAATATATACACAAAAGGCTTATGTTCTTGTGGGGCTAAATACTTTTTAGAATTTCACATGAATAAAAGTTATGTTTTATAATTTATTTATTCTACTTTTTCCTTGTCCTGGGAGTGCAGTACTTAAAGGATTTCTATGGTTCTTTCTATATTGTTGTAATAGCTTCTATTTTCTGGGTGGCACCAACATTACACAGATGTCAAGGCCAATATATAGACAAGACTGTATTGACCTGAAAATAAGCTGCACTTTTTATCCAAATTTTGACTGTGAATAGTTAAGGTGACCTTACAAAAATTGGCTTTTATGACATTTTGTCATTTTGTATGCTGATTAAATGCTGATTTCTCACACCAGTGGCATACTAGGGAGGGGCGGCAGGGGGTGTTCCACCAGCAGCAATTTTTTGGGGGTGGCACTCCTGTGCCTTCCCCCAGGCTCCCTCCCACCCCTTGACTCTCTCACCCTTCTCTCTGCCCCCTCTTGTCTCTCCCTTCCCCCCTTGTCTCTCCCCCTCTTGTCTCTTCCCTCCTCCCTTGTTTCTCCCCCCTTCTCCACAGTCTCTCATCTCTTTGCGACGTCCTGGGTGGTGGCTCCTCCCCCTGCTGACTCCTCCTCTCCCAGTGAATAGGCCAATTAAATTGTGTTACCTAACAACACTATGTGTATCTTAAGAAAAAAGTTTACTTGCTACCTGATGTTTATAATGATCGCCTTCCTAACAAGAAAATAAGGTTGAAGGAAAATCCTATAGGAATATTGTTTTTCCAAATACTAGATATATGGTATATGGTAAAATAAAATCACCATTTTTTCCCTGAATCTAATTGACTTTTTTCACTCTCGAACTTTAAGAGAGTGGCTTATATTCAGGTATTGTCTTTTTATTTTCTCCCATTGAATTTTAAAGGTTCGGCTTATTTCCGGGTGCAGCTTATTTTCGGGCGATTGTTTATATGGAATCAGATTTTTCCCAGGATCAATACCCCTCCTGTTTTACTTCTCCAAATTTATTTTGCATTACCATTTTTTTCAGAAATGTACTAAAACCCATTTTTTAAATTATCTCCCGAATCTGCTCTCAAAGCCTCCTTAGGTAGCGTTTTGTCTTATCTCCCTCCTACTACAAACAACAGCAAATTAAATATATTAGTAATATTGATATACCTTCTGAGAAATAATAAAAATTTAAATTTCTAAGTATTAAAGTTCTAAGGTATGGGTATGAGATTTTGGCATTACAATAATTAACCCTAAAATGGATGCTTATGGATGCTTCTTCTATGACTGGAGGTAAATTTGATGCAGTGCTATATACTTGGAACTTCATTGATTCATATAAGAGAACCTACCATTGAGAATCTACCTGTATGTAACTGGGCAACTTCTAGAAGGTACTCTCCAACTGACCTCGATGTTATGCACGCCCAATGTGACGCATGCATATGCAAAATGCCTAGACATCATCTCGACCCATAGAGCCGATCCATTAAAGTTAAATTAATAAATTTTAAGAGATAAAAAGGTTTGACTTTGGTCAATTGGTCCAGTCTGGTGACTTGAAGAAGGATGCAGATTCTCTATTACAATCAAGAAATAGCACAGTGCCGGTTCCCAAGGGCAAAGACCGCCAAACTGTGTCAATGTAGTTGCCTTTGTGAGATACACATTATAATCCAGAGAGTTATGATCACACACAGAGGTCACACGTCTACCAATAACGTAGAAGAATAACACACTTCATAGGGATATTATTCCCCGGTTTAAATAACCACTATAATATTCTGAAGTTGATGTTTTCGTTTAATAAAAATCATATTCACTTATTTAGAAAAGCAATATTCACTAATAATTCTAACCTCCAGTTTATATGCTTGTCTCCACCCCTAATGAAGTCATCAAAGGGTGCGAGTAACTGACTTGGAGGCAGTCCTAAATGGTTCTTGTCAAGCTAAGCCAATTTATTACACTGACCGTCCAGCCAATGAACAACATCTGCTCCTGCGTATACACATGTATATACTGTACACATACAACTAATCCGCATATTGCCGATCAGAGGAGATCTTAAAAGGTTGAACTTGATGGGCTAAAAGTCTTTTTTTCAACCTCAATTACTATGTAACATGTATATAATGTTTGGCCATTTAGAGCTCTCTGGTTAAATAGCAACGTTTTCTAAAGCTACGTGTAATAACCTATGTTGGGGAAATTGCGGGCTAATTGGAACAGACCAGCATATATGGCGGGGCTGTCCCAAGTTACAAGATCTATGGTTAGTATGCACTGATGAAATAGCTACTATAATTGAGAAATACCTTTAACAGCATATATAGTACTGTTCCATTTGACTCAAGAAACAGAATTGTCTTCAGCCTATAATTATGATATAAAGTTCTGTTAAACTTTAATTGGCGAGATGTTGGAAATCAAATAATATCCCGTCATGGCAGGAAATTAGAGCAAGACTTCAGAATATCTATGATATAGAAAAGGAACTGTCAGAAACTCTGAAATGGCCCCTCAAAAATGGAAATTATTAAGAGATAAGCTGAAATTGGACACTTAAAATTATCTTCCATTAGTGGAGTGTGGTGATTTGAGCTCTGAACTTGACCTTTAAACCCAGCAAGGCAATGGTTCCGCTGTCCTCTCTCGAGATCCATCATGTTGTTTTTGGTTGTTTTATTTTTGGTTTGTTTGTTCGCATGTTTTTAAAAAAAATATTTTATATATATTTTTTTTTCTCTTTTTTTGTGTGTACTTATTCAATGCATTGGCTATCTAGAATTGCCTGGTATTTCAGGGCTGGATCGCTCTATTGAGTGAGACCAGACTGGTATACTACATGATATTTCTCCCTTTTGAAGGGCACAAGTGAGCTAAAAGAGGCTGCTCTCTGACTTATCATGTCCAACTAACCTATTAAAGGTATATGGAAGTTTGCTGTGTTATGAATGCATCTGATAGAGGGGTATTAGTAGTGTATGTAAATGTTTTTGCATGAAAAAAATCACAAAATAATCTTGCCCTAAAATTTGCTAAATATCTTCATTTTTCTGGAAGTTGTTTTTGAGAAGAAACGCCTCTGTCAATTCAAGCTAAATTTGAATAAAATTCATAATTTGTTGTGGCCAATCAGAGGCAGCCACAACAATGTAACAGTGTATGGGGATTCAATCTCTGCAGCAAATCATCATGGGATTTGTAGTCTTTTGTTCCCACCACAGGAACGAAGCATCCAGGCAGCGCTGCTCACACACACCTCTCTCCCCACTGGAATGCAGCAGTGCTCCTCTGGATCTCTGCTCTGTGCTGCTATTGGCTGGAAGGTTAGTATTGGGTTAAAAAACATAATTGGATGCAGTTTTCCTATTGGTTAGTACAAGATACCTATGTAGGAACCTCTGGGGGTGTGGAAATCATTTTTTTGTTAAATAAAAAAAATCTGTATGTGTGTAGGATGAATCAATGTAATGTGTTTCTGCTATATGCAGGATGTGTTAGATTAGATACAAACAGGGAAACTTCCAGATACCTTTAAGGTTAGTTCATTCTCTATTTTTGTTGTTGTTTCATCATAAAGAAACAAAACCAATCTCATGTCACTAAATAGATCAGTTTATTGCATCCTGGTGCACATGACGTTTTTGACAGAAAGAACCAAGAACTTGCAGTAATGGGAAAGGATTTGAAAGGAAGGAGCTATTTTCGACTTGAGATCTTTTTGAGTCTCCGAGGCACGCCTATGCAGAATGTGTGTTTGTCTATGTCTCCGTGCTACGAAGCTTCACCTCTTGCAAACTGACGTCAGTGAACTAATTGGCTATCCTTGTGCGTAGGTACCCTGACATGCCCACCGCTGCTGATGTTGTGAATGCTTTAGATCAACAGGCGCTTGCGTCCATCCTGAAAACATACGGGGAGGAGAGACACGCCAAGAAAATAGCTTCAGCCATCGTTCAAGCACGTAGCATATACCCCATCACCAGGACTCAGCAGCTCGCTAGCATTGTTGCAGGTATCCTCATTAATTCTCAACTGTGTCTGAAAATGAAGAAAAAAAATATATTAATCCCCAAGGTCCCAGAGGGATCTATTTGTCCTGTAAATCATGCAAGATTTAAGCCTGTCTGTCCTTCTCTGATGTCAGCTGGCTTTATTTATTTCATTTTCTTATTTTAGATATTTCGTATTTCTTGTACTATAATTTAATGATTATTTTAATAACATAAAAACATTATTTTAACTATTCCTGCAAAGGTGAAATAGAGAAGTAGAAGAGCAGAGAGAATTTTTGATCATTATCGATGCTTAGCATCAGCATAACACTTAAGGCTTGTGTTGTCATAGAGCTGAAATCTTGTGTTTTATTATTTAATAAGGGACAAGAGCTGGCCCACCAGCTGAAATACTGCATTATGACTCATTATTATATTCCACCTTTGCGGCTAGGAAGCTGTTGCGTGGTTGTGTTAGTTGGATACTTGGATAAACTAACTCAATCTACCAGTGGGACTTGTACAGTATATTCACTTTGTGCCAAACACTAATATGTAGGTAAAGTTGTAGGTTGGGATAATGTTGGTGGTTTCTTGTTACTATTCCGGTCTTGTTTGTATTTTTTAACTGGGACACACGGGTTGAACACTTGTGTCAAAGGTCTCATGATGCTGCGCTATTCAGTTCTCATTTACAAATTAATATTCAGCATATTCAAACATCATCTGTCACACACACAGATAATTAGTGGCTACTGACGATAAATAAGATGATAAGCAATGTGCTATGTTGTGTCTCTTAAACCTTTATATCTCTGAACTCTTTGTGTCTCGAAATTTTATTCAAACCAAGCGCACCTATATACTGATCTGTTTACACTCCCACAAATTAATATTCAGCATGTACAAACATCATCTGTCCCATACAAGATAATTAGTGGCTGCTGCTGAGGAATAAGATGATAAACACTGTGACACATTGTCTCTTAACCCTTTGTGCCTCTGGTCCATTTGTGTCTCTGAACTCCATTCACACCAAGAGCACCTATTTACTGATCTGCTTACACTCCCACAAATTAATATTCAGCATATAGAAACATCATCTGTCCCACACAAGATAATATGATATACACTGTGACATGTTGTGTCTCTTAGCCCTTTGTGTCCCTGGTCCGTTTATGTCTCTGAACTCCATTCACACCAAGAGCACCTATATACTGATCTGCTTACACTCCCACAAATTAATGTTCACCAAATACAAACCTCATCTGTCCCACATAAGATAATGTGCTAAACACCGTGACATGTTGTGTCTATTAGCCCTTTGTGTCTCTGAACCCTTTGTGCCTCTGGACCATTTGTGTCTCTAAACTCCATTCACACCAAGAGCACCTATATACTGATCTGCTTACACTCCCACAAATTAATGTTCACCAAATACAAACCTCATCTGTCCCACACAAGATAATGTGCTAAACACCGTGACATGTTGTGTCTATTAGCCCTTTGTGTCTCTGGTCCATTTGTCTCTCTGGTCCGTTTGTGTCTCTGAACTCCATTCACACCAAGAGCACCTATTTACTGATCTGCTTACACTCCACAAATTAATATTCAGCATATACAAACATCATCTGTCCCACACAAGATAATATGATATACACTGTGACATGTTGTGTCTCTTAGCCCTTTGTGCCTCTGGTCCGTTTATGTCTCTGAACTCCATTCACACCAAGAGCACCTATATACTGATCTGCTTACACTCCCATAAATTAATGTTCACCAAATACAAACCTCATCTGTCCCACATAAGATAATGTGCTAAACACCGTGACATGTTGTGTCTATTAGCCCTTTGTGTCTCTGAACCCTTTGTGCCTCTGGACCATTTGTGTCTCTGAACTCCATTCACACCAAGAGCACCTATTTACTGATCTGCTTACACTCCACAAATTAATATTCAGCATGTACAAACATCATCTGTCCCACACAAGATAATATGATATACACTGTGACATGTTGTGTCTCTTGGCCCTTTGTGTCTCTGGTCCATTTGTCTCTCTGGTCCATTTGTGTCTCTGAACTCCATTCACACCAAGAGCACCTATTTACTGATCTGCTTACACTCCCACAAATTAATATTCAGCATGTACAAACATCATCTGTCCCACACAAGATAATATGATATACACTGTGACATGTTGTGTCTCTTAGCCCTTTGTCTCTCTGGTCCGTTTGTGTCTCTGAACTCCATTCACACCAAGAGCACCTATTTACTGATCTGTTTAAACTCCCACAAATTAATATTCAGCATATACAAACATCATCTGTCCCACACAAGATAATGTGCTAAACACCGTGACATGTTGTGTCTATTAGCCCTTTGTGTCTCTGGTCCATTTGTCTCTCTGGTCCGTTTGTGTCTCTGAACTCCATTCACACCAAGAGCACCTATTTACTGATCTGCTTACACTCCACAAATTAATATTCAGCATATACAAACATCATCTGTCCCACACAAGATAATATGATATACACTGTGACATGTTGTGTCTCTTAGCCCTTTGTGTCCCTGGTCCATTTGTGTCTCTGAACTCCATTCACACCAAGAGCACCTATTTACTGATCTGTTTAAACTCCCACAAATTAATATTCAGCATATACAAACATCATCTGTCCCACACAAGATAATGTGCTAAACACCGTGACATGTTGTGTCTCTTAGCCCTTTGTGCCTCTGGTCCATTTGTCTCTCTGGTCCGTTTGTGTCTCTGAACTCCATTCACACCAAGAGCACCTATTTACTGATCTGCTTACACTCCCACAAATTGATGTTCCGCATATGCAAACCTCATCTATCACATGCACAGAAAATTAGTGGCTACTGATTATAAAGAAGATGATAAACACTGTGATACGTTGGGTGGCTTAACCCTTTATGTCTCTGAACCCTTTGTGTCTCTGATCACCTATATACTGGTATGGTCCCACTGCAATGCCCTAAAAAAGGAGCTCATTGTTTTAATTATGCATGGATCATTAATGAAATTCGAATTTAATGGTTTATAATAATTACTTTTCAATATTAAATTACATTTTCAAAGAGTAGGGTATTCAATTCTAGTTGAGCTCTTCCTGAGAAGGTCATCTAGGGGGGAGGAGGGCATGTCATAGCCCAGTGTAATACTGCTAGCAAGTAAACAGTGTCATGCTGTGTGTCTGCATGCAGACACTTTATACTATTAGTGAGAATGTCCTCCCCTGTTGGAGTGGTCTTAGGTCACAGCTCTGCGGATCTCAGGAGGTGATAATATGTTACTGTAGATTTTTGTGTAATTTGTATATGAAAACTCTACAATTAAATACACACAATAGTTAAAATTAAACTCTGAATTATTTATTTTTATTTTATTAGAGCTTCTAGCAGATGTGCTTGTCTCCACCCCTGTTAGGTATCCATGGAGGTCAAAGGGGTCTGCCCAGGAGTCTCTCCTAAAAAATGATGTGAGCTTGCACACAATAGCCTCTTCAATGAAGAAGACAGTGTCAAAACTCTTATCAGGACAGTCCTCCTGGGTGGACCATAATTGATAACAGACCAGCTGAAGTCTAAAACACTAAAATTCATATCTCAAAGACCATTACACATTGAAAATAAATATGGTTGAAAACGTTATGTTTTCTAAGAGTATAGTGTATCCTTGGCACTTTGGAAGTCGTATGTGTGAGAGGGTTGTTTACGTCTCTGGAGAGCTGTGATTGCATCTATTGATGCAAGTTGCCTGCTTCTTGGCTTGTGGGACGGAAGGGAAGGGTTGTGGTGTCTAATTTAATCAGAAAAAAATCAAAAGAAGGGGTAGCTGTAGTTTTAATATTCTTCAATAGCTTTAAAATCCAGGGGGGAGGGTCATTTTTTGTGTTGGTCCCCTGTGCCATTTCTATCTGTCTCTCTTTCCTTCTCTTTCTATTTATTTATTTATTTATTTATATATATATATATATATATATATATATATATGCTGAGAAAAAGCTGCAGCCATGATACTGACAGCTGATTGGCTAGGACACAACTCCACAAAGCTCACTGGCTAGGATGCTCTGCCTACATAGGTTCCTTGGGGGTGGAGCTAACACAAGAGATTTCAAATGTATTACAAATATATCGAATTTCTCAATAAAATGATTTGATACAAGGCGTCCAATCAGACAAACGTACACACATGAGATCCCACAATCTGCCCGATACCTTTAAGGCTGCTGCAATGGTCCTTTAATTGTTTTCTTCTAATATTGATCATTATCTAGATAAATAAATGTCCATTTAAATATGTGTTGGCCAGGGAGCATCTGGGATAATCAAGAAGCCCTGGGAATGTATCTACTCTGACACATATTTTATTCCCAGTTGTATGAGCGCAATGACCGTGAGCTGAGCGCAGTTTTGATTGGGTATCTGTGACTCACCGCTCTAATTGCCATTTCTTGTGACACCGTACTTCCTCTTCTGTCATTATAAACCTGTGAGTTCATCTCACTGAACATGCTGTGTTTTTTTTAAATGCATCCACCAGTGTTTTCTAACTCCCAGCCCTATTGATTTGTCTTTTAACCCCTGCATCAACTCTCAGCCAGCAGGCTGGTGATCTGAAGCTCGCTCTTTGGGCATCCATTAGGGTGTCCAATAATTAGCGCTTGGCCCCACTGTTATTCCAGTCTTCGGTGAGCTAGTATTCAAATCCTGGAAAATAATTTACAACGTCAAAGTTGAACAGATTGAAAAAGTGCTAATTAATCGTATGGCAGTCACCAATGTCTTAACGAGCATTGATTAACAAGAAAGAGAAACGTCTCTCAGCTTATCGGACGTAATTAGGCAGCTGCTACGCACCACTTGCTATTAATAGTAGGGCTTTAAACTTTATGCAAGGCGGGATGAGCAGAAGATGAAAGGTTTTTCAAGGTGTAAGGGAGTTGAAGACACTTTATCTTGAATGCATTGTTTTTTTTAACTTAGTTGTAAGTACTTCTAGATAAACCGCATACAGCAAATATATTAAAACTTTTAACACTTGCATTCATCACTTGAAATTAATTGCAGGCGTTGTGCCTGCTGAGGTCATTGATCAAACTAGTACAATGTTTATTGATCATATGAGTACATTCCCTTTTTGGAGATAAGTTGAGCAATTTAGGTGACCAGTGAACCTGTGGAAATACTTGTACAGAAGCAGACCAGAAAAGGAGTGTTCAGAGTATTAGCATGTTCATCAATCACATCAAACCATTCTTCAAATGCGGAACAGGGCAGGTACAGTGGAAATGTCCTCCAACCTTGCTTGTTACACATTTTAAATATGTGATCATTTATATGTACAATTGTGGTAAGAGCAATAAGCATGTCCATTTGTAAACTCATCTATCCTGGGAATTATGATTTGGAACTTGAAGCTCTCATGAAAAAGCTGAAGATAGGACAAGATCTGCACCCATTGGTGTAAAGTGGGGTGACCTTAACTGCCGAGCTGGCATTCTAGTGGGACATATGACTTCATACGGGCTGGGTTTTGTGTGATATATGGGATTGTAGATCATAGCAAACATCAGTCTTGGTTACTGGCAAATAGATGGGGAAGAAGTGGAGGCAGTGACAGATTTTATTTTCTTGGGCTCCAAGATCTCTGCAGATGGTGACTGTAACTATAAAATTAAAAGATGATTACTTCTATGGGAGGGAAGTTATAGCAAATCTGGACAAGTTAGTGAAAAGTTTATATATATATATTACTATCAACAAAGATCCACATAGCTAGAACTATGGTATTCCCAGTAATAACATATGGATGTGAGAGCTGGACCATAAAGAAGTCTGAGCGCTGTAGAATTGCCGTCTTTGAATTGTGTTGTTGGAGAAAACTGCTTAGAGTCCCTTGGACTGCAAGAAAATCCATTCACTCAAGGCTACAAGGAATGAGGCCACGCTGTTCACTGGAAGGTTTGATCATGAGGCTGAAGGTCAGCTATTTTGTCCATATCATGAGAAGACAGAATTCCCTAGAGAAGACTGATGCTGGGAAAGATTGAAGGAACGAAGAAGGGGGGCGGAAGAGGCACAGATGGATAGATTAGGTCATTAAAGCAATAAGCGTGAGGCAGCTCAGAGTGGCAGTGGCTGACAGTTGTGCATGGCGTGCTTGGGTCCATAGGGTCATGATGAGTCGCATATGACTGAACAACTCACTAAATAATGAAATCCATTGCTTGTCATGCTTGCCTATTCTTTTCTAGACATATCTACTTCATCTCCTCTCCTTAAACCTGTAACAAAATTGTTCCGTCAACACTGAAAATATAGAACCTGCTAATATCTGAGGCCTTAGTTGGGCCTTATCAGTTAGGCGTAGCTGTACGTTTCGGCCTTAGTTGGGCCTCCACAGTAGGGTGTAGCTGTACATTTTAACCTTAGTTGGATTTCATCACTGAGGTGAAGCTGGACATTTTGGCATTATCCTTGCCTCATCAGTGGGGTGTAGCTGTAAGTTTTGGCCGTAGTTGGGCCTGTTCAGTAGGGTGCAGCTGTACATTTCAGCCTTAGTTGGACTTCATCAGTGAGGTGAAGCTTTACATTTTGGCATTAGTTAGGCCTCGTCAGTGGGGTGTAGCTGGACGTTTTGGCCTTAGTTGGGCCTATTCAGTAGAGTGCAGCTATACATTTCAGCCTTAGTTGGACTTCATCACTGAGGTGAAGCTGCACATTTTGGCATTGGTCGGGCCTCATCAGTGGGGTGTAGCTGCACGTTTTGGCCTTAGTTGGGCCTGTTCAGTAGAGTGCAGCTATACATTTCAACTTTAGTTGGGCTTTATCAGTGAGGTGAAGTTGTACATTTAGGCATTAGTTAGGCCTCATCAGTGGGGTGTAGCTGGACGTTTCAGCATTAGTTGGGCCTCTTCAGTAGGGTGCAACTGTACATTTGAGCCTTAGTTGGCCTTCATCAGTGAGGTAAGCTGTACGTTTCGGCCTTAGGTGGTCCTCGTCGATAGGGTGTAGCTAAGGCACAGTGAGCAAGGAGTCCAGGTCTGGAGCCCCATATCACCCATCGCGATTAAAACCTTAGGGTCATTTACATAGACAACAACAACAAAAAATAATTATATGCAATACAAATGATTTACCTAAAAAAAAACTTTAAGAAACACCTAAGCAACAGGGAAGTAGAGAAAAAGCAATAGTTTGATCCACCTTAAGAAGACCATTTTGATTTTGGGTGAGGGAGTTCCCTTATTCTTCTCTCATACAATATATTGTATATTAAACGTGGAGATCCATTAGTTTCTCTGTCAGTATTAGCGCAGTGGGCAGCCCTGTACAGAGTGGGATGAAGTGATTATTTTGTCTGGCTCTATTTGTTCTTGGTCCTTATCAGCTGTCATGTAAAGCACTATCTCCTGTGTATTGCTGTGAATGGAGAGCTTGATAACAGCACTATCTCCGCGCTGACACATTAACCTGCACAAAAGTAAATTCACTCTGTGCCAACTGAACTATACACAGTTTTCCTTTCAACTCTTTTTTTTTTTCCTGTACCATTTCTGGAATAAAAAATCAGTTTTTAGCACCCTTGGGTTTTTCTGTAGTATCAAACGCAGAGACGCCGCGGCTCGGTTATTGGAGGAGGCTGTTGAATAATGAGGGGGGCCCATGGCAACAATTAAATGTATGCAAGATTGAAGCAGTGTACATGTGAATGAGCAACAAGAGCCGCGCAGAGACAATATGTTTATTTTCTTGTCATGCCATTGATTAAGTATATGCAACATTCTGACTGCTGCAAGTAGAAGTTATAACCACTGGAAGTTTATCCATATTAAATCATAATTTAGAATTTGTAATTAAAAACGGGTTTGTCGTTCAGTTGTGTCCCTCTCTCCGTAACCCTATGGACCACAGTGGTCCAGGCACATCTATTGTTATGTCTCTGATCATCCTGATCCATAAGGTTATCTTGGCAAAGATACTGGAGTGGGTTGCTGGATCCTTCTCCAGTATGACCTGCCCATCTTGGGTGACCCAACATGATATAACTCACAGCTTCATTGAGGAGCACATGCCCTTTCATCACCTGAAAGGGAATTAAGAACTACTTTTCCTTTAAGATATGCTATTAAAGGCCCACATTATTTGGGCTCTTGAATGAGCCTTGCTGGTGAAATACATCTTGTAAATGTCTTGTTGGCAATAAAATCATAAAAGGAAATTATACAAAATGTATGATATTTAGATCAGAAGTTTCAGTGCAATCAAAGTCTTTTCCTGCCTTAAGAAGCTGATCAGTTGAATCCAAAGACGGACATTGACGTTCACTGTGGTTAGTACCTGATGAATCACAGGTACTTAAAGGGCCAGTTAATTCAGCACAGCATGGAGCACAACACTGCAATGTACTCCTGAAAACATGTTTGAATACTTTTAGAATTTTTTAAATACTGTATATACTCGAGTATAAGCTGACCCGAGTATAAGCCAAGGTACCTATTTTACCACAAAATACAGGGAAAAATGAGTGACTCGAGTATGAGCTGAGGGTGGGAAATGTGCTGCCCCCTGTGTCCCTCTTGTGCCCTCTGTGTCCCCCTCCTGTGTGCCCTTTTCTTGTGTCCCCCCTCTCTCTCCCCTCTGTCTCTTCTGCCCTCTCCCTCCCCTGTGTTTCTTCCCCCTCTCCCTTCACTGTGTCTCTTCCCCCCTCTCCCTTCCCTGTGTCTCTTCCCCCCTCCCTTATCACCTTCCTCAACCCCCTCCTCAACCTCCCTCCTCAACCTCAACCCCCTATCCTCAACCCCCCATCCTCAACCCCATTCTCATCCTCAACCCCCTATCCTCATCCTCAACCCCCATCCTCATCCTAAACCCCCATCCTAAACCACCCTCCTCATCCTAAACCACCCTCCTCCGCCCTCCTCCTCAACCCCCCTCCTCATCCTCAACCTCCCTCCTCATCCTCAACCCCCTCCTCATCCTCAACCCCCCTCCTCAACCTCAACCCCCCTCCTCAACCCCCTGCCTCAACCTCAACCCCAACCGCCCTCCTCAACCTCAATCCCCCATCCTCATCCTCAACCCCCATCCTCAACCCCCTCCTCATTCTAAACCCCCTCCTCAACCTCCCTCCTCAGCCCCCCTCCTCAATCTCAACCCCCCCTCCTCCACCTCAACCCCCCCTCCTCAACCTCAACCCCCCTCCTTAACCTCAACCCCCCCTCCTCAACCTCAACCCCCCATCCTCATCCTCATCCCCCCTCAACCTCAACCCCCCCATCCTCATCCTAAACCCCCCTATCCTCATCCTAAACCCCCCATCCTCATCCTAAGTGAGGAGGGGGGTTTAGAATGAGGAGGGGGGTTCAGGATGAGGAGGGTTGGTTGAGGATGAGGAGGGGGGAGGCGAAGAGACACGGGGATTTGAGGATGAGGAGGGGGGAGGGAAAGAGACACAAGCGGTTATAGAGACACAGGGGGGTTAGAGAGACATGGGGGGTTGTTAGAAAGACACGGGGGGAGAGTTGCTCTAGTATAAGCCGAGGGGGCACTTTTCAGCCTTAAAAAAGGGCTGAAAAACTCGGCTTATACTCGAGTCTATACGGTAGGAGTCTTTTTCACAGAACAAATCATACATGAAGTTTGGTTTACATGAGAATTTGGCAAGTCCCCCACACAGTCACAGCAAGAGCTGTGTGCAGAGAGCAGAAGCATAAAGAGGGTTAACCCTTCTCAAATTCATCTGTACAGGGAAATGACTGCTAGAAGCTACCAAATATGCTACTTGTGGTTTAACTGATGGCTGATTACATTACTGAAGCAAGTAAAACCATAAATCTTTTTGTTCATGCAGCTTGGAATGGCCGTTGTCAGCAGCTGTTGTTAATCATAGAACAGTCAGCAGTGTGTCTGTAAATAAACCTAAGACTACGAAGAACAGTTATATTAAAGCTGTATTTATTTTCCGTTTATGGATTCTAGTTCCCCAAAAGAGCATAGATAATGCCTGATAATAACAACTCATACCTCTGCATTAATGTTAATTGCTGATACTCACAACTCATAGAGCTGCATCAGTTTTAATTGGCTGATAGATACAAGTCCCCAGTGTCATTGTATGTTTTAGTACAAAGTAAATCATGTTTACTTTCCATATTTTAATTGTAACAAACTAATAATTATAATCACTTTCTAAGAGGACACTAACCAATGGGGCAAAAATAATTATCTTTCATTGGTCCTGCCCCATTGGTTTGTGTCCTCTTAGGAACTGATTTCTTTTTTTGTGTAATAATCTCTGTTTTTCTGTGGGTTACCATGGATATTCCAAATTCCATTTTTAGTCAGACGTGGGTCATCTGAGCTATTTGTTACATTTCATAACAGAGTATCCAAAATATGTGGGCTGCACCAGCCGTCCATAATTTCCATATTACTCACCATCAAGTAGTGTTTGCAAACTGCATTAGCTATTTAAGACCAGGAACATATAGTTTTCAAACACTTTCTAAATCTTATTACGCTTTTCTTCCTAGCTGAAGAGTGTAATCAAAGAAAGTGCACAGGAACCCAAAACAAGTTAATTTAATCATTTGACGTTGTCTTGTCATTCAGTCTTGTCCAACTCTCTGTGATCCTATAGACTGTAGCATGCCAGGCACATCTGTCAGCCACTGCCCCTCTGAGATCCATCAAGTTCATGATCATTACTTCAGTGACCTCATCTATCTTTCTCCGCCTCTGCTGTACCCTTCTTTTGGTGCCTTCAACATTTCCCAGCATCAGAATCTTCTCTAGGGAATCCTGTATTCTCATGATATGGCCAAAATATTTGAGCTTGACCCTCATGATCAAACCTTCCACTGAACAGTTTGGCTTTATATCCTGTAGTATTGGTTAATTGGATTTTCTTGCAGTCCAAGGGACTCTAAGCAGTTTTCTCCAACACCAGAATTCTTCAGCGCACAGACTACTTTATGGTCCAGCTCTCACATTCGTATGTTAATACTGGGAATACCATAGTTCTAACTAGCAGGTACTTGTTGATTGTAATATCTTTACTTTTTAAAGACTTATTTGCTACTTTTCCCAGTAGCAAACCTCTTTTAATTTCATGGCTCATGATCAAGCCTTCCAGTAAACAGTTTGGCTTAATTTCCTTAAATATGCATTGATTGGAACTTCTTGCAATACAAGGGACTCTAAGCAATTTTCAAAGACATCAGTTCTCTGGCGCTCAGCCTTCTTTATGGTCCAGCTCTCACATCTGTACTGGGAATACCATACCTCAAACTGTATGGACCTTTGTTTGTAATGTAATATATTTAATTTTTAATAGCTTATCCAGACTTACCATAGCTTTCCTTCCCAGAAGCAAACATATTTTAATATACAGTGGGGGGAAAAAGTATTTGATCCCCTGCTGATTTTGAACGTTTGTCCACTGACAAAGAAATGATCAGTCTATAATTTTAATGCTAGGTGTATTTTATTAGTGAGATACAGAATAACAAAAAAAAATGAAAACAAGAAAAACACATGTCAAAAAAGTTATAAATTGATCTGCAGGTCAATGAGGGAAATAAGTATTTGACCCCTTCGACTTAGTACTTGGTGGCAAAACCCTTGTTGGCAATCACAGAGGTCAGACGTTTCTTGTAGTTGGTCATCAGGTTTGCACACATCTCAGGAGGGATTTTGTCCCACTCCTCTTTGTAGATCCTCTTCAAGTCATTAAGGTTTTGAGTCTGATGTTTGGCAACTCGGACCTTCAGCTCCCTCCACAGATTTTCTATGGGGTTAAGGTCTGAAGACTGGCTAGGCCACTCCAGGACCTTAATGTGCTTCTTCTTGAGCCACTTCTTTTCATGCCTAGGCTATATGTTTTGGGTCATTGTCCTGCTGGAATACCCATGCACAACTCATTTTCAATGCCCTGGCTGAGGGAAGGAGGTTCTCACCCAAGATTTGACGGTACATGTCCCCGTCCATCATCCCTTTGATGAGGTGCAGTTGTCCTGTCCCCTTAGCAAAAAAACACCCCCAAAGCATAATGTTTCCACCTCCATGTTTGATGGTGGGGATGGTGTTCTTGGGGTCATAAGCAGCATTCTGCAGGATTTCAGTCCTTCACGGTGTAGTGTGTTACCAATTGTTTTCTTGGTGACTATGGACCCAGCTGCCTTGAGATCATTAACAAGATCCTCCCGTGTAGTTCTTGGCTGATTCCTCACCGTTCTCATGATCATTGAAACTCCACGAGATGAGATCTTGCATGGAGCACCAGACCAAGGGAGACTGGCAGTTATTTTGTGTTTCTTCCATATGGGAATAATCGCACCAACTGTTGTTATCTTCTCACCAAGCTGCTTGGCGATGGTCTTGTAGCCCATTCCAGCCTTGTGTAGGTCTACAATCTTGTCCCTGACATCCTTGGACAGCTCTTTGGTCTTGGCCATGGTGGAGAGTTTGGAATCTGATTGATTGATTGCTTCTGTGGACAGGTGTATTTTATACAGGTAACAAGCTGAGATTCGGAGCACTCCCTTTAAGAGAGTGCTCCTAATCTCAGCTTGTTACCTGTATAAAAGACACCCGGGAGACAGAAATCTTGCTGATTGATAGTGGATCAAATACTTATTTCCCTCACTGACCTGCAAATCAATTTATAACTTTTTTTACATGCGTTTTTCTTTTTATTCTGTCGCTCACTGTTGAAATACACCGACCATTACCATTATAGACTGATCAATTCTTTGTCGGTGGACAAATGTTCAAAATCAGCAGGGGATCAAATACCCCCCCCCCCCCCCCTGTATGTTGATTACATTTCCTACCTGAGTTTATAATGAATTGTATTTTACTTAGAAACCACCATCTCTGTTTTTTTTATTTCAAATGTTCTTCAAAAATATTATATTTTAGTCTGAACAATAAAATACATGTACTATACACTAATAAAGTTGTGATATGCTTTTTAATGAGCAGTGACGAGTGTAATTTTCTGTACCTCATATCATAATAATTGTTCAGTTCAGACACAAAACTAAGGCTAGCAGCTTAATTGTACCTTGAGGCTTCATAATGATTAGTTTATCAAATTAAAACTCCCATAGAGGGTGGATTATTAAAAAAAAATCTACTTGTTAAAAAATTTAAAGCTAAAGTATCATCGTCAATATTAAAAGTCGACGAGTACGCACAGACAGTTCTTTTTTATTTTGCCTCCCAGCCTTTATGACAAGCTAAATATGTAAAGCCCGTTATATCTTGGTTCATGGACTTTAATTAACAGTTGGAGAATTGTAATATCACTTGAGTTTGAGACTGGTGAGAATTCAACACTGTATTAAGCAGCCGAGACAAAAGGACACCAATTGCGTCACCGAGACTTATTAAGCGTGATGCAGATTCAGAAGACGGATTCCTGCAAACAGGTGTGAGAGATGAATTAATTTTTAAACTCTACCACTCTCGCTCTAGAGATTTGAATGCATCACATTGACAGGCGCGCCACGTTGACGATGCCTTGCACAGATTTCAACAAGATGGGAATCTATTGGTATTAACCATTTCTCAGGCACCCACCCTCTACTACCCAAGAAAGGGTTAAGGAGTCTGTTCATGAACTAGGAAAAAAAAATGCAAATTTCTCTCCCTGGGCGGTGGAATCGTTCATCTCGCCAAAAGCACACTGCGTTTTTATGAATGGAATTCATCTTGCAGGCTGTGCATACAAATACCCGGCTATTATCATCTTGTTGTAATAGGCAGCGAGCTTCTGTTTAACTTGTAATATGATTTTCTTTGGTGACTTACCATCAGAATATTTGCAGTGGAATATCCACAAGAAAAAATAATTTAACCATTTCATGTGTATCAAATTGTTACAGACCACTGTACGGTTTACTGAAATGGGTTTAAGGCTAATTTATCTGGGTAATGGGAAGATCGTTTTATATCAACCTTTATTTGTAATGCTCCAACATATTCCATTGCTCTATATATGAGTTAAGTACGAGTTAAAAACAATTTTAACACATTGCAAAAGAATGGAGGGCCCTGTCTTTGCTCTTAAAATCAAAGATACATAGAGCTTTCCCAATACCACCGACACAGGACTGAAAACTTGCAAACTTATAGTGTAAAGGGTTTGGGTGTGATACAGGAGGGTGGAAGACGTGTTGTGCATATTAACAGCCCTATTAAATTGGGGCTATGTTTTAAAACGTAGCCCGTAACTCCAATTTTACGAATTACGGCTATTAAATTTGCCCCGTAATGCAGCCCGCAGCGGACTTGCGGGTTAAAACGCAGGAAGGCGGAGAATAGGCTACAGGTTGAGCAACGTTGAACTTCACGGACGTAAATTCTTTTATCTGTCAAGCCCGTAACCTCTATGTTTCCAATCATGCTTTTAAATTGCAACAAAATCACTCTCGAGCAAGTCCGTAACGCGCAAATGGAGCCCAACATGTGCTCGAGAGGACCCGCAACGGGGTAAAGTCCCATATGTAGCAATTGTAATGCAAATAAAAACACACTACTGTACAATTATTAAAAGGGAAAGTGATGTTAGGTCTTAGAATTAATAGCACAATATTCTCAAGCTCTCAAATCGGCCCCAAAAAATACTTTATTTCATGTTTATGTTCTTTGTTATTTCGATCCCCGCAATCAATGTGTTACGACATATACTGTAACTCGCATGTAATAGAATATCATATTTATGGCTTTATTAATATTGCATTATATCTGGAATTGAAGCACGTAGGACTTTGAAATCATCCCTCCCCTTTTTCAGTGATGTAACACTAACAATATCTCTTTTCCATTGGCTCCATCTAAACCAGTAACTTTGGTCCACGCTAATTGATCATCCTCGCGGCCGCACATCCAACGTTCTATGAACGAGCTACGTTTTGCGTCTCAAACCCATAGCTTGCAGCCCCTTCTAATTTAATAGCAACGCAACTCTGCCAAATTTCAAGCACGCAGCCGTTACGTGCTTCACGTTGGACTTAAGGGGCTGGAATTTAATATGGGCCTAAGGCGGCAAGTTATAGGCTTCTTTAAACAGATTAGATTTTAATGGGTTTATGAAGGTTTTGAGGCAGGGAGATAGTCTGGAGGAGCGAGGCAAGGAGTTCCATAGAGCAGTGGCAGCACGAGAAGAGCCCCGAAGGCAGAGTGAGAGAAGGTGATGAAGGAGGAGGATAGAAGAAAGGAGGCAGAAAGAAGTAATTACCAGAGTGAACAGGGTGGTTGGGAGAGTATTTTGAAATGAGAGCAGAGATGTAAGGGCGGTGCGCTGTGTTGAGGGCATTATACTTTAGGGTCAGGATCTTACATTTTATTCTGGAGGCTATTGGTAGCCAGTGAAGTGAGTGCCAAAGAGGAGCTGCAGACACCGAGCATTGAGTGTGGTTGATCGGTCTAGCAAAGTTTTCATTATGGATTGGAATAAAGACAGACGGGTGATGGGCAGGAAGACAAGGAGCGAGTTGAGGTAGTTGAGGCGAGATATGATGAGAGAATGAATTAGTCTTAAAATGACTGTGGTTTCTTTGTCGATGGTGGTGATGGGTTTAAAATGAATGCCTGTAGCATGAAAGGGGTTAATAAAATATAAAAATATAGAGAGACCCTTGGATCTGCAGATCTCTGGGGGGGGGGGGGGCAGAATATTGTATCTACTGCTAACAGAAACATTACCTACTGGATTAAGCTGTTGTGTTGACCGTTTCTTTAAACACTGATTGCTGTAATGGAGAGTGGATTCTCTCTTTAAATTCATTCAAAACATTTTTGTAAGTTAAAAGAATGTTACTAAACTTTTAGTCACTGGAGAGTCATTCTTTTGCTACTATGCAATATTTTTTGGCTTCAGCAAAAATATAAATATCTAAGCAGAGGTACCGTATTTTTCGCCCTATAAGACGCACCTGCAGATAAGACGCACCTAGTTTTTAGAGGAGGAAATCAAGAAAAAAAAATTCTGAATCAAACACAAATACACTTCACACACAGATACACACCTACATTACACACAAATATATATATATATATATATATATATACACATACATACATACATATACATACATACACACATACATATACATACACATACATACACATATACATACATACATACACACATATACATACACATATGCATACACACACATATACATACATACACATTTTGCAGCATTTGGGAGCCTCTTGACCCTCCTGATCCTCACCTTTCTTCTCATCTCGGCCCATCTTGATCTCACCCCAGCGCTTCCTACCAGCACTCCTCGTGTACTGCAGCCTTCCCTTGCGTCGCGTGTGTGACGTCACTAGGATGCACCGTCCGACGCAATGCATGCTGCTGGTGCTGTAGGAAGCGCCAGTCAGGAGTGGGAAGAGATCAAGAGGACAGAGAGGCAGTTTTAAAAGGTATATTCGCCGTATAAGACGCACCAACTCCCCCCCCCCCCCCCCCAGTTTTGGGGAAGAAAAAGTGCGTCTTATACGGCGAAAAATACGGTATTTACTCTCCCTAGATAAGTAACCACAATGCGTCTGAACTCCAGGAAGTCATATACACAAAAAGGAAAATGGCACTGCGACTCGATGTATCGATGTGCACCAGACCCATATTGTATCTGGTTGTGCTTATCCTTAGAATTTACTGGCAAATATACTGGAATGGGTTACCACTTCCTTCTCCAGTGACTTTTTCTATAACCTGCCCATCTTTGGTGACACTACATGATTTAGCTCACAGCTTTCAGCTTCATTGAAGTCCCGCAGCCCCTTCACTATCACACAGTAGCAATCCAGAACGAGGAAATGTTTTATAGCACCATCTATAGTGATCAATTATATCAGTGGGTCCCAAAATAGTCCTTAGGAGAACTCACTCAGGCCAGAATTTATGGATAGTATTGTATTAACAGAGGTGATGATATTTTTAGCAAACAAGTTTGAAAGCCACTCATTATCACCAACATCAACCCAATGTTACATCTAAATCTGCCTGTCTGTTGTTCCCTATGGACTGTATTGGAAACCACTGCTATAGCCCAATGGTTAATATCATTTATTTAGTTAAGGAACAATGTTCTATAAAGGGAAATTCTGAAGAACCCCAACTATTTTTCGATTGAAACTGAATACCTAATGCTGAATGAAGCCCCATAACAGAGACATTGCGGCTGAGAAGTATGTCATATTCTGCTAAAAAATGATAAAATACTTCTTTTGCTATACATTTCAAATTATTTTTGACTTTTTTTTTTTAAATAAGGGCCAGATGTACTAAGATGCAAAGTTTGGAGAACTCTTATTGATGTCCAATCTCAGGGAATTTGCCCCATGGAAATGGAGAGGTGTTCCAAGATTTCCATCTTCATACATCTCAGATAGGATGTTGTTTTATTTTTCCAAAGTTCTTCTACATTATACAAAATATAGATATTTTATATGGACATTTATTTTGTTTCAGGAACCATCGTAAATCCACGGAGAGATCTTCTTCAACGGCCGGCGCATACTGCAACCAAAACATTTCAAGCTCTGCGAATTTTTGTAAATGATGAACTCAATGAGCTCTATAGTGGACTCAAGACTGCAGAGAAGTTTCTTAGAAAAGGAGGAAGACTGGTGGCCATTTCTTTCCATTCACTGGAAGATCGCATTGTTAAGAGATTTCTTCATGGAGTAGATATGGCAGAAAAACCTAATCTGGGTGCCAGGCATAAGATAAGGCAAGGACAAAGGGACTGGACAGATTCGGAGGAAGATGAATTGCCAAATCCCGAGGGTAATTCTAGGTGGACAGTTATACAAAGGAAAGTGCTGACACCCCAGTTCCAAGATGTCCAGGATAACCCAAGAGGAAGGTCGGCAAAACTCAGGGCAGCCATTAAATTGTGATATTAACAACGATTACTAACCAGTACCATGAAGTAAAGCATGCCATCCAATAATGTCCAACAACCCCATGCTTTATAAGTTGATGATAATTGTGCCTTTCTCTTCCAGTCAATAAACATTGTATTAGACCATTTTAAAATGTGATAACTTATTATTTGATGTATCAGATTCAAAGTATAAGTAAGTTATATGTGTAGTCTTATTTTGTATTCATAATTTATATAAAATATGTTGAGTTCCCTCAATACTGTCAATAATGCCTATTTAATAGATGTATGATCCATCTGAACTAGTCAATAAATGTATTTTCTTTATGAATATTTTATATAATTACATTTTATAATCCTTACACGTTTCTATACAGTCAGAGCATCAGCTACATCAATATAAACACTTTCCTCTGTGTCCGCACTATTTTTCTATCTTGTCCATGATCTGGTTAGAGGTTTGTAATGGAGAACCCTCCAGGACTATGTCCAGAACTCTCGAAGTGTAACTGAGAATGTTTTCTTGGTATTTTACATCGTTTTCCTCTGTGGTTGCACTTTATATCCAACAAGTCAAGTTGTTGAGACATAAACGTATTGCATTTTCATACTAGTGGAAATCCTACTCCAGACCATGATTAACGCCGCGCAGTTCCACCATCTGACGGCAGTGTTTATGTGTGTGGTTCAGACGGTGGTGAGGCGCTGAGTGTTGACAGCTTGCAGACAGATTGGGGAGTCTACGAGCTGCTTATTGAAATGTATGCTATCATTCCAACACTGATATCTAAGCAAATATAATTAAATATAATTAAATAATGCTTTTAGAGTGTTTTTTTTTGTGAAGTTCTGCTCTTTTTGATGCTGTTGTTTTTGGAAAATTGAAAATTTGTAGCTGTTTTCATGATTTTAAAGAGACTCTGAAGTCCTATATTATCATAACCTGCATTTAAGATGCCTCATTTATATAATAATACATTTAAATGTCACTTTGTTTATGTTTCACCTTCTCTAACCAGGTGCCATGAGCATGTTCTATGTTTGGAAGTCGGGAGGAGGTGGAACTAAGGAAACAGGGAAGCACATGGGCTCAGGCGCCTAGGGGCGGCTAAAGAGTTTGTGTCTAGGGCCGCCAGATATGTAGTTCCGATCCTGCTTAAATGTCCACATAGTACAGTCCAGGTCTGTGTCTGACCCAGCGCCTCAATACTGTACATGTGAAGATAGCAATGAATAGCTCGTTGTGTGAGATAACACCCCAGGGCGGCTTTGTCCTTATATCTCTGACACCAATTTCCCATATTTAAAATACATCTGTAAATGGTGTTTTATTGCCTCTTGTATGCAGTGCTCTATTACTGCCCTCCTCTTGACAGCACTACATACGTACTATCTCCTCATCCAATCGGTTTTCAGCCAATCACAGGACACCTGGGGGGAAACATCCTTGGATATGACCTGTGATTGGCTGAGAAACCAAAATGGGATTCTCACTGTGAACAAGAACTAGAAGAAAGAGAAAACAGCATGTATCCAGTGCTTCCCTCTGGCACAGCTACAGTATATGTTGAAAAGGAAGTGGAACCCATGTTTTTTTCTTTGCTACATTTAACAGAACTTTAAAAAAAATATTATGTAAATCTTATGTAAACTGGGATGATAAGCAATACTCAGCCAGTGAGCAGAAATAGAGCTGGGACAAGCCCCATAGAGCAGTTCATGAAACCAGTTTACGTTGCTATGAGATTTATTATTTGAAAAAAGAAAACACAAAAACCCTTTATTCAAATTTAACAAAATATTCCATATCCCTTTAATAAATTTTTTGTATTTTTGAATAAAAAAGTGTTGATTGAATTAAACTCAACGGCTACCTCTCCCATTAAACCCGTTACTAATGTATATTTGTCACAGAGTGTAATTGAAATGTAAAAAGCGGAACAAATTAATTTTTATGATAACTATAATGTAATAAGTATTGGAGTTAACAACTGGAACAAATAGGATAATGTACAGCTATTGGAGTGCAAATAACTGGGAAAAAAAACATCTGTAACAGAATTGCCTTTAGGGTTTTCCTTGCGCTGATGAGGCAGCAATTACCTTCGCTGTCGGAGGAGTCTATGAGCTGTGGAATATTGCCGGGCATGAAACCTTTCAACGGAAACCGATGGCGTTTAGAGAATCATTTATTTCACGTTAAACAGGATGTTCCCAGCAACTGTCATTACTTTGCAGTGTTTACATAGCCGGGTCATTACATTTTATTGTAGTTTGGTTAATCCGTTTAACCGCGGCGTATTTATGACATTTTCTACTCGCACGTTCACAGCAATAACATGAATTATTCTAGGTGTAGATTTGCTGGTTCTTTAACATCTCGCTCTCCCGGATCCAGAGAGATTATATTATGTTAATTTGAAGCCATGGCAAAGCTAGTGAATGGAGGGCCGCAGGAGGGGTTGTAAAAAATATTTTTTCAACTGAGTTCCTCACCAGTACCAAGTCAGTGCCCCTTTTCTTTCTAAGACCCCTTTCCATATCTACCCCTTCCCTCCTGCCTGCTGGAAGCTCTTCTGCCTATAAATATATATATACATACATTAACAAACACATACAGTTGAGTCACATTGTTATGACCACCAGCTAATAACTCGAATAACCACTGTGTGCGGCACAGACAGGGGCTGGATAGCGTGGTAGTGAATCAGTAAGTTGCTGGAAGGTTGGCAAGGGTATCTGGAGCAGTGCAGACTGCAGTGCATTGGACAGCTGCTGAAGAGTGAGCGGTGGAAGGATCCATACGGCAAACATGGCGATCGAGGTGGTTTCCACAGGTACTCCATGGGGTTCAAGTCTGGGGAATTTGTCTTTGTCATGCTCCTTCAAACATTCCTGGAAAATGACAGGTTGCATTGTTCTGCTGGAAGATCCCATCCGTTCCAGGGAAGACAGTCAACATGTATGGGTATACTTGATATGCAAGGATGGATAGATAACCCAATTGGTTGAGAGTGCCTTCCAGAGGTATGAGTGGACCCAGACAATTTATTCAGAAAAGAGGGGAAAGAAAGACACCCTTTTGAATCCAGAGAAACTCCTCTATTTAGTAAATAAGGTAAATTGGAAAAGATTGATTTAAAACTTATTATTAATATTATTATGGACCCAGACAATGCCAAGATGGAGTAGACAATCTGACTCACCAGAGATGGCAACTATTTGCCAACCATAACAGGTAAAATTGATGCCGTTTCTGATGATGAACCCTCGTCAGCATGGGTGCAGTGATCAGCCATCAGCTTCGGAGCCCCATACGCAACAGGGTTGGCTGTTGTGCTCCACAGTTTCCACACTGTTTATTAGCAATGGTGCCATTTATCCAGTCAGGGTACACTTTTATCACAGCAGCACACGAAGAGTTCACAAACTATGCTGTTTCAGAAATACTGCCAGGGATGGATTGCACATTAATGACGAGGGAGCTACTGTCCTAAGGGAAATGATCGTAGAACTGCTGGGGGAGTTTTTAAACTAATAGGTGGGGGGAGGGACTAGATAGAAGTAATGGGGTAGTAAGTGTAGAGGGGGTAAGGCATGAATTAACTAGTCATGTGGGAGGAGATGCGGGGTGGGTTAGTATAGTCAATAGCGAGGTACTGCTAAGTAACTCAAGTACAGTGGCCGGCACTTCAGAACTACAGGCTCATAACATAAGATGTATGCTTGTTAATGCCAGAGGCTTGCCAGGAAAAAAGAGGTAGAATTATTAGCAATTAATGAGAAATTGGATTTAATAGGCATTACTGACACATGGTGGGATAAATCTCATGACTGGACTGTTAATCTGGATGGTTATAACCTATTTAGGAAAGATATGGGGCAATGGTAAAAGAGGAGGAGGGATTTGTCTGTATGTTAAGCTTGAATTTAAGCCTATAATCAGAGAATATATTTATGGTGGAAGTAGTGACAATGTTGAATGTTTGTGGGTAGAGTTAAAAAGTGGAGCAGCAAATTCCAAAATAATATTGGTTGGAGTATGCTATAAACCCCCAAATATCATTGAAAGTGAGGAAATACAATTATTGTTACAGATTGGAAATGCAGCTAAGCACGGGCAAGTTCTAATAATGGGAGATTTTAATTACCCTGAAATAAAGTGGATAAATGAGATTAGCAGTTCAGCTAAGGGGAGCAGGTTCTTGAGTACACTCAGGGATCATTATCTGGCCCAGGTTATACAGGAGCCTACTAGAAATGAAGCTATCTTAGATTTACTCATTACAAATAATATTGATATTGTATCAAATGTTGGAATAGGGCAACCTTTGGGAAACAGTGATCACAACACAGTCTCATTTGAGATTGAATTAAAAGAACAAAATTGTAAGGGGCCAACAAAAACTCTTAATTTTAAAAGGGCAGATTTTAACGGTCTAAGGGCAGCAATACAAAGTATAGACTGGGACAGAGAACTGATAGGTAAAAATACTGAACATAAATGGACAACATTTAAATCCTTACTAAATATACATACACATCGGCATGTACCATGTGGGAATAAAAGTAAAAGGAGTAAATCACAACCCATGTGGCTTAACAATGATTTAAGATCAGGATACGGAGTGAAAAACAGGCATTTAAATTATACAAACAAGAGGGGACAGAGACTGCTTTACAGGAGTACAAGGAAATCAACAAGGCAGCAAAAGCGCGATTAGACTGGCTAAAATAGAAAACTAAAAATGAGTTACAAAGGAGAGTATGACTAAGCCTACAATATTTTTTTAAGTATATTAATGGGAAGAAGGCCAGGAAGGAAGCTATAGGATCATTACAATGTGACACAGTCTGATAATTAGTGACCAGGAAAAGGCAGATGAGCTAAATAGGTTATTTTTTTCGGTATACACAAGGGAGGTACCAGTTGTGGTGTATCACCAAATTAATATATATAAATATTACACAAGGTTCGTCTACATTAAAAGGTATTTATTAAAAGGCAACAACACAATACTATAAATGTATTACAAACACACAGCCCAGACCCACGGAGCAAAAACCCTTTTTAAATCTATCTACCTATATAGTAATTCCCTTTCCCAAACGCTTTATCTTACCCACGGTTAGACCATCGCCATTCATCACCACCATCACCCTTTACCATCCAGGAAGAAAACAGGAAGCAGCACCAGTTTCCTGCCTGGATATATCCTTAGTTGAGATGATGTAATTTACATCACATCCTGTCCATGCATGACTTCCTTTAGCAATTGTGGGAGGGAAGTAAAGATTCTCAGCCCTCCTACATAGGCCTGTTTAAGGAAGTCCTGAATTACCATTCAAGGAAGACAAGTTACCACACCAGTGGTTGGGACACTGCAACATAATGGGGCTACACTACCTTCACCAAATATTTGGTTAACGCAGGAAGAGATCCAAAAGAAGTTAGAAAAAATAATTGTTAATAAAGCCCCAGGTCCTGATGGTATACATCCAAGGGTACCGTGGAACTGGGTTCTGTAATAAAAAAACATTATATCTAATTTTTCAAGATTCACTCAATACAAGTGAATGGAGAAAAGCAGAGGTGATACCTATATTTAAGAAGGGATCAGGAACAAATCCAGCAAATTATAGACCTGTAAGCCTCACTTCTGTAGTGGGGAAGCTTTTCGAAGGGTTAATAAGGGATAAGATACAAGAATATGTCTATTCAAACAGGATTATAAGTAGGAGCCAACATGACTTTATGAGGGATAGGTTATGTAAAAAAAATCTAATTAGTTTCTATGAGGAGGTTAGTGGGAACTTGGATCAAGGCAACTCAGTGGATGTAGTATTTTGGGATTTTGCAAAGGATTTTGATACAGTGCCACATGGGAGACTATTGTGCAAACTAAGGGATACAGAAATTGCAGTAAATATATGCACACAGGTTGAGAGCGGGTTAAAAGACAGGAAACACAGGGTTGTTGTAAATGGAACATACTCCGATTGGACTAATGTGGTAAGTGGGGTTCCTCAGGGTTCAGTATTAGGTCCTCACCTTTTTAACATATTTATTAATGACTTGGACTGGAAAGTATTGTCTCCATTTTTGCTGATGACACTAAGTTGTGCAAGGTAATTAAATCAGAAAATCATGTACTTTCCCTCCAAAGGGATTTGCATTAATAAGAGTAATGGGCATCTAAATGGTAGATGAGATTTAATGCAAATAAATGTAAGGTTATGCATCTGGGAAGGAAAAATAGCCATGCAATTTATAAACTTAATGAAGCAAATCTAGGTAATAAGATATTGAAATGTATTTGAGAGTGCTTGTGGACAACCAACTTAATGCCAAGCAGCTTCTACAAAGGCAAATACAATATTAGCATGTATTAAGAAGAGTATAGAAGCAAGAGAAGCAAATATAATTCTGCCACTATAGAAATCCCTAGTACGCCCTCATTTGGAATATGGAGGACAATTTTGGGCACCACTTCATAAAAAGGACATTTTAGAGCTGGAAAAGGTACAGAGAAGGGCAACAAAACTAATAAGTGGAATGGAGGGGGTAATTTATGAAGAAAGACTAAACAAATTAAACTTATTTTCTCTAGAAAAAGGTGTCTAAGAGGAGATATGATTACCTTATATAAATACATCCAGGGTCAGTATAAAGATTTGTCAAGGGATCTTTTTGTGCCAGGAGGTTTTCATCTGACAAGAGGACATCCCTTGAGGTTAGAAGTAAAACGATTCCACTTTAAAGAGAGAAAAGGGTTCTTCACAGTCAGGGTGGTAAATCTGTAGAATTCTCTTACAAAAGGTGGTGGCAGCGGATTTAATAGATAACTTTAAAAAGGGATTGGATATATTTAAGTAAAAAGGGCATTCAAGGCTATCCTGGATAATTAGAGAGGGAGTATTGATGCAGGGAGTATTTTCCTTCTGTTGTTATGGTATATTTTGTATCTGCTACTTTCCTGGATAACTCGTATGCGCCTGGTGGTGGTTTTTGCGGCTGTTTCCTTTAGCCTCATTTTAATTTTTGTTGTCCGCCATTGTTCTTCTTGCTTAGCCAATTTTCAAGTGGCGAAACTTGTTAAATGCGACTTAAATTTGCGTTCAACCTCTCTCCCAGACGTCCTGGCTGTCCCCCCGTGTTGTGTGTGATGTTTGTTTTATGGTGTATTTTTTTGTTGTTGTGCATTTGGTGTTTGTGGATGTGAGCGGTTTGGCCGTTAACTTCGTATTTTTGAGACCTTGTATTTTTTTTTTTAAAGTTCTGCGGGGCGTAGTTGTTGTTTGTAAAAGTCGTACGTCCTTGTCAGTGTTTTCTGCACTTCTGGGTCGTGTAGCCTCATTTTCATTTTTTCTCTCGCTTAGCCGATTTTCAAGTGACGAAACTGCTAAAATTGGACTTTCATTTGCGTGCAACCACATCCCCAGATGTTCTGCGGCGTGGTTGTTTTTTTTCAAAGTCTCGCTTTTCTGGGTTGTTTTTAATCGCGGGTGAGGCTCCTTCGGCTCATTGCAGTTTATGTTCCCCCCCGCAAATGCGGCCCATCGCTTTGCGGGGGTCTGCATTTGTGGCCTGCAATGAGCCGAAGGCTCATTGCACCCAACGTTGGAGCCTCCACCTCCGCAAATGCGGCCTTCGCTTCGGGAGGTCTGTATTTGCAGCCAGAACTGAGTCCCTCGCTTTGTGAGCTCGCAAAGCGTGACGACTCACAGTTTGACAACTATTATATGTGATATATATATATTAGTACAAACGATGTATATATATATATATATATACAAGCCTGCAGCTTAGAGGGGGGGAGAGGCTTGCAATAAGTGCCGAAGGCGCTCATTGCGAGGCCTACGACGGCGCTAATCGCGAAGCTTGAAAGGTAGAGAAGGGGAGTTAGAGCCATTTTTTGTTCAAACTCGGAATCCATTGGAAGGCCGCCAAAAGACACCAATTGAATAGAAAAATAGCTAGTGACCTCACTTAAGGCCTCCCTGCCTCCTCCCGGGGCAGGGAGTCCGTAAGTGAGGTAGAAAGCTAATTTGCTATTCAATTGGCGTCTTTTGGTGGCCTCTCAATGGCTTCCAAGTTACGGCCTTGAAAAAAAATCTGTAACTTTTTTACAACTCCGCAATGCTTTGAGCAATACCGATTTCAGCTTCAAATCTTGCAGGCTTTAAAAAAAGTTACAGGTTCAACCGCCACCAAGCCCGTAAATGAGAGAGGGGAGGGGGGGGGGAAGAGACACACGGGAGGGAGAAAGGGGGAAGAGACAAAGGGGAGGGTGAGTGGGAAAAGAGACACACAGGAGGGAGAGGGGGGAAAGATACTCTGGGGAGGGAGTGGGGGGAAAGAGACACAGGGGAGGGAGAGAGGGCAAAGGGACACAAGGGAGGGAGAGCGGGGCAAAGAGACACAGGGGAGGTAGAGTGGGGCAAAGGGACACAGGGGAGGGAGAGCGGGGCAAAGAGACTCAGGGGAGTGAGAGAGGGGGAAAGAGACACAAGGAGGGAGAGGGGGGAAAGGACCGTAAAGTAGAGGGGTGGGGAAAGGCTCGCAATGTGTGGCAAACAGCATTGTGGGGCTTCAAATTGTATTGCCGTCATTTTAATGGGGAAATTGCTATTCTCTATATAGCAACCAGTCCCACTCAGCAGCCATCTTCACATAGCACCCAGTACCTCAACATTTACCCCCACACAGCAGCCACCCCTCTTAGCATCCATCCCTATATCCCATGATCTCCTCTCACAGAACCCATCCCCCTGTACTTTGCAGCCATTGCTCTTTCACCTTTTCCTTGAGACACATCCCCAGTGTGCTGAACTGCTCCACCTACCACATTTGGAGGTTCTGTAGAAATTCTCTTTTTTTAAACAATCATGGACCAATATCCGTCCGGAGGGTTATGCGGCCCATTAGGCAAAAAAAGAAATTCCCAGCACTGGTCACCCTTAGAGTAGGGCACCACCTGCTCCACTGGACTGGTAGCTCTGACTCTGTACTGAAGAGGATCAAGGCATTAAATCACTGGTATGCCTTCTTGAATAACTTGGCTTTATAATAAACATATTTTCTTGAAAAGTTACAAACTAAAGATTGTATTTATTATTATTTTATTAACAATTATATTCAGTTTTGTTTAACTGGAGATTGCAATTTGCTTTTGTTCCAAATAGGATCAGGTACACGGGAGGGACCTTAAATGAAGCTCTATTGCTTCTACTTCGTTGAAGTGACACTTAAAGCTTTATTAAACAGAAGTGCAGGTTTCAGTAGAAAACCACAGTCCAGCTCAGGGTCTTACCAATCTGGAAGATTGTAGACATATACAACGTTTTCTAACACTAAGATTATCTAAAAAATGCTTTAATGCTCATGTCTCAGCCAGCTGCTAATGTTGTTAGTTTCATACGTCACAAAAAATGAAGTTGCTCATACAGTGTGTTGGATAAAGTTAGCGGGGTTCAGGTAATGGTCAGGATACAGGCAATGATCAGAGTACAAGCAATGGTCAGGGTATGTCAGTGTACAGGCAGAGTTTAGGGTACAGGCAATGATCACGGTACAGGTAAATGTCAAGGTAAAAGCAACAATCAGGATACAGTCAGAGGTCAGAGTCCAGGTAATGGTCAGTATAAAGATAAAGGTCAAGGTAAAGCAGTTATAAGGGTACAGGCATTGGTCACTGTACAGGTAAATATCAAGTCTCAGGCAATGATCAGGGTACAGGCAGGGGTCAGGGTCCAGGCAATGATCAGGTCCAGGCAGAAGTCAGGGTCCAGGTAATGATCATGGTCCAGGTAAAGATCAAGGTCTAGCTGGAGTTCAGGGTACCGGTAAAGGTCAAGGTACAGGCAATGGTCAGGATCCAGGCAGAGGTCAAGGTACAGATAATGATCATGGTACAAGCAATGTTCAGGGTATGTCAGGGTCCATGCAGAGGTCACAGTACAGGCAATGATCCGAGGAACAAGCAATGGTCAGGGTACAGGTAAATGTTAAGGTAAAAGCAATGACCAGGGTAGAGGCAGAGGTTAACATCCACAAGGTCAAGGTACAGATAATGATCAGGGTACAGGCAATGGTCAGGGTACAGGTAAAGGTCATGGTAAGACCATGATCAGGGTAGAGACAGTCATCACGGTACAGGTAAATATCAAGGTACAAGCAATGATCAGTGTCCAGGCAATGATCAGGGTTCAGACAGAGGTCAAAGTACAGGCAATGGTTAGGGTACAGACAGGAAGGCTTTACAGACGAAAACTTATGGGCAAGGCCAAGATGCCAGCCTGTGACTTGGAAACATGACTAAGCCAAGTGGCATAACAGGACTGGTGGCACAAGTAGAGTAGTGGCCAGGATTTTGAAAGCCAGGTGGTATAGCAGGACATATGGTACATGTATTGAGGTGACGAGCTGGTATAGCAAGACAAGTGGCACAGGTAGCCAGGTGACAATGCCCCATAGCAGTGATGGCAGCCAAGAACAGACAGGAGAAGCAAGGAACAGTCTTGAACACCCAGGAGTTTTCAGGATAGACAGACAACAAGGGGTATAGCTGCTAATTAGGCTAAATTAGGACGTCAGCTAAACATGATGAATGACCCCTTTAAATCCTTCATTGTAACTTCTGGTCCTAGAGGGTCATAGAAGCAGTAAGATGTCAAGAGAGATGAGTAGAGTGAGCCAAGGCCGGATAGAGAGTCCCAGGCCTAGGCCACTGGGTCCATATAAGGGTTCCAGATGATTTGACATTTTTTCACAATTGGTATAAAGGATACAGTTATCTCACAAAGACATGAAGTTACATTTCTGACACAAATAGTGGCTGGTATTTCATTCCAGTGCACATTATCATGTGATGTTTTATTTTAATTAGATCCAGTTTCAAATTCAATTTGTTACTGTTGGCTTAGGGTGATATTAGAGTTGAGAACCATTCCAAGGACAATCAGATGCCATAAGACCCCCCGATATTAGTCATCACAATCAGTCCTCCAACCCACAGGTAATCAATAACCTTAAGTGTTTTACACCCTAGGCCAATGGTATTCAAGTCCGGTCCAGGAGAGCCATACACAGGCGTGGATTTGAGGATTCCCTTCCTGTGCACAGGTAATTCAATCAGGATGACTGTAGAAGTGATAGACTGGCCTGTACACAGCAGGGATATCCTCAAACCCAGGCCTGTGTCTCTACAGGACCTAACATGCCTATCCATGCTCTAGGTATTACATACTATTTTATGGAAATATGAAGTTCCAAAGAACAAACACAATATCTCCTTCTAAGTGATCCTAATAGCACCGCCCAGCTTCTCATGCCTATTTGTTACAGACTGCCCAATTATTATTTTTATCTTTATATGACTGAAAAGTCAAGGGTGGAAGTGAGAGCTGAGTTGTACTAGTAAATAAATGTAAACCTGATTAACCTAAAGAGAAAATGTACGGCCTTGACCATTCTTGTATAGGGGAGCAAAAGAGGGATTTGATTACCCAAATGCTTCAAGTGAACATCATTCTTAATTTATGGGGTTCTGGGGCGGTCCAAAGACTGTGAAGTCCTTCAGTAGCCTCATCCTTTGCTCTACAACCCCCACTCCCCTCTGTATCTTTGAATATTTTTTATCGGAATGTGAGTTTGTGTCAAAGTAAGTGCCTTGTCAACTGTCACACCCTGTTATGGCGCCTGAGGCATGTTTATTTAACAAAATTGTGTAATAATCATCTCTATAACTTCCTGTTTATGCTTTGTTATAAATATGGGGACCTTTCCATGGGGCGCTGACTCCAACCTTGGAAGTGATTGTGCCAGGCGTTGGTATCTCTTGCCGTCCCACTGAGCCGATAGATTTGGTGGGGTCCCTCAGTCTTGCGTGACTGAACAGCCGAAGCTAAGTATAATAAACATTGCTATATGATTATTATTACATTTGTGTTGTTTGATTTGTCAGGGTTGGATACATACACCACAAGCCAAAAGGGACTCAGTGGATGGGAGTTTTAATAGAATCCTCACCATAATTATACATGGAAGAACATGACATTATACAAACAAATTGTATAAAAAAAAATACATTATACACACATATTATTCAAGGATTGTGTTCAGTGCCGGATCTACCTTTTTGGAGCCCTTAGGCAGTGAAGTGGAGGAGCCCCTACGAGTGAATATGCAATGTATGTACAAACCCATTTTTGCCTTTTCTGTGCATGTAAGTTCCTTTTCCTATTGTAACTATCTTGTTCTAAGTGGTTACTCCCTAATAGCCAGTCTATGAACTGCTGCATTTCGTTATTTTTAAGCCAGGGACCACTTCTTTTTTTTTAAATGGCGCCCCTCACAGTGAAGCATTTGCTCCTGCAATGAGCTCATCCGTGGATGCCCCGTTATCCTTGCGGGGGTGGGGAAGGGAAGTTAGGCTCGGCCCTAGGGCCCAGGCATAGTAGGAGGTAGCAGCCGCAGTAAGACAAATAGGAACAGCGGAAAGGGATGTGAGGTCTGTGAAGCACTGGTTTGACGACATCAGGGCCAAGGTGCGGAGGATGATGGCCAAGGAGGCCAGTCAAGCTGCAGCACCATGTGGTGGCCCCCAAGTGACTGGGCAATATAATCAGTGGAAGAGGGTGGTCAATGACATTCTGAGCCAGGTGCTCGCCACTGGAGCTTCATGCCTGGTGGCCCAGCATGATCCAGCCTCCATGTCAAGTGAATATAACATACACCAACATGCCACCACATGTACATCATATGTACATGATGACCAATAAGGACACTGACATGTCAGCTCTATGGACCTGTTTCCCAGTCCTGGCTGCTGAAAATCATCCCAACAGCATGAGGCTGCCACCACAGATAATTAAAATAAAATATAACTTTTATGTATGCCTCTAAAACACACAAAATATTAAAAGATGTATAAAAAAAGAAATGTACAGAAATCAACTGCTTTAAACAGACTAGAGAAAGTTCTTGCGTCATTAAATCCATGAAGCTGACAAATCACTGTTCTTCGTGGGCACAACAACAGTAAGCAACCAATAGAGAGTCCATGTATGGGTGTGCCCACTGCAGCGTATGCAGTTACAGACCACAGCCGGAATCAAGATAGAGTTAGGAGCCAAGAACAATCAAGATCCAAATAATAGATCACATCTAACAAATGATAGTTTCTCATAGTTGCAATTAAGAGAGTCATCCAGGTTCAAGCCTCGATGTCAGATAGTAAGGGATGTATGCAAAACAATGTATTATTCATCATACTAATAACATATACCTTTCTTTTCTCTTTCAGCATCAGGGAGGTCTGGATCCAGTGGTGAGCCAGAGGCAAGGCGTCAGCGTCTTCGGAGTAGGACCTTGGCAAATGAGCCCCCACCCAGCAGGAACCGGCTCAGGGGGAGTTAGAAAGAAGTGGAGGGGCCCTGGTTTGGAGGAGGAGGATGTCATATGGGCAGTGGGGTCACCAACAGGACCATCAGCAGCCCCGGCAGCATTTGAACCCACTGTCCCTCTCCTCCAGAGACTCAGCATATAACCAGGCTTGACCACATCTCCTTCTCCCCTTACCAGTGCCCCTTACCACCAAGCCCAGCAGCAACACCACCATCACTTGCAAGAAGCTAGGCTCCAACTGCGCCACAGACCCTCCCCATTGGGCCACCACCAACACCACCGCCACCTCCTCAGCAATCAACACCCCAAGGACCTCCATCCCCACCACCACCACCAAGCCAGGCTGCGCAGGCGGAGATGCTGGCCATCATGCACCAGCAACTGGAGTGTCTTGAGGGGATCCAGGGCAGCATCTCCGCCAATCATGCAGAGGTCATGCACAGCCTGGCCAGGCACAATAGGGAGGAGAAGAGGAACCATCTGATGACAGAGTCATACCTTGCCGGGCTGCTCAGGATGGGGCGGACCAGAGCGCATTCCAACAACTGACCACAGACGCCTTGCTCCTCACCCTGGGCCCCAGCACTGCCTCCTCCACCCTGGAGGCCTCCCCCGCACACCCGCAGCCCGGCCACTCCTCCCCCCATGCCTCTGGCAAGACCACTGCCACACAGCACCACCACTGCACGTGCTGCTGCCTCCTTCCCCCCCATCACCAACAGGGAGACAGAGGCTGGCCACACAGGATTGAGGCCCTGATGCTAGGCAGAGGAGAATGTAGGGGCTGCACATATGTTTTGATCTTGTGATGATGATATTTTATACGCAGATGTCTACCTCCCATTGCATGGTCCATGATCCTCTTCTCTGTGGAACCGTAGGGTTCTGTGTATCATTTCACCAATTGATGGTTACTGAGGAATACTGTTGAGAAGAGATGCTGCAGTCCCTATATTTTTAAAGCCTTATTTTGCAGGTGTTATGTTTTTGTTTTGTTTTAGGTACAATTCAGGTCCATGAAGGCATCTTCTGCATCTGCAAGCATTGTGAAGAAAATGTTTTAAGTGTAAGATTTTTACAGTGCCTCTGAGGTAGACATTCCTTTAATGACAGCGCTCCCTTAACATGTAGCTTCCACAATATTAAAGCTATCATATATCCAGATATGTAAGACATGCTTGTTGGTAACTTAAACATAGACTACTACCGCTAGGGCGGTGGACTTGCAAAGTCTCACAATGTCATGTTAATGACATCCAGCATTGATATATGCACTAGTGAAGCATGTGATCCTGACCTCAATATCAGTCTGAGAACAGATCCTTGGGTCTGATGTAAGTAACATTGAATCTGGCGGCTGACCTTTCTGTCCTCTCTGTATTAATGGGTATTTTTCTCTATTGCTGATATCATGAGTATCCTTTAACGTGTGCTAACACCTGTATAGCTGATATCGATGTTGATTACCAATATCATATTGGGAAGGTGATAGTACACCTCGACCATTGATGCTGGAGAAAGCTAAGCATTTATTGTGAGATGATACATCATTATTAATGGTCATGGCCAGTAAGTTATCCTGAGAACAAGCTAAGGGTTAGTAACGCTTGCAGATGGAAATCAGGTAAGTTGGTATATTGTTACAGTTACAGTATTTAGAACTATACTATACATGCATTTTTTTTTTTTTATCCTCCTGCGCCTTTTTTTGTTTTGGACCACTTCTTTTCAGATTTTTGTTTTGGGAACACACTGTTTTTGTGTAACTGGATTGGATCACACATTCTAGGGGTTGAATAATCTGTTTCATTGACAAGTTATAAGTGCTATGCATATTAATGGTTTCTTCAATTAAATGGAGTGATTACTGATGATCCTTTTTTTTCCCATCAGATTCCGGTTGCAGTGGTTTAGTGACCACATGGGACCCTGGTAGGTGCTATGCATCATGCTTATTCTAGACTATGACATTACCCCCTTTAAATATCCCCTTTTCCTCAAAAAAGCCTCTTGCCCTCCTGGAATCTTCCCACATTCTTGTCCATTTCTGATTGTGCTCTGTGTATAATAAAGCTTTGTTATACCATTCTAACCGTGTCAGTGCGTTTTCAATGGTTGGGGTTTTGTCAACATCCACATACATCACATTTGTGTCATATTCCTATATAAGTAAATTAATGGGTCCTAGTTACTATGCAATAGGTTATTACATATCATAACAAAAATAATATTAATACTAATATCATAACATATAATATGTATATACAGTATCGCACAAACTTAAGTACACCCCTAACATTTTTGTAAATATTTTATTATATCTTTTCATGTGACAACACTGAAGAAATGACACTCTGCTACAATGTAAAGTAGTAAGTGTACAGCCTGTATAACAATGTAAATTTGCTGTCCCCTCAAAATAACTCAACACACAGCCATTAATGTCTAAACCATTGGCAACAACACCATGAGTACACCCCTAAGTGGAAATGTACAAATTGGGCCCAAAGTGTCAATGTTTTGTGTGGCCACCATTATTTTCCAGCACTGCCAGCACTGGGGAGCTACAGTTCATTGAGGGAACCATGAATGCCAACATTCATTGTGACATACTGAAGCAGAGCATGACCCCTCCCTTCAGAGACTGGACCACAGGGCAATATTCCAACATGATAACGACCCCAAACACACCTCCAAGACAACCACTACCTTGCTAAAGAAGCTGAAGGTAAAGGTGATGGACTGGCCAAGCATGTCTCCAGACAAAAACCCTATTGAGCATCTGTGGGGCATACTCAAACGGAAGGTGGGGGGAGTGCAAAGTCTCTAACATCCACCACCTCCATCATGGAGGAGTGGAAGTGTACTCCATTGGCAACCTGTGAAGCTCTGGTGAACTCCATGCCCATGAGGGTGTTATGATATTGGTGGTACAAAGTTTGGAGTCCAGTAGCCAGATCAGCAAAAACTCCCTGCCAGAGATAGCCACTCGTTACCCAGGTGGTTGAGCCCCTGAGCCTTGAGTGGCTGTCTGCTCTGAAGCAGAGATGGGGGTCAGGAACAGAAGGATAATAATCTTAGTGAGGCAAGCCGAGGTCAGTGGGAAGGAGAAGCAGCAAAGTCAAAAACGATCCAAGTTCAGCAACAGGTAGGAGAAACAGGAACAAGCTTGATTAGAGAGTTCAGGAACACAATAATCTGGCAAGGATACAGAGACAGGAAGTGCCTTATATAGGCCAAGAACCGGACAGCTGACCAGACACAGCTAAAGAGAGTTGTCACTGATTTCATTGCTTTTAGAGTCAAGGTATCAGGTCTCAGGCAAATCTGCAAGAGGCAGGCTGGTGTACAGGTAGGGAAAAGGTTTAGCAAGCTATTACCCGGTTTAGCAGGGTACTGTGCATGGAAAGACCGAAGAAGATCAGGAGCGTGAATATTGTCCACTGGTTCCCACGATCTATCCTCCTCACCATAGCCTTTCCACCGAACCAAATATTGAAGCTTGTTACGGAATATCCTTGAGTCAAGAATTTTTTCCACTTCATATTCATCTTCACCATCCACGAGGACTGGAGGTGGGGCAGGTAGGGCTCGGCCAGGGAAAGTATTTTCATGAAATCTATCCTCCTCACCATAGCCTTTCCACCGAACCAAATATTGAAGCTTGTTACGGAATATCCTGGAGTCAATAATTTTTTCCACTTCATATTCATCTTCACCATCCACGAGGACTGGAGGTGGGGCAGGTAGGGCTCGGCCAGGGAAAGTATTTTCATGAAAAGGTTTAAGCAGTGCAACGTGAAACACTGGATGTATCTTCATGGAATTTGGAAGTTGCAAACGGAAAGTGACAGCATTGATCTGAGCAATGATCTCAAAAGGTCCCATGAACCTTTGACCCAATTTATGAGAAGGAATCCGAAGTTTAAGATTCTTTGTGGACAGCCACACCTTGTCACCAACATGATAGACTGGGGCCTCCTTTCTATGCCTATCAGCAGCTCTTTTGTAACATTCCTGAGCCTCCAAAAGAGTCTCTTTCAACAGTGTTTGGGAATCACGTAAGGCGGTCAGCCGGTCAGTGACAGCAGGAACAGGAGTAGTAATTGGGAGACTCACCCGAAAGGTCGGATGGTAACCATAGTTGGCAAAAAATGGGCTCAGAGAAGTGGAGCAGTGTTGGGCATTGTTATAGGCAAATTCTGCCGTGGATAAAAAAATCCAGCCAGTCATCCTGCAGGTAACTAATATAGCACCGCAAATATTGCTCCAAAGTCTGGTTGGTTCCCTCAGTCTGTCCATTACTTTGTGGATGAAAAGCTGATGACAGATTTACATCGATACCTAGAATAGAACAAAAATATTTCCAAAAACGAGATGTAAACTGCACTCCCCTGTCAGAAATTACCTCATCAGGCACTCCATGCAAGCGAAATATTTCCCGAATAACTAGGTCAGCAGTCTGTTTAGCTGAAGGGAGACCACGAGCTGGTATAAAATGACTCATCTTGGTTAACCGGTCCACAACAACAAGAATTGTAGTGTGTTCCTTAGAGGGAGGTAGTTCCACAATAAAGTCCATGGATATAGATCCCCAGGGCCGATGAGGAATAGGAAGAGGCTGAAGCAAGCCAACAGGGGATGAGCGAGGAGTCTTATGTCTGGCACAGACGTCACAAGAGGACACATACTTCTTAACATCCTCATGATATTTAGGCCACCAAAAGGATCGGGCAAGTAGTTCTTGTGTCTTTCGGATTCCTGGATGACCTGCTGGTTTTGAGTCATGATAGAGACGTAAAACGTCCAGTCGCACTGAGTCTGGAACAAACAGGCGTTGTTGAAAAATCCAAAACCCATTATGCATTGTCATATGAAGATCACGAGGAGGATCACGAAAAACTGGATCTTCAGCGTAGCCCTTCTTAATGCGGGACATTGGATCAGAAGGAAATGTAACACCTAAAAATCTACTCTCCGGCAAGATGGTAGCCTCGGTAACTGTAGTATGGAGGGGGTCCGCTATCCTAGACAAGGCATCCGCTTTACCATTTCGGGAGCCCGGGCGGTATGAAATAAAAAAATTAAACCTTGAGAAAAATAGGGACCAGCGTGCTTGTCTGGCTGACAGTCTCTTAGCTGATTTAATACATTCCAGATTTTTGTGATCTGTGAGGACATTAATTGCATGGGTAGCTCCCTCCAAGAGATGTCTCCATTCGGTGAAGGCAGCTTTTATAGCCAAAAGTTATTTATTCCCTATGTCATAGTTCTTTTCTGTTGGCATCATCTGGCGGGAATAGAAAGCACATGGATGTAACAACCTCTTAGGTCCAGTCCTTTGAGACAGTATAGCACCAACAGCTGAATCAGAAGCATCTACCTCTACAGTAAATGGCAATTCTGGCTGAGGATGTATCAGGATAGGGGCAGATGTAAACAGAGTCTTTAATCTGGAAAATGCGGTATCAGCCTTATCGGACCACTGAAAAGGAGTCCCCTTACGTGTAAGTTCAGTGATCGGTGTAATAATGGCAGAGAAATTCTTAATGAATCGCCTGTAAAAATTGGCAAACCCCACAAATCTCTGAATATCTTTTACATTCTTGGGGATGGGCCAGTCCAGCACAGCCTTAATTTTACTTGCGTCCATACTTAAACCTGTAGGAGTTATTACATACCCCAGGAATTGAATTTCTGTTTGTTCAAACTCACATTTTTCCAGTTTAATGTATAGGTGGTGGGTACGAAGGCGCTCAAGAACGATGCAGACCTGTTTTCTGTGATTTTCAAGTTTATCAGAAAATATCAGGATATCATCCAAATATGCCACAACAAACTGATCCAGGAGATCCCGTAGTACATCATTGATTAGATGCTGAAAAGTTGTGGGGGCATTACAAAGTCCAAATGGCATTACTAGATATTCGTAATGTCCGTACCTGGTTCTGAAGGCTGTTTTCCATTCATCATTTGGTCTTATACGAACCAGATTATATGCCCCTCGTAGATCAAGCTTCGTAAATATTTTAGCTGAGCGAAGTCTCTCCAGAAGTTCAGGAATGAGAGGCAAGGGGTAGCGGTTTTTAACAGTGATGTTATTAATGTCCCTATAGCCAACGCATGGCCGTAGGCTGCCATCTTTCTTTTCTACAAAAAATATAGGAGCTCCTGCTGGAGAAGTAGATGGTCGAATAAAGCCTTTGGCAAGATTTTCTTGTATGTATTCACGAAGTGCTTTCAATTCAGGCTCAGAAAGGGAATATATATGGCCAAATGGGATAGCAGCCCCAGGCAACAGCTCTATTGGGCAATCATAAGGCCTGTGGGGTGGAAGCTGATCAGCATTCTTCTTATCACAGACATCTGCAAAATCCCGATATTGTAGGGGAAGCTTAGTTAAGTTTGTAGCAACCATTTCATTAATTGTTGAGGCAACAGGTGTTACCTTAGAGGGTTGACAATTCATAAAGCAGTGTTCTGAAGGAAAGGACAAGGTTCTAGTCTTCCAATCAATCTGTGGGTTATGCAGAGCAAGCCAAGGTACCCTTAAAATCACTGGAAACTGTGTTGAGGAAATTAGGTGGAAAGATATAGACTCATGGTGATTCACTTCCAGAATCAATTTTAAGGGCACAGTCTCATGTGTAACCAGGCCTGACATAAGTGGAGAACCGTCTACTGTTTCCATTAACACAGGTGAAGATTTAGGGATAGACTGAATTTTATTTCCTGCTGCAAATTTGATGTCCATAAAGTTCCCGCCTGCTCCAGAATCTATCATAGCTGTAGTCGAAATTTTATTATCACCACATTGCAAAGTGATAGGCACCACCAAATGAGGATGTTGAGTCCCTCTTCACCATGTCATACCCTCTTCACCATGAGCCAGAGAAAACAAGGGTTGTTTGACAGAATCCAGTTGGTCTGAAATCTGGGATTGGGGTTGAATCTGCGCACCCTCAGCAGCCATAGCTATTGTTCTTTTGGATTTGCTAGGGCAATTGATGGCATAGTGCCCTGCACTACCACAATACATGCATAAATTGTGAGTGCGTCGCCACTGTTTTTCTTCGTTGGATAATGTCCCTCTTATTAGATTTACCTGCATAGCCTCTGGCTCAGAGTCGGTAGGTGTTTGTGGGTTTGGGGTAGAACTTCTTGAATAGAAAGTAGGAGTAGTACTTGGTCTAAAAGAGCCCTGTCTTTCCAATTTTCTTTCTGAAAGTCTCCGATCAATACGGATAGCCAAACGCTCAAATGCATCAAACTCAGCAGGAAGATCAACACGAGCTAGCTCATCTTTTATAGCTTCTGAGAGACCTTTTCTGAAGTGGAACCTCTGGGCTGATTGGTTCCAGGTAGTATCAGCAACCCACTGTCTGAATTCAGCAGCATATTCAGCCACAGAGCGCCTCCCTTGATGCAAATGAAGGAGAGTGGCTTCTGCTGTAGCACATCGATTGGGGTCATCAAAAACTAGGCACATGGCCTCAAGAAAGTCATTTAGATTACCCAAGACTGGACTGTCTTGTTCCAGAAGAGGGGAGCCCCAAGCCAGGGCTTCAAAAAATAAATCCCACCTTCTCTCTTTCAGATGGGAAACGATTAGGTAACATCATGAAATGCAAATGGCATTGATTTAGGAAACCCCTAAATTTTTTGCGGTCTCCTCCAAATTTTTCAGGCAGAGGCAAGCGGGCATCTTGTGCAGGTGTAACATTAGTAGTAGCAGCAGCCGCAGCATCATGTGCCCTGTAGCTGGTAAGTTCACTATGCATTGATCGAACTTCATTTTGCAGTTCAGCTACTTGATCCTGCAGCACTTGAATGGTCTGTGCCTGGGTCTGCACAGTTCTTGTATTAAAAGCAACCTGCTGAGCAAATGCAGAATCTGATCCGACGGTCTCCATGATTAGGGCCAGATTATTCTGTTATGATATTGGTGGTACAAAGTTTGGATTCCAGTAGCCAGATCAGCAAAAACTCCCTGCCAGAGATAGCCACTCGTTACCCAGGTGGTTGAGCCCCTGAGCCTTGAGTGGCTGTCTGCTCTGAAGCAGAGATGGGGGTCAGGAACAGAAGGATAATAATTTTAGTGAGGCAAGCCGAGGTCAGTGGGAAGGAGAAGCAGCAAAGTCAAAAACGATCCAAGTTCAGCAACAGGTAGGAGAAACAGGAACAAGCTTGATTAGAGAGTTCAGGAACACAATAATCTGGCAAGGATACAGAGAAAGGAAGTGCCTTATATAGGCCAAGAACCGGACAGCTGACCAGACAAAGCTAAAGAGAGTTGTCACTGATTTCATTGCTTTTAAAGTCAAGGTATCAGGTCTCAGGCAAATCTGCAAGAGGCAGGCTGGTGTACAGGTAGGGAAAAGGTTTAGCAAGCATGCAGACCAGGGTTCGAATCTCAGCAGAGTCAATTCCTCACAGAGGGTTAAGGCACATATAATAGTTGTCATCTTACTATTATGTCTGTCACGCCATGTTAAACGAGGTTCGCACAACTTTGTTGCTAGTGGATATTCCTTTACAAGTAAAGACTGAGAAAATTGCACTAATTGTACCCAGGTGAGAGGGGTGTGGCTTGACTGTTAAACTAGTATAAAAGGTTTGTGAGCTGTTTTGGGGCTGTTTGTAAGTAAATTTTCCTTACACGTAAAGGCTGATCAATTGCAGAGTGCACTAATTGTGTCCACCCGAGAAGGCAGAAGTTAATACATTTCTAGTATTCAAGTGCAATTCTAGTAAAAGCGTAGGAGTTTAAATAAAAGGAGGGACTTCAAAGAAAAAGGAGGGCAGATAGTGCAAAGGAGGAAAACTTTATACAAATATATTATTTTATATTCTTTATTTTTCCCACTGAAATTTTGTAGACAATAATAATACTTATGAGTAAGGCCAGTGGCAAACTCATTCAGTGTACAACCTGTCATATGTATGCAGTACTGGAACAGATGATCCAGGGTCCATACCTCTGTGAGAGGTGTGAGCATGTTGCATCTCTGGAAGCTCAAATTGGAGATCTGGAGAGGAGAATTGCAGCACTTAGTGATATTGCTCCACTGGAAAGGGGGTTGGTGCTCTCAGAGCACAGTTTAGCTGGGCCTAGCATGGAGAGTGGAGCTAGGGCTAGTGAGGATGGCCAGGGAGGTAGCTGGGTTAAAGTTAGAAGGGGAATCAGGGGGAACAGGAGGAGGCAGGCCAGTTCTGAGTTGGCAAACACCAACAGATTTGCCAGATTGAGTGAAACTGTTGGGGATGTCCATTCAGGAATGGCAATGCCAGATAGAGCTGTTCCCTCTAACAGCCGGGAGAACAGTTCTACTGGAGGAGTCGGAGGGCAGAATAGGCAGAGCAACAGACACTCTATTAGTAGGAAGGTAGACAGGGTGATTTGTCACCCAGATCCCAGCAATCGAACAGTTTGCTATCTCCCAGGTGCTCGGGTTCGTCATTTCGTGGATCAGGTAGGCAAATTATTGGGAGGGGCTGGAAATGAACCGGTGGTCTTGGTACATATTGGTACCAATGACAAAGTTAGTGGAAGATGGAGTGTCCTAAAGAATGATTTCAGAGAACTAGGTAATAAGCTGAAGGCAAGGACCTCCAAGGTAGTATTTTCTGAGATACTACCAGTGCCACATGCTAGCCCAGGGAGGCAGAAGGAGTTTATGGAGGTTAATGCATGGCTAAAGATGTGGTGCAATAAGGAGGGGTTTGGGTTTTTAGAGCACTGGGATGACTTCTCACTTTGATACAATCTCTACAGCAGGGATGGATTGCACCTTAATGATGAGATAGCTTTTGTGCTAGGGGATAGGATGGTAGAAAAGCTGGAGGAGTTTTTAAACTAGTAGGTGGGGGGGGGGGGGGGAGGGACTAGATATAAGTAATGGGGTAGAAAGTGTACAGGGTATAAGGGATGAATTAACAACTCATAGGGGAGGAGATGGGGGAGGGGTAGTATAGTCAATAGGGAGGTAGTACTAAGTAACTCAAGTACAGTGACAGGCACTTCAGAACTACAGACTCATAACATAAGGTGTATGATTGCTAATGCCAGAAGTTTGCCAGGAAAATGGGAGAGTTAGAATTATTAGCAGTCAATGAAAAATGGGATTTAATAGGCATTACCAAAACGTGATGGGATGAATCTCATGACTGGACTGTTAATCTGGATGGTTATAACCTATTTAGTAAATATAGAGGCAATGGTAAAATAGGAGGAGGGATTTCTCTGTATGTTAAGCCTGAATTTAAACCTATAGTCAGAGAAGATATTTAGGTGGAACTAGCGATAAAGTTGAATGTTTGTGGGTAGAGTTAAATAGCGGAGCAGCAAATTCCAAAATAATATTAGTAGGAGTATGCTATCAACCCCCAAATATAGCTGAAAGTGAGGAATTGCAATTAATGTTACAGATTGGAAATGCAGCTAAGCATGGTCAAGTTCTAATAATGGGAGATTTGAATTACCCTGAAATAAACTGGATAAATGAGACCAGCAGTTCAGCTAAGGGGAGCTGGTTCTTGAGTACACTCAGGGATCGTTATCTGGCCCAGGTTGTACAAGAGCCTACTAGAAATGAAGCTATCTTAGATTTAGTCATTACAAATAATATTTATATAGTGTCAAATGCTGAAAAAGGGCAACCTTTGGGAAACAGTGATCACAACACAGTCTCATTTGAGATTGAATTTAAAAAAAAAACATTTTAAGGGGTCAACAAAAATTTTTAATTTTAAAAGGGCAGTTTTTAACAGCCAGCAATACAAAGTATAGACTGGGACAGAGAACTACACTGAACATAAATGGACAACATTTAAATCCTTACTAAATATATATACACATCGGTATATACCATGTGGGAATAAAAGAAAAAGGAGTAAATCACATCCAATGTGGCTTAACAATGATTTAAAGATCAAGATACAGAGTAAAAAACAGGTATTTAAATTATACAAACAAGAGGGGACAGAGACTGCTTTAAGGGAATACAAGGAAATCAACAAGGCTTGCAAAAGGGCGATTAGACTGGCTAAAATAAAAAAATGAAAAATGAATTGCAAAAGAGAGACTAACCCTAAAATATTTTTTAAGTATATTAATTGGAAGAAGGCGAGGAAGGAAGCTATAGGAACATTACAATGTGACACAGGCCGTCTGATAATTAGTGATCAGGAAAAAGCAGATGAGCTAAATAGGTTCTTTTCTTTGGTATACACAAGGGAGGTACCAGTGGTTGGGACACTGCAACATAATGGGGCTGCACTACCTTTGCCAAATAATTGGTTAACACAGGAAGTAATCCAAAAGAGGTTGGAAAAAATAAATGTTAATAAAGCCCCAGGTCCTGATGGAATACATCCACAGGTACTGAGGGAAATGGGTTCTGTAATAGCCACACCATTATATCTAATTTTTCAAGATTCACTCAACACAGGGTCTCTAACAGATGACTGGAGAAAAGCAGAGGTGATACCTATATTTAAAAAGGGAGCAAGAGCGAATCCGGGGAATTATAGACCAGTGAGCCTCACTTCTGTAGTGGGGAAGCTTTTAGAAGGGTTAATATGGGATAATATAAAATAATATGTCTATTTGAACAGGATTATAAGTAGGAGTCAACATGGATTTATGAGGGATAGGTCATGTCAAACAAATCTAATTAGTTTCTATGAGGAGGTTAGTAGGAACCTGGATCAAGGCAACTCAGTGGATGTAGTCTTTTGGGATTTTGCAAAGGCTTTTGATACAGTGCCACATGGGAGACTATGTGCAAACTAAGGGATACAGGAATTGCAGTAAATATCTGCTCATGAATCGAGAGCTGGCAAAAAGACAGGAAGCAAAGGGTTGTTGTAAATGGAACATACTCCGATTGGACTAATGTGGTAAGTGGGGTTCCTCAGGGTTCAGTATTAGGTCTTCTCCTTTTTAACATATTTACTAATGACTTAGAAGTGGGATTGGAGTGGGGTGTCTCCATTCTTGCTGATGACACGAAGTTGTGCAAGGTAATTAATTCAGATAATCATGTGCTTTCCCTCCAAAGGGATTTACATAAAATTGAGGAATAGGCATCTAAATGGCAGATGAGATTTAATACTAATAAATGTAAAGTTATGCATCTAGGAAGGAAAAATAGCCATGCAATTTATAGTCTTAATTGAGCAAATCTAGGTGTATCAGATATTGAAAGGGATTTGGGAGTACCTGTGGACAACCACCTAGGTAACAGTGCTCAAAGTCAAGCAGCAGCTGCAAAGGCAAATAAAATACTAGCATGTATTAAGAAGGGTATAGAAGCCAGGGAAGCAAATATAATTCTGCCACTATACAAATCTCTAGTACGCCCTCATTTGGAATATGGAGTACAATTTTGGGCACCACTTCATAAAAAGGACATTTTAGAGCTGGAAAAGGTACAGAGGAGGGAAACAAAACTAATAAGGGGAATGGAGGGGTTAAGTTATGAAGAAAGACTAACCAAATAAAACTTATTTTCTCTAGAAAAAAGGCGTCTAAGAGGAGTTATCATTACCTTATATAAATACATCCAGGGTTAGTATAAAGATTTGTCAAGGGAGCTTTTTGTGCCAAGAGGTTTTCAACTGACAAGAAGACATCCCTTGAAGTTAGAAGTAAAAAGATTCCACCTTAAAGAAAGAAAAGGGTTCTTCACAATAATGGTAGTTAATCTGTGGAATTCTCTACCAGAAGAGGTGGTGACAGCGGATTCGATAGATAGCTTCAAAAGGGGACTGTATTTATTTCTAATTAAAAAGGGAATTTAGGGTTATCATGGATAATTAGAGAGACAGTATTGATGGGAGAAATCCAATCGCCGGTATCTGGGGTCAGGAAGGAATTCATTTTTTTTTCCCTTTGAGACGATTGGCTAAGTCTCAATTGTTTTTTTTTTTCTGTTTGCCTTCCTCTATATTAATTAATGAATAATAAAAAAAAATAAAAAAAAATGAAATAACTGATTAATAATTAATGAATATCTAATTAATTAAGATGTAATCCGCATATTGCAGATCAGAGGAGATCTTAAAAGGTTGAACTTGATGGACTGAAAGTCTTTTTTCAACCTTAATTACTATGTAACTATGGACGCAACAATTAGGAAAAAAATTATGATTTTAACGGGACTTTTCTGCAATGATCGCCGAAGTTGCTCATTGCAGCCCTCGCAAAAGTGCACTATCAGTGCTCATTGAAGCCGAAAAGTCCTACGGTGCTCATCTTAAGGCCGTCTTCAATGTCTAATTTCCACGGGCCTCGCGATGACAGCCTGTGGAGCTCATCGCAAGGCCTGCAGTGAGCGCCCTCAGCACTCTTTGCAGCCTAAGTGCCACGCCCCTCGCGATTAGTGCCTGTGGCGCTCATCTCGAGCCCTGCACTGATCGCTGAAGGTGCTCATTGCAGCCTAAAAGTCCTACGTGCCTTGCGCCTGCAGTGCTCATCGTTAGACCTGCAATGAGGGCCTGCAGCGCTCATTGCGAACCCTGTAAAGTAGGGTGGGAGGCTCACAATGAGCGCCAAAGGCGCTCATTGCGGAGCTCGCAATGAGCGACGAAGGCGCTTACTGCGGGGCTCGCGATGAGCGACATAAAGTAGAGGGGAGTCAACGGCGCTCATTGCGATGCCCCAAGTTACAGGGGTGAGAGCCTTGCATTGTGTGGCAAACAGCATTGACAGCCTTCAAATTTTAGTGGCGTCATCTTTGACGGGCAAGTTGCTAGTAATAAACTATTTACAAAAATATGAGGTGTGTACTCACATTTGTGAGATACTGAATATATACTAGCAACTTGCTGGTCAAAAATTACGGCAATAAAATTTTATGCCTGGCAATGCTATTTGCCACACAATGCAAGGCTCTCCTGCCTCTAACTTGCGGTCCCCCCCCCCCTACTTTCTGGGCCTTGGCATCTGTCAACCCGCAAGCCTCTCCCCGCTCTCTCACCCCTGTGTCTCTTCCCCCTCTCCCTTCCCTGTGTCTGTTTCCCCCTCTCTCCCGTGTCTCTTTGCCCTCTCTCACTCCCCTTCCCCCTTATCTCCCTCCCCTGTGTCTCTCCCCCTCTCTCACCCGTGTCTCCTTCCCTCCTCTCTCACCCGTGTCTCTTTCCCCCCTCTCCTTCCCCTGTGTCTCTTTCCCCCCTCCGTCCCTGTGTCTCCTCCCCCCCCTGCTCTGTGTCTCTTCCCCCTCTCCCTCCCCATGTCTCTTTTCCCCTCACCCTCCCAATGTGTCTCTTTTCCCCACTACTTCCCCTGTGTCTCTCCCCCTCCTCTTCCTCCCCTGTGTCTCTTCCCCCCTCTCACCCATGTCTCTTTCCCCCCTCTCCCTCCCCTGTGTCTCTTTCTCCCCCTCTCCCTCCCCTGTGTCTCTTTCCCCCCTCTCCCTCCCCTGCTTTCCCCCCCAAACCCTGTGTTCCTGTGGCAGGGTTGGAACCAGGCTTTCCAGCTCATTGCGCATATCTTCCCCCCTCTCACCCGTGTCTTTTTCTCCCCTTTCCCTCCCCTGTGTCTCTTTCTCCCCCTCTCCCTCCCCTGTTGTCTCTTTCCCCCCTCTCCCTCCCCTGTGTCTCCCCCCCAAACCCTGTGTTACTGTGGCAGGGTTGAAATCAGGCTTTGCAGCTCATTGCGCATCTCTTCCCCCCTCTCACCCGTGTCTCTTTCCCCCCTCTCCCTCCCCTGTGTCTCTTTTTCCCCCTCTCCCTCCCCTGTGTCTCTTTCCCCCCCTCTCCCTCCCCTGTGTCTCCCCCCCCAAACCCTGTGTTCCTGTGGCAGGGTTGGAACCAGGCTTTGCAGCTCATTGCACATCTCTTCCCCCCTCTCACCCTTGTCTCTTTCCCCCCTCTCCCTCCCCTGTGTCTCTTTTTCCCCCTCTCCCTCCACTGTGTCTCTTTCCCCCCCTCTCCCTCCCCTGTGTCTCCCCCCCCCAAACCCTGTGTTCCTGTGGCAGGGTTGGAACCAGGCTTTCCAGCTCATTGCGCATGCACCTCCTGAGGCCCCCTGTACCTTTGGGGCCTGCAGGGGGTGGCACAGCTTCAGCACAGGTAGGCGTTCATTGCAGCTGGGGGTAATGCTAGCCCTGTGGGCCTCGCGATGAGCACCTACGGGCTTGTCGTCACGCAATTTTAAAGTTGGCCCGCATGTGCAAGGCCCAAATGTTTTACATTGCGTGATGACAACTCTCAGTACGACAACTATTATATGTGATATATATATATATATATATATATAAATATATATATATATATATATATATATATATATATATTATAATAATAAAGGGTTAATACACATGCAAAGTCCAATTAGTGATTCTGTGTAGTATCAACATTCCCCTGAAGGCCTGATAACAATGTGACAGGTGATAATATCAATTGACTGATAGCAAAACACTTAATGGGATGTCGCCAAATGATAATGTTTGTACATCTTGGCATATGACCACCATCAATGGCATGGGACTTTCCAGGATGGGCCTAACAGAGATTATCCCTGATGGAAGTGATTTGTCTGTTGCTCCACGTTCTTCTGCACAGCCTCCATGTGTGTTTGCAACCGTTCTAGATGGGTTGGAGAAGATTAGTGTGGTGTATGTTCCCATGGTCCCCTTCTGGATTGCTAGCTGGTGGTGGTTAAGGGGCGTGTATACCTCATTGAAGCTGTGAGCTATATCTTGTAGGGCCACTGTAGGTGGGCAGGTCATAGAAGAGAGGTCAGACAAACTACAGTCCACTGGAAAAGGAACTGTTAACCCACTCCAGTATGTTTTCCATGCAAACCTTGTGGATAAGCACAGACAGAGACATAAATAAGTGTGCTGCAGTCTATTGGGTCACAGAGAGTCGGACACAACAGAAGGACTGAACAGCCATAAATAAAATGTTCCCCTCATACCTGATATATGTGATATGGCGGTGTAATATGGCCACTATTTGTTTTCCCAATGTAGATGTGATGAGTGAGATGTATGTAAGATGGTCTTTGTATTTTTAGGGTCCACATTAGAGCCTTTGTGAGTGAGCAAGGGATAATATGGCAGCAATGTTCATGTATATGTGTTTCAATTTAATCAGGTAGTATGTCTTTAATTACTTTCAGCATCTTGCAGCATTACTTTATTGTATTTTGCAATGTTATAAACTAGTCTGAAAACCCTTTGCGAGTCCTATTTGGGACCCGTAAGATTCTGGCTGTCATTTGCCGTTTGCGGGCTTGAATACATTTGCGGTGTTAAGGAACTGTAGCAATTGAATAGCGATTTGTGATTTTAGCTATCATAACTCTTGTGGACTTGACAGATCAAAAGCTTTGATGGGCTGTAAGTTGCGGTTTCAACAACTGCAAGGATTTCAAGCCCGTAACCCATAGACAGTTCGCGGCTCACAAAAAATTGACAATAAAATAGCAAATTAGCTTACGGGCTCCATTACGGGCTAGAGTAACTTACAATTGCTCAACTGAATGAGGCTCCAAGTATCCTACTGACTTTGCTGCAGCTTTGTTGCACTGTTTACCGACTTTTATAAAATGCACTATAATAAGTTCCAGCTCTGTTTTCTCTTGTTTTTTGTTTACAAATATTTAATTAAATCTGTTTTTTAAAATGCGCTTTTCTTACTTATAATTTTGCATTTTTCAGCATTGGACATCTGTTCTAAGGAAATTATGTTTCTCATTTTTCTTTAGCACTCTATTATTCAGAAACCTTAAAAGTATCGGGCAGATTGTGGAATATCCTGTGTGTAAGTCTGTCTGATTTGATGCCTTATATTAAATCATTTTATTGAGGAATCACTAATATAGTTGTCGTACTGCGAGTTGTGCATGCGAGCTGCTCATTGCGAGGCTCGCAATGGGCCCTGAAGGAAGGAGAGAGAGGGAGAGAGGAGGGAAGGAGAGAGAAGGAGAGGGAAGGAGAGAGAGGGAGTGAGAGATAAAAAGAAGGAGGGAAGAAGAGAGAAGGAGGGAAGGAGAGAAAAGGAAGGAGGGGGAGGGAGAGAGAGAGTGTGAGAAGAAGAGAGATAGGGACAGTGAGAAGGAAACAGATAGAGTGAGGATAGGGAGAGAGAGAAGCAGAGGGAGATGGAGAGAGATGGAGAGAGAGGGAGAGAGAGAGAATGAAAGGGAGAGAGAGAGAAGGAGAGAGTGAGCACAGAGAGTGAGCACAGAAAGAGGGATTGGGCGCAGAGAGGTAGAGGGTACACAGAGAGAGAGAGAGGGTACACAGAGAGAGGGCGCACAAATAGAAGAAATGATTTTTAAGACAATATTATACCATCATTTTTGACGGGCAAATGACTAGTTATGTATATTTGTAATTCAAAGTACATTTCAAATTTCTTGTGAGCTCCACCCCCGAGGAACCTATGTAGGCAGAGCTTCCCAGCCAATGAGCCGTGTGGAGTTGTGTGCTAGCCAATCAGTTGTCAGTATCACGGCTGCCTCCCATGCAAATTTGTGAGGGAAACTATTACATTGTTGTACCTGCCTCTGATTGGCCACAACTAATTTTTTATTTTATGCTAATTTATTTGCAGCTGTAATTTGCAAATGTTAGGATAAGTTTATTAATTAGTTACATAGTTACATAGTTACATAATAATTGAGGTTGAAAAAAGACTTTCAGTCCATAGGGTAAGTTTATTAATTAGTTACATAGTTACATAGTAATTGAGGTTGAACAAAGACTTTCAGTCCATCAAGTTCAACCTTTTAAGATCTCAACTGATCTGCAATATGCAGATTAGTTGTTAAATGATCCAGAGGAAGCAAGCAAAAAAAACAAACATGTGAAACTGTCTCAAAAGGGAAACAAATAATGAATTCCTTCATGACCCCAGATACTGGTGGTTGGATTCCTCCCTGGATCAATACTCTCTCTAATTAACCAGGATAACCCTAAATAACCTTTTAAATGAAAAATATATCCAGTCCCCTTTTAAAGTTATCTATCAAATCCGCTGTCACCACCTCCTTTGGTAGAGAATTCCACAGATTAAGCACCCTTCCTGTGAAGAGCCCTTGTCCTTTTGTCAGTTGAAAACCTCTTGGCACAAAAAGCTCACTTGACAAATCTTTATACTGACCCTTGATGTATTTATATAGGGTAATCATATCTCCTCCTAGACTCTTTTTTCTAGAGAAAATAAGTTTAATTTGGTTAGTCTTTCTTCGTAACTTAAACCCTCTATTCCCCTTATTAGTTTTGTTGCCCCCCTCTGTACCTTTTCCAGCTCTAAAATTTACTTTTTATGACGTGGTGCCCAAAACTGTACTCCATATTCCAAATGAGGGCGTACTAGAGATTTGTATAGTGGCAGAATTATATTTGCTTCCCTGGCTTCTATACCCTTCTTAATACATGCTAATATTTTATTTGCCTTTGCAACTGCTGCTTGGCATTGAGCACTGTTACCTAGGTAGTTGTCTACAAGTACTCCAAAATCTCTGATACACCTAGATCTGCTCCATTAAGATTATAAATTGCTTGGCTATTTTTCCTTCCCAGATGCATAACTTTACATTTATTCGTATTAAATCGTTTCGCCATTTAAATGCCCATTCCTCTAATTTATGCAAATCCCTTTGGAGGGAAAGTACATCTTTAACTAATTTAATTACCTTGCACAATTTTTTGTCATCAGTAAAACTGGAGACACTACTTTCCAGTCATTAATAAATATGTTAAAAAGAAGAGGACCTAATACTGAACCCTGAGGAACCCCACTTACCACATTAGTCCAATCAGAGTATGTTCCATTTACCACAACCCTATGCTTCCTGTCTTTTAGCCAGCTCTCAATCCATGAGCAGATATTTACTGCAATTTCTGTATCTCTTAGTTTGCACAATAGTCTTCCATGTGGCACTGCATCAAAAGCCTTTGCGAAATCCAAAAATACTACATCCACTGAGTTGCCTTGATCCAGGTTCCTACTAACCTCCTCATAGAAACAAATTAGATTTTTTGACATAACCTATCCCTCATAAATCCATGTTCACTGCTACTTATAACCCTGCTTAAATAGACATATTCTTGTATTTTATTCCTTATTAACCCTTCTAAAAGCTTTCCCACTACAGAAGTGAGACTCACTGGTCTATAATTCCCTGGATTTGCTCTTGCTACCTTTTTAAATATAGTTATCTCCTCTGCTTGTCTTCAGTCATCTGGTAGCGACCCTGTGTTGAGTGAATCTTGAAAAATTAAATGTAATGGTTTGGCTATTAAAGAACTCAGTTCCCTCAGGACCCGGGGCTTTATTAACATTTTTTTTTCCAACCGCTTTTGGATTTCTTCCTGCGTTAACCAATTATTTGGTGAAGGTAGTGTAGCCCCATTATGTTGCAGTGTCCCAACCACTGGTAGCTCCCTTGTGTATACCGAAGAAAATAACCTATTTTGCTCAGTTGCCCTTTCCTGGTCATTAATTGTCAGACAGCAATTGTTTGTATAATATAAATCCCTGTTTTTTACTCCGTATCTTGATCTTTACATCATTCTTAAGCCACAGTGGATGTGATTTACTCCTTTAGTTTTATTACCACATGGTATATGGTGATAAGTATATATATTTAGTAAGGATTTGAACCTTGTCCATTTATGGTCAGTATTTTTGCCTGTCAGTTCTTTGTCCCAGTCTATACGTTGTATTGCTGCCCACTAGACTGTTAAAATCTGCCCTTTTAAAATTAAAAGTTTTTGTTGGCCCCTTACAGTTTTGTTTTTTTAATTCAATCTCAAATTAGACTTTGTTGTGATCACAGCTTCCCAAAGGTTGCCCTATTCCAACATTTGATACCATATCAATATTATTTGTGATAACTAAATCCAAGATAGCTTCATTTCCAGTAGGCTCTTGTATAACCTGGGCCAGATAATTATCTCTGAGTGTACTCAAGAACCTGCTCCCCTTAGCTGAACTTCTGGTCTCATTTATCCAGTTTATTCCAGGGTAATTAAAATTTCCTATTATTAGAACTTGCCTATGCTTAGCTGCATTTCCAATCTGTAGTAATAATTGCATTTCATCACTTTCAATTATATTTGGGGGTTTATAGCATACTCCAACCAATATTATTTTGAAATTTGCTGCTCCGCTATTTAACTCTACCCACAAACATTCAACATTACCGCTAGTTCCAGCATAAATATCTTCTCTGACTATAGGCTTAAATTCAGGCTTAACATACAAATCCCTCCTCCCCTTTTACCATTGCCCCTATCTTTCCTCAATAGGTTATAACCATTCAGATTAACAGTCTAGTCATGAGTCATCCCACCATGTTTCAGTAATGCCTATTAAATGCCATTTCTCATTTACTGCTAATAATTCTAACCCATTTTTCCTGGCAAGCCTCTGGCATTAATAAGCATAGACCTTATGTTATGAGTCTGTAGTTTTGAGGTGCCTAACACTGTACTTGAATTACTTAGTAATACCTCCCTATTGACTGTACTAACCCTCCCCCTATCTCCTCCCCCAGGATTAGTTCATTTATCCCTTATGCCCTCTACACTTACTACCCCATTACTTCTATCTCGTCCCTCCCCCCACCTTCATATTCCCTAGCACACACGTTCCCTCATCATTAAGGTGCAATCCATCCCTGCTGTAGAGATTGTACCCAAGTGAGCCCAGTGCTCCAAAAACACATACCCTTCCTTTATTTGGGGATTTTTTTATGTAAAAAAATGTTTTATACACTACTGATTCTCCTCTATTCCTAAATTTTTTTTAACTGGCGGCAAATTGAGATTGAACGTAAGATCATATCTGCATGTTCCCTTTGAATTGACATATTCTGATCGTTGCCTCTTGATAGTAATTTGTCAGCTGAAATATTTTCATTTAGACAGGATCTTTTATTAGAAAATAAAATTGGATCGTATATGAACAACTAAGCAATCGGAAGTTGTCACTTTATGAGATTAAAAAAAAACATTTTGATTATTTGATTTTGAGCGTCCGTTGATCTGATTCCTATTAAAATCTCACAGACTATATTTATTCCAGGACTGTGATTTATGGAATGCAAATCCAGTAACACTAATAGCCTCCATGAGCACACAGGTTCAATATTGAGTTTTGACATTGGTAATTAAAATAGAAAACTACAGTTTTGACATTTACCGTAATGGACCATTTTATACCGACTGTGATAACTTGGTGTTGACATTTTTTGCTTTATTTATTTATATGGTTGATGTAAATCAGATGTTAAGAAGAATTTCTCATTGTTTTGTGCTGAGGCCAAGGTTTAATTAGAATTAGGATAAACTTAGTCTCGACTTTAAGGGAGATTCCGGTGCTTAACACCTCAATATCAGAAGATAATTTTTTTTTATTTTAGGAAAACATTATTTTTAGAAAGTAAAAAAATCAAAAAATACGCTGTAAAGGGAAGTAAAAAATAATTATGAAAAGCAGTGTTTAAATCTAACACTTAAGCGTGTTGAGTCATATAATGAACAAATAATTATTCCTTTTGTACATTTTGAAATTGCACTACTTAGTTTTGACCCGATTAGATATTCTAATGGCTCTATATAATGTTTTAACAAATCCTCATATAATGCAGAAATCTGCTAATCATCAGGTTTGTGTAGTTTTTATTAGTGAAAAAAACACTGAGTTATATTTGGTTTAAAAGCAATGATGTTAAAAGCAAAACAACAAAGTACTGAGGTATCTACCAGAAAAAATATTATATTAGATAAACAGAGGAAATATAATAAATGTATATAGCACAAAAAAAAAAAGATTTATGATTAATTCCAAAAATGGAATCAAAATCCAAAAAAGCATCAAAGGCATACAAATATTAGGGGTACAATCCTTAATATAGGAAATAAAAGACTTTCTGCTTGTCCAATTATAGTTTATTATTTCATTATCGCAGATACTTGCGGTTCATTTGGCCCCTTTGTGATGCAGCATGATGCTAATAAAAAAATATTCCTCTGCACATTGATCCTCTGGTTAGATACTCATCAGTAATGCCCGACGGTCCCGTTTCGCCCATTCAATGGGCTTACTCATGGGCTCATTAGAATTAGGGACATAATTATAAATCTGTGTCCTATAATTGTTGAGATTGTAATAAAGCTTATTAAACACAGTTTTTTTTGGGGGGGTAACTTACATTCCCCAAACACTTTCTATACGAGTGCTATAGCAGCACAGTAAATCATATATACTGTAGCTATGTTAATTCCCCATCCCTAAAATATTGCAAGAGAACTGCTACAAATACCTGCTACCAGTGAACTTCACGACAAAATCTCCACTGATTTATTCACTGACAGTAAATTGTTAGTCCCAATTCAGGGCACTGCTATAACTGCAAAAAAATTAAGAACATTTTACGGGTACCAAAGACCACTCTAAAGTGGTTTTAAAACCTTTGCTGCTGCAGTCAAAGTGACAGCATAGCACCAAAAACACACAACAAAATATGACGTTTCAACATTATCTGACACTTAACAGCCCGATATCTACATATGTGTAATTAAAAAATATGACAAGTTATTATTATGCCCGGTGTATTATACAACATCCAGGATAACACAAAACCCAGTACTCAAGGGGTTAATACACATCACAAAACCATGTTGCCTAGGAGCAAATGCTGTAATGCATTGTCTATAAATATATCATATTTTAACACAAAATAATACATATCTTTTTATTGAAGCTATAAATATATTTGTCCCATCTTTTTAATATCAAAATATATTAATAAGTAAAAGACAATTTATTTATATATATATATATATATGTTTCCTTGCCCAGCAGTTTTGGCACTTGTTACTGCTCTTCCCACTCATTATAATATTCATGACATTCACATTTCCTATTGGCTCCTAGGGCCCTGTGTCATCCGTAAAGCTTAGTTTGGCTACTCCCTGCACAGAAATCTGTTGTGTCTTAGGCAGGATTTACAGTTGATGTGCGCTGAGTGCCCTAATCTCGAGCAGTGAAAGATTAAATTAGTGTAGAAGTTAGGGAAAAAAAGCTCCCTCAACCAATTTACGGCAGTGCCATAACTTGGTGTTGCAAACCCTCATTTCCATGCTGTTTATGAAATTTTGCGTTTTTCAAACCGCCATTTTTTTCCTCGCTTAGGCAATTTTCGTCCGCCAAATATCAGTGTAATTTGCTTGCAACCTCACTCCCAGGCTTCTTGTGTCTCCCCCGTGCTGTGTGTGAGTGTGTTCTAATTTTGTTTACATTATTATTATTTTTTTGTGTGTGTTTTTAGAGTTAGGCGCTCCCCGGCTGCTTTGCCTCGTTTTGCGAGGCTCGCATGTGTGACAGCGCCACTGGCTGAAATGAGCACCTAAGTCCTGCACGGCTGCATTGCCTTGCATCATGAGGCTTGTATGTGTGACGGCGCCACTGGCTGCAATGAGCACCTTCGACGCTTATTGCAGTAAGTTGCGCACCTCACTTTGTGAGGCGCGCAAGCATGACGACAAATCGCAGTTTGACAACTATTATGTGTGAAATATATATATATATATATATATATATATATGTATTTATATGTATTATGTATTTATATTATAGTATGTCTTTGTATGGTCCTGTGGTCGCCAGATGCTGCTTCCATGCACGTTATCTCTGATGCCATGCAGGACTTGTGAATCTATGCCCTTTATTCCTTGCACAGTGGAACATGGCTATGTGGCAATTTTGTCTGACTATGGGTAAGTTATTGATAATATATTTTATCTGTAAGACACCAACATATTTCTTAGAGGTAGTGGTACGTTGAAATCATGATACACCTGACTGAGTTTGACCTTATCTGCTTAGCACTGTTGGTTGACACAGGTTTTTGGTGAAATGTTGGCTGTCTCAATCATGCCATTGGAGAAACCATTAGAGAAAAAATATCTCTATAAGTACAAAGACCAGTCTCAGTAGAAGCCTTCACACAATTTACACAGTCCTGATTACTCTTTATAACTGCCACAACTTCCATGATATATGTTATAAGGTGAAGGATACAATTAGATGTGTGGTAAATGATATGTTGGCAGACCCTCATTGCTCTTGGAGTAGACACGGCAAGTTTTCAATTCCATACTGCAATTTAAGATGGTCTATAGTAATAAAGATGAGAGTGCACAAATTGGCCTACTGCTCGATGTTAAAAAAATGAAGATCTTGGCAAACGGCAATCTCAGTTCCTGGCAAATAGATGGGAAGTGGAGGCAGTGGCAGATTTTATTTTCCTGGGCTCCAAAATCTCTTCAGATGGTAACTGTAGCCATTAAATTAAAAGATATTTGCTTCTGGGGAGGAAAGCTATGGCAAATTTGGACAAGCTAGTAAAAAGTAAAGATGTTACACTTTCAACAAAGGTCCACATAGTTAGAACTATGGTATTCCCAGTAGTAACATACGGATATGAGAGCTGGACCATAAAGAAGGAAGAGAGCTGGAGAATTGATGCCTTAGAATTGTAGTGTTGGAAAAAAATGCTTAGAGTCCCTTGGACTAGAAGAAGATCCATTAAATCAGTACTATGGGAAACTAAGCCAAACTGTTCCCTGGAAGGTTTGATCATGAGGCTGAAGCTCATATACTTTGTCCATATCATGAGAAAACAGGATTTCCTAGAGAAGACTCTCATGCTGGGAAAGATTAAAGACACACGAAGAAAGGAGAGATGGATAGATGAGGTCATTAAAGCAATGACAATGAGCTTCATGGAGCTCAGAGGAGCAGTGACTGACAGATGTGCTGGGGTCCATAAAGTCACAGTGAGTCGGACATGACTGAACGACTAAACAACAACAAATAGTAATAAAGTAATTTCACAAATTTTACATACACTAATCAACTGAAAGATCCCAGTGCAACAATCATGTTTTAATTGCAATTAAAATATTTTACAAGACCAACTGTCAAGTTTAATTGCTGTAGAAAATATTATACACAAGTAATTTAGGAACCTAAAGCCAACATTGATGTCTAAGGATTGGTACTTCTTATAAAGCTCGTGGGGGGGGGGGGGGAGGGTTGCTAGTAATCTGAATACAATAACCATTTAGACGTCATAATGAGGCCATGATACCTTCTATTCACCAACAATTGCCATTGCATGCCATTAGTTGACTGTGGTGCAACTTTGGTTTATCTAATATTCGTAACTGATATTTTAGACAAAGACAGGGCATTTCCCATACTCCCTCTGCAATTTAAATACAATTTCCCATAAAAAAATGTAACAAACAGAATTTAATCGGATTCCAGCCCCCAAAATCCTAGTAACCAGAGCTTGTTTGCCAAGATACCATAGTAACATAGTTATCATAACTAGGCCCAGGTAATCATGGGAAACCCCCGTAGCAACATTAATATAGAAACTGGAATGAACGTAATGACCAAAAATAGTAAACGTAATCCCAAAGAGATGTAATATACAGCAAAGTAGGAAGATGAAGGCAATGATATAATTAACAATAATGCAAAGATGTTGTATTAATTAGAAAGGAATCAGAAGTCAAAGCTGTCACATTATAACTAGACCTGAGTTATAATCGCGTTATAGCTATATTGTATAGTAGTAACAAAAAATAACATAAGGACTAAAAAAATCAAATACACAGCAATAAATAAAAATGAAAAACAGTCAAAAATCTACAAATGTCTAAAGGGAAGATGTAGACGCAGGACACAATTATTCATCACCCCCTATATTTGGTAAATCCAATATTTTAGGAAATAAATGCATCCAAAAAACAGCAAACATTAGACAATTTCTTTGTAAAATCGAGTGCTATTGAATCGTTGGGAAATGGACAAAAAGACATTGATCACTAGAAAAAGAGTTACCTGATGATTAATGGAAGATGACCCCCCTTCTAAATAATAATTCCTTAACTCCCATTCAAAATATGTCTAAGTTTCCCTATTTGTAACATTTTCCAATCTAACACATGCTGCTTATATCAGAAACATACATTACATTGGGTCATTATATACACATAGAGCTTTATTTTATTTAAGAATAAAACTTGTTTTCCACACCCCAGAGCTGCTTACAAAGGCACAGTGTACCTTCCAATAGAAACACTGCATTTGGGTACAGATTTTAACCCTTTACTAACCTTCAAAGCAACAGCAGCATAATGCACAGAGCCAATACAGCAGTTTTTGGCTACTTCTGCTTCCTTTTGTAAGGGACTACACATCCCATGATTCCTTGCTACACAAACTGCCATCATAGATGGATACAATGTGCTTGGCCAAAATTAATTATGAATTTATACTAATATTTGCAAGGATCTACAGGGGTGTTAACTCTAATAACCAACTGCTTGTAAAATCAAGAGTTTTAGCAAACTTTAGTGTAAGTCTAATAATGTTTATTTTGGTATTTCTTCATGCAAAACAATGAGCCTCATTCATTTGAGCTTTCGCATGTTACTGAAGCCCGTAAGTGAGGTCGCAAGTTAATTTGCTATTCAACTGGCGTCTTTTTTGCAGACTCCAAACAGTTTACGAGTTACGGCCTTGAAAAAATTGCGATGGTTAAACCAGTAACTTACAGCCCCCCAAAGCCTTTGATCTGCTGCCCAGAGCTTAAGGGGTCCAGATAGGACCCCCAAAGTTTGTAACACTGCAAATCACAATATAAAGACACAAATATGGGGAAAGCAATGGAAGGCATTACAATTACATGCACAACAACTCCCAAATATCAAATCTAGCAAAAAATAAAATTTTATTTTCCTCATAAGTTGTAATGGTCATGCACATGCCAATATGAAAAGCCATGCTGCAACATGCTGAAAGCTATTAAAGACCTACTACCTCATTGAATTGCAAAACAAATACATGCAAATGACTGAAATATTAAATTTTTCTCACTCACAGAGGCTCTAATGTGGACCCTAAAAATACAAAGATCATCCTATATGCTTGGAATTGAATCAGGCCCAATGTTTCCATAAACTACTGATTCTCCTCTAAAAGATGCATTCATAATCCAATGCCTTTCAGCTTCAGCCATCATGGCTCCTCAGTAAAGGGAAAGTTCTGGTTACATTTGTATTTATTTATGTATCAGATTCAGGGAAAAATTAATTCTATATTCATCTGATTCATTATCTATCCCTCAGGAATGTATTAATAACGAATATAGAGGTTTCGCTGTATATACAAAGGCTGAAAGTATAAAGTATAATAAACATCTTCATAAAATAGTAAACTTTACAAAATGTCATCCAACATGCAATTCAAAATGTTCTCATTCTAAATAGAATACTAATAAAAATGAAGAATTCAAATGAGATCTTACTACATTAATGGCGTTATTCTACTATTATTGTATTTTTCAATCCAATCCGTTCTCTTTAAACTCCAGTGTTCAGCACTTTTTTGTTTTTAACTTTTCTTTTTTCTTGGTTTTTATGATCATTTTTCATCCCATTAATTAATCATGTTGTTGTATTATGTATACTCTGTAAATGTGAGATTTTACTTTCAGCCTTATCCTCTTTCACGTGTACACTGAATAATTCTTACCTCTGATCTCTGACCTTTCCTGGTAACATTGCACCCTCCATTATTAACCACTCTCCGATTGTGTATCTGCAATACCCATAACTGGTTCTGGATCAACTTACAAGTGTTTGCGCCAACCTGTGTTCAGTAGATAGCTGTGTTCTTGTAACTGTAGTCTTAGAGAAAGAAAATAAACTTGTTTATGGATTTGTAGGATATGTTGGTGACCCTTGAAGACTTCTTATGCTAAGGTGACCAGATTTGGTAATGAAATCCATGAACATTTTCTTGCCATGGATATAGAGGAAGGTTTATAACAAGATTCATGTGTAGTTTTGCCACTCTTGACAACATATTATATCTGACAACACTTCAGGTGGTCAAAGAAGGAGACAGTACTTGGTTTATGTTACATATTTTAATTTCCTCATTATGAAATAATTAGGTAAGAATATCATGATTATAAAAAGTATATTACTAGAATGTTTAAGTGTGTCATCTGTAGAATGTTTACGTTAATGTTCTTTAAAACATCTGTATCCTGTTTCCTCCCTTTGTCTCTGGGTCTACAGAGCACAAATATCTATAGGAAGCCGGAAATAGATAAGGATCGTTTTGCTGACACTTTTGTATTTAACACTATTTTCAAACTATGTTATTAGCTATGACGTGTTTTTATGCTATATAATGGGCTGCCTGCCCAAAATTAAACTTAGAGATTATTCTGATGACACTCTGACTTCTGTGCATTATTTTCTCTCATTATATCTTGGTACTCAGATATAATTGATACACACATCAGAATACATGATTACTCACTAATCTGATCCTATCAGTTTATTAGAGATTTTACTACTCAATGACAATAGTGGCCCCTTCTGGATCGCTACCTTTTCGTGGTAAAGGTGCTTGTGTACTTGAATGAAACTGCAAGCTATACCATGTAGGGTCAACCAGGATGGGCAGGTCATAGCAAAGACGTCAGACAAATTGTGGTCCAGTGGAGAAGGAACTGTAAACCCACTCCAGTATCATTGCCAAGATAACCTTATGGATATAGAAACTACGAGCTATACCATGTAGCGTCAACCAAGATGGGCAGGTCATAGTAAAGAGGTCAGACAAATCGTGGTAGACTGGAGAAGGATCTGGAAACCAACTCTAGTATCATTGCCAAGATAACCTTATGGATAACCACAACCAGAGACATAATGATTGTGCCTGGAGTGCGGTCCATAGAGTCTCTGGGAATTGGACACAACTGAATGAATAAACAACAACAATAACAGTTTGAGCAAGCAATACAAATTTGTAGATATGTAATTAATAGGCACATACTGCTCAAAAACATGCCAAACCCTCCAGAACATGCACCAAGAGATAAACCAAGAATAGAAGAACATGGTCCATCTGGAGGAGATAATGGGTCGTTGAATGTGAAGAAATTATTTAAAGAGAGCGAGAGTTGTGAGAGTTGGAGGGTCCGGGAAAATTGCTCTTAAAATGGACCCCCCCCCCCCTCCACCCCACAAATGCTTCAAAGCAAATGATCTAGTAAGATTAGTATTAAGAGAATTATTTGAAAACATCATAATTAAACCATGTTAGACATGTCAATCCTAATATACTAGGATGTCAATATACACAATAATATATATATATATATATATATATATATATATATACACACACATGGGGAGTATTAAGGTAATCTATACAAACTGAATGACTCCATGTGACATCCTAACCAAAGCTTTTTCAGAAAGTTCTGACATTGTTTCAAAAGCAGCTTGTACAGGAATTAAAGGGACTTTGAATAATATTTTGCACCATCGGACAGGTGGGGAAGCTGTAAAAATATTTTAATTTGAAACTTTTTTCATCGTTTTATAAGTGCTGCAGTGTTAGCTTTTACAGCACTCAGTATATATTTACCTGTAATTCATATGATGCTGTTAATATATAGAACAAGCTCCCGGTGGTGAAGGAACAATACGTTACCAGCTCCCTCTATATCCTTATAATGGCTATGGATGAGGAGCGAGGCATTTGTGGGCACATTTGCATGTCCCAGCTCAACTTCCCAGAATGCAGTGTAATAACTGTTTTTCTCAGAATTCTGAGCTGGAAGCAGGTTTTTTTAACTTGTTTTAGACATTCAAATGTGACACAGATGTACTATTTATTATATATATATATATATATATATATATATATATATATATATATATATATATATATATATATATATATATATAAAACAAGTGTCCCATTAAGGAGCTGGTTGTCTCTGTCATTATTTCATTTGTTACCCAGTGCAAGTCGTGTGAATCCATTTCATGTCTTTACGGCTAATTGATTGAACACCAGTGACTTATTGACTCAGATATTATCTCCTATAAACTCCATGCTCTTTCCAGACATCCTAATTATGCCGGGCCGGGTCAGTAAAAATGGTGTAGTTTCAATTAATTACAAGTAATTGAGCCGCCAGTGTGTAAAGTGCCATGAAATAAAGCGACTATATCAGCGCAATTACTGCCCGATTAGGGCACGGTTTAACCTTGTCAGTGGCAACTGGGCCAGCAACGCATTGCAAAGCGCTGAAAGGGTTAATGGGATCCAAGTGACACATGCTCTGTACAATATGCCTTTAATTAGTACCACAGTATTCTAAATTTCATGAAGGGTGTGTGTATTTATATCTACCAGTGAATGGTGTGATGTAATAGGAGGGAAGAGGGAGGGATTTGTTAGATGATTTGACCCCAAACACCTTCTCCCACACATGCCAAGAGGTACGCAGTCTTGCATCAAACACTCTCATATAATAAACCTCATGGATGTCTCTTGGGTCCAGCCAATACACACACTCTTATTATCCAGATCTCAGGATGTAATGATCACAAAATGGATTCCTTGAGCTTCTCTTAATCTTACAGATTCATCCCACAGGCTGCAAGGTGCCCATAAAGGGCTGCAATGGCAATCTGGCGACATAGCCTTCAGGAAATGCTATTGTGAGGTTTAGTGAGTCTAGAGGAATCCATTGTGCTTATGTTTAGCCATCATAAAGAGAATAAAGTATGTTATTAAACAGCAGGTCAGTAATCGGTTATGTTAATCTGTATAATCACTGGCCCTCTGGCACCTCTTTCTTTCAAGTGTGATACCGTTTGGTCACAGTCTCCTTATCCCGAGGTGCAGGATGTAAATAATTTCATGAGGAATTAACAGACAATATAAATATCTATTCATCCAGAAATCCAGACCCCCAGACAGGTCTTGGGAAGTCAGAAATGTAACGTCTAATTATGTCTCTTGGACTTATATGATGTCCAGAATCATGTGTACTTTGCTTTTTTTTTTCTTCTTTTTTTTGCTGTAGTCTGCATCCAAGATAAACAACTTTGCAACATACGTTGCTTTAAAGAAAGTCTTGGTGTATTTTCTCTGATTGAGCACCTCTATTTCATGTTGTTGCTTATGCAAATGACCCTTAGGGCTTAGTTTCAAAAAGGGTAATAGGGGGCTCCAGACGTGGACTCCTTGCTCACTGTGCCCTAGGAAGTTCAGCTACAACCTGCTCACGAGTCCCAAGAGAGGCCGAAACATATGTCTGTGGTTTGTTATTTCTACTGTTCAGGGTAGAATTGCCTGGTATTTCAGGGCTGGATCATTCTAGTGAGAGAGACCAGACTGATATACTACAGGGTATTTCTCCCCACTAAGGGATGAGTGGGTTATCATGTCCATAGAACTAACCTATTAGGGATAGCTCATTCTCTGATTGAGCACCTCTATTTTTTGTTGTTTTCTTCTATTTCCCAGCATACTCCAACAGCTGTTATCGGTGTAACAATTTGTTATTACACTATGAAAAAGGCTTAATGGTAATTTTAACACAAAATTACCCTACATATTTTATTCTGATGCTATTTGTGTAACCCCAGATTAATAATTTTTATAAACCATATGCCCATGTGCTTTGGGTCATATTAGAAGATGACGTAGTAATATTTTGAAATCACAGATTGAATTAAAATAGAAATTAAGCTGAGTGTGGAAAATGGATTTCCAGCTGCTATAAAATATTAAACATGGTAATTATACAGAATAGATGTAAACAATGAAATGTCTTTAATGTAGAACATGTGTATTTGCAAATATTTTCTGTCCTAATTTCCTGTACATACTGTACACTAGAAACTATGGTACATTAGAAACTATGAGTCTGAAAGTGATGTTGCTGTTGTCAATTGTTCAGTTGTGTCTGACTCTCTGTGACTCTATGGAGCGCAGCACTCAAGGCACATGTGGCTGCTACTGCCCCTCTGAGATATATCAATATCATGTTCAGTGCTCATTGCTTCAATGACCTCCTTTCTCCATCTCCGCCTCTGCTGTCCCCTTCTTCGTGGTCCTTCAATTTTTTCCACCAAATCCTGTCTTCTCATGATATGGACAAATATTTGATCTTCAGCCTCATGATCAAACCTTCCAGTGAACAGTTTGGCTTAATTTCCTGAAGTATTGATTGATTGGATCTTCTTGCAATTCAAAGGTGTCAACTATACGGCGCTCAGCCTTCTTTATGGTCCAGCTCTCACATCCGTATGTTACTACTGGGAATACCATATACCATATAGTTCTAACAATGTGGACCTTTGCTGGTAGTTTAATATCTTGCCATAGCAAACATATTTTAATTTCATGGCTGTAGTCACCATCTAAAGAGATCTTGGATCCCTGGAAAATAAAATCTGTCACTGCCTCCACTTCTTCCTCCATTTATCTGCAAGGAACTGAGATTGCCATTTGCCATGATTTTCGTATTTTTAACATTGAGCAGCAGGCCAGCTTTTGCACTCTCTTCTTTTACCCTCATCAATATGTCCTTTAATTCCTCCTCACTTTCAACCATCAGAGTAGTATCATCCGCGTACCTGAGGTGGTTGGTATTTCTCCCAGTAATATACCTTCTAACTTTGGATTCATCCAGTCCGAGCTTACACATGATGTACTTTGCATATGAGTTGAATAAATAAGGTGACAACATACATTCCTTTACTAATCTTGGACCATTCTGTTCTTCCATATTCGGTTCTGACCTTGTCTTCCTGGTTCATGTACAGATTCCACATGATACAGATGAGATAATCTGTTACCCCATCTCTTTAAGTGATGTAGAGAGTCCAAAAAACATAAGATACACAGGAGAAGTCCTGGAATAGGTGGAAGAGGTAATTAGAGAGGAAGGAAGGAGCATGTTCAAAGCAGACCAAACTGGGCGGATCTGGGTGTACTTGGACATGGGAGAAGAGATGTAGGAGAAGTGCGTTGGTACTTGTAGGGTCAAGATTCCCAGTGTTATTCTATATAGTATGGGGAGCTAATAGAAGGCCTGATGAGGGGCTATGGAGGAGGAGTGGTGAACAAAGATGAGTCTTGCAAAGGCACCATAATGGATTGACGTGTTGATACTCAACAAATGAGAAGGTCACGTTGTTTTATAATGAAAAATAAAATGTAATTCCTATTACGTTCTGCATCCTTAAATCATGTTAAAATACTTTTTGGAATTTTTTTTTCACATTTCTAGTAATATAATGTGAATATTATAAGTATTCAAAGGCTAGAAGTACTTGTATGACAATTATTTGGCTTTATGAACTGCATAACAATGCATTCTTCTAATGCATTCTATAAATAAACATAAACAGATGATTTCAATAACAGAAAAAGAACAACAAAAGCAGATGACTCAAATTATGGAAATCACACAATCTTATATAAACATTTGTGTCATCATTACCCTGGCTCAGCTATTCAAATCCAGGATATCTATGATGAATGGAACCCATGATCCATGTAATATAAATAACATCTGATGTGTCAGCCATTCCTTGTCACCTGTCTTATCTTATTGATATCTTTATTCTAAAATCTTATCATCTTGTGAGCTCAGAGACAGCCATATGTTACTAGGAATCTTAATGAGCAGTTATTACAAGCAGCTAATTAAAGGGCCAGTTTAAGAACCAGGTAAAGGGCTTTGATCACCATTTGGACATATATTGTGTTATGATCCTTTCAATGAGATTTGCACATCTAATCCAACAATTTAGCTCAATAAATGTATGTTTGTAATGCCATCAATAAAGTGCCCTATTCTATTAGAAGCCCGTGATTTTGCTGTGGGTGTTTTTTTCTCTCTAAATGTCTAGATGTATTCAGTTGGCACAAGCCCGTAATTTAGGTCTTACAGCCTAAACTCATAAACCCTGCCTTTTTAAGTCTGATTTCAGGAGGTGTGATCATATGATCTGACAATATTTAAACAATACTGTAATTTACTTCTTAGACACAGCGAATAGTAAATGAGACCGTCATCATGACATCAGTAACACATGGAAGTTACACATAATCTGCAATCGGAGGCTCAGAATTAATTATTGCTGATAAGTAAAATTTGCAGACCGGGCTTGCAATCAAATAATCTAGTACTCTATAAAATGCATTAGAGCATCTCTTCTAGTCCATGTGGGTTTCGAGATGTGTATTAACCCCTTGTGTCCTGGGATCGATATTACTCAGAAATAACATTTAAAAATAATATTTTTTAATTGTAGATTTGTGGGTTTGAGACTGCTGTACAATTCATTCTAATGCCTTTCCATGCCTCCCGGCGCTTTTTAAGTACAGTATTATGTGTTTAATTGCTGCTACGGCTCTTATAAGTGTTTGAAAAAGCCCTTACTAGTCCTATTTAGTGCTCGTAATATTATTGACAGAAACTTGATACTTTTTTCCTTTTCTGGGTTAGTCTTAATTTGCGAGCTAGAGCTACGGGTCTAATAAAAAATAGATTTTGTGTAACTTTAATTAATTAGTGCCCGTAATATTCCAGCTGTGCTAAAACCAATGGAGTTCTAAGACTGAATTTGTGGGCGGGTAACTTATAATCGGATTACGAGTAGCTAGTTGAATATGTGGCAATATTAAGAGCAGTTTTAAGTGTGTATAAATATATGAATTGGCCAATAGAACAGGGCTGAAAGTCACCTCTAATTACAATGGCTTTGATATGAATCTTACCTGCCTGAGGTGCTGGGTCTGGGAACGAACAACGTCTCAATAGGTTTGTTCTATAAGCCTGGTTACCTACTCAGAGGGCAGACTCACTTGTCCCCTTCACAGAGATATATGTCCTGTAGTAAATCAGTCTGGTCTCACTCAATAGAGTTATCCAGCCCCCAAATACCAGGCAATTCTACCCTGACACAGCAAGTCTGTATATTTTGGCCTTAGTTGAGCCTCGTCAGTGAGGTGTAGCAGAACTTCTTAAGTCACAGTGAGCAAGGAGTCCTCATCTGAAGCCCCCTATCACCCTTAGGGTGACAAGACCCATAAAGATAATTTGCATAAGCAAAAACAAAGTAAGAGGTGCTCAATCTGAGAATGAACAACACCTGAGTAGGTTTGTTCAATAGGTCTGGTAACTCACTCCGAGAGCAGCCTCTTTTAGCCACTTGTGCCGTCACAGGAAGAAATATTTTGTAGTAGATCAGTCTGGTCCCACTCACTAGAGGGATCCAGCCCTGAAATACCAGGTAATTCTTCTCTGAACAGGAGAAGCAGCAAACCCCAGATGTACGTTTTGGCCGCTCTTTGGCCTCTTCAGTGAGGTCTAGCTGAATTCCCTAAGGCACTGTTGAGAGATATTGCCAAAGTCATAGCTAATAATGCTTGGTAATGCTAACACCATCACGTTGCAACACCACATCATTTGGAAACATGTCTAGAACCGAGAGTTGCAGCTACCAACTACAAATTACCAACTAGATGGAGTAAAGGATTACCTACGAACTGAGGCAAAGATTATTTTAATTTTAAGACTGTTACAAACAGTGCTTTTAGACACTTCTTAATAAACGTATATAATTGTAAATAGGTACCCAGATATATTATATACCTAGTAACATCCAGGGACCTTCCATATAACTTTAATATATGATTCAAAACGTTTTAATACTAAGGGTCTGAAAAGGCTATATTTATCTTGTACCAAGCTCACCGGTACCTACCTAATTGTAAGTTACCTTACAATTAGGTATCATATTTTTTTCCATACCCATAGATGATTTCCAAACTCATAGGTTGTCAAGTTTTTGGAAAAAAATATTCTTAAGGTAGGAATCACTGTAGTTATTGGAAGTTATATATCTATAGAAAATATTATTTAACAGATAAAATGAGACAACTAAAGAAATTGTGTTAATCACAAATAGCAGCCATATGTGGAGAGAGATCCTGCGTGGATCCCACATGCTGGAAAAAGACAAATCAAGAAGGCAATTAAGGACTTGTTTGCCTCGTCCATTCTTATTATTCGCTAATGTTTTTAATTCTATAATTAGCCGCTTGGACGAGCTTAGAAATGAAGAACTAAAGCAACAAATAGCACAAATATGTCATGATCGACACCAGCACTCAGATACAATGTAACTAAAGTGATGAACAGATAGGATATATCTTCCTATACAGTATATAGATTCTGTCCTTAAATGCAGACATATATTATGATTGAATCAAAATTATGTAGAAAGAATATTTGTTGCAGACCATAAGAAGAGTCCCATACTTAGCAGATACTCCTGAAGAAACTCTATAATGGGTGAAACGAGTTGAGGGATACACAGTGATAACTAATAATGTTTGGTAATGGTAATGGTAACACCATTAAGTTGCAACACCAGGCCAAAGATAAATTGTATATCATACACAAATCTAATGAATGGTTTCTCTGATCCAATGCCATTCAGACTTAACTGCAGATTATTATCCTGTTCTGCAAGGTCTAAAGCCCCATGACTGAGATGAGATTGTCAATGCTCTACAGAAGCTTGCACCAATGTCCCACCAATCCACATTAGTTACATTAGTAAACACTTCTACACCACAATGCACAAGACATTTGCCTTTAGATCCACATGCTGCAGACTCTTGGTATACCTCTATGGTCTTTATGGTCTATCTTTACTGCATATTCACAGCAAATCCATCTTCAGAAATATATACAATGTATGTGTCATCCTGTATGTTGGTCTGCTGTTCAATGTTAAAAAGACAAAGATCATGGCAAACAGCAATCTTAGTTTCTGGCAAATAGAGGTGGAAGAAGTGGAGGAAGTGCCAGATTTTATTTTCCTGGGATCCAAGATCTCTTCAGATGGTGACTGCAACCATGACATTAAAAGACTTTGCTCCTGGAGAAAAAAGCTTAGGCAAACATGGACAAGCTAGTAAAAAGTAAAGATATTACATTATCAACAAAGGTCCGCATAGTTAAAACTATGATGTTCCCAGTAGTAAGATAGAGATGTGAGAGCTGGACCATAAAGAAGTCTGACACCTTTCAGTTGTGGTATTGTTGGTTAGAATTAATTTGATTGCAAGAAGATATAATAAATCAGTACTGCAGAAAATAAATCTATATACAAGGTGGGAAAAATTAAAACTAAAGTCTTTATTAATAAGGGGTAACAACGGCGATATCTTTAAAAACAATTTGTATAAAAAATCCCGGATTGGAAAGAAAGAACTAAAAAATAGGGTCCCTGTGGGTTTTGAAATTCGCCTGCCCATTGAAGTCTATGGCGGTTCGCCGATGTTCGTCCGTTCGCGAACATTTGATCGAATTCGTGTCCGCGGTTCGCGAACCGAAAATTTGATGTTCGCGACATCACTACTAGCTTGCAATATTTTCCTTATTCAGAAGATAATTGTTTGGAGACCCCAATTTCCTACAGTAAATCACTGACCAAGCTGTACCTATACATAAGCCTGGAGTCATTACTTCATTAACTTCATCTATCCATCTACAGCCCTGCCGTCCTCTTCTTCATGTGCTTTTAATCTTTTTCAGCATCAAAGTCTGGCAAAAATATTTTAGCTTCAATCTCATGATAAAACCTTTCAGTGAACAGTTTGGCTTTATTTTCTGCAGATCAAAGTCTAGTAGGAATGCTAGGCTCCCAGGGTATTTACTACCCAATAGTTATTAATCTATATACAAGGTGGGAAAAATTAAAACTAAACTCTTTATTAATAAGGGGTAACAACGGCGATATCTTTAAAAACAATTTGTATAAAAAAATCCGGATTGGAAAGAAAGAACTAAAAAATAGGCTGATGGATGTGTGGACATATAACCACTAAATGTTAATTAAACTCTTAATAGAGGGGTTCATAAGTCCACACCTAACAGTACTGAAGAGGAAAAAATGGATTGCTAATCCAATTTGAATAATCCTGTCTTTGTAATTGGTCATAGATCTATAATGCACATTTGTAAATGTAGTAATTCTGGATATTAAAGATGTCTGTGACTCTAATCCTATAGGGTTCCCTGGAATAATCTGACCTTTATATGTAAATATATATTCTTAATGGTATACCAGGATATAATTATGCCATATTTATCTGCTTTTGAGTCAGGGCAGAAGTATTGAAAGTAAATAATGAAGTTCTAGGAGTTACTTAGTCTTCTATCTTAGTGGGACTATTATATGCATGTAATGACCACCCAAGACTACTCCTCTTAGAAAAGTTTAACTTCTATCTTGCCCATACTCCATTACAGAGATTAGCATAATATGGAAAAGATTAGTAGATGAAGAGTAAAAGGAAGCCAGCAGGCTAGCTATTACTCAAAGCACCGTTTATTGCGTGCTTGATCTAACTCATATCCAGACAACAACATTCACTCATATGGAAACGGACAGGTAGGGTAAGCATATAACCTCTAAAATATTTTTAAATTACAATACTGTTAGTTTGGAAAACGCCGGCGTGCCCTTAACTGCAAGGCATGCCACGTCATCAAAGGCCGACGCGTTTCGACGTCATGAGACGTCTTTGTCAAGGTAAAGTCTGCTGAGCCAGCTGGCCCTCTTTTTAAACGCTGCCGTAACTACGGCAACCAATTGACACTGAGTGGACCTGCGCAGTGAATCCAGGAAGCGCTCCTTGCGCTATGATACAGTGGAATGAAAATGGAGCAGCCATTATGAAAATAAGCATGGAATATAAAGAGAGTAATAAAAAGGAATAACGATTATGGCAAATATGCAGCCCTATTAAGACCATGAAGTTGGAAACTCAAAGCTAAGAGAAATAAGATGCAAATAAGTAGAATAAGAAATAGAAAGAGGCAGAAACCACATAAACTACAAGCATGGGGAAATACTGTGAAAAGTGATGATAATAATGTAAATAGGAAGGGGGTCTAATGACTAGCATAAAATGTATGCGACCTTGATATATAAGTGAATAACAAGAGGTGTATATGGACAGAACAATCTGATTATATAAGAGATGAGAAGTATATATAAGACATCTCAAGAGGTGTGATAGGGGGAACCCTAATATAGTCTAGGTGAAGAACAATGAATAAAAAGGAAAAAGTGAAGGAGAAAAGAAATATGGTGACTGTGTGACACCCATAATAAAGTGATAGCGAATGGAAAGTAAACCATCAATATAAATGGTACGTAACATTACTTAATAGCATCTCAATGCCAATTATAGAAAGAGTAATGAAGTCTATCAGTGACAGTAAACGTCCTAATTAATAAATAATAAATAATGATGGTAATCATATGTGAACCATGCGAATTAGGTGGTTACTACTTAATTCACATCCAGTACTAGTAAAAATCTATTTAAATGAAGGGTAAAAATGTGAAACCTTAATTTAAACCTTCTGGAGATAAAGCTTTTAATTTATAAATCCATTTTGCTTCATGTTGGAGAAGTTTTTTTATCTAAGTCCCCCGGTCTGGGGCCCTGATAGACTTTCTCAAGGGCTGTGAATGTGAGAACTTCACTCTTGCCACCATGAAAAATCTTGACATGGCGTGCTATAGGGGTGTCTAGATCTTTCCTAATGGAATAGATATGTTCGCCAATACGTCTTCGTAGTTGGCGTCGTGTTTTCCCTACGTAGATTTTTTTACACAAACATGTAGCCACATAAACTACACTTGTAGTGCAGCAGTTTGAAAAATCCTTTAAAACATATCTTGCCCCATTGGACGGATGTTCATAGATTTTTGTGGGTTTGATGTATCTACAGAATTTGCATTTCCCACATCTAAAACATCCTAGTGGGGGATTGAGCCATGTCTTATTGTCTTTTTTCTCTTTAAAAAAACTATGCACTAATGTGTCTTTCAGGTTTTTTCCCTTACGATAAACAATTGGTATTTTTTGTGGAAGTACATCTGCCAAGTCATCGTCACTTCTTAATAGAGGCCAATGTTTAGATATAATATCTTTTATTGAAGCAGACTCATAGCCATAAGTCAAAATACATCTTGGATATGTATTATCTGATGTTTGAGTATTTGTCCTATGCGATTTATTCAATAGCTCTGTTCTGTTGCAGCTCAATGCATACTGAAAAGCTTTCTTTAGGCATTTTTTTGAGTATCCTCTTTCTAGAAATCTTTGTTTTAATTTATCTGCCTCAATTTTGAATTTAATGTCTGAGCTGCAGTTCCTCCTAATTCTTAAGTATTGCCCCTTGGGGATACCTTTTTTTTTAGGATTATTCAAATTGGATTAGCAATCCATTTTTTCCTCTGCAGTACTGTTAGGTGTGGACTTATGTGGACGGCAGGGCTGTAGATGGATAGATGAAGTTAATGAAGTAATGACTCCAGGCTTATGTATAGGTACAGCTTGGTCAGTGATTTACTGTAGGAAATTGGGGTCTCCAAACAATTATCTTCTGAATAAGGAAAATATTGCAAGCTAGTAGTGATGTCGCGAACATCAAATTTTCGGTTCGCGAACCGCGGACACAAATTCGATCAAATGTTCGCGAACGGACTTCAATGGGCAGGCGAATTTCAAAACCCACAGGGACTCTTTCTGGCCACAATAGTGATGGGAAAGTTGCTTCAACGGGACTAACACCTGGACTGTGGCATCCCGTCGGGGGGGGGGGGGGGTTCCATGGCAAAACTCCCACGGAAAATTACAAAGTTGATGCAAAATCTGGTTTTAAGCCATAAAGGGCATAAATCACCTAACATTCCTAAATTGTTTGGAATAACATGCTTTAAAACATCAGGTATGATGTTGTATCGATCAGGTAGTGTAAGGGTTAGGCCCGCTTCACAGTAACAGACCAATCTCCCCGTTTAATGCACCGCAAACAACCACAAACAGTCCCTTTGCACAACCGCAAACTCCCCATTTGCACAAGGTTGGATACCAAGCTAGCCATGTCCCGTTCCTTGTCCTCACTGATGTCATTGAAGGTCTCGTCCTCCACCCAGCCACCAAGGGTCCCCGAAAGGGGACAACAAGCCCCCTGGGACGCCTGCTGTGTTTGGTCTTCCACCTCCTCAAAGCCACCTTCCTCCTCTGACTCCTCTTCTTCAGACTCCCAGAGTCTGGGGGCTTCCACTGCCCAGCATGGAAGATTATACACAGGTCAGAGTCTGGGGGCTTCCACTGCCCAGCATGGAAAATTATACACAGGTCAGAGTCTGGGGGCTTCCACTGCCCAGCATGGAAGATTATACACAGGTCAGAGTTTGGGGGCTTCCACTGCACAGCATGGAATATTATACACAGGTCAGAGTCTGGGGGCTTCCACTGCCCAGCATGGAATATTATACACAGGTCAGAGTCTGGGGGCTTCCACTGCACAGCATGGAAGATTATACGCGTTGCCTCTGTCTGCGTTATTATAAGGTGTGTAGTAGTACTATTCCTATCGGTTTAATCCCTGTTACGTCCACTATTAGGGGACATGTATATGGCATGGATTTTTGGAACAGGGAGATGGAAAAAGATGCTTGCTCGGACCTCCTACTTCGAATTTGGGGCACTGCACGTGCAATCTAAGGTGCCACTAGATAGGAGTGGTGTATTAAGTTGTACTACTCATTCCTATCAGTTTAATACCTGTTACGTTACCTATCAGGGGACGTGTATATGGCATGGATTTTTGGAACAGGGAGATGGAAAAAGATGCTTGGTCGGACCTCCTACTTCGAATTTGGGGCACTGCACGTGCAATCTAAGGTGCCACCAGATAGGAGAGGTGTATTCAGTTGTACTACTCATTCCTATTAGTTTAATACCTGTTACATTACCTATCAGGGGACGTGTATATGGCATGGATTTTTGGAACAGGGAGATGGAAAAAGATGCTTTTTCGGACCTCCTACTTCAAATTTGGGGCACTGCACGTGCAATCTAAGGTGCCACCAGATAGGAGTGGTGTATTAAGTTGTACTTTTCATTCCTATCAGTTTAATACCTGTTCCGTCACCTATCTTTCCTCCCAATAGCACATTCTATATGTCATCAACCGGCCTGTGTGTTTTTAGAGAACCACACTTTAAGGCCCTTAACCTGGGACAAGGTGGCTTGGCTATCAGAATTGCCTCAGAGCCTTAAAAACTCACCAAACCCCCTAATAAGACACTCACTATCATACTGGAAATGGGCCAAGAAACACACAGGTTTGTTCCCTGGATCAACCCAAATGAACCCAATTCTTGACCACCCTCAGGCCCCGAAACACATGAGCACAACATCACAACACTGGTGGAGGTCAAGGAAACTAGATAGACTGGGAGACTGGTTAGTAAAGAGCCAGATGCTCACCTATGAGGAACTTAGGGACAAGCATGAGCTACCGCTGTCAGAACATTACAATTACTGTAGGCTGAGGCATTTCACACACTCCCTGACCCAGAAACAGGGGACACCGGTCTTAAATTGGTTCTCCAAAATTTGTAAAGATAAACCTCTATCAAGGGGGATCATTGGGTCGCTTTACAAATATAAAACATTTGTTACTGGTTTAAGCGACACTGGGGGAAGGACCGGAGTGGGGGAGCCCTGGAGACCCTTCAGAAGCAACCGGCGGCAAAATCATCCCAGGAAAGGAGAGGTCGCTCACTGAAGCCTGTCCTAAGGTAACCCAAGGGTGATTGCCCAGGTTAGATATAGTAAATAATAAGCTAATACTGCTGGAGGGATGATAGCTAATAGGACTTTGGTGTTTCCTGCAGATATACTCTTTACTATTGTCTGTTTTACCATGTTTTAGGTATCTCTTAAATTGCAATCACAGTAAAAAATAAGAAAAATTATTAACCTAAAAAGTAAAAATAAGAAGGAATAGCCAGCTAACTTTCACAAAATGTCTCTATTGTAAATATGTATTTTTGCACAACTGTTATGCAAGACTGTTCAAAAATGCTTTATTTTTCATTACATGCTGTACGCCTTCTAAAATAAAATAATTTAAATGCAAAAATTAGGTATTGTTGCAGCGACCAGAAAAATTGATGTTAGTTTGCCAGGCAGAAAGTGCCCTAAAACATTGCGTCTTGAACCCTAGTTGGTGGAGGATAAGTCACGCAAGTCATCCGGCATTCAGGGATAAAATACAGCAGCGTGTGGACCATTATTAGCTCAAGGCAGCTCATCTATCAGGCCTTTTTTAATCGAATGTTTCGCCCACTGTCAGTCCCTTCGGGATCCCTCCCTTATTCATCTTAATAAAGGTGAGGCAATCTAGACTTTTTTGACCTAGGCGACTTCTCTTATCAGTGACAAAACCTCCTACTGCACTGAAGGTCCTTTCTGACAGGACACTTGAAGCGGGGCAGGACAGAAGTTCTATGGCAAATTGGGATAGCTCAGGCCACAGGGCAAGCGTGCACACCCAGTAGTCAAGGGGTTCATCGCTCCTCATAGTGTCGATATCTGTAGTTAAGGCGAGGTAGTCTGTTACCTGACAGTCGAGTCGTTCTCTGAGGGTGGACCCCGAAGGGCTGTGGCGATGCATAGGACTTAAAAAGCTCTGCATGTCCTCCATCAACAACACGTCTGTAAAGCGTCCTCTCCTTGCTGGCGTGGTCGTGGGAGGAGGAGGATTATGTTCACCTCTTCCGCTGTTAGATTGCCTTTGTGCTGTGACATCACCCTTAAACGCTGTGTAAAGCATACTTTTTAATTTATTTTGGTAGTGCTGCATTCAGTCACTTTCTGCTTATACTGTGGATCTAGTAGCGTGGACAGCCAGTACGGGTCGTTCTCCTTCATCCTTTTTATACGAGGTTCCCTCAACAGGCACGACAGCATGAAAGACCCCATTTGCATAAGGTTGGATGCCGAGCTAGTCATGTCCCATTCCTCGTCCTCAGTGATCTCACTGAAGGTATGTTCTTCCCCCCAGCCACGTACAACACCACTGGTACCAGATAGGTGACAACGAGCACCCTGGGATGCCTGTTGTGGTTGGTCTTCCTCCGTCTCCTCAAAGCCACATTCCTCCTCTGACTCCTCTTCCTCACAATCCTCTTCCAGTGTTGCCGCAGGTCCAGCAAGCGATGCTGATAAGCCTGTTTCTGGCGGTGATGGTGACCACAACTCTTCCTCTTCAAGCTCATCTACGGCCTGATCCAGCACTCTTCGCAGGGCACGCTTCAGGAAGAAAACAAATGGTATGATGTCGCTGATGGTGCCCTGGGTGCGACTGACCAGGTTTGTCACCTCCTCAAAAGGACGCATAAGCCTACAGGCATTGCGAATGAGCGTCCAGTAATGTGGCTTTAAAAATCCCCAGCTCCGCAGAGGCTGTCCTAGCACGTCATACAAATACTCGTTAACGGCCTTTTCTTGTTGGAGCAGGCGGTCGAACATTAGGAGTGTTGAATTCCAACGTGTCGGGCTGTCTAAAATCAAGCGCCTCGCTGGCATGTTGTTTCTCCGCTGGATATCTGTAAAGTGCGCCATGGCCGCTTAGGAACGCCTGAAATGGGCACACACCTTCCTTGCCTGCTTCAGGACGCCCTGTAAGCCTGGGTGCTTATGCACAAAGCGTTGTACAATCAGATTACACACATGTGCCATGCACGCCACATGTGTCAACTTGCCCAAATTCAATGCCGCCAACAAATTTCTTCCGTTGTCACAAACCACTTTGCCGATCTCCAGTTGGTGCGGAGTCAGCCACTGATCCACCTGTGCGTTCAGGGCGGACAGGAGTGCTGGTCCGGTGTGACTCTCTGCTTTCAGGGAAGTCAACCCCAAGACGGCGTGACACTGCCGTATCCGGGATGTGGAATAGTACCTGTGGAGCTGGGGGGGTGCCGTTGATGTGGAGCAAGACATAGCAGCAGCAGAAGAGGACTCAGCCGAGGAGGTTATGGAAGAGGATGGAGTAGGAGGAGTAGAGGAGGTGGCAGCAGGCCTGCCTGCAAGTCGTGGCGGTGTCACCAACTCCTCTGCAGAGCCACGTATTCCATGCTTGGCAGCCGTCACCAGGTATACCCAATGCGCAGTGTAGGTGATATACCTGCCCTGACCATGCTTTGCAAACCAGGTATCCGTGGTCAGATGGACCCTTGCCCGAACATTGTGTGCCAGAGATGCCATTACTTCCTTTTGCACAATCGAGTACAGGTTGGGGATTGCCTTTTGTGCAAAGAAATTTCGGCCGGGTACCTTCCACTGCGGTGTCCCAATAGCTACAAATTTTTTGAACGCCTCAGACTCCACCAGCTTGTATGGTAAAAGCTGGCGGGCTAAGAGTTCAGACAAGCCAGCTGTCAGTTGCCGCGCAAGGGGGTGACTTTGTGACATTGGCTTCTTACGCTCAAACATGTCCTTGACAGACACCTGACTGTGGGCAGATGAGCAGGGACTGCTCAGGGCGAGACACGGAGTGGCGGATGGTTGAGAGGGGGCAAGCAGGGCAGCAGTGGTTGACGTGGCTGAAGATGCTAGACTAGAAGGAGGATGGCGGCTTTGACTTTGTGTGCTGCTTGTACTCATGTGTTGATCCCATAGGCAATTGTGATGTGACATCATGTGCCTTCGCAAAGAAGTTGTACCTAGGTGGGTGTTGGACTTCCCACGACTCGTTTCTTTTCGCACAGGTTGCAAATGGCATCACTGTTGTTACAGGCAGACACACGAAAAAATTGCCACACTGCTGAGCTCTGCAATGACGGCATTCTGGTGGTGGCAAAAGCATGCGTTGACTGGCGTGCTGTCTGGCTGACCCTGGGTGCCGATGCATGCTGTCTGACTGTGCCACTAGCTACTTTCGGCGACCTCCCGCTGCTTCCAACTCGTCTCCTCCTCCTCTCTGTCTCCCCATCTTAACTTTCCTCCTGTTCTTCATCTCTTATAGCGGGCACCCATGTGACATCCACGGACGCATCGTCATCATCAACCGCTTCACTTGTATCTGACAACTCAACAAAGGAAGCAGCACCGGGTACAACATCATCATCATCAGACTGTACGTCCATGTGTGTAATGCTGCCTGACTGGGACATATTCCTGTTATCTACATCCTCTGGCACTAATGTTTGTGCATCACTCATTTCTTCCAACGAATGTGTAAATAACTCTGCTGACGGATCAAGTGAAGCGGCTGTGGTGCTAGTGTTGGTTGTGGCGGCAGGCGGGCGGTAACTGGAGAGGTGCCCGATGCTAAGCTGGAGGAGGATGGTGCGTCTAGGTTCCGAGCGGAAGCTGTAGAAGATTGGGTGTCCTGTGTTAGCCAGTCAACCATGTCCTCAGAACTTTTCAAGTTCAGGGTACGTTGCCTCTGAAAACTGGGCATTATTCTAGGGCCAAAGGGAATCACAGCACCACGACCACGACGGCCCCTGCGGGGTGGCCTGCCTCTGCCTGTCATTTTTTTTACGATTAGTGGTACTATGCGTGCAAGCTACTGTGACACCAGATATGAGTGTAACTGCACTGGCAAAAGTTGGCAGACTAGATGCAATAGGCCTCACACACACGCCTGTAGGCAGGCAACTGATATTCAATCGATTACAGTAAAAAAGGGTTGTTTTATTTCACTGCACACTACAGTTGCACTAGATATGAGTGTCACTGCGCACTGGCAAAAGTTGGCAGACTAGATGCCTCACACACACCCTAGCAGGCAGACATATGCAATTAGATTACACAGAAAAAAATAATAAAATAAAATAAAAAGGGCTTTTTGGGTTGCTGTCCTTGCAGCAGATATCAAAGGAGTCCTTCAGGTGTGTAGTTAAAGCTAAATACAAAGCCTGGCTATCTATTTCCCTATTAAATCAGCAGAAAAAAATAACAAAATAAAACAAATGATGTTCTAGCCCTAAAAAGGGCTTTTTGGGTTGCTGTCCTTGCAGCAGATATCAAAGGAGTCCTTCAGGTGTGTAGTTAAAGCTAAATACACAGCCTGGCTATCTATTTCCCTATTAAATCAACAGCAGGTAGAATATATCTCCTCTCTCAACGAATGCAGCTACAGAATGATTCTAAAATGGAGGCTGTCATACAGATGGAAGGCTCTGGAAGCGAGTGTATGCTGCTGATTGGCTGGAATGTGTCTGCTGACTGTAAGGTGCAGGGTCAAAGTTTCCTCAATGATAAAGAATAGGGGGCGGACTGAAAAGCGCATATGTTCGCCGTTCATTGCGAACGCGAACATGCGAAAATCGCCGCGAATAGTTCTCCGGCGAACTGTTCGGGACATCACTACAAGCTAGCGAAACATCTACATAATTTACTACATTTCAAGAAATAACTGATTTTACGAAACTAGAGGAATGGGAATGGATTTCAAACTCTTATGATGGTCTCAATTTAAATATGCTATGCTAAGTTTCCATTTGGTGTGTGGTGGAACTGTTGTTACCACTGAGGGTGGGCTTATGAGCAGCAGTCAGAAGGCTACTTATAGCTCCCTATCTAAGGCCCTCTTTCAATTCAGGGCAGTTACTTGAGAGTAAATGCCCGATTTGCTACTTTCGAGATGCATGCTCGAGTAGCTCTACTTTTACTTTGCTATTCAATTGTCCGGGCCCGCAAGTTAGTCCCCCTTCCCGATAATCGTAAACCATGCCATCAGAAATAGCATCTACGGGCCTGAACATAAAGCCTGTAACCCCCGCTATGGAAACAGCCAATGGAAACAGAGATCGTCATCATGACATCAATGTTTCCAACCTCCAAGACTTATGGGCTTTGAAGCCCATAGGACTTGTGAAAATGCAGGTAGCAACCCTGCTGCAGGGTCCCCACATGAACCCCATGATGTAGGGGTCCTGATCCCACAGGGTCTCCACATAAATCCCATGCTGCAGGGGTCATGATTGGGAACCCTGCAATATTTAACATTTTTAAATTCCCCACCACAAGTAAATGGCCAGCGGTACATTAATGCGCAAACCTGGTCCCCCTCGGCACCTAACATTAACACCCCCAATGCTGGGGGTTGCCATAGGGATCATTTAAACATTTCAAATTGCCCCCTCGCTGGTCCTTAAAGGGCCCGCGGCACACTAATGCACAAACCCGGCCTTGGGGGTACTGTAAGTACCACAACAGCACCTAACATTAACATTTAAAATTTACATTTGGTGCTGCGCAGGTCCTTAAAGTATACAAACAACCATAAGCCTCTAATTAACCTTATAAATCATGGGGGTCTATACAGATGCCCATGAGCCCCTAATTACCCCCATCAGTCCCATAAGGGTCTATATAGAGCCTTATGGGACAATAATTAACCCTTTGTTTAACCCTATAAGTGCCATGAGGGTCCTCCAGGTCCAAGCACTACCCTACACTACACTATTAGCCCCCCAATAAACCAATACATCTAAATTAACCACCCTCTAACTAATTACCCCCTCTACCCTACCCTATTAACCCCTACACCACCTACCCAACCCTCTAATAAAACCCCTAGCACCCCACTAATCACAGAAAAAATAAAAAAGACCAATTACAAAACATATCAAAACCTACATTACAGAAAATAAAAAAGAACACTACTAAAAATAAAAAAGAAACATTACATTAAATAACAAACCCAATACTTACAGAAAATAAAAACACCCTACTACTTACAGAAAATAAAAAAAAGCTACTCACATAAGATAATAAAATCACGACCAAAAATAAACACATCACTATTACAATAAAAAATATAACCTACACCCCACAATAAAAGAAAGGTTAAATTAGACCACTTACCTTGCCCAAATGCCCTTCCAGCGATGCTGGTCTTCTGTGCTTCTTCCTAGACAGGGCCCTCCAAAAATGTCCACAGGTCCGGTCACACCTACAATAAAAATAAAAATTACAATTAATACATAAATACTTACAACATGTAATATAATATAGGTCTAAGAGGCCACTTACTTGTCCAAAATGCCCCTCCAGCAATGCCCCAGTTTTTCTTCAGTCTTCTCAGGCAGGACCCCTCCCAAAAAAAACCTAAGTACTGAAAAAATAAAAAATCTAATGGAGCTTCTCCCTTGGGGAGCTGCCTTTACGCAAATGATGGTTCTCGTGCATGCTTCGTTCAAAATTTCGAAAAGGCGCCTTCTGATTTGCTGAAGTCGCTGCCAATCATATTTCAGCCAATCAGAAGGTGCATATGTGTGAGCCAATCAAAATGGCATACACACCTATATCCCATTCTGATTGGCTGATGTAACTGTCAATCAGATTTCATCCAATCAGAAGACGCTATTGCTTTCAGCCAATCAGAATGGGATACACTCCTCATGGCACTTATAGGGTTAATTTGAGGGTTAATTATTGTCCCATATAGGTCTTTATAGACCCTTATGGGACTGATGGGGTTGATTAGGTGCTCATGGGTTCTGTATAGACCCCCATGAGTGGTAGGGTTAATTCGAGGCCACAACCCAAGGCCTCTATTGGTACTCCTTATAATAGCTGTTGAGGACACTCTTTCCTCAGTGTGGTTGTTGTACCCCCAACATCTACATACCCCCAACACACAGTACTAGTTTTTGCTGTTATGACTCTGGGGAAGCACAGTGTGGAGTGGGTTATCATATTTCCAAGTTCAACCTGGACAGTGGGATATTTAACAGAATTGATACGGGAGCCCAAGTAACATTTTAGGAGTTAGGGTAACAATGCTCCGGTTTTTCTCATCTTTTCTATTCTATTCTGTTTTTCTCTTAATGAGGTTCATGGGAAGGGTAAGAAACCATTGTTTACACCCCTGTCAAAAGAGGAGACATTGCTTCTTTTTTACTAACCAGGTGCGTCCTTGAAGATGCCATTTCCACCAATCTATAAACTCTTGAGCAGTTCATAGTACTGTTTTTCTCTATTGGTTTTAGTTTTATAAACACATTTCAGTTGGCTCTCAGTTACTTATTTATTATAATTATAATATATTTATAATATATAATTAACCCTCCATCGATTAAACCCCTTGATATTGTAATCACATATATCACTTTGTATCTAATTCTCCACCTGAATCAGGATCCAGTCTCTGCCTTGTGTCTATCTTTCAAGGCTCTGCAGTCTGGAGGAGTTAAGGAAACCTCACACGTTCCAGTACTGCTCATTAGTGAGAATCTTCTTAGAGAAGTGTGTGGTCAGAGTGAAAGTGTCCGTTTATTAATTGCTACAGTAGCTTTGTATGTTGGGGCATTTCTGAGCTGTGACAAACAAGGTCTTGGATTCTTGGAAATATATATTTATATGAAACTTGTTGTTTCTAAGGAATGTCAGGCAGCCGCATATGTCCATCACAATTTATTTTCCAAACAACATGTGTTCTTAACCCTTTAAGTAGATGCTGTAAGTTCTTACGATTCAGCCAAGTGTTAAAAACAGAGATATGGACAAATAGTGGAGAATCAAAAAACGGCGTAACTCCAAACTATTGAGCTATTCCATTAAAATGTATCACTTTTTCTTCTTCCAGTCCTGTTTAGTAATTAGTATTTTGGGCAGGTTTCCTAACTAGAACAAAATAATTCCTATGCTATAAAGATTCGCAATACATCATGTATATGCTATTAGGAACCATGTATAAAGTGGTATTTGGATTAAGGAAATGCATTGTGGGCTCATTTGCATGTCCCTGCCAAGTTTCCTAAAATGAAGAGCGATAATTATATTACTCGTAATTCTGAGGAGGTAATACGTTTTTGATCTTGTGTTTAGACATCCAAATGTGAAGACAAATGTACTATATATATATATATATATATATATATATATACAGTATCTCACAGAAGTGAGTACATCCCTCACATTTTTGTAAATATGTTCTTATATCTTTTCATGTGACAACACTGAAGACATGCCGCTCTGCTACAATATAAAGTAGTAAGTGTACGGCCTGTATAACAGTGTAATGTGCTGTCCCCTCAAAATAACTCAACACACAGCCATTAATATCTAAACCGTTGGTAACAAAAGTGAGTGCACCCCTAAGTGGAAATGTCCAAATTGGGCCCAAAGTGTCAATATTTTGTGTGGCCACCATTATTTTCCAGTACTGCCTTAACCCTCATGGGCATGGAGTTCACCAGAGCTTCACAGGTTGCCACTGGAGTCCTCTTCCACTCCTCCATGATGACATCATGGAGCTGGTGGATGTTAGAGACCATGCACTCCCAAACCTTCTGGTTTGAGGATGCCCCACAGATGCTCAAAAGGGTTTAGGTCTGGTGACATGCTTGGCCAGTCCATCACCTTTACCTTCAGCTTCTTTAGCAAGGCAGTAGTCGTCTTGGAGGTGTGTTTGGGGTTGTTATTATGTTGGAATACTGCCCCGCGGCCAAGTCTCCAAAGGGAGGGGATCATGCTCTGCTTCAGTATGTCACAGTATATGTTGGCATTCATGGTTCTCTCAAAGAACTGTAGCTCCCCAGTGCCGGCAGCACTGATGCAGGCTTGGCTTCAGGGAGGTGTGACCTCTTGGTTCCCTGACTGGAATCAAACCCAGGTCACATCGGTGAAAGCGCTGAATCCTAACCACTGGTCCAGTGCTAATACACATCCTCAGCCTTTCCTTTTGTAGCTTCTGTACCCCCCTGCTTTTGATCTGTGCCTGACCAATCCACAGGAGCTTCCTGAAACTGAAATCAGACACCTGAGAATTGACGTTTCTGCTGCAGTCAGAGAAGCTATAGATCAGTTTTCAGTAGGGAGGACCACACGTACTAATATTGAGCGAAAAGTGAGGTGGCCTTACTTAAACTAATGGAAGATTAGGTCCTACATTCCAGGACCATCAAGGTATGGTGGAGGATATATAAGCTGGCCTCTACTTAGTCATTGTGTTCCTGTCTGTCCATTTCTGTAGGACCTATCAGAACATATTTCTTCCTGACAATCTCATATGCTCGAGTTCCAGTCTAAAACTTGTTTGTTCCTGTCAAATTTTTGTCCTCAAGTTTAAGCCAAGGACACATTAGCTCCAGTCAAGCTCCTGCCTTAAAGAACTGGTCAACTGCAACTGACTATGATTGCTCTCACAAAGCTTCCTGATATGTTCAGTCTGGATTCAGATCCTGATTTTCTGGTTGGTCTCCACACTCCTACCCCAGCACAAGGGGTTGGTCTTTCAGTGGTTTTGATCACATCTAAAAAGCACAGCCCAGTACAAGATATGTCATAAGTCTATACATGTGGTGCACGCTAAAACTCAGGCACGAGCTGAAACGAGTCCGAGGCCATCATGGAGTTGCTGGACAATGGTAGATGGAATCTCATAAATGTTCTCCAGTGCTGCTCCTTCTGTGAACATGTTGGGGCTTCTCCCATCCTTAATGGTTCACCATTAAGCTTCTAAGTGCTATGGAGATCTATGTATTCTTCTATTGTATACCCTTCTGTTAACACTGATGTTTGAAATACATAACTGCTTCTACAAACGGCACATTTACTTTTATTTTTTGAGAACTTACTAAATACTTCATCTGAATAAATCCTTCCTTTTCCCTGATTCTAATTCCACTTCTCTCTTCTTATGTAAAACCTTATAATCCCTTTTTTTCCAGTAATGAAGATCTAACAATCTCTCCCAAAGGGTGTTTCTCAAAGTGACCAATATCACCCGATCGGATAAGAAGACACTAAAGTCACCAAATGTGCTCTACACCATCATGGAAAAGCATGTGTAAAGATTTGTTATAATTAATCAGGAATTAACTTAGATATGTGTAATTATTTATGTATTGATTGTATTGCTTTTGAAGACCTCTCACAAGAAAATATATTGTTAATGAGGTTCAGGTGTTGACTGTCACATGGAATATTTGTTGTTTAGTCGTGTCCCACTCTCCGTGAACCTAGAAACATCTATCATTATGTCTCTGGTTGTGCTGATCCATAAGGTTATCTTGGCAAAGAAACTGAAATGGGTTTCCAGTTCCTTCTCCAGTGGACCGTGATTTGTCTGACCTCTCTGCTATGACCTACCCATCTTGGGTGACCCTACATGGTATAGCTCACAGCTTTAGTGAGGTACGCAAGTACCCTTCACCCTGACAAGGTAGCGATCCACAAGGGGCACACAAATTATATTTTAGCTTTATAGATTTCTGTACTAATTTGTTATCATACAAGGAAACACAAGTGGATCAGCATGACCATGGACATAAATATTGTTACTGTCCATGAGATCACGGAGAGTCGGACACAAATGAACGACAACGGAACAACAAATAACACACACACCTTGGAATTGTAGATTGTGTTTCAATGCCATGTCCCTTTTATATTTTAATTTTGTTTAAATAAGTTATTCTAAAAGCACTACAGCACCCATGCTTGTCTCAAGGAACTGATAGAATTTCAACCAGTGAACCATTTCATAGCCTCCAAATGCTTTCCAATTGGTGAAAAGAGACAATATAACTAATATTGGAAGTGTAGCAATTCCTACTCATCCTGTACAGCTGTTTCTAATTAGTGCTGCTGGCCAGTGCAGCTCATTAGGTATTCTGCATTGAAGAATAGTATCAATATTGGTTAACTGTTGCCTTCTTATACTATTCTTTTGATATTAACCCAAGGTATAATATTTACATTTTATTAGCAATATGATTAATTAAATTGATCAACATAAAAGATATACCTTTTAGGTTATTACTTTTTAAAAAAATACTTTTATTATGCACCAGGGATTTAAACAAAATGAAAAATTTAAATTGATCTTAAAACCAAATGAGTCTTTGTATACCACCACTTAATATAATGATTTACCAAGGACTTACAGCCTTATTAAATTGGGGCTACGTTTTAAAACGTAGCCCGTAACTCCAAATTTACGTGTTACAGGTATTGAATTAGCCCTGTAAGGTTGCTCGCAGCGGACTTGCGTGTTAAGACGCAGGATGGCCGAGAATAGGCTACGTGCTGAGCAATGTTGAACTTCGCGCACGTAAATCCTTTGATCCGTCGAACCTATAATTGTTACGTTTTCAATTTAGCTATTAAATTGCAACGTGGTCACTCACGAGCAAGCACGTAACACGCAAATGGAGCTCAAAGGCCAACGTGTGCTCGAGAGAACCTACAAGTGGGGTAAAGTTCAATGCATAGCACTTGTAATGCAAATAACAACACACTACTTTACTTTTATTATAAGGGAAAGTGATGTTAGGTCTTAGAATTAATAGTACAACATTCACAAACCCGCAAATCGGCCCCGAAAAATACTTTATTTCATGTTTATATTTCATGTTATATCGATCCCTGCAATCAATGTGTTACTACATATACTGTAACTCGCATGTAATAGAATATCATATTTACGGCTTTATTAATATTGCAATATATCTGGCCTGGGGGTCCGATCGCAAACTGTAATTGAAGCCTGTAGGACTTTGAACTCTACCCTCCCCTTTTTCAGTGACGTAATGCCAACAATCTCTTTTTCCATTGGCTCCATCTGAACTCGTAACTACGTGCTTGCTTAATTGTTTGGGTTCAAGCACGCACCTCCAACAGCCGAGAACTGGTTTACGAAATGGCGCCTCTCACTTGTAACTTGCAGCCCATTCTAATTTAACTAGTGGCTTGCCCATCAAAAAATGACGGCAAGAAAATTGTAAGCCAGGGAATGCTGTTTGCCACCCAAGGAACGGGTTTTGGTTCTCTGAGTACTTTGGGCGCTTATTGCAAGTCTCGTGCTGAGCGCCTTTGGCCTCATTGCGAGCTACTCCCCTGGTGTAGTTTTGGTCTTGTGAGCTCCTTCGGTGCTCATTGCAAGCCCCGCGCTGAGAGCCTTCAGCACTCATTGCGAGGCTCTCCTCTGGTGTACTTTTGGTTCTGTGAGCACTCTGTGCGTTCATTGTGATCCCCGCACTGAGCTCCTTTGGCGCTCATCGCGTGGCGCGCAATGAGCACCTTTGGCGCTCATTGCGAGCCTCTCCTCTGGTATTTTTATTATTTTATATATCTATATTTTTTTATAATAATTGATTAATTAATGAAAGACTAAATTAATATACTTTACCTATTTGTAATTAACATATCCAGCAATCAATATGCTAAAGAGCTGACAATCGCTTTTGCTTTTCCTGCAGCATACAATGTACATTTGGACTGTTGCTGACCTGAGAAGAAAGTGTCAGCAGTGTGGCAAGTGTGCAGTGTAAATAGGCTGCGTGCGCGAGGACAAACCATTTGTTTAGTTGTGTAAATCTGCATTTTAGATCTGTAATGTTATTAGTTTTAAGTTAGTGTTGTAAAAATGCTTGAGATTGAATTCAATAAAAACAAATATTCAATGACTTGTGTATAGAACTACATTTTGTGATGCTTTTACTGTATAATTCACAAGATTGAGGATTTGGGTATTTTTTCAGCTGACATCTAATAGCTTTGATGTAGAATTGAGAAGGACAAAATAGAAAGACGTTGCTGTCCTTTCCTATATTTAAAGTTCATGTTCTTCTTACAAATTAATTTCTTGTCTACAAAAAAACTCTAGACAGGTATTTAGACGTGAGAAACTGAGACGAGAGGAACAGCATTGAGACTAGACTAAGAGTATTACTAAGTAACTGCATTCCAGAACTAGGTTCCGGGTGGTTTTTCACCTGGGTTTGATTCCAGTCATGGAAACGAGGTCACACCACCCAAAAGTCAAGTAAGTTTGGGCCTGGTCAGTACTTGGATGTATATGTATTGGCTGATGTACAGACCTAATTACTCCAGTCTGAACACCTTTTAGTGAGGAAGGTGGTTTTAGGTCAGTTAGAGGGATTTCTATTGTTTGTATTTAGGGGTTAAATGTATGTAGATAGGGGTATTGATGTATGTAGTTAGGGGTTAAATGTATGTAGTTAAGGGTATTGATGTATGTAGTTATATCCCATTCTGATTGGCTGATGGACCTGTCAATAATTTCTAATCCAATCAAAAGGCGCTATTCCCTTCAGCCAATCAGAATGGGCTACCCCCCCCCCCCCGCCCCCTGCGCTGCAAGGGTAGATATGGGGACACTGTGGGGGTCCCACCTTTCTTTTTTACTTTTATTTTTTACATTTTTTTCTCTCAAGTGGAAGAGAGTACGAAAATATAAGGTGCTGACCAAATAGGCATTATACAAAAGGATGCTTTCTTGACACCTCATATATTGGGGCTGTACAAAATAATCAAAAACATGAGCAATTTTAGGAGAAATAAAAAAAAGCTAGAAAATAATTGTGTAATAATCTAATTAGAATGCCAAGACTGGTATAAAATAGAGAAGCCGTCATCCCGCTGCTGAGATTAAATTTAAACAATATAAAAAAGCAAAAACTAAATAAAGATCTGGCAAATAAATTAATAATTACTATCAATAATAACATTTTATATTTATTAGTGCCCCCCTGGTGAGTCTACAGACTAAGGCTTAGATGTCTATGATTTGGATACACTGATCCGCAATTGTGGCTAAAAAAATAGTAGAGAAAAAAATTAAAATCTCAAAATGGTCATTTTAAATGGTCCCTATAGATCAAAACTTTATATTGTGCCCCTAAAACGATATGTTTCATACATTACAATATTTTGTTGAATACACATTTTTCAGTTGTTCAGTCGTTTGCATCTCTCCGTGACCATATGGACAGCCGCACACCAGGCACATCTGTTGTTTTGTCTCTGGTCGTGCTTATCCATATGGTTTTCTTGGCAAAGAAACTGAAGTGGGTTGGCAGTTCCTTCTCCAATAGACTGCAATTTGTCCTACCTCTCTTTGCATCTTGGGTGACCCTACATGGTGCAACTCACAGCTTCATTGATGTACACAAGCCCCTCAACACTACAGCAATACAGAAACAGATAAATGCAATGTGTTTGATCACCTTTGTCTTGTCAGGGGTTTTGGAGGAAGATTAGACAAGGATTCGTGGAGACAATATGTGTTTTCTTATCTCATTCAAATTTAAATACTTGGGAAGAACAGCATAAGATGACTGCAATATAGACATCAACAAGGCTCACTACCCCTATATTTTCTGTGACAACAATTCTGGCTCTGCCTTACTTTAATGCACCTTTTCTATACTGTAGACCAGTGGTTTGTCATATAAAAAAAAATTGTTTAATGATTATAAACATTATTTTCTAATCTAAGATTGAAAGTTTCAGACTAGAGTGGTCTTTTAATAGTCCACATATGACTAAAAATTGGTAGATAAGCAGCAAATAAGCAATTCAACTTACCAAACTCCACAGATCGCTACTGGAGGTGCCATGAAGTAAAAAAAGAGTCATTTCCTTGTAGATACTCCGTGCTTGTAACTGGTATGTTTCTGTGCCAACTTCAGACTCCAATATTATCTTATATATTTCTCACTTAAACATCCACTGGTGATGGTAAAATAACCTCCATTTTTTCTGTCACTAGTAGCCTCATTACATTCCGGCTACATTTTAAAAAGTTGCCCGTAATGAAAAAAGTAGGGCTGGAGGCTATTACATTAGCTTTGTAAACTTCTACGTTGCTGGCCTGCATGTTATAACGCAGGCCGGCTGAAAAATGCTTACGTTTAGTGCATAAGGGCCCATCCTTTATTGCCTCAGGTGCGGCACCCCTAGGGTAAAAATAAACATTACAATTAGTAACAAATTTAAACCCAGCATATAAACAATACATTCTAAATATTACACTTACCTTTCTGCAATGTCCCCGTCCTTCTCGAAGTCTCCTCCGGCAGGGCCCTTGAAAAAAAACCTGCTGCAAATAAGGTTTCTTGCGCTTCTTCCGGTAAAAATTTGGATTTGGAGCCTCCTGATTGGCTGAAAACGCAGTCAATTATATTTCAGCCAATCAGAAGGCGCCAAGGTGTGAGCCAATCAGAATGGGATACACCCCTATATCCCATTTTGATTGGCTGATGGACCTGTCAATAATTTCTAATCCAATCAAATGGCTCTATTCCCTTCAGCCAATCAGATTGGTATACACCCCCACGTGGGACCCCTGCTGCAAGGGGTGATGTGGGGACACTGCATGGGTCTTAGCATTGGGGAGGTTCATTTTACGTGCTACCGGGGTACTTATAGTGTGATTGAACAATAGTGTGCCGCGGGCCCAGTAAAGACCAGCGGTGGGAAATTGGAATTTTAAATGCAGCGGGGTTCCCAATCGGGGCCTGATTGGGAACACCGCTGCATAGGTTATTATGGGGACACTGCTGGGGTCCTGATGGGGACCCCCCAGCATAGGATGTTTCATTTTAGGTGCTTGTGTTCGCAGGGTTTGTGTTTTTACCTGCCGCGGAGTCCAGATCGGGACCACCGGGGCAAGGGCTGATGTCAAGAGCCTGCGTGTTATCATGCAGGCTCTCATTAGCCATGATAGCAATCTGTTTTGCCATTGGCTAATGCTAACACATTGCTATGTGCTATCTTAATTGATATTAGCACTGCCGCACACCCAATGTGTGACATAATGCGGTGCGTTTTTGTGTCTCTCACTAGTAGCACGCAGCCCCTTCCAATTTAATAGCAACGTTAGTAAGGCAAATCTCGACCACGTAGCCTCTGTGAGGCTCACGTTGGAGTTACTGGGCTCGAATTTAATGAGGCTATATGCCCTTCAAAAGCTAAGAAAAAGACTGATATTTTGTAATACTAACAGCCTCATTAAATATGGGCTATATTTTAAAACGTAGCCCGTATCTAAAAAAGTAGGACTGAAGGCTATTAAATTAGCCTCGTAAACTGACCTGCAGACGACTTGCTAAAACGCAAGACGGTCGAGAAATACCTAAGGGACGTGGAACAGCAAACTTTACAGCCCGCAACCCTTTGATCTGTCAAGCCCGTACCTGCTATGTACTAATCTTGCTATTAAATTGCAACAAAGTCCCCCGTGCGCTAGCCCATAACACACAAATGAAGACCAAAGAAAAATGAGTGCTGGGAAGGACTCACAACGGCTTCTACAGCCCTTACGTGTGCCGCGGGAGCAGCAAAAGAGACCCCCGCTCCGGCCCCCAATCCTCCCTCCGGCCCCTAAAGCTCCCCCCTGCCCCCTAAACAAATCCCCATGCTGCAGGGTTCCAATCGGGACCCCCACAGCCTCCCATATTAACCCTTTGCTGTGGGGGTCCCAATCGGGTCCGCCACGGCATTTCAACTGTTAACCCCTGCCATGGGGCTACTTGAAGTATCCCCGCGGCCCCTAAAATGAACCCCCCTCTGCTGGGGGTTCCCATTGGGACCCCTGCAGTGTCCCCATATTACCACTTGCAGCAGTGGTCCCCATCAGGACCCTCGCTGCATTTAAAATTCTAAATTCCCACACGTGGGTCCTTAAAGAACCTTAAAGGACCTGTGCTAACTAAAAAATTAACCCCTGCCTCAGTGGTACTGTAAGTACCCCCCCGGCACCTAAAATTAACCCCATCACTCATGGGGGTCTATATAGACCCTCATGAGCCTCTAATTAACGCCATTGATTCCATAGGGTCTATACAGACCCTTATGGGACAATACTTAAGCCTCACAATTAACACTATAAGTGCTATGAGGGTCCTCCAGGACACTCATTACACGGAGTCTTAGCACTACATTATTAACCCTTTCCTACCCTATCCCATTCTATTAACCCCCTTTAACTAATTAACCCCCCTCTTACCCTATACTATTAACCTCCCTCTACCCTATCCTATTAACCCCCTCTACCCTATCCTATTAACCCCTAATCTACCTACCTAACCCCCTATTAAAATCCCTAGCACCCCACTAATTACACAAAATAAAAAAAATACTTACAGAAAATAAAAAAACATACAGTACACAAAATAAAAAAACTATATTACTGAAAACTAAAAAAAAAAAATCACAGAAAATTAAAACAAATTACTAAAATAAAAAACCCTGCATTACATTAATTAAAAACCCTACATTACATGAAATAAACAAACCTACATTACAATAAAAAAAAAAAAAACAGCCTTACTAAACATAGAAAAGGATAAATTAGACCACTTACCTTGCCAAAGTGCCCCTCCAGCAATGCCCTGGTTTTCAGTTCTTCGTTCCAGACAAGGCCCTCCAAAACAGTTTACAGGTCCGGTCACACCTACAAAAAAAGAAACATTACAGTTAATACAAACATACATTACAACATGTAATATAATACATTCAGAGTAGCTTACTTACCTGTCCAAAATGCCCATTCATCAATGCCCAGGTCTTCATTGAGTCATCACAGGCCTGGCCCCTCCAAAAATATCCCAACATTGTAAACAAATAAAAAAAAAAACAGAACTCCTCCCTTGAGGAGCTCCACGCTGCAAATGGAGGTTCCTGCGCATGCTCCTCTCAAAAAATAGAAATGCGCCTTCTGATTGGCTGAAATCGCAGGTAATCATATTTCAGCCAATCAGACGGCGCAAATGTGTGAGCCAATTAAACTGGGTTACACCCCTATATCCCATTCTGATTGACTCCAAACATATGTGCCTTCTGATTGGCTGCAATCTGATTGGCAGTTACATCAGCCAATTAGAAGGCGCAGATGCTTGGAGCCAATCAGAATGGAATACACCCCTCAGGGTTTTATTTTCAGTAATATAGTTTTTTTTATTTTGTGTACTGTATGTTTTTTTATTTTCTGTAAGTATTTTTTTTTGTTTGTGTAATTAGTGGGGTGCTAGAAATTTTAATAGGGCGTTAGGTAGGTACTGTAGGGGTTAATAGGGTAGGGTTGAGAGAGGTTTATAGGATAATGTAGAGTGGGTGTTAATAGTATAGGGTAGAGGGGGGTTAATAGTATAGGGTAGAGGGGGGGTTAATAAGTTAGAGGGGGGTTTATAGAATGGGATAGGGTAGGAAAGGATTAATAGTGTAGTGCTTAGACTTTGTGTCATGAGGGTCCTGGAGGAAACTCATGGCACTTGTAGTGTTAATTGTGAGGGTTAAGCATTGTCCCTTAAGGGTCTGTATAGAACCTTATGGGACTGATGGGGTTAATTAGAGGCTCATGAGGCTCTATATAGAACCCCATGAGTGATGGGGTTCATCCTACCCTCACGGCAAGATTAATTTTTTAGTTAGTGCGGGTCCTTTAACCTTCCTGGCGGTATGATTATGTCAGTATTTAGAATGTTAAACAGATACATTCTAAAATACTGACAGAATCATACTGCCTTTAGTCACCATTAACCCTTCCCCCTCTCCTCCTCCCTTTCTCCTTATCCTCCTCCTCATCCCTTTCTCCCCTCTCCCCTTATCCTCCTCCTCCCTTATCCCCTCCTCCTCTCCCCTTATCCGCCCCCTTTCTCCCATTAACCTTCTCATCCTCCCCCTTATCCTCCTCATCCTCCTCCCTCCTCATCCTCCCCCCTCATGCTCCTCCCCCTCATCCTTCTCCCTTTCCCCCCTGATCCTCCTTTTCCCCCTCATCCTCCTTTCCCCCTAAACCTCCATTTCCCCCTCATTCTCCTTGTCCTCCTTTTCCTCCCTCATCCTCCTCTTCCTCCTTTCCATCCTAATCCTCCTTTTCTCTCCTCATCCTCCTTCTCCCCCTCATCTTCCTTTCCCCCCTCATCCTCCTCATCCTTCTTTTTTGCCCTCATCCTCCTTTCCCCCCTCATCCTCCTCGTCCTCCATTTCCCCCTCATTCTCCTCATCTTCCTTCCCCCATCCTCCTTTTCCCTCCTCATTCTCCTTTTCCCCCTCATCCTCCTTTTACCTCCTCATTCTTCTTTTCCCCCTCATCCTCCTTTTACCTCCTCATCCTCCTTTCCCCCCTCATCCTCCTTTTCCCCACTCATCCTTCTTTTCCATCCTTATCCTTCTTTTCCCCTTTTCATCCTCTCCCCTCCTTCCGATCATCCCTCCTTGCCATCCTCCTCCTCCCACCTACCTCCCTCTCCAAATACATCCATTTCCGCTCTCTTTTCTCTGATTAACATCATCCGATCAACTCCTGCTGCTGATACTTCCCCCACAGCGCGTCTTATGCCATTCACTGGAACTGGTATATGCTAATGACGTGACGAGCTTGTGACATCACGTCATTAGCATCTACTGGTTCCGGTGAAAGACATAAGACGCGCTGCGGAGGGAAGTATCAGCAACAGGAGTTGATCGGATGATGTTAATCAGAGAAAAGAGAGCGGAAATGGATGTATTTTGAGAGGGGGTTACCGCTTTAGGATGCAAAAATTAACCCTGAGCCACGCTCGGGATTACCGCTAGGAAGGTTAAGGTCCTTTCAGGACCCGCAAGGCGGGAAATTTAAATTTTTGAATGCAGCAGGGGTCCTGATCGGGACCCCCGCTGTAAGGGGTAATATGGGGACACCCACCATAGGGGAGGTTAACTTTAGGTGCCTGGGGTGTTCTTAGAGCACCACCAGCGGCAGGGGTTCAGTGTTTAACTTCCGCGGGGGTCCTGATCGGTACCCTGCAGCAAAGGCTTATGTCAGGAGCCTGCAGGGGTTGCTGCAGGCCATCATCAGTGATGATAACAATCTATTTTGCCATTCGCTACGTCTAAGCCGTTACTACTGGTTTGACTAATTGATCCTGTTCACAGGTGCACATCCAACCTGCGACAGACTGCAGTGCGGTTAAGCGTCTCCGGCCCGTAGCTCACAGCCCCTTCCAATTTAATGGCCCTGTAACATGTGGGATTTTCAAGCCCGCAGCCGTTGCAGGACTCACGTTGGATTTACTGGCCTCCAATTTAATGAGGCTGTAAGCCACTTCCTCATGGACATTTCTTTCAGGTAACTTTATCCATGATGTGGCACTGATGGAGCTGGACGATATAGGCCCACATTAAATTCCAAGCCAGTAACTCCAACGTGAAGCCTGTAACTGCTTGAAATGTGGCCGAGTTACAGTGCTATTAAATTAGAAAGACTGAGAGCTACGAGCTGGAGACACAAAAACGTAAACCATCTGTCGGATGGCAGTTTTGCGGGCTAGAACTTAATCAATTAAGCAAGCACGCAGTTATGGGTTTAGATGGAGCCAATGGAAACAGAGATCGGCAGCATTGCGTCACAATAAAATGGAGAATGGATTTTTCGAAGTCCTGCTGGGTTCAATTACAATCTACGAGCGAACCCACATTCCAGTTATAATGCAATATTAATATAGAACTTTACACATTTAATTGTAATCCACACAGTCAAAGGCTTTAGAATCGTTTATAAAGCAGAAGTAAATGTTGTCTGGACTCTTACCTTCTCTATTGTCCACCAGATATTGGCAATTTGATCTCATGTACCTCTTCATCTGTGAAACCTGGCTTTTACATCTGGTAGTTCTCAGTATATCTATTGCAGGATCTTAAGCATTACCTTGCTGGCATGTGAAATTAGTACAATTGTCCTAAGATAGTGTTTCTCAATAGCTGATCCAGGAGCATTTCTCTTAGTTCTAAGAGAGAAAAGAATTGAAGAATTGGTTGAAAAAAGGGGCATGAATAGGATTGCTAAAGGTTGACAATGATGAGAATCTTACCCCTTAAACTTGCCACTAATCTTGCCATAAAAAAATATTGAAGAAATTACCTGTTCAAAATGGTTTGGATATCAAAGGCACTTCTCAGAAGCTTTGTATAGTAACCAGTCAGTGTCCTTGATTCCTACTCCATATATGCTGAGAATCGTTGTTCTAAAGGACGTTTGGTCCAAAAGTCATGATGGCAGGAACTTCAAATGTGCTCCATATTGCAGCAGGAAGACCAGTCATCATGAACCGTGTCAACTAAACCTTTGAGAACTAGATTATCTTATTCAGTATAAAATCTGAATACTGCTGTATAACTTGCTTTTCTAGACTTTCCAGGTGTCTCACAGTAGTATGTTTTGTGTCACGTTGCCCACATTAATATGGTAGAAAGAAGTCATTGTTCCTGATGATACTTCATAACAAGTTCAACATTTCACTTTATAGCACCATCATTTTCTTTAGACTATAATCCAGTGATGTTGTTGAATTCCTTCACAGTATAATTTATAATTGAATCATTGATGCATTGAGACATCTTGTGCCAAATTGTCTTTAAGATCCTGAAAAACTGAAAGAGAAATCAAGGCAAGCTTTACTATGTTAAATTCACTATGTCATAATTACAAATTGCTTTTGACAGATATTGGTCTCAATCTAACTCAAATTCTTTAGTGCCGCTTTATCTAGACCAAATTTCCACAGCCACCATCAAATAAATTCAATAAAGTTAATCAGACTGATCACGTTCTTTATTGGCAGCTACTGCAGAAAATGTATATTTTTCTGTTTAAGGATACACTTCAAAGAAATCATCTACCTATATTCTATTTCAATAATCTAGGTTTCAAAAATCAGGTCTAAATGAAAAATCTAAACATTTTCAGAAATCTGAGTAAATAGATACTTGATACATTGCTTAACTTCATGAGAAAGTCTAAAAATATTCAGATGTATAAATATAGTATCACATACCTTTTAACCTTATTTTTGACTGTCAAATATTATAAACCGAACACTGGTCTATTGGGTCATAACATGTTATGATAGTATAACTATGCCATATTGAATTCATTATTTCATTACCAAGAAAGATATGTAAGGTAAGGAGAAATATGAAAACTTGAGTGTCCAGTCATGTCTCATCACACATGCAGTTTTTGTTGGGCATATGGTGGATTTTGTGGTTCCATTGAAGGCTCCTCCATGGTGCCTGTAATTAAATATATAAATTGTATTAAAAAAATATCAACAAATGTAAAGATATTCATTCAGAGAATGAACTAACCTTAATAGATAATAACCCACAGTGAGAGCAACCTCTTTTAGCCACATGTGACCTTCACAGGGAGAATATCCTGTAGTATATCGGTCTGGTCTCACTCAAAAGAGTTATCCAGCCCCGAAATACCAGGCGATTCTACCCTAAACAAGAAAACAGCAAACCCCAGACGTATGTTTCGGCCTTAGTTGGGCCTCATAAGTAGGGTGTGGCTGAACTCCTTGAGCAATTGTTAACAGTTCATATATATGAGCTGAATCTCATTTGTAGCCATCTTTTTTAAATTATTACCACAGATAAAGGTGCATACACAATTAGGCAAGCATTATTATTATTAAACTTTATTAAAAATGAATGTGAGAGCTGAGCGGCATAGAATTGACGCCTTTGAATTGTGGTGTTTGAGAAAACTATTTAGTGTCCCTTGGACTGCAAGGAGATCCAATCAATACTACAGCCAAAAAATTTCATCCTTTAGATTGTAAGTGGCGAGTTTCTAATCTTGTGGTGTGCTTTGGGGAAAAAAAGCACTTTTTACAAGACTTGAAGGGCACTCAAAACAGGGCCCTCCATACATATTGTATATTTTCTTGTTCTCCCCTGTACATATCTATGGAATATGTTGGCGCAATACAAATAAAAGATAATAATAATAATTGAAAGGTTGAATCATGAGGCTAAAACTCAGATATTTTGAACATAACATGAGAAGACAAGATTCCTTAGAGAAGACTGATGCTGGGAAAGACTGAAAGCACACGAAGAAGGGGATGGCAGAGGCGGAGATGGATAGATGAGGTTACTGAAGCAATGATCATTGGATTGAGATCCGCGGGGCGTTGGTTGACAGATGTACCTGGCGGGCTGCAGTCCATAAGGTCACGGAGAGTGAGACATGGCGAAAGCCTAAACAAACAAAAAAAATGGTCTACGTTTCACACATTGCTATGCACAAGAAGAAAATGCTCTGAATACAGTAAGCATGTGACACGTGTTTACAATTACTCATGTAAACACAGAAAGTGGAGAAGTTCTTGCTCCTGAGAACTTACAATCTAAAGGAGATAGGGGTGCAAGTGAAGCAGTAGGTGTGGGAGAGATGAGCGGTTAATTGTAGGTTCAAGGAGGTGGCTGTATGTCAAAGAGTAGATATTGGATTAAAGAAGTTCCAGAAAATGTAATGGAGCTCATAAGATATAAACCAAGACAGTGCCATAAAAGGTAGTGACAAATGGAGAGTCAAAAGGCAAACCGGGTGGTTAGTGGCGTTGAAGGCGGCAGATAAGTCAAGACAAATTAGTAAAGCGCATTTGGACTTGGCTGTGGCAAATTAACACATGGACAGGAAGGCTTCCCATGACCAGCTGTTATCTACAGTATATAGATGGAACTAATATCAAATATCACATGTACAATCTACCACAAAGAAATAAATAAAGAGTACATCTTTAAGTCGATCTTAAGAACAATTATTCTACTATGTTTAAAAGAGATGCAGCCATACCTATTTTTAACCTATTTTTACAAATATCGAAGTGATAAAATCTCACCACTCATTTTGATTATACATAATATTCTTTATTATACAAATGCATCTGTTTTGTCTTAGACATTGGCTATAATATGCAGACACATGTAAAGATGATATATTTTAATTTATAATCATATCAGAGATTTCATCTTCTTGAAATTACATTTACAGGAAAGTTTTGAAGCACAGCTTGAGATATACAAGTTATATACTTTGCAGACGGTTGTTAAATTGTTCTATTTGCATGTATTAATAGCTAATGATAAAAGTATAACAGGTAATTGTTTTTGTTGTGGTTGGTCCAAACACAATGTATTCTAAAGAAACGCAAAGGGAGATGCAGAGCAGATATTATGAAATCTGCCTTGGTCAATAATGAATGTCCAAATTAGTAAGACCCTCAAGAGTTTAAAAGCAAATTTAACTTATTTTCTGAGTGCCACAATGGACAGATTATGTAAGCAGTGGTGGATCTAGAGAATGGAGGGCCTTGGTGCAAAAATAAGTTTTGTGTCCCCCTCTGGGGTTTTTAAAAAAAAATGTTTCACAATGGGACCGCTGGAACCAAATCACTCAGTGATTCTCAACCAGACCCCTTCCCATAACTTCTCCCTTCCAGAACACCCCTTCCCATAACAACAAAACTTCACCCCCACACAGCACCCAACCCTCTTAGCATCCATCCCCATCCAGTCCTTGTCAGCAGCCATCCCCTCTCAGCCTCCATCCCCGCACAGCACCCAACCCCTCTCAGCACCCATTGCGTATAGAAACCATCTCTCTACTTCCTCCTCACAGAACCCATCCCTGTACTTTGCTGCTACTTTGTAGCCTTTTGCTTCCTTACCTTCTTCCCAACTATAAATGCTCTTATTTAAACAGGCACCCAACATATTTGTATGGGTTTCTCTATTCTCTATTTTATTTTCATTGATTATTGACCACATCACCATGCATATTGATATACCACTTAGGAATGAGTGTACACACATTCATTGTATGTTACCTTAGTATTTTCAAGACTTCTTGTGTAAATTGTCAAGAATTTGATAAACCATATTATCTACTATATCATGAAGATATCGACTTTCAAGTCAAGAGCCAAGAACTCATTGGTTTATGAAGACAGATCGATGTCACCTATTTAATTTTGGATGAACCTGTCTCTTCTTATACCAGAAATGTAATACTCCAAAGAGTTTACATCTTCCTTGACAAAGAGAAAACATCCCCACAGATTATTGATTTACAGTCAGTGTAAATAAATTTGTATTTTATTATTATTATTATAAAAAAAAAAATCTTGCCTGGTTTGGTGGCTTCTGCACATTGCGGAAGTACAAAATGAAGAGTAAAAGAGTAAATTTTTGGTCCATCTCTATATAAGCTGGATGATCTGTGACACCCGCTCTTCTTATGGTAGTCCACTTTGAATTTTATTCAGCTGCCCTTTGACAAAGCATATCAGGCCCTGTCATGTTCTCAGTGTTAAATGCAGTTGTATATTTTACTGTAAGGTAATGGCACACAGGTTTTCCAATACATCAGCTGCACAGTTAATGAGATGAGCATTTAAGATAAGCCTTGAAGGATTGAGTTAAAGGTCTTCATATTGATATTTAAAGCCCCTAGAGCTTTGAATCCTTGTTATTTATTCACTTAATCACAGGTGACTCACAAACAGTCACAATGAGTTTTACTTTTGTTCCTATCTCTGGATTCAAGGCTTATACAGGTTGTTGAGCCTTCAAACAAAGCATCAAAGCATCATCCTTCCAGAAGAGCTCCTAAGTTGTGTTGTAATTAGGTTATTAAGTCTTATAAGTGATAAATATGGCTTATCATAAGATGGATACTGTATAATGTACTACATGGAAATACTATAACAACAATATGATATCTATGTACGATTATAATATAGTAGTCTGTCAGTTATCCAGCACTCATGGGGATTGGTAGATGCCAGATAAATTAAGTTTCTGCATTTTTAAAACAACATTAATCAACCAATAGCCAGTCCATGTATGGGTGTGCCCACTGCAGCATATGCAGTTACAGACCGCAGCCAGAATCACTAGAGGGTTATGAGCCAAGAACAATCAAGATCAAGAACCCAACAGAGATCACAGCTAGCAAATGATAGCTACTCAGAGTTGCACTCAAAGGACAGTTGCCTCACTCTAGGTGAGATTCATTCTGTGAAAGAACACAGGATTCCATGTTAAAGTAATATGTTGCTTTATTGTAATTTCAACAAGAACAGTTACACATATGCAAGCTAAGGTTTGTCTACAGACACAGCCTCTGCCGCAATGAACGTCACATATTATGGTTTAACTGCTTACAGGAATGTAATCAGCGAGCAGTTAAACACTCAATTAACATGGAATCTTCTGTTCTGTAGCACAATGAAGAGCACTGATAATGAGGTCAGTGGCCCTGTAAGTGGGTTCAAGCCTAGATGTCAGATAGTTTGGAAGGAACAGAAACCAATGTTTTCTTCAACATCATTAAAGCATATCCCTTTCTTTTCTCATTCCTCTATCTCATCTTCACGGAGGTCTGGGTCCACTGGTGAGCCAGAGTTGGGGCATCGGCTCCATCAGAGCAGGAGGACATGGAGCAATCCCCCGTCCAGCAGAATCAGGTGCAGAGGGAAGAGGAACCAGCAAGGGCGTAGGAAGTGTGTGTGTGTGGGGGATGAGGGAGACATATCCTACACACATTTTCATCAACATCTCACTCCCCAGTAGTCTCCCCCTCACCTCTTGTGTCTTTAGTTGCTGCATTTCCCTGAAAACCAGGTCTTACAAGACCATGGAAGATAGTCTTGTGTGATCTTGTGAGACCCGACTTTAGCATGAATTTAGAAGCCAAATGGACAAGTGGTGAGGGGTAGACTACTGGGGAGTGATGGGTCCCTATAGTTGTAAACATGCCATAAGCAAGCCATTGTGCAAAGCCAGTGTGCCAATGTGCCCAGCCTGTACCTATGTGCCAATGTGTCTAGCCTATACTTATGTGCCTATGTGCCAATGTGCCCAGCCTATGCCCATGTGCTAATGTGCCAAGCCTTTAGCTATGTGCTAATGTGCCCAGTCTTTGCCTATGAACCTATGTGACAAAGTGCCCAGCCTGTGCCTAAATGCCAATGTACAAAGCCTATATCTATGTGTCAATGTGCCCAGCCTGTACCTATGTGCCAATGTGCCCATCCTGTGCCTATGTGTCAATGTGCCCAGCCTGTACCTAGGTGCCAATGTGCCCAGTCTGTATCTTTGGTCTAATGTGCCCAACCTTTGCCTATGAGCCTTGTAGGAGATACTGTATATACATGGATACAAACAGACATATATATATATATATCTATATACTGTATATATATATATATATATATATATATATATTTATTTATTTATATATATATATATATATATATATATATATATATATATATATATATACCATGTAGGTTCACCCGAGATGGGCAGGTCATAACAGAGAAGGAACTGGCAACCCACTCCAGTATCTTTGACAAAACTATATGGATGAGCATAACCAGACACAATATGTGATTGGCCTGCTACGTCCATATGGGCACTGAGAGTTGGACACGACTGAAAGACTGAACAACAACAACATCATTATTAATATACTAGTAACTTGCCCGGGATAATATTTGATGTGCTCCCCCCCCCCCCCATATATACCCCCCCCTGCCTCCCTCCCCTGTGTCTCTTCCCCCTCTCTCTTCCCTGGGTCTCCTACCCCCTTCCTCTTCCCTTGTGTCTTTCCCCTTCCTCTGTGTCTCTTCCCCCCTTCCCTGTGTCTCTTCTTCCCCTCCTCCCTCCCCTGTGTCTCTCCCCCCTCCACTGCATTTCCCCCCCTCCCCTGTGTCTCTTCCCCATTTCCCATTGTCTCTTACCCCCTCCTCCCTCTTCTTTTTCTCTTTTCTCCTCTCCCTCCCGTGAGTCTCTTTCATCTAATCCCTTCCCCCTGTGTCTCTTTCCGCCTCTCCCTCCCCCCTTGTGTCTCTTTCCCCTCCTCCCTACCCTGTGTCTCTTCCCCCCTCCTCTGTGTTTCTTTCCCCCTCACCCTCCCCTGTGTCTTTTTCTCTTAATTCCTCCTTCCCCTGTGTCTTTTTCCACCTCTCCCTCCCTCCCCTTTGTCTCTTTCCCCTCTCCCTCCCTCCCTTGTGTCTCTTTCCCCCTCCCTCTTTCTATTCCCTCTCCCTCCCTTTTGTCTCTCTCACCCTCTCCCTTGCCTGTGTCTTTCTCCTCCTCTCTCCCTTGCTTCTCTTTCTCCTCCTCCTTCACCCCTGTCTTGCTTTCCTCCTCCCTCCCCTGTGTCTTGCTCCCCTTCTTCCTCCCTCCCGTGTCTTTCTCCCCTCCTCCCTCCCTGATCCCCTCCTTCTCCCCCTCCCCGCCTACCCTGAGTCTTGCGCCCCTCCTCTCTCCCCTGTGACTTTCTCCCCCCATCCCTCCCTTGAACCAGCGTGCAATGTACGGCTAGCTCCACGCATTGATGTGCAATGCACATGTGCATTGCCTACAATAGTTTCCATAGTGTGCCTGGCCTGGAGCGTTACACACTACGGAAACTATTAAAGGTTTTATATATATATATATATATACACATATATATATATATATATATATATATATATATATATACACACATATTCTAAAACTCTGTCCCCCCCAGACTTTTTGGTTTGGCCATTTGGGGCCAGCACAAGCCCTGTGCCCTAGTGAGGAAATTAAACGTATTTTTGTGAGGGGTGTTAGGCTTAGAGTAAGGGGTGTTAGGGATAAGTGTGAGGGGTGTTAGGGTTAGGTGTTAGGGTGAGGGGTGTTAGGGATAAGTGTGATGGGTGTTAGGGTAAGGGATGTTAGGGTTAGGTGTTAGGATAAGGGCTGTTAGGGATAAGTGTGAGCGGGTATTAGGGTTAGGTGTTAGGTTGATGGGTGTTATGGATAAGTGTGAGGGGTGTTAGGGTTAGGGTAAGGGGTGATAGGGATAAGTGTGATGGGTGTTAGGGTAAGGGATGTTAGGGTTAGGTGTTAGGGTAAGGGCTGTTAGGGATACGTGTGAGGGGGTATTAGGGTTAGGTGTTAGGGTGAGGGGTGTTAGGGATAAGTGTGATGGGTGTTAGGGTAAGGGATGTTAGGGTTAGGTATTAGGGTAAGGGCTGTTAGGGATAAGTGTAAGGGGGTATTAGGGTTAGGTGTTAGGGTGAGGGGTGTTAGGGATAAGTGTAAGGGGTGTTAGGGTAAGGCATGTTAGGAATAAGTGTGAGGGGTGTTAGGGTGAGGGGTGTTAGGGATAAGTGTGAGGGGGTATTAGGGTTAGGTGTTAGGTTGATGGGTGTTATGGATAAGTGTGAGGGGTGTTAGGGTTATGGTAAGGGGTGTTAGGGATAAGTGTGAGGGGTGTTAGGGTTAGGTGTTAGGGTGAGGGGTGTTATGGATAAGTGTGATAGGTGTTAGGGTAAGGGATGTTAGGGTTAGGTGTTAGGGTAAGGGCTGTTAGGGATAAGTGTGAGGGGGTATTAGGGTTAGGTGTTAGGTTGATGGGTGTTATGGATAAGTGTGCGGGGTGTTAGGCTTAGGGTAAGGTGTGTTAGGGATAAGTGTGAGGGATGTTAGGGTTAGGTGTTAGGGTAAGGGCTGTTAGGGATACGTGTGAGGGGTGTTAGGGTAAGGGGTGTTAGGGATAAGTGTGAGGGGTTTTAGGGTTAGGTGTTAGGGTGAGGGGTGTTAGGAATAAGTCTGAGGGGTGTTAGGGTAAGGGATGTTAGGGTTAGGTGTTAGGGTAAGGGCTGTTAGGGATAAGTGTGAGGGGGTATTAGGGTTAGGTGTTAGGACGAGGGGTGTTAAGGATAAGTGTAAGGGGTGTTAGGGTGAGGCACATTAGGAATAAGTGTGAGGGGTGTTAGGTCTTAGGGATAAGTGTGAGGGGTGTTAGGGTTAGGTGTTAGGTTGATGGGTGTTATGGATAAGTGTGAGGGGTGTTAGGGTTGGGTGCTAAGGTGAGGGGAGGATGATGATAAGGGGGGGAAGAGACACAGGGGTGTCCTTGCAGCAGAGATCAAAAGAGTCCTTCAGGACTGTATTGCACACTGTGTACAGTAGCCTAGCTATGGTTTTCCCTATTGATGCAGTATCACCTACACTCTCCCTCCTCTCAGTAAGACTGCAAGTTAGTTATGATTCCAAAATGGCTGCTGTCCATGAGGTAGAAGGGTCTGGAAGGCAGGGTATGATGCTGATTGGCTGGAATGTGTCTGCTGACTGTGAGTTGCAGGGTCAAAGTTTGCTCAATAATAAAGTATAGGGAGCGGATCGAACATCGCATATGTTCGCAGTTCGCCGCGTACGCAAACATGCTATGTTCGCTTGGAACAGTCCGCCGGCGAACTATTCGCGACATCTCTACAAATATAGGCTGGCTACAGAGTCTTGGATCTTGTCCTATGTAATGGTGATATTTTGTACGTAGATCGCTAACTTCCATCACATGGTCCATGATCTCCTTATTTGTGGACATGTAGGGTTCTGTTGAACATTTCACCAATTGATGGTCACCGAGGAATGCTGTTGAGAAGAGATGCTGCAGTCCCTGTCTTTTTAAGGCCTTATGTTTAATTTCCTTTTTCGTCTTTTTGGTTAGGCACAATTCTGGTCCAGGAAGGCATCTTCTACATCTGCAAGCATTGTAAAGGAAATGTATTAAGTTTAAGAGTTTCCTCTTTTCCCCTTCCGGATCACAACCTTGTGGTGGTGAAGGGGCTTGTGTACTTCAATGAAGCTGTGAGCTATACAATGTAGGGTCACTATAGGTGGGCAGGTCAGAGCAGAAAGATCAGACAAATGGCAGTCCACTGGAGACGGAAATGTCAACCAAATCCAATATCTTTGGCATTCAAACCTTGTGGAAAAGCACAGACAGAGACATATCTCAATGTGCTGTAGTCCATAGAGTCACAGTGAGTCGGACACGACTGAAGGACTGAACAACCAAATCTAAAATGTTCCTCTGGTACTTGATCTGTGTGATGTGGCGGTGTGATTTGACCACTATTTCTTTTCCCAATGTAGATGCGATGAGCGAGATGTATATGCAATTATATTTATATTTTAGGGTCCACATGAGAGCCTCTGTGAGTGAGAAAGAGTTAATATGGCAGGCAATTTTATGTTTTTGTGTTGCAATTTAATCAGGTAGTTGGTCTTTATTTGCTTTATGCATGTTGCAGCATGTTTTTTTCATATTGGCATGTGCATGACCATTCCAACATATGATAAAAAATTTTTTTTAAATGCCTATTTTTTATTTGGGGATTGTTGTGCAATGAATTGTAATGCCTTTCATTGCTTTCCCCATATTTTAAACTCCACTGGTGTGTTTATATTGTCTTTTACAGTGCTAAGGTCTTGACTGTAAACCCTTTGTGGGTCCTAATATTTTTGGCTACATTTGCCATTTACAGGTTTGAACGCCAGTGCGTCTTTGGGGGAATTTAGTAATTTAATAGCGATGTGCAGTTGTAACATTTGCAGGCTTGACAGATCAAAACCTTAGCTAGCTGGGACGGAGTTCAGATTTTTACAGTCTGTAGGGCTTTTCCACTTGTAACCCGCAGATTGTTTGCAGGTAGCTAAAAGAGGCCAATGTCATAGCCGAAACTTTTGCGGGCTCCGGGACCTCAAAATCAGCAAATTTAATTTGGTCCTTAGTATGCTGGACCAAGACTTTTTTGTTATATTGATTCTGTTTTTGCACTGAACGACTAAACAACAACCACAACAAATGTTACAAAATTTAATAAGAAGCAACAAGCCCAGTTTATGTATTCACTCATATTTTAAGCCATATATCCAATCTATAAACACATGTTATTAGTCTTAATCACCCATGTGTGAGGAACAGAATAGGAAATACCGTATTGGTATTGGTCAGAATATAAGCCGCACCTTTTTTCCGATTTTTGAGCTTGCGAGTTACGGGTGCGGCTTATATTCGCGACCGTAACAAAATCATTGCCGATTTGCGAACTTTGCTTGTAACGCGTGCGACTTCTATTCGTGAATGCAAAATTACTGCCGATTTGCGCGATTGCGAGTTAAGGGTGCCGAAATTTTTGTGCTTTAGACTGCGGTATTGAATAGCGAATTACGGTTTTAGTGATTCTAACATCCTGTAAAGTCTTAACCTGCAAAAAAAGCTACAGTGCTAATTAGAAAGCCTGTTTCTTGCAATGGCTGATCACTTGGAGAGTCTTTTTCTCTCCAATCTTACGGGTGCAGATTATATTTGAGTACTATCTTTTTTCTATTTTTTACCCTTGAACTTTACAGGTGCAGCATATATGCAGGTGCAGCTTATATTCGGAACAATATGGTAAGCAGTTAATAAGAAAAAAGAAAAAAATTCGGCACACTAAGAGATGATTTGATCATTGAGAATGCCACAATTTAAAGTGGGGAAATGCGTCTGTCATTTATTACATTTTATTACATGTTTTTATTGAACAACAACAAAATTAGAGGTGCTCAATCTGAGAACGAACAATACCTAAGTAGGTTTATTCTTTAGGGCTGGCTATCTGGTTATCAGTCTGGTCTCACGCAAAAAAAAATGTTATCCAGCTCCAAAATACCAGGCAATTCCATCCTGAAAAGGAGAAACAGCAAACCCCAGGTGCGTTTCGGCCTCTGCGGGCCTCGTCAGTGAGGTGTAGCTTTACTCCCTAAGGCACAGTGAGCAAGGAGTCCATGTCTGTTTCCACCTATCACCCTACGGGTGAGAAAATCCCCCAAGGGCCATTTGCATATACAAAAAAGAAATCAGAGGTGCTCAATCTGAGAACAAACAATACCTAAGTAGGTTTATTCTTTCGGTCTGGTTACCTACTCCACCTCTTTTAGCTCACTTGTGCCCTTCAGAGGGAGACATATCCTGTAGTATATCAGTCTGGTCTCACTCAAAAGAGTTATTCAGCCACAAAATACCAGGCATTTCCATCCTGAATAGGAGAAACAGCAAATCCCAGGCGCGTTTTGGCTCTAAGGCACAGTGAGCAAGGGGTCCACGTCTGGTTCCCCCAATCACCCTACGGGTGAGAAAATCCCCCAAGGGCCATTTGCATATACAATAAAGAAATCAGAGGTGCTCAATCTGAGAATAAACAATACCTAAGTAGGTTTATTCTTTCGGGCTGGTTACCTACTCAACCTTTTAGCTCACTTGTGCCCTTCAGAGGGAGACATATCCTGTAGTATATCAGTCTGGTCTCACTCAAAAGAGGTATCCAGCCCCAAAATACCAGGCAATTCTATCCTGAATAGAAGAAACAGCAAACCCCAAACCTGTTTTGGCCTCTGTGGGCCTCGTCATTGAGGTGCAGCTGTACTCCCTAAGGCACAGTGAGCAAGGAGTCTACGTCCGGTTTCGCCGATCACCCTTAGGGTGAGAATAAACCCTAAGGGTTTGCTGTTTCTCCTGTTCAGGGTAGAATTGCCTGGTATTTTGGGGCTGGATCACTCTATTGCGTGAGACCAGACTGATATACTACAGGATATTTTTCCCTGTGAAGGGCACAAGTCGCTAAAAGAGGTTGCCCTCAGAGTAGGTAACCAGACCTATAGGACAAACCTACTTCAGTTATTGTCCGTTCTCAGATTGAGCACCTCTAATTTTGTTGTTATGTTTTTATTGAACACACATACGCATAATTGTTGGTGTTTCCTAAATACATTTACATATTATTATTAAATCTTCTGGATATGGTTGCTTTTTTATCACTATGGAGACTGACGGTCGAAAATAGACTCTATTCGTATGATTTTCATCGACATAGTAACAATACTATTTTCTATATATAGATACTAATCATGGGGCATATTACTAGTATCCATACACATATACCCAATCCCAATTAAAAATGCAACAGAACGAGTACCAACCCTATAGTGGAAGTGGATTGGGAAGCACCAACTATATCTCATCAGTTGAGGTCACCTAAGATGAGAGTTGAATCTGTATTTGTGTAGCCACTCAGGAATTGGGAGTGTTTTACCGTGGTCACCTGCACTAGGATTCATGCGCTATCTCTTCTCTAGGTCTTTAGTACTGAATCATCCTGTAGATTATTGCTCAGCATTATTGCTCAGGTTAGACGTACCATTACAATATTGTGTACCCAGTATTTCAAATGAAGAACTACACTGGCATCGCATAGGTGGGTTTGTCACGGGGGCTTCCCCTTATTACCTCACTATGGGTTATAATTCAATTATGCTGTTATGATTTCTCTGTGAGAATTATCACACTTTCCTGCCTGGGGAATCCTTCCATTCTATGTGACTCCAGTTTAATTACTTTATAATTGGATTGTCATTGCTTTGCTACAGTAACAAACAAAAGCCATTCCTCTGTAATTCTGCATAAACAAATACCGTGAGCCTGTTTGAAAAACTAACATTTCTTTCTCTCTGCAGAAAAATACATTGCAGTATATTTTTAGCAGCGATAAAACTTGGTTTAGTTGACAGATGCCTTCATTTCTATAAAAAAAAATATATTTCTGGATGATGCTTTAACAACCCTCGTTATAGGCAGATCCAGCGCCCTTAATCCATGAAGCTCTAAAAAAAGCTTTGTCTGGCTGGCTACTATGCTAATCAGAAAACATCTCTGGCAAGAGGAAGGAAAAAAAAAAAAAGATTTCTCAATGAACCACTTTGAGGTTGGAACTTTTTGAATGATTTTTTTTTCTCAATGACGCAAGGATGAGCTCGGGAGATTTAGATCAAATCTAAGATGTTGAAGCAGAATAAGCGCCCAGCTGGGAATCCTGCTATTTGGAGACTTGCTATAACAAAAAAAAAAAGAATAAAAAGAAAGAAAGCAAAACAGGGAAAAATATCTTTGATAAAAATGGTTCTTTCTGAAGTCCGAGCTCTCCAGGGACAATAAAGTAAGACAATGAATAAAAGAAGCGGGTTTTACTTTACTGTTATATTTTGAAATAAAGACTGGAGAATGAATTAGTTGCTATTTCTAGATTTCATTTGAATTATACATGGAAACATCTCACAAGCTGTGAAAAGGCTGCTGTTATTCATTCAATAATTAAAACATTTGTTTTCAAGCTACTTTATATTTGATTTGTCTTTATTTTAACAAAATCCAGTAGGCTGAGTGTTATTGCTTGTGCTTTGGTATGCGTCTTACCTTCTATGTTTGTAAGATGTCTGCTGACTTACAGTATATAAATATATAAATATTATCACTACAAACCATACAGTTTTTAAATATGTATATCTATATATATGTTGTCTGTGTTGCTCAGTTGTGTCCAACTCTCTGTGACCTCCCAGACCACAACACACCATGCTGATCCACTTCATTGCAGAGATACTGGAGTGGTTTGCCAGTTCCTTCTCCAGTGGACTACAGCATACAGCTCCTGGTATTCCTAGGTGGTCACCCATCCAAGTACTGCCCAGGCCCTACCCTGCTTGGCTTCAGGGTGGTGTGACCTCTTGGTTCCCCGAATGGAATTGAACCCAGGTCATAGTGGTGAAAGCATAAAATCCTAAACACTAGGCCACTAGGCCACCAAGGGACTCAATATAGCTTTATATATTTATAATGTGTGTATCACATATATAGTTGTGAGCATACGAGGCAGCTCGACCCGTTGCTCACGCTTGCGGGCTCGCCGAAGGCGCTCCATGCCAGCAACTGAGGCCCTCGCGAAGCGCACCGGCAACTGAGGCCCTCGGAGCACACCGGCCTGTCATACGACCTCCACCCTGAGGCACATAGGCCTGCAATATCACCCCACACCGGGCATATACCCTCCCATCACCCTGTATCCAAGGCCCAGTGATAGGAAGGGGCCCTCCGAGCCTCTTCCGGGTCTGTGGGTGTCTGAGCAGTTGATCGGCCTCTCTCGGTGCCCCTGTCCCGGCCTCATATGATGCTGCAGTGCCCGGACAGCACCAGGTGAGCTGGCCCGGGGGTGCATGGCGGCCCTGGCCCAGTTGGCAGTCAGGCTCTCACAGTCCGCCATTGTATATGATTGGGGTCTTCTCCAAAGGGCCTGACCCGCACCCTGCTCATCATCTTCAACCTGGCATGGAGGCTGCGGATCAAGTTCCCCTATCTGTATGTGATAACCTCCATGATCCTGAATCCTGAGTTGTGAGCATACGAGCCTGCTCGGCCCGTTGCTCGCGCAAGGCGAGGGCCTCGGTTGCTGTCAAGGAGCGCCAAAGGCGCTTCTTGCCAGCAACTGCGGCCCTTGCAAACTTCACGTCGTAACGCAAAAAACATACGAGACACGTTAACACACATTACAACCTCGCAAAAATCGGCAGCAACACGCGAACATGAAAAAATCAAAAACACAATAAATACACACAACACATACATAAAAAGCTTACCTACAGCAAGAGGGAGCATCCAGGACCTGAAAAAATTAAGTGACACCTTCATTTAACTAAAAAAAAAAGAGTTTAGACACTAAAAAATTCTCTAAGCGAGAGAAAAAATGAACAAAACGAAAACGAGGCTACAGCAGTCTAAACTCGCAAAACACCACAAAAGACCTACGGATATTCCGCTAAGACGCATACCACACATTACCTGCCATTTTAGAACAATGCGAAGTGCACAACTACGCTAACGTTTTGGTCTCGCGCACGCACAGTATTACACTGCACACATTCATGACTCTTACACAGCAGCTCCACACCACTAATGCTGCAGCAACATCAAAACAGATTGTCAGCTCTTCAACACAATGATTCCTGCATATATTTCTTCAAAATAGGTAAAGTATATTACTTTATTAATCTATTAGTTATTTTATTATTATACACCAAACAGCATTAGCTCACTTACAATTTCATTGCCGTCATTTTTTGAAGAGGCAATTCGCTAGTATATATATATATATACTGTATATCTATCTAAGGAGGTGACTTTTAACTCCACCATCAACTCAACATTGGCAGTCGTGTCTGACTCTCTGTGACCCTATGGACCGCAGCACATCTACAGCTACTGCCCCTTTGAGCTCTTTCCATCTCCACCTGTGTCATCCCCTTCTTCATGTGCCTTCAAGCTTTCAACGCTATGCAGTTTTCTCCAATACCACAATTCAAAAGTGTCAACTGTATGGTACTCAACCTTTTTTATGATCCAGCTCTCACTTCTGTATGTTAATACTCGAAATACCATAGTACTAACGATGCGGACCTCTGTTGATAATGAAATAGCTTTATTATTGTATAGCTTACCCAGACTTGCCATAGCTTTCCTTTTCAAAATCAAACATCTTTTAATTTCATGGCTGCAATTACATCTCAAGAGATCTCGGAACCCAGGATAATAAAATCTGTCACTGCTTCCACTTCTTCCCCATCTATTTGCCAATAACTGAGATTGCTGTTTGCCATGATCTTCATCTTTTTAACATTGAGCAGCAGGTCAGCTTTCAATCTGTTCCCATTGGAAATAGTGGCTGTAAATATAGGGATAACTGGAGCTACTTGAGATGCTTAGTAAAATCCCCCATGTCATGTTATCCATCCTGGGCCAAGTCTCTCTTGGCCTCACCTTCCGTATTTTAGAGCAGCATCTGTAAGTGCAAGTAGTAAACTGCACGTGTGCCCACAAGTTTGCTTGTGTCTTCCATTCTGTGGTTAAAACCTATTGTGGCACTATGTATTACTGGCATGTACTCCAAACTGTGATGCACCAACAGAAGTGCAAGTACACTGTAACCAACTATTTAAGGTGCCAGCAACCGAAAACAGTGCTCAGTTGTTTGCCCCCAGTGTAGCATCTTGCTTTTTCAATCTTGTCTTAAATACCAGTTGTGTCCTTTGGCTTACTTGTGATGACTCTTCCTTCTGGCTTCATAACCCCTGGCATGTGCATTCAACTTTCTGACCTTCTGCTTGTGACTTTTGACCAATATTTGTCTGCTTCCTACCAGACTGTGTACATTTGCTCCAGGCTCTGGCCCCATGTATGTCGTGCTGTGATCCAAATCTTCTATTTGGCTCCACTCCCTGATAAAATCCCACACAATGTAACTTTCCTAGGTATATTGAATCGTAATACTTTATGATGCAACAGTATAATTTAATAGCAATCTAAGTAATAAACATATCTATCATAATTATAAATCGTATGCACCGTGTCTTAAAATGAGCATGCTACACTCGTCTGAACATCTCAAATTGATAACTCCCTGCGGCTCAGTTCATTGGAAAATTTGATGTAAATTTCAATATACTATAAAAAAGTTTTAATAGTGTCCTACTCCTGGGATTTTTGCCCAAATTTAATTAGAGAGAGAAGCAGCAGTTGTTTAATAACCAAATATAATTCTTGGCATCATCTGGTTGGCGTCCACTGGCTGTGCGCTGCCTCGACCGTCCATCCCCAATTCACAGGAAAGCAGAGCCTGCCAACATATACCTGCTGTTATTTATGCATTGATTTAGTGTCTAGATAAGATGAAATCTGTGATAAATAAGGCACCACCAATGGAGAGGTATGAATCACCCAAATAGCATGCTCTGCTTTATTGCAAAGAACAGTGTTAACATCAGATCCAAGTCTGACACCAATATATTCAGTCTTAAAGTGACATAGATTGGGTTAGGCCCAAGGTCAGTTATGTTGAGGTTGAAAGTTGTGTAATTTATGCATAAATTACATGAAAAGTCATCCCACTTACCTAATGTCATATGATATATAATTCTCTTCCATCGGTGTGGGTTATAATCACAAGGTCATGGTGATAAATGTAAGAAGAACAGAGAGTGGGGGTGGCTTGGTCAATTGCGTTTTTTAGCTGACATCTGTCCCCTTCCTGCAGAAATGTATACTTTGCCTTTGACACATACAACACTCATCAAATTATCATGAATGCCTCCAGGAATCAGCAGTGGGACCAACACTTATTTTATTTTTAATTACAAAATTAGCTTGTGATATGTTCCATATCTAATCATGTGCTTTCAAACTCAGGTTCTTCAAATATATATATATATATATATATATATATATATTTATACACATTTATATATATATATATATATATATATATATATATATATATATATTTATACACATTTATATATATATATATATATATATATTTATACACATTTATATATATATATATATATATATATATATATATATATATATATATATATATAGATACTATAACAGTACTGTGAAATATATAATTATATATATTTCATCGTGCTGTAGCCCAAAAAGATAATGTGATCTTCATGAACAATTGTAACAAACATTTATTTTTAAACAGTTCATTATAAAACTAAATCTTGAGATGCATCATATCCTCTTTCATTTATCTCTATACATTGTTTCAATATCACCTGTCAAGGTTTCCTTAAACAAAAGCTATGAAATAGAAGATACCGTTGGACGGCAGTGTGCAGTGTGTGAGTGTGTTCGTCCATCCATCGTTCTCGACGAGGACCTAGGCATCTCATGATTGGTTTATTAGGCTCTATGCATTCATTTTTGACTACTGTCACATGTTGAACAGACATGTGATGACCAGGGCCATATACACCTTTTTGGAGCCCCTAGGCAGTGAAGTGGAGGAGCCCCTGTGAGTGAATACACAAGGTATGCACGGATCCATTTTTGCATTTTCTGTGTATTTAAGTTCCTTTTCCTGTAAGTTCCTTCTTGTTCTACGTTGTTACCCCTAGTTGCCAGTCTATGAACTGCAGCATTTCATTTTTTTAAGCCAGGAACCTTTATTTTTTTTAAAAGTGGCGACCCTCACAGGGAAGCACCCTTAGGCAGCTGCCTACTTGGCCTAATGGGTAATCCGGCCATGGTGATGACCGTGTCGGTGATGTGCTGTCAGCTCTGGACTTGCGAAGCTCACACTTTTTTGAGCCTCAGCAGTACACTTCAGTCTGGAGGTTTGGCAGCCTTTGTGCATGAAACAGCACCATGCTGGATGGCTCAGTGTGAGGGTATAAGGAGGCCTTCTTCGTGTCCTTGCCTCTCGAATCCTCTATAGGAGTGCTTTCCTTGGGTGAGTTCTCTGTAGAAGAGCTATTTGTAGATGTGCTCCTTTGACATTCCAACAACATCCCCGTCCATCTTTCATAATCAGTCTATGAACTGATAGGACTTCAGTATACTGCATTTGGTCCTGCCTTTTGATTCGCCATGACTCCGGTAGACAGTCAATCTCTCGCAGGCATACAGCAGAGTTGGAAGCACCACAGAGCTAGCTTTCACAATTATGCAATTTACTTGAGCATCGATTGAGGCTACTCGGGAAATATTACTCCACAGTAAAGTGAAGTGGTCCACCGCCTGCAGTCTCTGTCCATTTACAGTGATGGATGGTTCTGTGCACAAAGTTTGGGGAGCTGGCGGGTGCATGACCTCGACTTCTTAATGTTGACGAGGTAATCAAAGTTGCTGCAAGCAGATTAAACTTTTCTATACTGGCTTGCATTTCTGGCTCAGTGCAAGTATTCAAAACACAATAATCTACAAAGAGAAAGTCTCTCAGAAGTTTCTTTTACCTTGGTGCCAGCATACAGTCACCTTAAAGAGTTTCCGGTCAGTTCTGTACTTCAGGCCCACTCATTCAGCACAATGATGGAAGACATTGGTCAGAGTGTGAGAGAATATCATGCTAGAGCATATCCTTGCTTGATTCTGTTGCTGACTTGGAAGGCCTCAAATGTTTCACAAGCCATCACAGAGTCATGAAGTTGACGTACCATTAGTATGAATCATCAGAGTCCAATGCTTTTGTGAGGTCCACAAAAGTTGCGTAGAGTTCACGATTCTGCTCTTGACACTTCTCCTGTAGTTGACATGCAGCAAATATCATGTCTATGGCTCCATGTCCCTTGTGGAAGCCACACTGCATTTGGGGCAGTAAGCCCTGCTCTGGGTGAGTGATCAGATCATTCAGTAGAACTTGTACAAGAACGAGGGTCCATAGTGATTGTCTCAAAGCTGGTGATTGCCCTTCCTCTTATAAAGGTGTACAAATCAAGGACACAAGACACAGATCTATCCACAATGATCCAGCTTAGAAGTGTCCCTGTATTATTTACTCTTCAAGGTTATTGAGTTTTATAACAGACAGATACAATGTGCACGGATAAAGCAACATCATGGCCATATATTTATATTTTTAAGTGGAAAAGAAAAATAACACAAACTGTAATTTATTATGTTTTATATGCAGAAATTCTGCAGTGGGATCTACCATTAATGGAAAGAAAAAAATATAATAACATTCTAAAAACATGTTCCAAATTAGAATGTTTTGTCATTCAAAATCGTGTAACATTGGCCCATTCTTCACTTAAAAAAAGGTTCGGTTATGAGGACTTAGGGCCCTATGCTAATTCTGGCAAAAGCAATGACGAGTAGCACAGTAAATCCTACATAGCTATGTTAATCCCCCCATCCCCAAAACATTGTGAGAGAATTGCTACGAGTCACTGCAGCAAGTCGGAGTTGGAAACACACTTTTTCATGGAGTTTTGACACTAACTATAGATTACGAATTACTCCGGGACAACCCAAATCCTTTGCTAATAAGTTTTTTTAGATCCGTAACAGCAAAAAAAAGAACAATATACTACATGTACCTAAGACCACTTGCAGCGGCTTTTAAAACCATTTCTGCAGCTGCAGCAGGACAGTACAGCACCAAAAAACACTAAGAATTATGAAATGTCAACATTATTTGAAACTTAACAATCCGATATAACGTATGTGTAATTAAAAAATATATGGCCTCCATGAAAATCATGTGCTCTGACTTCTACTGTAAATCGGCTGCGGGGACTTTTTCCCCCTAAGTTCTACACTAATGTAAATCTTTTGCTCCCCAGATTAGGGCAATCAGCGCCGATCCTGCCTTAGCCTCAATAGATTTCTGTGTAGGGAGTAGCCAATCCCAGCTTTACAGGTTAGACAGGGACCTGAGAGCCAATAGGAAATGCAAATGATATTATGAGTGGGAAGAGCCATAAGAAGTGCTGTAACTGCTACAGCATATAAACATTAGAGATATCTATAAATAAATAGTTTTTTATTTATTAATAGTTTTTGATATTAAAAAGATGACATTAATTTGATATTAACAAAATATATTTATATCTTCAATAAATAAAGATGTATTTATAGTTTTTTTGTGTTAAAATATGATATATTTATTGTGAATGCATTAGAGTATTTGTTCCTAGGCAACATGGTTTTGTGATATGTATTAACCCGTTGAGTACTGGGTTGTGTGATATCCTCGATTTTGTATCCGAAAAAGGGCTTAATGGTAACACATCATATTTTTTTAATTACAAATATGTTGATATTATATGTTAAGTGTCAAAAAAATCATCTTTTTGTAGTGCTTTTTGTGCTATACTGTCACTTTAAATGCTTCTGGGAGACATAGCATGGGTTTTAAAACTACTTGAGAGGGGTCTTTGGTAAATCTTTCTTTTACTTTTTTCAGGAGATACAGCAGTGCCCTGATTTGCAAAGTGATCAATAAAATCTTATTAGCATAAGATTGTGGGTGTCAGAGTGTCAGGGAGTAACTCATAATTTATTGTCAGTGCAAAAACCAATGGAAGTTTATGCCTTGCTTTTCCGCTTTGTAGTGAAGTTCACTCATGGTTGTGACTCGTAGCAGTTCTCTCGCAATGTTTTAGGGATGGGATTAACATAGCTAGGTAGGATTTACACTGCCACTACGGTACTCACAATTTATTTTTCAGGTTTTAGCATAGGGATCTATGTTATGATTAAGCCTGTTTTATTATACAACATCCAGGGTAACACACAACCCAGTACTCAAGGGGTAAATACACATTACAAAACCACATTGCCTAGGAACAAATGCTCTAATGCATTCTCTATAAATATATAATATAAACACATATTTATCTCTTGAAGATATAAATACACTTGCTAATTTTTTTAAATATCAACACATATTATCAAATTTATATAAATAAATAAATATATATATATATATATATATATATATATATATATATATATATATAAAGCTTAGTTCAGGTACTCCCCACACAGACATCTGTTGCATCTAAGGCAGAATTTACAGCTGTGCGCTGAGTGCTCTAATCTGGGGGAGCAAAAGATTTACATTAGTGTAGAAGTTAGGGAAAAAAGCTCCTGCAGCCAATTTACAGCAGTGCCCGAACTTAGAGCACCTGATTTACATGGAGGCCTTATTTATCCATAAGCTTTGATCTTCAGAACTGGCCTTTATGACTCATTTCCCTGGTACATTTTAAAGCACAAAACTACCATGTCATTGTGGTTGAACTCTTACATTCATTCAAAGTTATGGGATGTAATATGTCCCTAAAAATCAATTTCTTGGGCTGGCACTTGGATTTCTTCCCTGAGAACATTTGGTGATGTCAGCAACAAACATAAAGAGCGATTCCACCAAGACGTCTCATGCATGAAAAAGAGAAATGAACATTTCTGTAAAATTGAAGAACTCCTCGTCTCTTTCCAGCTTTCCCATACAGTCTTGCCACCTGTGTCTCTTGAATCAAGAAATGGGAGTGATAATTTCACATGAGCTTCATAAAGTTTGAGGGTGTGACTCAATGAGATGCGATTACACGGGAGGGATATATATTTGACAATGGGTTGGCCAACAAAACTATCCAGTTACTCAGGACAATGTGCAACCATTATCAGTAGTGTTGGAGAATAAATATAGAGGAGCTGTAGGACAAAAAAAATCCCTTGTCAGGGCATCTTCTACAGGCCTCACCCAAAGAAGGAATTGAAACCAGTGACGTCTATCAAGCTTCTTTACTACAAGCTTGGGGAGCACAGCAACATCTCACAGAAAGATATGTGCTGTGGTCTGGTCTTACCATACTTGCAACAGCCTTATATAACTTTACTAAAGCGGGTGGGGAAATATCTTTAAAAGTTGAATTTACTAGAACATGATTGTTAAATGTTTTTGTATGCAGCTATTGTTTGTCAAAAGAAACATAGTTACATAGTTACATAGTAATTAAGGTTGAAAAAAGACTTTCAGTCCATCAAGTTCAACCTTTTAAGATCTCCTCTGATCTGCAATATGCGGATTAGTTATTAATTAGTTGTTAATTAATTATTAATTAATTATTTAATTATTTATTTTGAATTAAAAACATTTTTTAATTATTAATTAATCCAGAGGAGGGCAAACAGAAAAAAACCCAAGTGAATCTTAGCCAATCGTCTCAAAGGTAAAAAAATAAAAAAAATCCTTCCTGACCCCAGATACTGGCGATCGGATTTCTCGATGGATCAATAATCTCTCTCTAATTATCCAGGATAACCCTGAATTACCTTTTAAATCTAGTCCACTGCTATGAGATAAGAAGCATGAGAAAAAAAAACCTGTTATTTGCTTGGTTAGTGAGTTAGTTTTGTAAGGCCTCAGCTTTTGAACAGGCTCCAATCACCTGCATCTTTCAAGGTGTCAAGGACATTTATTTCAGATTATATGCAAGGAGAGCAGTAGTATTATAAAGACATACAAACATCCTCTACAGCAGCAGTTCTCAACCATTCTACTGCTGCAACTCTTTGATACAATTTCTCAAGTAGTGGTGACCCTTAACAGTAAAATTACAGATTATAATAGATAAAAAAACCAACATATTTCGGATGGTTTTAGGTGACCCCTGACAAATCATCATTCGACCCCCAAAGGGGTTTCAACCCATAGGTTGAGAACCACTGTTCTACAAGTCCCTAGAAACTGACAGACTCCAATGCTTTTGTGAGGTCCACAAAAGTTGTGTAGAGTTCACAAATCTACTCTTGACACTTCTCCTATAGTTGACATGCAGCAAATATCATGTCAATGGCTCCATGTCCTTTGTGGAAGCCACACTACGTTTCTGTCAGTAAGCCCTGCTCTGGGTGAGTGATCAGATCGTTCAGCAGAACTTGTACAAGAACTTTCCCAATGTCTAGAGCAGCGAGAGTCCATAGTGATTGTCTCATAGCTGGTGATTGCCCTTGCTCTTATAAAGGTGTACGTTGGACTCGTCTCAGTTCCTGTGGGATGGCTACTTGATTCCAGAAGGATTGAAACAGTAGCAATAGATCGAGAACTCACTTGAAAGTGTTTTATTATCTGCAACATCTACATATAGATTACACTTCGCATTGAACTCCTTATACAGATATGTTCAACTTTAGATATTAAAACTGCAGTTACATTCATATCATATGAATGTATCGCACTGACCTTGTGTGGGTTATGAGCTCAAATCAAGGACACGATTCACACAGATCTCTCCACAATGATCCAGCTTGGAAGTACCCCTGTGTTATTTTCTCTTCAAGGTTACTAAGTTTTATAAAAGATTGATACAATGTGCATGGATACATATTAAAGTAACACTGTGCCATATATTTATATTTTCAAGTTGAAAAAAAATTTATGCAACCTGTAATTTATTACGTTTTATATGCAGAAATTCTGCAGTGGCATCTACCATTAATGGAAATAAAAAAATGGAATAAAAAATAAAAATACTGTTTTTATCTTTAACATTCTAAAAACATGTTCCAAAACAGATAGCCCCATTCAATTGCCAGTTTGCAACTCACTCGCTGACGGCCCCATGTCAGCGAGTGAGTTACAAGCTGCGGTTCCCCTCCGTTTCCGAGGCTATTCAAATAGCTAAGGCCGAGACTCACTGCCCTATATCCGAAATTGGTAACCCAGGTTTCCGACATAAACAGAGCTGGGTTTGCAATTACAAGCTCATAGTTGCTGCTCACTGGAGTGGAGGCCGTCATCATGATGGCATGAAACCTGTGAGTGCTCCCACAGACTCCCCACATGACCCCCAATGATGCAGGGGTCCGGCTCGGGCCTCTGCAGCATTTAAAAATTAACAGACTCTCCCTTGGGTCCTTAAAGGGCCTGCAACACACAAATTGTTACCCCCATCCCATTCTGATTGTCTCACACCTTGGCACCTTTTGATTGGCTGAAATATGATTGACAGCGTTTTCAGCCAATCAGAAGGCACAATTTTCACATTTTTACCGGAAAAAGCTCTACAAGCATCATTTGCGGCAGGGAGCTTCTCCAGGGAAGAGCTTTGTTACTTTTTTAAAAAAATTTAGTGCCGCAGATTTTTTCCCACAGACCCTGCCGGAGAAGACTAGGAGAAGGACGGGGGCATTGCGGAAAGGTAAGTGTAATATTTATAATGTATTGTTTTATATGTTGTGATTATGTCTTTATTAATTGTAATGTTTCTTTTTACCCTAGGGGTGCCGGACCTGCGGCAAGGAAGAATTGGCCCATATGCTAGGGACAAAGGCCAGAAACCCGTCATTTCATTTGGCAAGGTAAGTGGCCTTATTTACTCTATTCTAATTTTAGTGAGGGGGTGGTTTTAGGTCAGATTTAGGGATTTTTATTGTATGTAGGTAGGGGGTAAATTTATGTAGTTAGGGGTAGTAATGTATGTAGTTAGGGGTTAAATGTATGTAGTTAGGGGAATTAAATTGTGTGCAGTTAGCGGTTAAATTGTATGTAGTTAGGAGTATTAATGTATGTATTTAGGGGTTAAATTGTATGTAACGTATGTTTTATTTTATGTACTGTATAATTTTTTTATTATTTTTATTATATGTAGTGTTTTTTTTTATTTTCTATAGTGTTCGTTCTTATTTTGTGTACTTTTTCTTTATTTTCTATAGTGTTCTTTTTTTATTTTCAGTAATGTATTTTTTCTTTCCAGTAATTAGGTGTTTTTTTTATTTTATGTAATTAGTGTTGGGTAGGTAGTGTAGGTGTTAATAGGATAGGGTAGGAGGGGTTTATAGGATAGAAGTTTACTGGGTACATTGGGGGTTAAATAGGCCCAGTTAGGGTTATTGGATCCAGTTAGGGTTAAGTAGGACTAGATAGGGTTATGTGGTCCAGATAGGGATAAGTAGGACTAGATATGGTTATGTTGTTAGTGATAGGGTTAATTAGGTATGGTGAGGGTTAAATAGGGTTAATTACTTAGATGGGGTTATTAGTTAGAGGGAGGTTAATTAGTTAGAGGGGGTTTAATATTCTAGCGGTGGGGTTAATAGTGTAGAGGGGGGTTAATAGTGTAGTGTTTAGACTTTGTGTCATGAGGGTCCTGGAGGACCCTCATGGCACTTATAATGTTATTCTGAGGATTAATAGTGTCCTCTAGGGGTCTATATAGACCCCTGTTGGACTGATGGGGTTAAGTATTGTCCCATAAGGGTCTGTATAGACCCTTATGCAACTGAGGGGGTTAAATAGGGGCTCATAGGGATCTGTATAGACCCCATAAGAGATGGTGTGAAATAGGCCTAGATAAGGTTATTGGGTCTAAATATGGTTAAATAGGTACAGTTAGGGTTAAATAGACCTAGGTTGGGGTAAATAGGGCTAGATGGGGTGACATAGGACTAGATGGGGTTAAATATGTCTAGATGGGGTTAAATAGGACTTGATGGGGTTACATAGGACTAGGTAGGGTTACATAGGACTAGACAGGGTTAAAAATGTCTAGATGGGGTTAAGTGGTTAGTAATAGGGTTAATTAGGTATGGCGAAGTTTAAATAGGGTTAATTAGTTAGATGGGTTAATTAGTTAGAGGGGTTTATTACTTAGAGGGGTTTATTACTTAGATGGGGTTCATTTAGATTGATTGTTTTTTTGGGGTGGCTAATAGTGTAGTGTAGGTAAGTGCTTAAACTTAGGTCCTGGAGTACCCTTATGGCACATATAGTGTTAATATTGGGGTTAATTTGTATCCCATGAGGGTCTGTATAGACCCCTATGGGACTGAGGGAGTTAATTAGAGACTTGTGGGGGTCTGTATAGACCCCCATAAGGGATGGGATTAAATAGAGGTTTATAACGGTCTCTATAGACCCCCATAAGTGATGGGGTTAATTAGGGGCTAATGGGGCTCTGTATAGAGCCCCATGGGTGATGGGGTTAATTCAAGGCTCTTGTGGCTCTGGATAGAGGCCCATGAGTGATGGGGTTTAGGGGCTCATGGGGCTCTGTATAGAGCCCCATGAGTGATGGGGATAATTTGAGGCTCATGGGGCTCTGCATAGAGTCTCATGAGTTATGGGGTTAATTAGGGCCTCCTGGGGCGCTGCATAGAGCTCAATGAGTGATGGGGTTAATTTGAGGCTCGTGGAGCTGTATAGAGCCCCATGAGCTATGGGGTTAATTAGGGGCTCATGGGGCTCTGTATAGAGCCCCATGAGTGATGGGGATAATTTGAGGCTCATGGGGCTCTGCATAGAGTCTCATGAGTTATGGGGTTAATTAGGGCCTCCTGGGGCTCTTCATAGAGCTCCATGAGTGATGGGGTTAATTTGAGTCTCATGGAAGTCTGTATAGAGCCCCAAGAGTGATGGGGTTAATTAGGGGCTCATGGGGCTCTGTATAGGCCCTCGTGAGTGATAGGGTTAATATTTATTGTAGCGTGGGACCCACGGTGGGAAATTGGAATTTTTAAAGTCAGTGGGGGTCCCGATCAGTACCCCTTCTACAAGGGTTAATGTGGGGACCCTGCAGGGGTCCCGATGGGGACTCCCAGCATTGGGGGGTTCATTTTAGGTACCGGGGGGGGTACTTACAGTACCCCCCCAGCCGACCTTAACTATTTGTGTGCCGCAGGCGCTTTAAGTCCCCGGCTGCAAGGATTAAAGTGGGAACCCTTCAGGGGTCCCGATGGGGACCACCAGCATTGGGGGGGTAATGTTAGTTGCCGTGGGGGTACTTACAGTACCCCCGTGGCATAGGGGTAACCATCTGTGCCCCGCTGCAAGGGTTAATGTGGGGACACTGCGAGGGTCCCGATGGGAACCACCAGCATGGCGTTAATGTGGGGACCCTGCGGGGGGCCCGTTTAGGACCCCCGCATTATAGGGGTCTCATGTAAGAGTGTGGAGGGGGGTGTTAGGTGCAGTGGGGACATTCGGGGGAGCATACGTAATGGCTTCTAAAGCCCTTGCGAGTTCTCCTGAGAGCATGTAGGACTTCATCCTGCATTTGCGCTTTGCGACCTGGGATACTTTTGTTGCAATTTCAGCCCTGCGAAAGTGAGACCTCAAAGGCTTCAGAGTGGTGTAGGCTCCGAGATGCACTGACGCTATTTTCGCACTACTGAAAATCAGAACTTGATTGGAGCTCGCAAAAAGACGCCAATTGAATAGCAAATGTGCTTGCGATTTCCACTTGCAAAAATGGATCTCAAATTCACAGCAATTGAATGAGGCTAAGAATGTTTTGTCATTCCAAAAATGGTGTAATATTGGCCCATACTTCACTTGAAAATAGGTTTGGTTTGGCATGAGCACTTAGGGCCCTATGCTAATCCTGGCAAAAGCGATTACGAGTAGCACAGTAAATCCTACATAGCTATGTTAATCCCCATCTCTAAAACATTGTGAGAGAACTGCTACGAGTCACTGCAGCAAGTGGGGGTTGGAAACACTTTTCATGGTGATTTGACGCTAACTATAGATTACGAGTTACTCCTGGACACACCCAAACACTATGCTAATAAGATTTTTCAGATAATTTGCAAGTAAGGGCAGTGCCTATACAGCAAAAAAAAAAAACAGTATACTACAGGTACCTAAGACCACTCGCAGTGGCTTTTAAAATCATTTCCGAGTCCCACTGCAGCAGTTAAAGTGACAGTATAGCACCAAAAAACACTAAAAATGATGAAATGTCATCATTATTTGACACTCAACAATCCAATATAACCTATGTGTAATTAAAAAATATATGGCCTCCATGTAAATCAAGTGCTCTAACTTAGGGCACTGCTGTAAATCGGCTGCGGGGACTTTTTACCCCTAAGTTCTACACTAATGTAAATCTTTTGCTCCCCAGGTTAGGGCAATCAGCGCCAATCCTGCCTTAACCTCAACAGATTTCTGTGTAGGGAGTAGCCAATCCCAGCTTTACAGGTTAGACAGGGACAAGGGAGCCAATAGGAAATGAGAACATCATGAATATTATAATGAGTGGGAAGAGCCATAAGAAGTGCCGTAACTGCTGCAGCATAGAAACATTTGCGATATCTATAAAGAAACAGTTTTTCATTTATTATTTTATATTTTTATATTAAAAAGATGACATATTGATTTGATATTTACCAGTGACATCAATCAAGCTTCTTTATTACAAGCTTGGGGAGTACAGCAACATCTTACAGAAAGATATGTGCTGTGGTCTGGTCTTATCATACTTGCAACAGCCTTATATAACTTTACGAAAGGGGGTGGGGAAATATTGTTAAAAGTTGAATTTACTAGAAAGTGATTGTTATGTTTTTGTATGCAGAGATTGTTTGGCAAAAGAAACGTGATAAGAAGCATGACAAAAAAAACATTATTTGGTTGGTTAGTGAGTTAGTTTCTTAAGGCCTCAGCTTTTGGACAGGCGCCAATCACCTGCATCTTTCAAGGTGTCAAGGACATTTATTTTAGATTATATTAAAAGAAAACACTAGTATTATTATGAAGATATACAAACCTTAATTCATAAATTACCTACAAAATGGACGATTTCTTACTATATAACCTGACAAAGCATGATTTTTCTCTACAGAACATAAACAGGGCACATAGAAGACGTAGAATGTGACAATATGAACTCTATCTTCTTTTTCAACTCTTCTTATCCATACTTATTCATTGTTCTATAATACACCCGAAAAATACACTACAATTTTGCTTCATTGTAACCAGGTCATTAATGTCAACCTTTAAAAAAAAAAACATGTTTTAACCACCTTAGAACATCTGATATAATACAACTGGAGACCATTTAATTCATCTGCAACATTTATCACCTCATCAAGTGGTTGCAGTTGACATATCCACTCTTTAAACATATTGCTAATATGTATTTCCTCCATAAAGGACCACTCAACTCACTGTAAGTGCTTTTCAAGGTGTGAAAGAGCACAAGGTTATATATTCAAATGATAATTTTTATAAATTACACTAATAATAGCTAAAAAATCTGAAGTTTTAAATCTTTGGTTTACATAAGGCCTATCCTGCCCACTGGGTGTTACACGATTCATTTGCAGAGTGCTGTGTGAGGCTCCATGAGGGAAGGTTATTACTGATAGCACAGCATCCCAATGGACTCAGGTTACAGATAATCCATAGCTTTCCTGTTTAGGTGAGTTCAGCATTCCATGTCTGCACAGATTGGTTTGTTAAGCCTTGCTTTTATTTTTTTGTTTTGATCACTGCATGGAGTACTGGAGCACATAGCACTAACCCCCTGCATTGATCAAATTCCAGAGAGCAAAAACTTGAATTTTCTGCTTTTAAGAAAAAAATATAACCTGTTCCCTTCTAACTTGAAATATAAGCAGTCTGAAAAAAAAACCTCACCATTGACTTGAATGGGGGAGACAACCTGATTAGTTGCAGACATGGAGCATTCGGTAGGCAGTCTTTCGTACATATAAACACAGATTTTATTTTATGTCTCAGTGAAAAATGTACGTATTTCCAAAATTCATAATGTATTTCAACATGCTATTAGGAGATATTTACAGTGGTGTGGTCTAATTTGTGCTGAACGTAGTGGCTCTTTAACAAAGTGGAGAATTAATTATCAATGTTAAATATGCAAATGCTCATTTGTAAAAAAAAAGATGTTTATTTTAAATGAACATGATACATTAATCCATATTTCTCCAAATATGGGATATCTGGATGATGAATCTTACCAGCTCCAACCCTCTCTGGTCATAGAGTTTGACTCAAGCAAAGGCCAACCCTGTAAATACCAAAAACGCTGATTAAAACTGACAAATATGTAACTAAATGTAGATGATTTGACCATTGTACAGTTCCAGCTTTCTTATCAGTAGTAAAAAAACATTTAAACAATATTTTGATGTAGTCAATTAAATGTGATTATCATTGTGAGAAAACTGACACTAAGATTAACTAGTTTTACCAACATCTGTCTCTTCTGGATCAATACCTTGTTGTGGTGAAGGTGCTTGTGTACTTCAAGGAAGCTGTGAGCTATACCATATAGGGTCATCCAAGATGGACAGGACGTCAGACAAATCACGGTCCACTGAAGAAAGAACTGGCAACTCACTACAGTAACTTTGCAAGGAGAACTTATGGATGAGCGCAACCAGACACAAGATGTGCCTGGCATGCTACGATTCATCGGGTCACGGAAAGTCAGACATGACTGAATGATAAACAACAAATCAAGGCTAAAGCTCCATCCATCTATTCCAGAACTGCAGCTCTCTATTATTTGCACAGGTTTACTGGCACATATTGAAGAAACTGCACTTCTTCCAAGAGCTTGTGAAAGAAAAGGAGGAAAAAATGTCAGTTTTCAGTGCAACTTTTCTAACAAAAGATCCCCTTTTTAAAATCACAATAAGTACAGCTCAGCTTAATTGTGGCCTCCTAATGCTCAATCCTTTTATATGTATCCAACATCATATTTTGAATAAATGCACTACTGTATATGACTTGATACATTAAATAGCAAATTCTAAAGAAAATGTACTTTGTTTACATAAAAAATCATTTGTAGAGAATAGTAAGTATGTAAAAAGTATGATACGTGGCTAGATAATCCTCCATGTTTGCGGAGAGAGCAACCTGACATTTTAAAATGTATTATTGAGTCTCTGATTGGGTCAAAAGATCAAGAGCTTCCTCAAGAGCAGCTTAGTTGCATTTATATTCAGTGTTCCTTAGCAACTCACATCCTCTAACATACAGATGTGTTCTATCACTACAAGGCAAGTGCTATAATATTTCCCATGACTTCTGTAAGTAAACTCTTATCTATAGGAGGAGATTATGTTGCGGTGAAGCTTCCTCTTTAAATATATACTGAATATTTAAATTTGCGTCATGCATTCAAAAGAGTAAATGCTGCAACTGGTAAGAAAATATTGTTGTTCAGTCTTTCAGTCGTATCCGACCCTCGGTGACCATATGGACACAGCACGCCAGGTACATCGGTCTGTTTCTGGTTGTACTTATCCATTTCTTGGCAAAGATACTGGAATGGGTTGCCAGTTTCTTCTCCAGTGGACTGCAATTTGTCTGACCTTTCTGTTGTGACCTGCCCATTTTGGGTAACCTTACACAGTATAGCTCACAGCTTCATTGAAGTACATAAGCCTATTCACCATGACAAGGTAGCGACCCAGAACATATAAAATATACAATGTAGCAAAAATAGTTTGCATAGGGATAAAAAGCTCACTTATTTCATGTGTGTGTTTGCATCATTTTGTTGTGTCCGACTCTCTGTGACCTCATGCACCATGCTGATCCACTTGGTATTCATGGCAGAGATATTGGAGTGGGTTGTCAGTTCCTTCTCCAGTGGGCCACAGCATACAGTTCCTGGTATTCCTAGGTGGTCTCCCATCCAAGTACTGACCAGCTTGGCTTCTGAGTGGTGTGACCTCTTGGTTCCCTGACTGCAATTGAACCTAGGTCACAGTGGGGAAAGCACCAAATGCCTAACCACTGGACCACCAGGGAACCCCACCCCACATTGTAATTTTTAAAAGCTATTAAATAAATGCACAATGAGCCGTATGTTAATTCATCAATAACAGTAATTACACAGCTTCGGGCCAATGGTCCCCAACTCCTGCACCCCAGGGGGTCACACAGACCTGCCCTTTAAGATTATCTATATCTGGGTCAGTCAATATGTCACAGCAACTGGCTGCGCTCACACAGAGAATATCTATAAAACTGGGGCTGGGGGGGGGGGTCAAATTACTGGAGCTCGAAATCACTGTTTATAAAGAAAAAAAACAACATATAACTGTGTATTGTGGGACTGGATGTGTTATACAAAGCGCGAGCGTGGAGATGCCGCGCCAGATAAATTGCTGTGATGGCAAAATTATAGGTGTCCTCAGCCCACTGCATATTATCTTGTCACTACATAAAAGGCGCCCGCTGTGCAAAAAAGCATTTGGTGAAATAACTGTAATTTGCTATATCTGATTTGTTGCAATAAATCCAGTCTGGAGAAAATTGTCTGTTTTCATTACAATAATGTGACACAATGTATCTGTTAATGATACGCGGAATATACGGTTTAGAGGGGAATGGAGCGCAACAATCTCTCTTGGCTTTCATTAAAAAATAGTGTTAGTAATAATAATATAAATTTTATTATTATTATTAATAATAATAATAATAATAATAATGTGACAAAATGTATCTGTTACTAATACGTGGAATACATGATTTAAAAAGGAATGGAACTCAACAGTCTATCTGTCTTTTATTAAAAAATATTGTTAGTAATAGCAATATTATTATTATTAATATTAATAATAATAATAATAATAATATGACACAATGTATCTGTTAATGATACACGTAATACACAATTTAAAGGGGAATGGAGCTCAAAAATCTCTCTTGGCTTTCATTAAAAAATATTGTTAGTAATAACAATATTAATTTTATCATTATTAATAAGAATACTACTACTACTAATAATAATAATGTGACAAAATGTATCTGTTGATACACGGAATACACAATTTGAAGGGGAATGGAACTCAACTCTCTCTCTGGCTTTCATAAAAAAATATTGTTAGTAATAATAATATAAATTTTAGTAATAATGATAATGTGACACAATGTATCTGTTATTGATACATGGAATACACAATTTAAAGGGGAATGGAGCTACACAATCTCACTTGGCTTTCATTAAAAAATATTGTTAGTAATATTTCTATTAATTTAATAATAATAATAATTATTATTATTATTATTATTAATATCAATAACAATAAAAATAATAATAATAATAATCATGTGACACAATGTATCTGGTAATGATACATGGAATACACAATTTAAAGTGTAATGGAACTCACCAATCTGTCAGGCTTTCTTTAAAAGCACTGTTAGTAATACTATTATTATTACTATTATTATTAATAATAATAATAATAATAACAATAATAATAAGAAGAATAACAATATACAACCTTTATTTCAAAACCACCAACATTTTATGAAACATGTATACAAGTGGAAAATACATAGAATGGGTAACACATAATAACACAATAAATACATTATAATACAGGAGGAGGAGAGGTGCCCTCCCTGGAAGGGGGCCCCCGTTTTGGTAAACATTTATTATGTCCGGAGAATCACCAGGGGAATTTACTAAGTACATTAAATTAGGTTATTTCACTATAATATGCGCAAAAAAACGAACAAAGTCTGACTATAGGAGATGGGAAAATAATGGGCAGTTCGGGGGATCCTTTGAGATGAGAGAAGAGATCTCGGAAAGTGCAGAGGTGAAGAAAATCAGATTAAAACATTAACATATTTTTACATGAAAAAACAATGCTCTAAAGGGTAAAAAATTTAATTTGCAGATCTATCTGACTCTTCCACTGGTAAACTGATTTGGGAGTGTCAGCTGTAGGCAATTACTTCTATAGCTCACAGCTTCATTGAGGTACACAAGCCACGAAAAGATAGAGATTACATTTTTTTTTACAAATATGCATTTTTTTCATATATGCAATTAGACACACATTGGAATTATGTATTAACTTCAGAAAATGGGAAAACAAGGGAAGAGCTCACGCCACTTCCTAGTGCAAATCAATATGATTTTATTACAAAGTACACAACGATAAAAAATGGACACTCACATGTAACATCCTCTATATAAGAGGTATTGGATATGTACTGTACATAGGATTACACTGTGATCTTTCACATCCACCTTGTCCATTCTTTTCACGAGACAATCCTCATTAGCAGATGGGTAAGGTATAATCCAAATGGTGAAACAGACCTTATATATCTGATATTCAGAAGGAGCTCTACTAGAGGTTAATGGTCTACCTTATTAGTATCTCAGGACTTTTAACTCTAATTTCATTCACTTAGGGGTACTCAGCCCCAGTGTGTGAGAGACCAGAGTAGGTGGCCAAACCTCTACTTTAGAGTTAGAAGTTAATATCCAAAATCAGATCATGTAAAAAAATATATCATAGGTCCATCAAAAATCCATATAGTTAGATTAATACATAAATACAATACATACAGAAAAAGTTAGCTTTATCAATGGTAAATAGTCTATCTATTTACCATTGATAAAGCCAATAGACGGGTGAAACGCGTCCGGTATATACAGGTAGACATTTTGTTGTCTCGTTTTATCTTTCATACATTTTTATATTTTTTCTTATGATATTATAGCTAGCTTTTTCTGTATGTATTTAGGGGGCTTTATTTTATTCAGGAGACTCAATCTTATTCAGGGGCCTCAATCTTATTCAGGGAACTCAATCATATTCAGGGGGCTTGATCTTATTCAGGGAACTCAATCATATTCAGGGGGCTTGATCTTATTCAGGGAGCTCAATCTTATTCAGGCACCTCAATCTTACTTTGGGAATTCACTCACATTAATTGGGCTTAATCTTATTCAGAGGGGCTTGCTCTTATTCTGGCAGGGTTCATTCTTATTTTGGTAGGGGGGGGACTTGAGTTTATTCAAGAGGCTCAATCTTATTCAGGGGGCTAAATCTTACTTGGGGAACTCAATCTTATTCAGGGACCTCGGTCTTACTCAGGGTCTTCAATCTTATTTAGCGACCTCAGTCTTATTCCAGAGGGTTCAATTTTATTAAGGGGGCTCTCTTGTGTTTGGAGTGGAGGTCTCCATACACAAGATATCTGACTTCTTGGCCACAAAGCTTCATATACATGACCCAGATTTGCAAACTGAATCAGTGATTTGGGAGAAGGATCCAGAGGAAATTAATTCTCTGGTTTACGTCAGCAGTTGACCCTAGGTGTTTGGCTTTTGGGTTATTTTTAGTCTCTGAGTAAATTTATTTATGTCGACATCAATTCTCACTTTTCATGTGTTGTGTGAATTGTTTACTGACATTTTATCTGGCTACTCCTTGACTTCAAGCTGAAAAAGACTCTTTTATTTTCACAAAACAAGTCACCCAATGCAAACGAGGGCAAGAATAACTGAAGTTCTCAATAGTTTCATTAACAACATGTTGTTTTCTAGTAGTTCAGTTGTGCCTGACTCCACATGACCCTATGGTCAGATACGTCATCCATTGCCCTTCTGAGCTCTTTCGAGATCATGTTCATTGCTGCATTGACCTCATCTATCCATCTCCACCTCTGCCATCCCCTTTTTTAGGTGCCTTTGGTCTTTCTCAGCAGCAGAGTCTTCTCTAGGGAATCCTGTCTTCTCATGATATGGACATACCATTTGTGCTCTAGCCTCATGATCAAACCTCCCAGTGAACAGTTTGGCTTCATTTCCAGTAGCGTTGATTGATTGGATCTTCTTGCAGTCCAAGGGACTCTAAGCAGTTTTCTCCAACAACACAAGTCAAAGGCGTCAATTCTATGGCGCTCCAGCTCTCACATCTGTATGTTACTACTGGGAATACCATAGTACGAACTATGTGGACCTTTGTTTATAATGTAATATATTTACATTTTAATAGCTTGTTCAGACTTGCCATATCTTTCCTCCCCAGAAGCAAACGTCTTTTAATTCCATGTCTGCAGGGCGCCAAAACTTGCGCTTGACTTTGCGCCCTCTCACTGGAGCTGGTTATAATTCCAAATAAGTTTTTCTAGCAATGTTCTTGAAAGTAGCTGAGTTTTAGATTTTTTCTCCAACACCACACATTCAAAAGTATCAATTCTACAGTGCCTAGTTTTCCTTATGGACCAGCTCCATACGTTACTATTGGGAATACCATAATTTTGTTGACCTTTGTTGATATATCTTTTTTTTGTAATAGCTTATCCAGACTTGCTATAGCTTTCCTCCCTAGATAACACATAGTCGGAAACAGCCAGTTCCTATTTCATTCTTGTTGGTCTCCATGGATGGGTCACGGCAGCAGGTTAATATTTGGAATCTGTGATACATTTGTGTGGGCTCCTGTATTTCAATAAAACATAGGACTTTTGTAAAAAAAAAAAGTACGCCATGTTTACAGAATACTGCCAAAATAGTAGTGATAAGCTAAAAGAGGAATTATAAGCAAGGCAACATCACCTTCCTTTGGATAATGTCACCCAGTAATGGATTTGAATACATTTCTTAAGGGAAATCCATTTAAAAAAAAGTTACAAATATACTGTAGTAATATTTAAAATAATGCAAAATTTCACAGGGCCTTGTGGTCAATTCTATTCAATGTGGTCATTTGAATATTTGAAAAACTAAACACGGTAAAAGGCAAAAGGTTATCGGAATGCAAAAAAATGTGGTCCTTTAAAACATTAAGAGATATAGAAATAGAAAAAGAGAGAAACAAAGAGAGAGATTGAGTGAGAGACGGAGAGAGAAATAGAAAAGGAGAGAGAGAAAAAAAAATGAGATAATGTGGGTTAAAAAAGAAGAGAGACCCCTAGGGAGCAGAATCAATAAAGTTGGTGGAAGAGATTTTACCAAAACTTTGCATTTGGCGAGCCACGCCTCCACAGGCGCCCAATCACACACTCAATAACACTACGCCCTGGGGCGATACTGGTCGGAACAATTTATTAAAGACACCAGTAGCACAAAAACAAACCAACAGTTTAATCTTAGCAAACTTGGAGCCTGATTTAATTGCAAGCCCGCATCTCTGTAAACCATGGACTCATCTGTAGCAGTTCAGGGCGGTAACATGATCAATTAAGCAAGCCTGTAACCTCCCATTTTGAAACAGCCAATATAAAATGAGACTGTCATTAATACGGCAGTAAAACATGGAGGTTACATGTTAATCAATTAGGTTCGGGGGTCCAATATGTGATGGGACTTGCAAACCCTCAAAATACAAAATTATAAAAATGAATGCCAATACTGTTCTAGTCCATGTGGGTGGCCTGATATGTATTAACTCGTTGATTCCCGAGATCGATATAACCCCGAAATGACACATACAAATACATTTTCTTTTACTGCCGATTTGCGAGCTTGAGACGGTTGTGCAATTAATTACGTCTGTCATCGCTTGCCCGTTTTTTACAGCGCAGTAGTGATTTTTTATTTGCATTTACAGTGCTATGGACAGGGGTTAAACCCCCTTGCGGGTCCTCTCTAGCGCTCGTAGGATTTTCTCCTTCATTTGCCATTTACGGGTGTGAAACCAATTGTGGCCTTCGGATAAATTGAATAGCGATTTGCAATTTTAGCCATCGTAACTCTTGAGGACTGGAAATATCAAAGGCTTTCGGAGGCTGTAAGTTCCGGGTTTTACCATTGCAAAGTTTTCAAGCCCGTAGCTACGTCTGTAGCCCGCAAAAAGACGCCAATTGAATAGCAAATTTAACTTACGGCCTCACTTACGGGCTACGGTAACTTACGATTACTCAACTGAATCGGGCTCCATGTCTTGAAGACTTTAGGTCCCAATCAAGTTCCGTCTCACGTTAGATCTTCATTTGATTATCAGTCATAAACATTTCGTTTAAGCATCTGTATCAAGAACAACTGTTACCATGGAAACCATTCTGATGCTTTAATTGAATACACATGAAGTCAGATAACTCAGACTTAACCCTTGCTTGCCTGGCAAGAAAAAAATAATTCTAAGTCCAAGTTGGTATAAAAATGCATGTTTTCTGCTTTCTCAGTCAAATAATGATGTAAAGTGAGAGGTTTTTTTTCAACTTTATGTGGGCAGCCTGGAACGGGGGCCCTTATAAAGCAAGCATGATATTTACGCCCACGCCAGCTGCCGAGTACATAATCACAAACAGAAACTTTTCTTGGCTACAAGCTGATTTTCAACAAAAATTTTTGGTGTTCGAGGTTGGTCGGATTAAGTACATTAGTAGGAAAAGAGAATCCAATATTGTCTGGAATCTTTATTTGGGGGGGTTGGGGGAGTCTTATAAATATTAGTACACAGGATGTCGTATCAAAAAGCTTTCCAAAAATTTTAGCAAAAGGGCTTTTTCATAATAAAAATTCCATTTCTCATATATATATATTTCAGAAACGTTGCGCTTAAAATGTAAAACAGCGACATCTCAATTCATGTTTGGCTTTTATTATGAATAAAAGAGGAGATTCTAAAAATACGTAAAAACATAATACATAAAAAAAATCTAAAACTCAGCTACTTTCAAGAACATTGCTAGAAAAACGTATTTGGAATTATAACCAGCTCCAGTGAGAGGCCGCCAAGTCAAGCGCAAGTTTTGGCGCCCTGCAGACATGGAATTAAAAGACGTTTGCTTCTGGGGAGGAAAGATATGGCAAGTCTGGACAAGCTATTAAAATGTAAATATATTACATTATAAACAAAGGTCCACATAGTTCATACTATGGTATTCCCAGTAGTAACATACAGATGTGAGAGCTGGAGCGCCATAGAATTGACGCCTTTGACTTGTGTTGTTGGAGAAAACTGCTTAGAGTACCTTGGACTGCAAGAAGATCCAATCAATTAATAATACAGGAAATGAGGACAAACTGTTCACTGGAAGGTTTGATCATGAGACTGCATCTCAAATATATTGTCCATATCATGAGAAAACAGGATTCCCTAGATGAGACTCTGATGATGGGAAAGGCTGAAGGCATATGAAGAAGGGGATGGCAGAGGTGGAGATAGATAGATGAGGCCATGGAAGTAATGAACATGAGTTTAAGGGATCTCAGAGTGCCTGACAAATGTGCATGGGGTCCATAGGGTTGTGTCAGACACGACTGAACAAGTAAACCAAAACATGAAACCATATTAAGGTTTTTGATGTAGGTTATATGTCATGGATGCATTGTATCATTTCTTTGCTTTCATATAAAAACTAAATTCTTAAAAATTAGAATTTTAGCCAAAAATGTTAAGTTGCCTAATCAAATAGCCAACATGATCATCATAAATTTACCAGATTTAGAAAATAAATTGACCTAATTCTGTATTGAAGAAGTGCATTTATAAACTTAATGGAGCAAATCTAGGGGTGTCAGAAATAGAAAGGGATTTGGGAGTACTAGTGGACAACAACCTACAGTACATAATCATTCTCAATACCAAGCAGCAGCTGCAAAGGAAAATAAACATCAGCATGTATTAAGAAGGGTATAGAAGCAAGGGAAGCAAATATAATTCTGCCACTATACAAATCTCTAGTACGCCCTCATTTGGAATATGGAGGACAATTTTGGGCACCACTTCATAAAAAGGACATTTTAGAGCTGGAAAAGGTACAGAGGGCAACCAAACTAATAAGGGGAATGGATGGGCTCAGTTATGAAGAAAGATTAATCAAATTAAACTTATTTTCTCTAGAAAAAAGGCTTCTAAGAGGTGATATGATTACATTATATAAATACATCCAGGTTCAATGCAAGGCTTTGCTTAATGCTATCCCTTTTACCGCGGTTTTGCTATAACCCTATTTTGACCCGTAATTCCTTGTATAATACACTGCCTCGCTATAACGCTGTTTTTGCTGCCAACCCCATTTTTAAGCTCTGATTCTCAACAAAAAAAAAAACAGAATCCAGGATGACCCAGAAGCTTCAACATCATTAATATAAAGTCTACATTTTTGCTAATGTTCAGTTTGTGTTAGTGTTATGTTTGTTTGAAGTTCATATAAAACAAAAAAGTTTATATTTCAACTGCGTATTTTTTTCATGAGTTCCCCTAACCCGATCTTCCCCATGTTATACTTCACCATCTAGAGCTGTTTCACTTAGCACTCCTACTGCCTGGAACCTACAGCGTAAAATGAGGTATAGCTATATATATATATATATATATATATATATATATATATATATATATACTGTATATATATATATATATAATATATATATATATATATATAGTAATTTAGTAATTATTAATATAAATATATATATATATATATATATATATATATATATTAATAATGAGTATTGCAGTATATTATGATATCTTTTGTATTGGACAAACTTCTTATTTATATTGACGAGCTTTCATGGCTGCTTCACTCTTCATACATACAGTATATATATTATTATTATTATTGTTTGGCTTCAGAGTGGAGTGACCTCTTGGTTCCTGTACTGGAATCGAACGCAGGTCACAGCGGTGAAAGCACTGCATCCTAACCACTGGACTGTCAGTTAACACTATACATATATACTGTATACATATCCCCAAAACATGAGAAAATTAGATCCATTAAATATATTAGCAGACCCTCAAGTAGTGAATAGTCTAATTACTCTCTGGGTCTGCAGGTGCTCAGATTTTCCCATACTATGGGCCTCATTCAAATGTGGTTTGGCGTATTAATTAGGGCTCAATATAAGCACACAGCATATTTTTTTACAGAAGTTTTTAGTTAGTGAACTTCTATCTAAAAGCAAGATCTTCACTAACTAAAAGCTTGTGGAAAAAAATATACTCTGTGCTTATATAGAGCCCTATTCAATTGGCCGAATCACATTTGAATGAGGCCCTTAGACTTATTTACAGGTACATTCAC
>CM050175.1:77438066-77450566 GCA_027410445.1 Discoglossus pictus | reverse complement strand
TCTTTTTATTTATTTATTTTATTTATTTCTCGATGTATTTCTCTATGTATTTATTTATATTATTTATTTATTTATCTATTTATTTATTTATATCATTTATTTATTTTTGCATAAAAAATCAATTTGTTTTACTTTTTATACATTCATTAAAAGTCCTACAGCCTTATTAAATTGTGATTCAGCAAATTTAAAAGGGCTGTATTTAAGCAGACAGCATATTTTTTTACAGACGTTTTTAGTTAGTGAAGACCTTGGTTTTGGATAGAAGTTCACTAACTAAAAACTTCTGTAAAAAAATATGCTGTCTGCTTAAATACAGCCCTTTTAAATTTGCAGAATCACAATTTAATAAGGCTGTTAGTTTATAAAAAAGGTGTCCTCACTAAAGAAATATTAACTAGGCATTGCATGGTGTGCAGTTATTCCCATGTAGTTATCTCCCTGCTGTTGCAGCCCTTGACACCACCTCACAGCCCCCTTGTTTGGTATATACCCACCTTAGCCTACCATTGCTCGCCCTGGTTAAGCCTCGGTCAGATATCGATGCCTGTCCTTATTCTGTTCCCAAGAAATGCTTTTGCAGATTTTGCTGCAAAGGGTTTTTCTAAGAACCATATCGATTTCTTAGAATCTAAAGATCGAGGAGAAGTTCCAAGAAGTCAGTCTGTGGAATAAAATCCATATCTTTATTGGATAATGGTGTCATTTAAACGGACACTTCACACATCGGACAAGTATTCTCCAAGTTTGTCATTAAATTAGGAACACTTAAATCTCCCGTCAAAGTTCTGGGACGAAATGGTCCATCTTTATTTGATCACAAGCAGTGTTTGGAATTTTCTATAAAAATGCATTATGCTCATAGAGTACCTGGCTGCTAATGTTGTTACTTTGTTACATATTTCGCAATAAATTGAGAATTTAACCAAGATCACAAAATCATTTCTTAAATTATCCCAATATCCCTTTTCACCTCTGTCCAATTATTTTTATAACTACTTTTTTTACTCTATTATAAAACTTAAAAGGATGTGTAAATGAGCTGGATTATGGGTGCATCTGATAAAGGAGAATTAGTAGTGTATGAAAAAAAAATTTGCATGATAAAATAACAAAATCAGCATTTAAACACTAACCTTGAAGTTAGAAAAAAATATTTTAATTTATGTCAGTTGAAACTTAGAGTTAACACCCTCCAAACCCAGGCTAAATTGATATACAATTTGAAATATTGTTTTGGCCAATCAGGAGGAAGTAAAGACTGAAACATTTGTATCACAATCTGTGATTTTCCCTCTGCCTTTCTCCTTATGGGCAATTTCAGCTGTGATCCCAGCAACCATCATTTCTTTTAGAGGTCACACACTGTACCCTGCAGAGTACACTTTATGTAAGCTTCCTAGGGGTGTGCACATCCACAAATCAGTATCTAGCATATAAATATCTAAGTACATTCAACTTTTCAACATAATATATATTTTTCTACTAATCGGTAGCTGTTTATTAAGAAACATTTAAAACCCAGGACATTTATATATACCTTTAAGATATTTAACCGAGGAGAAAAAATGTAAAAATAAATGTTTTTGAATTATCACGATTAATGTTATGAAAAATTATCTAAAAGAACAAAGACATTTCTATATTTATGTATATCTACAATAAAGATGTTAATTATTTTATTTCTATTTCTTTTTTGTTTACAATAAAAAAAATAAAAAAAATAAAAGCTTCCCCTAAACGAATCCTAGAAGGTGCTGACCGTATCCCATTAATTTAACCCTTTTGACTTAACCCTGCAGACTTTATTTCTCTCTCGCACTTCGGCTCTCTCTCCGGTGCCACCGGCGCTCTCGGCAGGTGACGGTTTCTCTTCTCCCTAAAGGAAAACACAGATTTGCATTTGAAAGTTTGGTAATTCCTTGCTGCAGAGGGTTGTTTTGTTGGAGTGGGTGTGAGCTGGGTCTTGTTAAATATCATCTCACTGTCTTTCTTTCATGCTGTGGCTTTGAAATTACAGAATATTATAATTTAGGAGAAAGCCCACGCTTGGATGCCTGGGGAATGAAACTAATGCAGCAAAATAAGACTAAAAATAATAATAATACAAAGTGCAACGTGAGAGAAACAGAATAAAAAAAAGGAAAATAATAGTAAATATAACATGAAATAACACGTAGAGTCCAGTTCTGTGTCGTCTGCATCACATTCCCAGAAAAAGGGGAATTATTAAAGGAATTTAGACATAAACACATTGGGCCTCATTCAATTGTGATTTGACCAATTGAATAGGGCTCTAAATAAGCACATAGCATATTTTTTTTAAAGAAGTTTTTAGTTAATAAAGACCTTGCTTTTAAATAGAATTTCACTAACTAAAAACTTCTTTAAAAAATATATGCTATGTGCTTATTTAGAGACCCTTTCAATCGGCCAAATCGCAATTGAATGAGGCCCATTGAGCTTATAAAAAAGTAACTTCAGGATTGAGGCTACAAGTGGTGCAGGTAATGCAGGAGGGCCCATCTCTGTGTGAGGGGGGAAGTGCTTTGTGTATGAACCTTGCATGGGCCCGCCTCCTTGGCCACACTTTTCTAGCGACATCCTCTACAGAGGGGCTGGTGCATTCAGGGGTCCCATGGAGGGTGGGGTGGGGGGCTACACTACACATCCAGGAGCTTAATAAAGGCAAGAGTTTATGGAAGGGGTCTTTTGGGGAGCAACAATGTGAAATGGTCTTGGGGAAAAGTGTTGTTATGGGAAGGCGTCTTGGGGAGGGGCGTCAAGTGCATTGGTACTAGATGGGGCCCAGTGCAAACAAAGTTTTTTAAACCCCCCTTCAGAGTAAAAGGGGGCACATTTTATTTTGCACCAGGGTCCTCCATTCTCTGAGTCACTTATAGATATTCAGATCTATGTGTACAAGATTTAGCACTTACCTCTACAAGACCCCTGAGTGTTAATTGAGGTGAGAAAACAGGAAAATGAATGCAACTGTCACAGTTTAGAACTGCAGCTGTAGCTCCATTTGTTTTGTTTTTATTTTGACCAATAAGGTAAATCACACACAGCTCAGAAACAAGACAGAAATGGAAGAGGCAATTTCTGACTTTAATGATCGCTCACTCTCTCCTCAAACTGTCAAACGATAGGCAAGTTAAAAACTTTTACATTGATAGCTATTTGTCCCTAGGTGCATTTGCATCAGTTATATTTTATAATCTAGCACCATCCAATCAGAAGCAGCTTTTAGGCCTTTGTCGCATCAGCTCTTGCTTGGGAGATGCCAATTAGTAAGAACAAGTGGGCATCCCATTGTGTTCCAGGTTCATGGCTCAGGAAATGTCATCGAAAAGTCATCTAAATGTAAATGTAAGTTATGTAAATAATTTTAAACTTGTTTTTTTAACAATATAACAATGTATCAACAAAAACAATCAGCTTACAAAAAAGCCTGCCTAGTTGTATGGACATTGTACATTTATTCCTTTAAGCAAGGGTGGTACAGTCAGAGTTCTAGACCCCACCTGTTAATCTTCACTTAGGAGGGGGGCATGTCGTTGGTAGTAGGACAATGTTGTGTCAATCCAAAAAAATGAATCCATCTAATCTGACTCTTTTATCTACCTGAAATATTAAGGCTTCTATCTATATCAGGCAGTGGCAGTATACATATACTATCTCTACATAGCAGCCATTCCTTCTCAACGTCCACCCCCGCACAGCTGCCACCCCTCTTAGCATCTATCCCTACATAGCTCCCAGTCCTTGTCAGCAGCCATCCACTCTCAGCATCCATCCCCACACAGTACCCACGCTTTTCAGCACACACCTCACATAGCACCCATCCCTATCTCCTTTGCTCTGCCCTCACCCATTCCCTGTGTACTATGCTGTCACTTTGCAGCCCTTACTCTCTCACCTCTTCCCTAATTCCCATCCCCACCTTGCTGAACAGATCCACATTCTGTAGAAATGCTCTTTTTTAGATAGGCACAGATCAAATTCAGACCAGGTGGACTGTGGCGGGTTGGGCCTAGGGGACCCTACACTAAAGAAAACATAATTAAAGCAAAAAACAAATTTTCCAACACCGCCTGGTGCATTGCACCACCTGCGCCACTGGTAGCTCCTTTCCTGATCTCAAAAATTAATTAACAATAATGTGGCCACTTGCACATGCCACAAACTACTTTGTATCTAAATAGATGATTGAGATGTACATAGGGCTTAAAGGAACTCAACCTTTGCATCTGCACACTTGTCATATGTAAAATTATTGTAGGAAAATGCATTTGTTAAATAACCGGCAACTGATAAACTATTTGTTGTTATCTGGAGTTTTAAACAATACCATGACTGGAACCAAATCCGAGCCCATTTATTCTTTTTGAAAAGGTATAACAGATTGACTAAACCTTTTACTATGATTATCAATTAATGAACTAATCAATTAATTCTAATATCCTACGTCCAATCTAAATATCTAACACTTCTAGATTATCAGTACATTTTGTTTTCAAACACAATGTCAGTAGGCATAAAATATATTACCAATTAGCTGAACTTCAACTCAACAGCAACTTGGTGAATGAAGCCAATAATTCCCCTGATACAAAGTATCAACAAATTATAAACAGCAAGGATGTTGGGAGGAAGCAGATTCTGGTATATATAAATTGTTATATATACAATTATATATGTATATACAAAAAGTTAATTATTAACCAACCCAATTAAAATGACCATATAGTGATACAGGATAAAACAACAAAGCCAGAGGTGTTCATCTGAGAATTAACAAAATCTAAGTAGCTTTACTATATAGGTCTGGTTACCTACTCAGAGAGCAGCCTCTTTTAGCTTACTTGTGCCCATCACAGGGAAAAATATCCTGTAATATACCAGTCTGGTCTCAGTAGAGTGATCCAGCCCCTAAATGCCAGGCAATTCCACACTGGACAGCAAACTCCACATTTTCGTTTTGGCTTTGTCAAGGAGGTTTCGGCTTCAGTTGGGCCTCACCATAGGGTATAGCTGAACTCACTAAGGCACAGTGAGTCCATGTATGGAGCCCCTATAACCCTTAGTATATCTGTTTGGACTCACTCAGCAGATTGATCCAGCCCCAATATACCAGGCAATTCTACCCTGAACAAGAGAAACAGCAAACTCGTCAGTCAGGTGTTGCTGTACATTTCGGCCTTTGTTGGGCCTTGTCAGTGAGGTGTTACTGTATGTTTAGTTGGGCTTTGTCAGTAGGCTTGTAGTTCAACTTCATAAGGCACAGTGAGCAAGAAGTCCACATCTGGAACCCCCTATCACCCTTAGAGTGACAAAACCCCTACTGGAGCCACTCAATCTTGGTCAAATTCCAAAAGCTTCTTGAAATTTTTTTTAAGAATTTTTTTTTAAGACATCTATCTTCAATTATATTAGCTTTCTCCTTATTTAGTCTTCTCCCTCATCTGCCGCAGTGATGATCAGTTATTTTACCTCTAATAAAATTCAACTTTATCTTTTTTATAGATACCTTTTACCCATCTACCGCATTGTTCTATCTATTATTATTCTCAATAATCTGAAAGTAACCATCTGACTAAAGCCATTCTCTGTGGCAGTTCTCATGCGTCAGTCTGTGTTCTGTAAAACTCTTTCACGTTGCTCTACATGCACTCATAAAAAAAAGATATTTTCTCTTTATGAATCATGTAGAGATCCACAATCTGACTCACACATGAAAAAAAATCAGTGAAAAGAATGCAATCGTGACCTTGTAAGAGTTATTATATTTTTTTTTTTAGTTGCCAACATGAAGTTTTATCAAAACCTTTATTAAAAAACTAAGAACATGAAGTCAGAACCTCTATTTATTGAGAAGAATATTGTCAAAGAACGTTAATGGATAGTGAGTGTACTGTTCCTACTCCGCATTCACATTGACATTTTGTTTTTGTTCAAAGTAATAACATTAAAGAGTAAAAAAAAAGTAAATGAATATCTAAATATTAGCTCACTTGGGAAAAATATCCTGTAGTATATCAGTTTGGTCTCACTCAATAGAGTGATTCAGTTCTCCCAAAAATGGTAATTGTACCCTGACAGGAGAAACAGCAAACACGTGTTTCGTCCTTAGTTGGGCCTCGTCAACAGAGTGTGGCTGAACCAACTCTTATGCATGTATACATACACTAACATGCATGACAACATTTATGCATATATGTATAAACACACTAAGCCTAATTTTATGCATTTATATATACCAATGTTCATACGCACTCTTATGAGCATATATACTGTAAGGGCCTCATTCTATTATCGGCCGTAGGAGATGCGGGGCCGCAAGGACCAGCCGCAAGCAATTCTGCTATTCTATTCCCCTCTGGCCGGGGATTTCGGCAGGCTTGCGGCCGGCGCCTTGCTATCTCTTGCGGCCGCTCGCGCCGGAGGAAAGCCTTTGATCTAAAACGGCCGCAAGAGTTTCAGCCGCAAGAAAGCCCCGGTTGCTATTCAATTGCTCCGGGAACCCTCTCTGCAAGGCTAAAACCGAGCCGCAGCTTACTTGCAGGAAAAAGGTCCCGCTAGCACCAATTAAGCACATTATAAAGCCGAAATAAAGCCATCCTGCACTCTTATGAGACTATAAAGTGATTGTAGGTGTTAGCATTAATAGCACAACATTCCCCTATACTCAAATCCGTAAATAATTTATTTTTTTATTTATGTCAAAAATCCATGTAAAAAGTCCCGAGGGCTTGGAGCACCTCAGACCCGCCCACGCTGCGGCCGGAAAATAAACAGTTAATGTCATCTCGGATTTGGGCTGATGTGCAAGCTTGAGAGGGGGTTGCTATTAATCCTCATGTCCCCCAATATGATCCCTAGCATTTACAGAGCTTTACAGTGCCGTCTTGAATTTATTTTTGCTTTTAAAGTTTTCTGAGCTTACGGCCGGTTGCAAGATATGCGGCCGGCCGTAAGGGGAGATCCTTGCTGGGCCGTATAATTGAATTCCAAGATAACGGAACCCCCGCAAGGAATCGCAGCCTTGCGGCCATTTTACGGCCGATAATAGAATGAGGCCCTAATTGTCTAATTGAATTGGGTCATTAGAAAAAACTTACAGACGCTTATTTTCATAACAACCATATATTTAAAACATACCCTTTATGGATATACTATTAAAACCATGATAAAATCACATTGGTCACATAACTGAAACGCACGTCGGGTACATAGCTAAGATAAGATGTACAAGAAGGAGAAGCAAGCTTACAACACTTGCATGGGAATAGGAGTTAGGAACTTGGGATACTATAGAAGTGAGGCTTTGTAACAGGAATCACAGTGAATATTAGAAATACTATAGTACTCATATATAGGGGCAAATAAAAGCAACGCTTCATATATACTTCTAAACCGTATTCCATAATACAGTGGAAATCATTTTCCTTCACACCATGGAATTCAATGATTTCTCTTATTATCTAAGACATTCTGTCAATTTAGTGACAATTAAAACATTATTTAGTTATTGCTAATAGGGTTATAATATATAGACTTTTAGTCATCCCTAGACTTATTTAAAAATTTAAATTTTGGGACCCAATTTTAATTTTCCTATTTGATTTAGAGTAGTGGAAGCTTTAACAATATATCAATAATTATTATGTTTCATATATATAATAGTTATAAAAATAAGTGTCCTTGTGGGCATATCCTTTTTTTAATGACCCAATAGTAGACATTTTATTTTTGTCACACTTATTAATTTTACAATATTAATGGGCTCTACAAATACATTTAAGTGAATTATTTTACCACTATAAGGTCCCTTTATTGTGTATATAAAGTATATTTCAATATGTATTATGTGTTTTATTTATTACTCTGTTGGCCATAATGTCAACGCCATAAAGATCATACTATAATTTTAAATGTATCTGTTCGTGATCGCCCTGAACGATATTTGTCCTGTACATTGAGCACCATCAGCATCACAAACCACAAAACTCTGAAACATTTCTACAACAAACTTCATCCAAGAGAAATAAGAGACTGGATTAAATCTGCAGGGATTTTCCATAAATATTTCTTTAATATGTCAACTGAATTCTGCTTATTTCAATCACAATAATCATTGGCTGACATTTCTCAACCGCATGTCACGGTGCAGAAATTAGTGGTAGCTACTTGAGCTATAAAAATAAACATGCCTGCCTAATTTACTAATTTAATACTGTAGAAGTATATAAGGTAATACGTGGCAATACAGAAGGAAATACGGAGCCGATTATGTCTGTGCGTAATATAAAACGGAATTAGATTGTAAATAAGACTAGAATGGCTAAAGGGGCTCTATATGAAATTATTTTGTTTGATATAACTGTTTCAACTAACCACGTAGTTGGACTGTAGCAAGAACGTGGTACATTTTGAGCCTCATTTGTTTGTCACTACCCAGAATCTTTAGCTCTATTGAAAATAGGGTTTTTTGAGAAATTCCCTCCTGCTGTCTCTCACTAGTGCTGCCATCTTTCACATCTGTGACTTACGGTCATGCCTACATATGAGGGGCTTCACACACTACCAGTGCAATGCTACTACAAGCAGACAGTGACATGTTGTGTGTCTGACTAGACTGAGACACTGTGAAGCCACTCCCTGTGGGCATGACCATGGGTTTGCAAGATGACAACCAACATAAGAGTGAACAGGAAGATATTGGGGGGATTACATAATATGTTACTATAGAGGTCTTCGTAGTGTGTGAAGTGTAAGTTTTATATGGTAATTACATTGAGGAGGATGAAATTAATTTAGAAACCTAACTAAAATGTTTATGTCAAAAAATACATTTTGCCTAAAGAGACTCTTTAATTATTTACTTTTACACTTGGTATCACTGTATGTTCAGTATATAAATTTCTTATGTTGTTAAAGTCAACCAAATGTCACTAAACTAGCATAATGAGTATAGAATTAGGACTAGGTATAGATGGGCTCCAAAGTCTCTTCAGGCAGTTACTGTAGCCATGAAATTAAAAGATGTTTGCTTCTGATGAGGAAAACTATGGTAAGTCTGGACAAGCTAGTAAAAAGTAAAGATTTTACACTGTCAGAACTAGAAGAAGGCTGAGCGCCTGAGAATTGACACCTTTGAATTGTGGTGTTGGAGAAAACTAATTAAAGTCCCTTGGACTGCAAGAAGATCAAGTCAATCAATGGTACAGGAAATGTTGACAAACTGTTCACTGGAAGTTTGATCATGAGGATAAAGCTCAAATATTTTGGCCATATCATGAGTAGACAATGTTCCCCAGAGAAGACTCTGATGATGGGAATTGAAGCAAGTTCAGAGGGGCAGTAGCTGATAGATGTGCCTGGTGTGCTGCAGTTCATGGGGTCACAAAGAATCGGACTCAACTGAATGACTAAACAATAACAACAATAGGTGTAAGGTAAAATAGGTTCTATCTCCTGTAATAAAACACTGGGGTTATCCCCCTTCCTCCAAACAAATTGCACTTAAAACCCACTATTGTAGCCTATTTGAATTGTTCAATTAGACTTGTAATTTTAGGTGACTACAGTGATAAGGATTGAGGTGAGGCTTAGGTTAATTTAGTCAAATACTATAAAATGTAGACTTTACAACGCAGGGAGATGTTACCCTAACACATAACTGATAAAGCACTAGCCTTCACTGGTCTTTTCCACATCACACCAAGACCACAATTAATATCTGGAGAGTTGTATTTCTTAGTAGACCAACCTTTTTGTTCTCAGTGGGTAAATTATCTAAAACTTCATCTCAGATAAGGACATTTAGTAATTTTATTCAATTGTAATAATTTACTTAAAAGTATCCATAACCACAGGGTGCACATAATTCTGTTTTCATTGTATCAGTCTGCTCCATAACTCCACCCGTCCAAAACCTGAAAAAAGTCTTGGCCCAACATACCAAGTTTGGATTATACTTCAGTCATCTTTAAGTGTCCTCTTCCTAGTGGTTAATGTACCTGATGGTTTAATGGTACCAGGGCGACCACTGTCTAGCTGGCACGTCTTAATAACAAATTGAGTCACAGATCTTATATTCCTTTACCATGCCAGTAAGATTGTTGTTGTTTGTCATTTAGTCAGGTCCGACTCTTTGTAACTCTATGAACCGCGACATGCCAGGCACATTTGTCAGCTACTGATCGTCTGAAATCCATCAAACTCATGTTAATTGCTTCAATGACCTCATCTATCCATCTCTGTCTATGACATTCTCTTCTTTATGTTCCTTCACCTTTCCCAGCATCAGCGTCTTCTCTAGGGAATCCTGTCTTCTCATGATATGGACAAAATATTTGAGCTTTAAGGTTATGGCATTTCTGGGAAAATAAACAGAGTAATTATTATTATAATTTATTTATAAAGCATTAAGTTCAGAGGATACAATGAGTATATCAGGCAAACTTGACAAAAGTTGCATATGCGTACAGAAGGTATAGAGGACCAAGTTCTTGTAAGGCTTACAGTCTATGTAGCCTGTAAGTGAAGCCGTAAGTTAATTTGCTATTCAATTGGCGTCTTTATGCGGGGTCAAAACGATTTATGGGTTACGGGCTTGAAAACTCTACGATGGTTAAACCCGGAACTTACAGCCTCCCGAAGCCTTTGATCTTTCAATTCCGCAGGAGTTACGTAAATGGCAAATGTAGGAAAAAATCCTACAAGTGCTAGAGAGGACCTGCAATCGGGTTTAACTCCTGTCCATAGCACTGTAAATGACGGGGAAAGCGATGATAGACATTAGAATTAATTGCACAACATTTCAGGGTTATATTGTTCTTGGGAATCAAGGAGTTAATACATATCAGGCCACCCATATGGACTAAGACAGTATTGGAATTTATTTGTATTATTTTTTATTTTGGGGGTTTGCCCATCCCATATCGCATATCAGACCCCCAAACCTAATTGATTGACATCTAATCTCCACATTTTACTGCAGTAATGATGATGGTTTAATTTTCTATTGGCTGTTTCGAAATTGGAGGTTACGGTCTTGCTTAATTGATTATATTCCAGCCCTGCACTGCTACGAGCAAGTGCATGGTTTACGGAGTCGTAACTTGCAGGCTCCTTCAACTGAATAGCACCATAATCAGAGACGAATGGGAGCCTACAGCACGCCCGCAGACACAAGGCCACGATCCCGCGAGATGTGGGCTTGCAATTGAATCAGGCTCTATGTGAGTAACAGTGTTAAGACAAAAGGGGGTGTATTGCTTGTTGATGATCTTGTGAGACAACAGGATCCATGCACATGAGGTGGTGACTGTCTTGGCTGAATGGTTGTTATTAGTAAACAAGATGGTAGCTTCTTTGAATAGATGGGATTTCAGAGAGTGTTTGAATCTGTGAAGCTTAGGGGAGAGTCTGACAGAGTAGGGGGGGTGGGTGACTGCACAAAAAAAGTCTTTGAGATGAGAGTATGAGGAGATGATGATGGTTGAAGAGAGACATATTTGTTTGGCAAAGTGGAGGGGGCAGTTTGTGGAATACTTTGAAATTAGATGTGATATATAAGAGGGTGCAATGTTGTTGAATATTTTGTAGGTGAGGAATACCACTTTGATAATGGGCGTAATAGAAATACGTTAGCTATGTGGTGGTTAAAGTAGAAGATGGATAGTGTTATGGTTAATTACAGTCAGAGCAGGCTCTGGGAAGTGGTGGGAATGGGAGATAATAAATTAAGGTATAAAATATCTTTATGGGCTATAGTTTTGGAGCCCATGGGCATTGAAGTGGAGGAATCCCTGCGAGTATATGCGAAAGGTATGCACTTATCCATGTTTCCCTTTTCTCTCTGTGTATATCGCTCTCTTGATATATGAGCAAATCCCAGACACTACCCCATAACACCCATTTTAACAACATAGCTACTTATACACACGCCAAGCTATTACTTGTTTTTTAAATGCATTTGAAAGTAGGCCATATTATTTATATTTTGCTAAGCTATAAATAGGGCACCCTTCACATGGAAGCGCCCCTAGGCGACTGCCTAGTTAGCCTAATGGGTAATCTGGCCATGGCTATAGTGGTGTCATAGTAGTAGATGAATGATGGATTTATTGTGTACGATGACAATAGAGAGAAAGTATAGTAGTGTTAATGGAGTAGTAAGACTGGGAAATGTAAAGATAAAAAAAGAGGTTTATTTATAAATCAGGTCACATATCACAGCATTCTGTGGTTCCATCTTGAGTTTTTCTTCTTGAGAATCACAGTGTATAATGGATCAGTTGTCTCCTTGGCCTACAAAATAAACACAATTCAGTTACTGAACCTACATTATAATCTGTAGTAAAATATATATCATTGTATTGTACTGCTCCAGCTTTCATAACTGTTAACTAGTAGCATTCAGTAGTAAGAACTTTTCAATTTATTGTGATAAGATGATCTTTTATGAAAAAATTACACTGGACATTTCT